>OX459095.1:39781103-40511103 GCA_949775045.1 Metridium senile
ATTATCAGATGATTTGTCCAGGTTCAGACTTGTGAGCAACTTCTTTACCTTCTCTTCTGTTACTGCAATGTCCATTAAAGGCTCAGTATTGACCATTACGCTTTGCGCATCGCGACAGCCTAGCGGCCATTTTTGTGATGTTGAAAAAGTAACAACTAGTTGTTGTTTCAATCTGTTTCCATCGGCCTTGCTAAGAAACTGCATATAATTCTTTCGCTTGAAATGAAATATTAATTTATCTGATATTACTTTAAGACAAATATTTTTGAGTTTATGTGATGATTTGTCTTATAATTAAAAATATTCACAGAAAGGACTGAAGATCGTTGATGACTAATCAATCGAGATGTTTAGAAAGACCAGGTATGCCTTCTTCGAGTGCACATTTAGTCAGATTAGACTTCGTTTATCGGTATTGCAGCATTGGAAAGAAAGAAAAGGTTCACATGGGTATGTCATGTTCTCAATAAAGCTTTATAATTGTTCACTGTCACAGTATTTTTTATCGAAATTTCTCATATTTGCTGTTTCGTAGACGCCCGTAGACTGCCGGCGAGAAATCACATATCATACTTTTTGTCCAAAAGTCGACTATAGCAATAGATATATCAACAGTTCAAATGGAAATTGATTGATTACTGTAAAATAATCGATTGCCGAACACGTAGTATTTAGGATTTTTTTTGGAACTTTTGAAAATATTCTAATTCTAATTGGTAATTGTTAGTTGAAATGAATAATTACCTGACTTTATGACATCCAATAAGAACTTTCAAGACCTTTACTGTTAAAACAAGCTTATTGAAATCCCATATTTCATTTCTAATCTAAAACATTAAAACTGAATTTACAAAAATTTACTAGTAAAGTAAAATTATTTGACCGGACAACAGAGCTATTTCACCTCATAACAAACTAACATCCGGCCACCGCTCTCGAATAAACTTCGCATTATTGGTCTGAAAATACGAGATTTCGATGGTTTAATTTCAAACGTTTTCAATAACTTTTAAAATACAGCTATATAGTTATAATAAACTGTTATTCTAGTTATTGCTTCCGGCCCTATAACTTCAACAGCATCAGTATTGGATAGTTCTTTCAGTTCAGCTGCTTGCCTTTCGCCGACTGTTGAAAAGTGCTCATCTAAGATATTCGCCATGGCATCGTTCTGTGTTGTTGACAGACCGTTGTCCATCTTGATGCCCATGGTTGTGATTTATTAGCTGTAGTGGCATTCTTTACAAGTTTCAAGGAAGATCTAGCATCCTTTACTTTATCAAATAATTTCTAATTTCTGTAATAACCACATTTAGCTATTTTTACTTCTTTTGTGACTTCGTTCCTCAATTTCTTATAGTCTTTCCATTTCTCAGAGACATTTGTCCTTTTAGCCACTTTAAGTGCCTTGTATCGTAAATTCATTTTGTGGCGTATCCATGGAGCAATCCATGACAGTGAGGAATGTCGTAATTTAATGTCTTTGATAGGAGCATGGCTATCACAAATTTCATTAAACATCGATTTCCATGTCCAGTAACAGTCATCAGGATCATCAAACACAGAGCAGGAAGTGTTCTTGTCTTTCTTTTATTCTCTGCATAAAAAGGTACCAAAATCTTGAAAAAGGCCGTTTTTCTCGATTCAAAGTTCAACAGTTAACGGTGATTTCGTTTAGAGTTCTTATTAATATTTATGGAAAAAAAGCTTTCGTATACGCTTTTTTTCTCGATGCAAACGTCTACAAGACAGTTTCTTGACTTTCTTTGATGTAAAGGTATAAACAAAAGCCTTTGTTTTTAAACGATCTTTGATTTGGAATGATGAAGACAGCTGCAGTAGTTTCAATATTTTCCCCTTAAAACTACTGTAAGTTTGTTGAAATACACGTCACAACCTGAATGAAAACCAGTTTCTGACAACCCGCCCTTTTTCAGTAAAACTACTTGGAAGCCATTTGAAAGCAACGTCCGCGCGTCGTAAAATATCAAAAAAAGTATTACTTTTTTATCGAAAATAATTGTGGTCATATAATAAAACCCTTATTAACCGAGCTTGCTCGGTCTTGCTCGGTCTTTCCGACCTCAGTCAAGATTCTCCCGTACAGACCTCGCGCTCGGTTAATAAGACCTAAATACATATTGTTACTAGAAAATTATTTTATTTAAATCTTAGTTTTGATAATTATTATGTAATAATTATTATTAGGATAATGGATGAGCTCCGAGGCTTATTGAAAATAATGACCGAGCGCGCAGCGCAAAGTTATTATTTGCAACAAGCCGAGGAGCGAGGCCATTATCATATTTAATACACACTTTCATTGTTTTCAAAGGAAAACCTCTAACAAAAAGTCCAATTTGATGATGTCTTTCAAATTCACGAGATTTTCAACGGAGTTGTAAAAGTTTTACAGGAACAGTAAGGTTACACAAGAGGTAACATCATTCGAGTAAACACTATACAATTCAAAACTGAATCATCAGCACTAACGTTATAAGATGAATACAACTGCTGATTGCTTGCTTTGAAGCCATGCAACTAATGATGCTGTGCACGGATAAGTTTTCTATTGTTATCATCCATGCATATAAATGGAAACATTTCTCTGCAAAGACTCAGATCGTTCTTGATTATTGTTGAAGATGGATCTTTTGTTCCATGATAATGTCTGTGAAGACGACGAAATTCTGTCCCAGCTACTTGAAGTTATAGAGGACGAAAGTTTAGGAGAAAAAGGTAACTTTATTTATAGTTACATTTCTTGTTCAAGAAAGAAAGTGTTATTGTTTGGTCTCGTTTTAATTTGAACTCGTTATTCATTAACAGACTTGACAGTAACTGAGAGGAGAGATGACAGTGATCAAGTTCTGACAAAGCCAACCTCAAGTCGTTTTACCAAAGTACCATAAAAAAATACCTAGAGCTGGCACAGCAATCTATCCCAACTAACACTAAGAATAAGACCATGTGGGCTTTCAGGCTTTTTCAAAAATGGAAGACGTGGAGGAACAGCATCTACAACCCGGCCTACGCTGGAACTTCTGCTGTTGGAGATATCTTAATATCTGAAACTGATGTAATTACCATCACAGATCAAGATCTCGATGATGTTCTTTCCCAATTTGTGGCTGAAGTAAGAAAAGAAGGGGACGAACGATACCCTGGGAAAACACTACATGAGATAGTGAGTAGCTTTCAGAAATATCTCGAGATGAAGGAAAGGAAAGTTAATTTGTTTTCTGGATTGGCTTTTCAAAAGCTTATCAAATCTTTAGACATAGAAATGAAATTCTCTACACAAAACATTGCAAATTAATTCCTCGAGTCTGTCGGGCGTACGCTAATGTTTCTTGTCCCGAGCGTTGTATTGTGCGAATTCTTAAGACCTATATAAAGCGATGTCCAACACAAGCATTAGAAAAGGCATTTTATTTGAAGCCCTTGCAAAAATATGATAAGCGAGAATTTTGGTACTGTCGTGTCCCTCCGGGGGTGGAGGGTTACTGGACCAATCAACTGCAGTTACTAGATTGTTTCAAGAGAATGTCGATGACAAGTTGATTAAGGGTTTAACAGGACATAGATCTTTGACAGGGGGTTGCCTTGATGCATCATACCATTTAACCATATTTGATAGGGTGACCAATTTCTTTCAGTTCTTACATTGTGGCAATTAAAACCTTCAGTAAACTGACAGAGGGCTTGATTAATTCGAGGTAGAAACACCAAATGTAATGTGAACAGATGCACAGGGTTATCAGTGTTCAGGATGCCTGCCAATTCCATGCCATAAAAAGTATAATAGTAGAGGTGGCATACACAACGGAAAACATCCCTCCATAGCCTTTCAATTCGTTGATTATGTGTCGACGGGCCTGCAATAAAGCTACCCCTTCCTTCCCCTCTAGCTTGTACCATTGCATCACACACTAGAACGTTTTCAACACCAAGATCAACTCTTATTCTTGACGGCCAAAGATCCCCATCATTCCTTACAGTGTTAAGAAACAATTCAAGCACTGTCTCTGCTTTATTATTTGAACTGCACTTCAAAAACATTATTCTCCTTGAAAATCCGTCTATGCAACCATGGATGACTAGTTTCCAACGGATCACTGAGTGGTGGCCATCAATATGCCAAAGGGAATTGGGCCACGGTACTTGGTATTTTCTTCGTGACACTACGACGCCCCATCTTAAGGCAGTATTCTTGGGATCTAATAGAGCTAGCTTTTCTCTTATTCTTCTACGTTGAATTCGTAACCCTAGTGACTTGAGAAACCCTGACATCACGTTATATCCAGTAGTGCTTCCATGGTTAGCAATGTACCCTTTCATGATTCCGTCAAGTTCTTCATCAGACAAGCAGTTAAAACCCTTCATATTTTCTAGACCATACTCTACTACTCTTCTTTGAACTGTCCATCTCGATACACCAAGCATTTGAGCGATTTTAGTCCACGTGAAACCTAGTCCTCGCGGTTCCTTGAGCATCTCACTTGGAATTTTAAACGCGGTCTTCCGCGATTTTCAGTTTTTTGTCTCTCGATTGAAACGGAATCCATAGCAATAGTAGATGGAGTAATAACATTGCGACGTAATATACAAAGTATGTCTGTAAGAGCTGTAGAAATAGAATCTAGATTCTTCTTGTCCTGTGTATCGAGGCTGCAAAATTCCCTTAACGACCTAACCAAATTAATGGTTTGATCTAAAACTTCCGCATGTGTCTCGGCGGCTTCTTGGTCAAAATCAAGTCCAAAAATCTTCTCAATATCATCTAAAACTTTCTCTATAAATTATGGCAAATCAATTTCCAGATCAAAGTTCTCGGTCTCCACTCCGGCCGCCATATTTGAAATTTGAACTCTCTCCAGCATGACTCCGATTCAAATGACCGCGCGCTCGACCCAGGAAGATTGAATAAAACCGGAAACAGGTTTGAACAAAATTTACAAGGATTAAATTGAACGAAGAAATTAAAGATTAAATGAAAATTTTAAAGATTAAATGAAATTGAAAGATTAAATCAAAATTACAAAGATTAAATGACATGGAAAGATTGCATAAATCATAAAGTTTGCACATAAAAAATAAAGGATTGGATTAAACCAATTTATATGTTAAGATTGGATTAAATGGTTTTCAAAAGGTTTAAATTAAACCAATATTTTTTTGGTTTGAATAAATAATTGAAGGATTGAATATTGCTACACACGGCTTGCGATAGTCTGGGCACTTTTCTTCAAAAATTTCATGTGCATTTTTGCTGTCGTCATCCCAACACTCAGTAGCGGCTCTGCGCGGGCATGGAGATTCTTAAGCGGATCCTTTCCCTTCTTAAGCTTTCTTGATTCTTGCCAGGTGGGGAGCCAGGGGCAGGTGGGGGCGCTTGTACCACTTCATTTTCGTCATCTGTGGGTTCATCGTTATCTGATAAGGCAGCAGGTTCTATATGCTCGTCAACCGAGTCATCACTTTGATTTAAGGGGTCTCTCTTTTCCGCTTCTTTGACACCTCGCACAGCCTTCATTACTTCTTCAGCAGTGCGTGCTCTCCCCTCTAGTACGTGCCGCTCCTCCCTGGTTGTAATCTCGCGAGAGTTTTTCGCTTTCCTTCCAATATTTCCCAAGCAGTTCCTAATTGACTTCGTCTGTTCTTTGTCGTCCATGTTCTTGAAAGCTATCTCGTATTTCTCGGCCACGTGTTTACTAAGGAGGTCATTGTGCTTTACAACGAATCCAAGTATCTTCTTCCAATCATTTCCGCATTTTTCTACAGCTTTTCTGTAAATGCTTATTTCCTCGTCTGTGATAGCATTGCGCTGCCTTGTACCAGCTTTCGTCCCAGCTGCGGGCTGCTTTCGCTTGCCTTAAAAAAAAAAAAAATCAACGAATAATTAATTATAGGTTTTGAGTATAACAGTATAACAGTAGAACAGTTTATTTGCCATTAATCGTAATAATTAAACTTACAGACTATATACATGAAAACGTTTATATAAAATGGCGAGGATATCTGATAGAAAGCCAAAAGGCTTATTGATAACATCAGATCTCCTCTGTATATACAATTTAGTTATACTACTTTTTCTTAAAACTAAACTAACAAAAACTTCCCTTTATCGTGACTTTTTTTTTTATTAGAATAACTAATTTATGGAATGCTGTGCCAGCTGATATAAGAGCCGAAGAGAATCTGCTACCTTTCACTAAGAAGTTAAAATCTTTTTTCTTCACTCGGCTCTCAAATGTTTTTGATCCTGACGACATCCGTTCATTTAAATTAGTTTGTGTAAAATGTCGTCGTCCAAATCCTTTCAATAATTGTAAATGTTAAAAACATGTGGGTTTTTTCCTATGTATTTTTTTTTCTCTCTCTCTTTTGTAGCACGGGGGTGCGTGTAAGTGGGTTGGGTCTTTTATTACTCTTAGGGCATAGAATAGGGTAATTTTACCTAGTAGGGGACGTCATGTTCTTTTGTAATCTTACCTGCCTTGGCGAATTGTTAAATACTGCCAATAATTACATGATGGCGTAAGAATAAATTTACAATATAATATAGTACAAAATAATATAATATAGACACATATGTACATACAGTTTATATACACATATGATACAACTGTACACATTCGCATATATATCTAGCTATTTACACTAAATAAATAAGCCAATGCCTAATCTCCATAACCAGAAATCATATAAGATCTTAATTTTTTGGTGAATGTAGAATAAGCACTGCTTTGTTTGATTTCATCAGTAAGATATCTAAAGATTGAGGGACCTTGGTAACTGATAGAAAATTGACGAAGTTTAGTTCTTACTAGTGGTACACGAAGCAAATTTTTTGATCTGGTATTATAACTATGGAATTGATTATTTAAAGTGAACATATCTTGGAATTGTTTTGGTAAAATATTATTTCTATGGGAAAACATAAATTGACATATTTGGAGCTTTTGGATATCATAAAATTTCAATAAATACAAATCTTTGAATAATGGGCTAGTATGAGCATAGTAATCACTCTTATTAATAATCGTGATGATTTTTTTTTGTAAAATGACTAATCTAGAAAGATTTGTTGGATATGTACTTGCCCAGACTTGATTACAATACTGTAAATAAGGATAAATCATAGAATGATATAAAGTACGTAAGGATGATTTGTTAAGATAAAAACTAGATTTACGAATTATACCAATCGACTTGGAAACCTTATTTGCAACATGGGCAATGTGCAATTTCCAAGTTAGGTGTTCGTTATAATAATTCCTAAAAAAACTGTTTCTTTAGCTTGTTTAATTTCTTTGCCGTTTATGTTCACTCGAAACTCCACAGAAACCTGTTTTTGTTGAGGTCTAAATACTATAAACTTTGTTTTATCAATATTTAGCGATAATTTATTAGCGATAATTTATCCATGAGATGATTTGGGTCCTTATGTGAAAAGAAAAGATTTGTGTCGTCAACAAATATTTATAAATATTTATAAGTTTGGCTACCGATGAAACATTACAAATATCATTGATATAAATTAAGAACAATAACGGGCCTAAGATAGACCCCTGGGGTACTCCACAAGTAATAGGTGTCAGAGTAGAAACAGAATTATTAAAATGAACAAATTGAAATCTGTTAGAGAGATAGCTTTTTATCCAATTTAGTGAAATTCCACGAACTCCATAATGTTCTAATTTTTTTGTAAAGAATTTCATAATTCGCAGTATCGAATGCTTTGGAGAGATCTAAGAAGATTCCAGCTGCAAGCTCTTTACTATCAAGTGCAGTAGATAAGTTTTCATGTAGGTCGATTAGAGCAAAAGAAGTTGAATAACCTAGTATGACGTTCGCTCTTTATATTAGAATCATGTGGAGAACTAAACTGCAAACAGAGCTCGGATAGGTCTAGATATGAGGCAAAATAGCTAGCAAACGAGAAAATAAAGCGAGAGATGAGAATTTTGCGCATGATAGTTTGCATGCACGTGAGCACTGTTGAAAGGTTTTCTCAGTACAAATTGGCTTAAAATTACAGGTTAGCCATGATATAATACAATTCAGAAATACTTTTGAAATAGCTCGTCACCCGTCATGCCGTCGTCCTCTTCTAATTCCATGACACGAACACCAAGAAAGATGAATATAATTTTTAAAAGTTGAAGAGAGCGCAGTTTTTCGTAGTCTCCTACGCTGCCGTCGAATTTGAAATTCGCTGCTCTAATTCTGAGTATGGTTGAGTGAACACCGGTTAATTAGTCAAACACGTCACACGTTTCTCATTATCATAATAACACAGACCCTTTGTTTTTCACATCCGTGCACAGAGGATACAGAAAAACTCAACTTTAACCATTTAATAAGAATCTTGCTCGCCTATTAAATAACATTACAGAATATAACCAGCAAAAAACTATCAAACTTTTGCTAAACTTCTCAACTTACCTCAGGTCGGTTTTCAACGGGCGCTACTGGTGCCACAGACACTACTGGTGCCGCAGGCGCTACTGCCTCATCGGCTTGGGCGGGCTCAACCAAGTTGGCTATTGCTACAGGATTTGCCACTGGAACTTGATTATCATGATCGCCCATCTCACAAATAGTCGGGGTGTAGGGAAGTCAACGAAGAGCAAGCGTCTTGTCTGATTTCTTGTCGCCGAGTAATTAATATATGTATGGCGTCGTTTGACTTATATACGCCCAAACAGCCAATCAGGATTACCCCAAGGAACATTCTCACGTGAAAATATATTAAAATAACCTTCCTTCAACAGAACATGCATATTCAATGACTTTGCATAGATAAGAAATTGATAAGGACTCACTGTAGACGAAACCAGCTTTCCTTGTGAATAAATTGGCTTGTGTGTAAAAGACTAACTTATTGGGTTTATTCCCTTCTACATAATAATTTACAAAGTATAGAGATATATCAAATCAATACACATAGATTTCCTTTTTTATAATGTTACGGTATTCACGATTCTTAAAATTTCATTGCAGGCGGGCTTAGCCTCGATTTCATGTGAAACGTGACTGGCCATTCTAATATTTTCTATCCTAGGAACTACGCTTTCCGCGCTTTTAATGGAATTTTGAGAACAGTCAATATAGTTGTATAACTTTTAGTTTTATGTATTAATGTTATACTCACTAGTTAAAAAGACATGTTATTTTTCAGAAGTGCAAATAACGTACAAGTTAACGGAAGTGAGAAATATAGGCATTTTATAGATAGTTGTACGATAAAAAGACTTTATTCATTGTTGCGTAACTTTATTACTGCACCCATATTAGTTAACGCGGGTTTTTACATACCTGTCTAATATTTGCTGTATTTAATCAGTAGTCCTAATAAAAAGTGATACACCTGTTTAAAAAAAAGTTGTCGGGAATAACGGTGATGCAATTGTCGAACGGAGTTTGCACAATCAAAAGGAGCTATGGTTGCTCTGTTTTTCTTCGAAAAATTCACAATGCTTGTAATTGACTATCTAACAGTATGAATTAGTTATTATCTCTATTAATTGTTTAGAACCAATGGCTCTTTTCGGTACGCAATCTGCATTCGACAATTGCCTTTATTCTTGACGTTTTTTGAAATAGGTGCATTTAGTGCTTTTAAAATGCACACTTTTTGATTCTGTGCTCTAGCAACCATTTCCCGTGATATCATCTATGCATTTCGATTCTGAATATTGATAATTTTTATTTTCTTAAAGGTTCATTGGGTGGCTCTGACGGACAACAAGGTAATGTGATTTAACCAACAAACCATCCATTTAAAGCATATAGTTTCAGTTCCCAGTATAACCGGCAACAATAAATGCTAAATTTATTTTGTTCAACACTTGCCACTCACGAACAGTAAATGACAGTAGATGTAGGTCTTCACCAAGCCACATCTGATGAAATCGCAACAATTGAAACCCCGCTCTGTTTATAACAAAATTAAGCTGGTAACTCTTTCAGTTCAGTCAACACTCACTGTCAACTCGATTAGCGGTAAAAAAAAGAAGATATAGCAGTACACATATAACATGCACTCGTTTATTTGTCCCAAAAAAACTAAGAGAATGCTACCAGGAACTAATGTTTAATGTGTATTGAGATTGAATCTTTTATTTTTAGGAAAGTGTTCCGCAGCAAACGACAAAGATGAAAGCGTTAACGTAGATGAAGGTATACTTACAAGTGTGAAACACACGCTTTCTTATTTTTCTTCGAAACTTTTACTGTTTTTTTTAACAGACTATCTAGATGAAAACTTGCCAGCTGAAAATGTAAATGAGTCAATACGCAATGCTGATCAAGGTACGCTCGTTCGAAACACAACCAACCTATTTCTCTTTGAATCTTATATTAAGTCATTTTTCTTGTAGACTTACCCGGTGACGTCGCAGCCGATTTAAGGATACTTACAGCACCAAAAAGGAAGCACAAGTAAGAGTTATCATAAATTAGTGGTACATTTTAATTTTAAAAATTTTGAAATCCAAAATTGAAATTGAAATTAAAATGTAATGCAAAGAACCTTCTGCCTTCCAAAGCTACCTCAAAAGCTCACTATTTTGGTGTGATTTTATATAGATTATATAATTTCATATTTTTATTTTGTGTATGTTTTGCTCAGCAGATTTTCAAAGGCTCTAAAAAGATTAAAGAAAAAGAAGGCTCAACAATTTAGCTGAGGCAGCAATCCTCGCCGATAAAGTAGTTGTGAAGTGTAAACGACGTTCGAGGGTTAAACTTTTTCTAAAACCTTCCAGTATTGACATTGAGTTTTATCAAAACGAAAGAAAAACGAGTAACCAGCGCTAGTACCATTTGAAGGTAATCTACAATTAAATAAAACTGGCACTGGTAGAGGGCATTCAATATATCCGTGAAACACAGTTTTGTTTTACAAACACAGTTTACTATTCTAATTTGTAAAAAAAAATAGTGATAATTAAACAATAGAAAACAAATTTTGGACTAGCTCACATAATTCTGTTTTCAAATTGTTTCACTGATATAGCGAAGGCATTCTACTGCATGGGGGTTGCGCTGCCATTAAAAAACCCTCAAACGAATTGCGCCTTATAACTCTTTGACCATCTACCTCAGTTAAAGTGAAAAGAAGTGTCCAAAACTGCCGTTTAATTTTATGTCAGACTATGACAAATCGATTTTATATATATATAAACCCAGGCATCATGAAGACTGAAGGTAGTACTGAGCTGAACGTAACCAATGAACCGACGTTGAAGAGTATAATCAACTTAAGTTTCTGGCAGGATTTCGTATGGGCTATAGACTTAGTAAAATACTGGCATATCGGAAGAAATGATGTCTGCTCGCCAAAAAATGGAATATCCCAGAATGCATTTCGCGTAATTTTGAAAATGGTGAATATAAAACAGCCAGTGCTTCAATGCCTCAGTGCCTCAGGGCTTCAGTGCCTCAGTGCTTCAATGCCTCAGTGCCTCAGGGCTTCAGTGCCTCAGTGCTTCAATGCCTCAGTGCTTCAATGCTTCAGTGCTTCAGTGCTTCAATGCCTCAGTGCCTCAATGCTTCAATGCCTCAATGCCTCAATGCTTCAATGCCTAAGTGCTTCAATGCCTAAGTGCTTCAGTGCTTCAGTGCTTCAGTGCTTCAGTGCTTCAGTGTTTTAGTGCTTCAGTGCTTTAGTGCTTCAATGCTTCAATGCGTCAGTGCTTCAGTGCCTCAGTGCTTCAATGCCTCAGTACTTCAATGTCTCAATACCTCAGTGCTTCTATGCCTCATGTTGTTCTAATGTCGTATGCCTCACACAAGCGTACCAGATCTGGTTTCAGGTAAAGTGGGGAAAACACTTCTTGATCTGAGGCATCCTCTGACAGGGCCACTAAGCGTGCGTGAGATTGACGCTTTGACAGGCATTCCTTGAGTTGTTTTTTTTTTTCTTAAAAATCTCTATTCTGTGCGCATTCGTCTTGGCTACCTTTACAGATAATCTAAAATCTCTCAAAAACTGCCCCGCGACCATCTTTGCATATCGAGTAATGACGTCATTGTAGATTTCCTTCAGTATCTATAGTGGTTTTCAAAAGAAAACAAATGTATTGTATGATTCAATGAATAAGGATTAAATTAAACCAGAACATTTTTATTTACGTCACACGTGCCTTCTTGTCGCTTATAGATGGAAATAAGTTGAGCCACATCTGTTTCATTTCTTCATTGGGAAGCATGTGTTTGATATTTCCCTGCACCACTTGAGCGCCTTTCTCGAGTAATTGCTTACTATTTAGGAGCCTTACTCGTTCTTGTTCTTACTTCAGGAAAAAAAGATAGGCCTGATCAGTAATGTGACTTAATCCCCTCTTTCTGAATTGTCTTAACTCGGTGATGTTCAGGGTCTCAGGATATTGGGTGTGTTCCTCGAGTTCCTCAAACGATGCGTGTACAAAATTTTCAAGGGTCGCTTTCTAATGGCATTGCTTTTTCACTCTTTCTCTTACTTCTGGATCTATGGAGTCCTATTTTAAACAAGCTGGTTACATCGCTTCCGTACTGCTTGAACCGCCCAGGCACCAGCGTATCGCTTTTTTGCGCGACCTTCGCCCGACATCGAGGCAACATCTATGACTGGTGCTTGGAGGCCGCCAGTCCTTCGCATTTCCTTCCTCATTGTACCAACAAATCTTTCAAACAATGAAGTTACTTATCTTGAGCCCACGCTCCTCTCCGCTTCCATAAGGTCAGAAGTCTGTCCACAAAGGCATTTGAGTTGAATCAGAAATTCGGAATTGTTGATCAGTGATATGACTTGTCCAAAGTACGCTGTGAATTCTCTTTGGTTAACACATGCATTGTTGCTTTCCTCAAATATCGTGCCCATTGTATGCCAACGAACACGTGAATCTTACGAGGGTTCGAGATACATTTCTCTATTACTGAGTTACACTGTTCAATAAATTCTCTTCCTCGTGGCTCTTCTATAAATTGGCACATACAAGTTATGGTTAGAGTTTCATATGCTATGTCTATGGAACTAAGTATAACGTCCTCCTCTTTCTCAAAGAATGTCGACACCACCCTTGCAATTTCTTCCTCAACGCCACTTTCATCTACAAGGCAAAACCAACCAATATGCAATCAAGACCAGCACCATCGGCTATTTCATTATCCACTGGTGGTGCGAGGCGGCAGCATTCTAATGAATCAACCAGAGGCGCGCATTCTAACTTTAGTTCCTTCAAAGATTTAGGCAAAGGAGCTAGAAAAGCAGGATTGAAGTCTTTCAGTTGGACATCATTGGTGCGCCGAACTTTCGACAACCCTACATAGGTGAGGCCAAACACGAGTCAATACAAATTTAACAAGGGTAAGGCTCTGGGATTTATGAACGGTAATTGCCCAACATAGTGATAACAGAAATTGAGTTCGCGAACCAATACAGCTACCGTGCAATTGCTTTCAATTGCATAGTATCGCCAATGTTATGACATTGGAACTGTACTGGTGCCTTTCCCCCTAAAGTTGAGTTAGCTATGAAAATAAAATTTTCATATTTATTGTAACTAACATAAGCAAGCACACGTTTTTCTATAAGTAATTTGTAATATTCTATCACAAATAAATTTACCTTATGATTATGTAGATTCATGGCATCCCTTTTAATACGAGCACTGTCCAAATCTAAGCTCATCGAGAAGTTTTGCTAGACAATGATCCTTCTCCTGACGCATCTGAGATTGTAGTTCTACTACGTGATTGAAATAATACTTAAATGTTTTACTTTGAAAAAGCCATTGAGGACACTCGTCAAATAGATTTTTGACAGGGGGGAGCTGATGAAAGTCCCCCGTTAGGATGACTTGTTTCCCCCCAAACGGGTATGCAGATCCAGTAACTCTCCTTATAAGGTCGTCCACCAGAGAAAAAATCCTCACGCTCGTCATGGACATCTCATCCCAGATTAGGACATTCATATCGTTGATTCTTGGGAAAAAAATAGAGCCTAAATTTATGTAACATGCGCGTTGTTTACTGTGATGCTAATGTAGAACAGAGGCAGTTCAATTCCATTATAATATACCTTTTAATGACAGTCATCAGGCCAAAGCAAGAGTGTATTGTCATAGCCTTTGCATTGTCATAGGCTGTGCATGCTATGCCAGTCGAAGGAATAATCTGACATTTTTTTCTACTTTTTATGCTTTCAAATATTGTCATCAGTAAGAAAGTCTTTCCAGTGCCCGCTTTCTCAGTTATGACCAGATTATGTCCCCTACACGCCATGTCACATGCATTGACTTGATCTTCATTTAGCCTGGTTTAACAAAAAAATATACAAAAAGCTTATTACTGAAGAAAGGAGGACCATGTGAAAGGAGACCATTATATTTACTATACTTTTTCATTATGCTTAATTGAAAGAACCTAAAAAGTCTACGCTGTATCATATTTTATTAAAAAGTTAATTTTTCAAACGTACAAAAAAATAGATTTTTGTAGGAGTTGTCCGACTTCATGCGAGTTATTTGAAATAACTTAAAGGACGAAATATGACAGATCAAAGTATTTCTCTCATTTATTCAGAACTATACATGTTGTATTTTAGAATGATTTATGAGCCGGCATTTGTGCTTGATATAGTATGAAAAAAACTATTTTCGGATAAGTTTGGGATGATTATTTTCATATCGCTATCTAGAAAACGTACCTGTTAGCTTAGCCCTCAGACTCAACTTATATATATTTATATTTATAAATATATACAATTGTAATTAATTTATTGTATATATTTTTTACTGTAAAATTGTCGAATTTAATGTTAATTTAATGAGCAATAAATTAGATTTCATTTTATTTTATTTGATTTCGTTTTCGCACATTTTGCTTCAAAATCTCGCGCGTATAGGCACATTAAATGCTTATTATCTCGGAAATGAGCTCGGGACACCCTACTTTTCTATTCATATTTGGAATATGTGTGTATTTATAGATCATACCTTTTTGCGGACATTTTCGATCGGCCCTACGTTGAGGGTTGAATCTTCTGTCTGTAATGAGAATGCATGAACACTTAAGTAAATAAGTAAACTACGAAACCTGTGCCGTAAAATAACGATCCAATAATATTAAAATTAGAAAATGAACTAATGAGTTTTGTACGACGATGTCTAAACACTACAAGTGAACTAGATTTGATCTGATGTATTGCTCTGAATTTCAAGCTAAGTGAAAACAAAAGAAAACTGTTGTACTTAACTGGCTTTATTAGACGTTTGCAGAAGCCTGCATTTTGCACGTGCATATTTGCCAGGCGAGTAGTTTCTATGTGTCACATTTGGAATATTTGCATGCCGGTTTTGTGATCACGCAATCGTCATTCCTACCCCACCATTGTGAGTAGTGATAAAAAATGAAACGCATGTGGTCCCCCAAGGGATTGTCTACTTGTTGGGGTCAGAGATGGTTCTAAGAGCTATGCATAACTTTCCATCCTTGTCTGTATCTAAGCCTTTAGGTATTCAGCTTAATCTCATGTCGTCCTGAAAATTTCGAAGAAATTTTCATATTGGGACATTAAGATGGTTGGAATGGCTGAAATGCACTATAATTTTTCGATTTAGATCGATTCATATTTGATATTAAAACAATTCTATCAATATATTCCGTCATTTTTGTTGCGAAATGCCTTATAAAATCAATGAAATTTGCCGTAACTAAGTCCGTCATTTTGACCGCCATATTGAAATAAGATATCGTTTAATTGAGTTGAACATGCGTATCAGAGAAAGAAGTTCGTGTTGCGAGCTCTTGTTGCACACGTAGTAACACGATCTTGATGTTGCTTGTTCTGTCACGTGCTGAAAAGAACCTATGAAAGAACGTTCTTGTAATGCTTGTTGACCTTCCACGTGAAAACTTCACACCTCTCTTCTTGTTTGCTGCTATTCTTACTCGTGCTACGTTTGAATTATGGCGTCTAAAGAACACGCTTTGATGGTTTTATCGTCCGAATTTGAGAGGAATGGGTGAGTATATTTGTCTAATTTATATTATCAGAGTTTGATGTGCCGTAAACGGAATTTTTTAACCGTTTTACAGGCTTGTAATACCCGATGGCCTTCAAAGGCTTCTGAAAGACTTTAAGAGAAAGGAGAATGAAAGCATGGAGAACATGCGAAGCCGTATTTATAAACGGCTATGGTGTTTAATGTGGGTAAGTACCAGTCTATTTAATAAAAATACGCCGGGTATGTTTTCATTTATATTGTATAACTCGGCATCGATACCATGGCATAACACCGCGGCGTGAACAGTCAGCGCTAAAGTTGTCTAAAGTTGTCTATCTAGAAATGAACATGTCCTCTATATCTAAAATTTGAACGTATGTATTTTATGAATATGATTGTTTGATAGGTGTACCAAGTAAAGCTGGAGGACATGTCCCATGCCAAATGGCCTGCCTCGAAGAAAAAGTGATATTATATATTTTTTTATAAATTAGTTATTCATGTTGGTGAAAAAATTCCAGTTCTTACCTGAAGAATTTACATCAGTATTTTTCAGTGTATTTTTTATTCATATAAATAATTAAGATTGTGAATATAATCATTATATATTTTTTTAGCAATGTTTGTAAAATATTTTTTTTGAAGTTTGAAAACAATGATGTAAATAAAGAGACTGAACTGTTTATAGTTTTTCATTCCAACTCTCATTCTGCCCTTTGCATTACTACTACAGCACAATCACTATATATACATGAAACAAAATTAAATTGTAACTTTGTAGTCACTGACAAGTCAAGTTGTTTCCTTTTGTATTTGATGTTTATGTTTGAGTGAATGACTATATAGAAATTATTTTGTTTCAATTTCATGGTTTTAGTCAGTTTTTCTATCAGCATAAAAAAAAACACTTGCAATCAACCACTTGTATTACTATGACCTGCAGTTGTTTCTTATTTCCAAAGTATTGAAACTAAATAAACAGGGGCATACTTTCCCTTAATTTATGATCATTGATAGTGTGATAGAAATAGAGAATAGAACATGTAGAGTGAAGACATTAAACCTGTGAAGCATATTTATATGGTCAAGATGTAACAGTCAAATAGAAACAAAAGAAAACAATGGAAGTTGAGACTGCTAAAGTGTCATAGTCTAATTTCTATTTCAAGAGTTTAGTGTCTTCACTCTAAGAAAGAAAATATTGAAATGCATAAAGGAACAGTCATCAGAGATAATAAGCTATTTATTATACAATTATGCAAACATATTTGACAATTTCTTGTTATTCTTTACAAAAACTTTTTTGCAATACGAAGTCCTTTGGTTAATTTTTTTTTGATTTTTTGTTTAAAGGGCAACTCTTATGGGATATACGTGAATGTTCCTTACTCCCACATTTACACAGTTGGCCCCCGACATTCACTCTTGCTCCCCGAGGAGCATTAGTTGATTTAGGTTGTTTTCTAGTGCTAGACGACCTCTTGTTGAGTTGTTTCTCTGCCTCCTCTAATAGTTCTACTTCTCCAAGATCTTCATCTTCATTTCCATAGCTGTGTATAATCTTTTGCCGCTGAACAAATTTCTTCCTATAGTGAACAAAAGCATTTGATTAAAAATGTGAGCAGAGTATACAGAATGGTATATGGGTGACTTAGTGGTGAGAGGATTTGTCTTTCGCCACTGTAACCTGGATTTGATTCCCGACTCGTGCGACAAGTGAATAGAGTTTGTTTGATGTGTTGTTCTCCCTCATGCCACAAGGGTTTTTCTCCGGGCTATCCAGTTTTCCCCTCTTCACAAAAATCAACATGTGTGCAGAGTTATATGTTGTAAATATTGAATTTAGTGGTAGAGAGTGTCACAGAAGAGCCCCAATGGGAAGTGATGGTTGTAATATATTTATGGTTCTTAATATTTCTTACCTTTGTAAGCTCTCTTGCATGCGTTCTTGTTTCTTTCTGGCTCTAGCAGATTTTGCAGCTTCTGTTCTTTTCTTTGTGAGCCTCTTCATTCGTTGTTCATTTTCACTCTTCCAAATGTCCTCAAGGCCATCAGGAGTTGGGAGATGCAGTAGGTCATACAATTCCTTCATCCAGTGATATGAAGGACCACAATTTTTGAACATAAAGGTCATGTTACTCTGGCATAAGCCAACGTTTGTTATGAACTCATAATGCAATTGGTGCAAGTTGACGTTCTTCGTTCTAAAACGAGTCAACACATTAAACTTGCTTTCAGGCAAGCTAGAGTGGCCTCTGCCCATTTCCTCATGCACAATATCGTTGGCTTTCCTTGCAATTCTCATGCATTCAATCTCATATAATAGAGCATGGAGCTCACAACTAAGAATCTTTCTAGTTGCAAATGGCTTACCAGAACAATTCAACTTAGGATCTTCCTCTTCACTGTCATCATCATTGATATCGTCATTACTATCACCACCATCACTTTCACCATCACTGTCATCACTAGTATCACCACTGTTACTGTCATCATCATTCCTATCATCATCACTACTATCACCACAATTACTAACATCATCATTACTATCACCACCGTTACTGCCATCATTACCACCATCATCATTACTATCACCACTGTTACTGTCATCATCTTTGCTATCATCATCACAGTCACTACCTGCATTGTCAGTACTTTTGCTCAAACACGAGTCACACGAACAGACTACAAGGGGATGAAACCCACACTCGTCTTCTCTACCATCCTCATCTATCCACTGGTGGATATCTCTACAATGGTATTTTCCCAATACCGTCATCCTTCTACCATATTCAACTGCACTATTTCCACTTTGCTTCAGAGCAGAAAAATGATTCCTTTTTGAGGATGCAATGAAATCATCCGACAAACACCCACATGATTTTGAGTGTTTCTTCCCTTCACAGCAACACTTAGCATGACTAATGGCTGGATGGTTTTTTTTTGTGCTTATCAATAAACCCCTTATCAACAACTTTCTTGCCCTTATACTCTTTCAAATTGTTCCCATGGGAACGCCCAACATGACCTCCACATAGCATTACACGGTTTAGCTCACCATCAGTGAAAATACTCCTAAATGAGATTTCTGCTGTGGAGTCCTGATCCTGCCAATTTAAGGCAATATTGAGGCCCTCTTCCTTGCCCTTCTTGAAGAGTAAATAGGCCAGATGGCCTTCAGCAGATTTGGACGTGCCTTTCCAAAGGTCAGTCTCACAAATACTTTTTCTCCCTCTCATGCACAGATGGCCATAGTACAATATACCACCAGAAAGAAAATCAAGTAAAACAAAAGTACAGCATTGGCTGTGAAAACCCCTTATTAACCAACACCCATCAGAAGTGGTCACGGCACGCTGCCAACTCCCTAGCTCTGTAGCTGGCTTTGACTGCATGTAAGCTTTTGCTTTCTCGCACATACTATCCAAGATAGTTTTAACGTGTGGATATGCCAGCTCAATAATTTTTTGAAAATTAGGCCTCGCCAGCACATCAATACCCATACCTAACTTCAACACCTTGTGATAGGTGTGGTAACCTTGCCCATAAACAAGGAAACAAAGGGATGTGACAAGAGAGACACAGTTTCTTTGATTATGTGCTAAAGCAAGCTGGCTGCTTGCATAGTGGATTTCTGTGCCACAGCCAGAACATGCAAAATTGACCTTCACTGCACCTCCCATGCCTTTGTCTTGAATTTTCACTGGTACAAGTTTTCCTGTTAAAAAAAAAAAAAAAATTAAAGAAAACTATTTTCAAGAACTTTTAGACTTGAATATGATCAGAGAAAGGGTGAAATTGTGTATCAATTAAGCTGGGCAAAGTTTTGTAAACCTTTTTAATTATTTTTGAGAAAAGTATCATAACCATGTCATACAGATTATAAAAATGAAAGAAAGAAAAAACCTAAACGTTTCACAAGTCTACAATAAATTCACGTCTTGATCTGTATGAGATATCACCGTGATATCACATAGTACTGAATTTATCTACCTAGTATAAATATCACTCAATCTGACTTTTTTATTCACTTGACTCTGAAGATGACTTCCGCATAGGATGTCGAAACGTCAGTCACATCAAACAGCCCTTCTGAGGGCTACATCCACCCGGATGATCCTATTACAAATATTGTTACTTCGACAAATATTGTTACTTCGATAAATATTATCTACCTACGTGAATTAAATTATGTCTGTATTTATGTTTATATGAATATCCCTTACAGATCATTCGCTGATATTGAAAATAGTACCAATCACCACTAATAAAAGAAATATAGTGTCTAAAAACCACTAGTCGCAAAACAAAACAAAATGAAGGCTGCATAAACATATACACAAGTATATTAGAAACTTTATAAATAAAATATGAAATATTCTCCATGACATTTTTCAAGTCTTTTAAAACTATCCACTATAACCTAGTAACACATATTTACATCGCATATTCTCAAAGAACAAAGACAAGATTTATACTGACAATAGCTAAAGAGTGTAAATTCATTCTACAACCCTTGAATGTTCAGAAATTTTGCTATTTGCAAAAATTTTAGATGCATAATATTTAATACACTGACAAATATTGGCTTGAAATGAAATCATGACTGGAAATTGTTTGAAAACACACATGCGATGAATTCTGTTCATTTCAATAGTGACTCAATTTTTGTTTATGCTATGGAACACTATGGCAGATAAAGTCACCTTTTCAGATCGTTTCTATGCATTAATAATATATTTAAAATTATTCAAAGAAAATGTCTGCATCATCGTTTAACCTGATAAATTTGCCTGTATGACAAAATTTCATAGACTTATTTTTCTCTGTAGAGAAGATATAGTATTTACAAACTGAAATAACACGGAAATGGCCAACATACTGTATTTATCAATAACAGTTCAATTCCAAACTTACCTTTACATCCACTTTGCACATTACATTGATGCGTCATGTTAATTTGTTCCACAAAATCCTCTAGCTGTGAAGTCATGGCAATGTGGAATTTGACTGGGAGTTTAATGGACATTTCACTGTCTCTGTCGTTGATTTTCTGCCTAAAATAAGTATATAAATATATGCCATATCAGTTCTAAAATACTCAGGAATAACTGGCCACTATAGAAATTCAAGTAGCATCACTCTTTATAAATGATGCAGTAGCACAATAGATTCTATTATTATGTAAATAAGTGGCAGGGTACTCTATAGTTTAGCTGACTTCTTGAGTGTTCTACAGCTACCAGTGTTTTTAACACAGCATATAGACAAGTAGACGGTTTATATTGCTTTTATAAAACTTTTTTTCAAAGCAAAAACACAATAGTAGTATTTCATATATTTGGTGAAATTGATTCAAAAAGTTTTCTATATGAGATATCAACAAATTGTTTGAAGATATAGTGAACTACCTAAAACTTGTATTTTAGACATTAAATAAAAACTACGAATGCAAGATTCGGGCGGTTGTTTCACTAGTATGTGTATGCCATCATCACATTCGAGACCGCTTTATATTACACGTAATAAACTTAAAAAATATATGCTTGAAATTGCTTGTTGCAACTCGCAGCAGTTCCCTTTTGATAGAAATCGCTTGTTTGAAAAATATCATAGAGACTAGCTAAGCGCGCTCTGACTGGCTAGTGTTTACATCAGAGGACAAAGAAATGCTCAGCCGACGCAACGCCATGTGCTTTCTTGCTATGCAGCTCCCAGCGTGTTTATATCACAGTTCATATATTTTCAAGTTATTATTATTAGACATTGTAAATGATATTGCTATGAAAAGGGGATATGTCTTGTACCACAAGCACATAACGCGAGTGAGTATCACAAAGCAAAAGTGTCCAAGAAACACAAAGCATTTGACTTACCATTTCTTTGTTGAAGACTTTTCTGGGGAACTCAGACAGTCATCACTACTTGCTGACGGCAAATAATCATTATCAGACTCATCTGAAAGGATTCCTGACTGTTGTTGGGTTCGGATAAACTGTTCAACAGACTTTGAAGAATAAAACGCTTGTCCTTCTGCGTTTGTCCATTTGAAACCCTTCTGCGTGTTCTCGATTTTCCAGCCATGATTCTCTAAGTATTCACTTGTTATTGTTAATCGTGAGCCAGTTCCTGCACCACGTAAAGAATGGGCATCAAGAGACCGCTTTCGGTCGTTAAACATTTCTTTTTTACAAAGAAGTCAAAGTTATTTCAGAGTTATTTCAATATACGATTCAAGAGAGTTTGTTCACACGCAATACACTGCTGGTTCGTGTTTCAAGTGTGATCTGCGCATGTGCAAAACCCGTTGCTATGGATGACGTCATTTGTTTTGACCGCATCGCGTGGATTCGTGAAAACGTCGCAAATTCGGCCTTTTCTCGCAATCTCCGGATGCTTTACGGACCAACATCGATTGAAAAACGAACCTGAATTGATCTCAAAACATATGAATCAAAATGGCGGCCATTCGAATCGATGCGAGCGTTTTATAGGCAAGTTCAACAGTAAATAGCGGACCTTAGGCTATTAAAATGGCGAAAAGTAAACCAAAACATAACGTAGAAGTTTGAAACTTGGCACAAAAGTAATTTAAACATAAAAGAAACTTCTCACCGCAGCCCTGAGCAAAATATTTTATTGTTAAGCTTTAGCGACCAGTCAAAGTCAAATATCGCTCATATCTCGCGTAAATATATTTTTGCTCAGGGCTGCGGTGAAAAGTTTCCATTTTGCCTGAAATTGACATATCCGAAATTTGATTTACAAAATAATTTATTCCTGTCGATATATTTCGAATAAATCAATTTTAAGCCTTGGGTTTCCTTTGCATTTTTGACACCTTAGGTGTGAAGTTTCACACCTTCCAATATTTTTTTAGCGGGAAAATTATATGTAGTACCTGGTTATGTAATAATAATTGATATATTATTAATACATTTTCAGTAATAGTTTGTCAAATGACAAGCACTTTAGCCATTCCTACCACCTTAACTCGATGTTGTCTTGAAAAGTTGTTGTGTCGCATCATGCTGTGTGAGGTAGAGATTTGGCCACAAAGCGCATTTCAAACCCACGTCTTCAAAAAGAAACATTAGAGAAGGTTGCTTGTTTTGGACGAGATGTTCTTCGTATAAAGAAATATATTTTCTAAAAGAAGATTCGTGGTAATTTAGAAATTTATGATATACTCTAGATAAAAAAACAATTATCTTCTTCAGGCAGCTGCTGGATCGTTTCCAAGAAGTGAGTCTGTCTCAAACTTAAACGGAAAATGTTGGTCTTTTTGCGGTATCCGTCAGCGTGTGAACGTGCAAAAGGACCAAGAGATATTATAAAAGGACAGTCGACAATGGACAGGTTTTAAATTTAAACAATGGTAAGGAAATGAAGACAGTACTAGCGAAATATATAGAGAGGTACAAGAACATTTGGTTGAAGAGGTTAAAAAAAAAACAATACGAGAAAGACATAAAACGTGCCCAGAATTGTAAGTCTGCAATGTCAATATTAAACGTTGCATTCTCATTTTCATTGCCAAAGATGTTTCCACATTTGAGTAAAAAAATGATTGTAAAAGTAGCTTTGCTTTTCACGAGAAAGAAAGTTTTTCGTGAGTAGATGACATGGACAGTATGCCCAGTATTCCAGAGAGGATTCTCTTCTAAGCACTTCTATTTTATGACAAATGCAAGAGTAACAGGTTCTTTTTTTAGTTACTCCAGAGGAAAAATAGAACTTTACGTACTGAATAGTAGTTTGTTAAAAAATACAACTTTGAATATTAATTGATTGAAAATGAAAATTTGAGCAGCGCTCCCGCAGAAAAAAGGAACACAGGGAGCCCAAAAATTCCAAATGGGATGGCGATAGATATGAGCTCTTGGATTAGCGGCACAGCAAAGTGATGTCTTAAAGGCCCGGTAATGACCATTACGCTTTGCGCGCCTTTGTTATTGTTTTGCTTTGCACGAGAACAAGATATGTTTTGTTATAAGGCGTGTGAAATATGAGTTATCGTATAAAAAAGTAGTTTATTATAACTAAATAGCTGTATTTTAAAAGTTATTGAAAACCTTTGAAATTAAACCACCGAAATCTCGCATTTTGTGACCAATAATGCGAAGTTTATTCGAGAGCGGCAGCCGGATGTTAGTTTGTTACGAGGTCAAATAACGCTGTTGTCCGGTCAAATAATTATACTTTACTGGTAAATTTTATAAATTCATTGTAATGTTTTAGATTAGAAATGAAATATGGGATTTCAATAAGCTTTTTTTAACAGTAAAAGCTCTAAAAAGCTCTTATTGATGAATATCATAATGTTAGGTGATTATTCATTTCAACAAAATTAGAATTATATTTTCAACAGTTCAAAACAAAATTCTAAATACTCCGTGTTCGGCAATCGATTATTTTACAGAAATCAATCAATTTCCATTTGAACTGTTGATCTATCTATTCCTATAGTCGACTTTTGGACACAAAGTATAATATGTGATTTGTCACCGGCAGTCTACGGGTGTCTACGAAACAGCAAATATGAGACATTTCGCTAAAAAATACTGTGACAGTGAACAGTTATAAAGCTTTATTGAGAAGATAACATACCCATGTGAACTTTTTCTTCCTTTCCGATGTTGAAATACCGATAAATGAAGTCTAATCTGACTAAATGTGCACTCGAAGAAGGCACAACCGGTCTTTCTAGACATCTCGATTGATTAGTCATCAACGATCTTCAGTCCTTTCTGCGAATGTTTTCAATTATAAGACAAATCATCACAGAAACTCAAGGTACTCCGCAAACTCACTGTTGGTTTTACTCTCGAAGCCAAGAGATGACTTTCTCTGATTCCACAAATCATAAACCGATGATCTTAGTCTCACTAGCTTGGCAGAGCCCGAAAGACGCGGTCTCCCTCGCGAAGCATTCGCCATATTCTGATCTTATGGATTCACACTGTCCAGAATTGTGTAGATTTTCTCGCATAAATACCGGTAAAATCGATAAAATGACTGCTGAAAATTATTCTTCGATGTGTTAGCAATAATACGACAGCCTAAGAACGTCTTTAAATTATGCGAATTGGCCGATGGAAATGGATATAATATTGATTACAGTAAACTTTGAATTTTCATATATGTAAAATGGCCGCCAGGCGGTTGGGGCGCGCAAAGCATAATGGTCATTACTGGGCCTTTAAATTTGATAATGCGAGAGCCAAGTTTAGACTCTTTAATATCATTAACTATCACTTGCCAAAGTTGAAATTTGAAGAAGTTACATTTTCGTAACACTGGAATACTCATTTGGCAGTTTTTTTTTTTTTAGGCTGTGAATCGTCTAGGCTCCCTCGCAGCTGTTCTTAGTGTTGGGCTTCCTGTCCCTCCCCACCGTCTGGCTTTTATCTAAATTAGCGTTTGAACGTGACGGCGCCTTGCTCAACTAACTGAGTGAATTGTTCACTGAATCAACTTTTTTTTTTGTAATAATGCATTTTCGGTTTGTGTGATAAGGAGCAAAATTTTATTCTATTAGACAAAAAACATACCGTGTACCAGACAAAATGTCAAAAATGATACCTCACCACAGAGGGTAAAGCCTAAAACAATTAAATCTAAAGAAAAACTGAGATTTTGTATGAACTTGTAAACTTGACTTTATTTGAATTTTTTACACACTTTTTCAAATGTTTTTAGTTATTTGGCGAAGCCAGACAAAAGTCGCAGGGACGTCCATCATTCATGCACGATGTAGTCACTGTAGGTTTTATCAATGATGACAAGGAAAAGTATATAGTGTTTCCTTACGCAATTCCACTTCTACTGAAATGTAAATGAGCTATGTATAAAGAACGTCTCGTATTGTAAAGTACAAGCGAGTTTTTGTCTGGGTTCTAGCGGCGGTGTAATGCTCAATACAAACTGTAAGAACTCAATGCGAACTTATGTTTACACTAGATATATAGATATGTGCACCATAATAAATGTTATATCTTTTACAATTAGTGGTTGTCACAAAACGATGTAAGTTTAAGTTTGAAGAAGGCATCAACAAACTTATTCGTGACCTTCGATTTTAAGGCAAATGCAACGGAGATAAACAGACGGAAACGAAGATGAATTTCAACAATTAATCTATTTTCTAACGAGTAACATGTTTTAAGTGTAGTAAGTCGATTTTTGTCAATAAAGTTAAACGAGTGTGCCAGGAGCAATTAGAGACAATTTATCAATTATTTTGGACTGTACGTCGTATGTGATCTTTATGTTTTGGAGTTCCATAATCTTGTCTGCTATATCTTTTTCCTCGTAATCTATGATGTTTGGCAAAACACTTTGGAGCGTCTGGGAAAATGCAGTTAGATGCTGGCTTTCTTCTTCTCCTTCCTTTATTACGATTTTGATACACACATCTTTAATGCAATTGACAACTCGAGTGTGCTGTCCACAGTTGTCACAGTGAGCTAAGGACGATTTGGCTTGGAGGATTTTCTTGAAGCACTTAACACATTTCAGAATTTTTTCAATTTTGTCTATTGAGTAGATTTCATTCACTGTTTTTGTTTCTTTCGTATCGTCAGATTGGTGTTCATCTATTGGCAGTGGCATTTGTTCTAGTTCTGTACAGTCTACCAGTTCTTTAATAGTTGTTCTGTCTTTGATGGTTGTAATCTTCATTACTCCCTGCCAGGAGCGCATTCTCACTGGTGTTAAGATGTAGACATGGCCATTTTTAAGTTGAGATATGTAGTTTTCCCAAACGTCGATTTGAATGGCAGTGCCAGAGTCGTCAGTGATGTAGCCAGAACATAACTGTAATCCTTTGGGTCGACGCAGTTATCTCTTCGTATTCCTCAAAATTGTCGATTATTTTGTCAACTTCAAGTAAGGGAGCTGTGGGAAGTTCTTTAAACGGAAAATCGTATTCTTCAGCTTGAGGAATGCTTATCGTAGCCATCTCGTTGATTATAATCTGCCGTTCTTGAGAACTTTGCAATCTTGACAGGTGTTCTACTGTTCTGCTTTTCAAGCAAAAGCTTCCTCTTATTTGGTGAGTAGATAAGGGCGTCTTGTCGTCCTTGGGCGGTTTGTAATGTCATTGATGACAAAGTATTTCCTTGTGATGATACATCATGCACATAAGCTATCAGATTGTTAGTCTTTTTCGGCGATGATTTCAATGGCGAACTCGCTAGACTAAACGTTGAAGCCCCAAAGCAGTAGAATGAGTTCAACTTGTGGTGTCGTGGATTGTTATTTTGACACGTGTAGACCATTGATTTTGATTGGTCCAGACAGCTGTTTTACGGCTGGCCGTGACTTTCCCTCTCCCCCTAAAAAATGTGGTTTAGTGCAGGCTGGGTGGCACTGTCTTATTAGTACTATACTATCATGCTTAAAACACAGTACATGGAACAAAATTTAGAATTGTTTTTTTTTATTAAGTTCAAAGTAAGTTGAGGAAAACTAATGCACGAGGATGTAAGTCTTATAAAGGTAAGTTTTATATTAGTCTTTATAATTGTATATGAATATGAAGTGAGATTCTGCACGATTTGAAATTGAGGTTTACTACGCCTTGCACTTAAGTTTGGCACAGCCCAAGTTTTGTTACGTAGTTTTGACGTTTATAGTATGATGTTACCAGGGGCAACATGTCAAGAATTGACATGTCATACGGCTAAAGACGCGAAAATCACAAGCACCATCTTGTGAGAAAGTCAGTGTCGAGTGCTGTCTAGGTCCACAATGATTCAACTTAAAGTTTTCTACAATATATCTTTCTCAGAGGACCGCGCCGTTGTGATAGCCTTAGAGGAAACGGAACTTAAAACGTTCGAAGATCTTTTGAAAGCCGTCAGATCTAAAGTCGACTGCTTGCAATTCATTCCCGATACAGAACTTAGAATCAAATACAGAGATGACGAACAGACATTTGTAAACCTTCGTAGCGAAGATACACTTCATGAAGCCTTACGATGTGCTAGTATCGTGCAAGGAGCAACATTTAGAAGATTAACCGTCAAAATCGAATGGCAGCCACAATCCACACCAGAGATTATCGAGAGACGTCGTGAATCAGGTGTCATGTCGGCAAACACCCGGGCAAACAGTGCTGGTTCTTCGAAAAGAGAATTATTTACACCTACACAAAGACCAACAGCTCCTGGAACATCTGGAGTAAAGGAAATTCATAATGATAGTCCCGTGGAAACAATGCTGCAACGAAAACGCGAAAGTATTACTAGCGTCAAAACAGAACTAAACAACGCGAAAGCAGCTAAAGACGCATTTGAACGACAACTCGCTCGAGCACAAGGTCTTAATTCTGGTCGTCTAACTATTTGTGGACAATTTAAAAACTGGACACAATAGACGAATTTGCGATGGGGAACCGTGTACGTCGGTCATGCTATGTGGTTTAATTGAGAAACACCCTGAGGACAAGGCAACACGTCGCAGTCTTTCCCAGGCAGTCGAGAAAACGAAATCAAAACTTACTTTACTTGAAACTGAATACCAGCAAAAATATAGATCGTATAGGACGGTCGAAGATTCGTTTGCAAGGAAGATAGAAGATGATATTATTTCCACGGACCCTGATCTTTATGTAGTCAACGGAGTAAAAAACTGGGCGCTCTTAAATCAACATGTTGCTCTATTGCAGAAAAAGGGTAAAGGAAATCTACCACCGAGAAATTGCGTTGGTCAGCTTTTGAAGGACGCAGTTCGTGAGTTTCAGATGCATAAGAGGCCTGAGACAAATCCTGACACCGCTGTGAATCCTAAGAAGAGAATTCTTCAAGATGAATACGCTATTCGTTTCCCTAAACGAAGTTCAACTTCGACAATGACATCGACTATGACTGCGGCCGCTTCAGCCAACCCTGTGTGCTCTCAACCACATTTAAATGAACTTGATTTTAAACTTGCTGTTTCTCTCCAAAATGAGTTTATTAAGTAATAGTTATTGTCAATATGTTATGAACATATTATATACATTTAGTCAAAGATATTATGCACCGGCTTAACAAAAATCAAGCAATCGTCCCAGTGACTTTCACACGTTCAATTTCAAGGCCGGTTAATTTCAAATCGGGTACGTTTCAGTTTCATTGATAAATAAATGAACAAAATTGTCAAAAATAGTAATAGCACTATTAGACTGTTGATGATGTTTTATAATTTCAAATAACTGTGCTGAGTTAAATACATTCTGTTGTATAATAAATTGTGTTTACATATTGCATGCCAGCTGGCTAAAAAAAATTTCGTGCACGGACCAAATCACCCACCCCCCACCCCCCCCCACCCCCCCCCCCCCCCCCCCCCCTCAAAAGTTAAATGGTCGGCCCCTTATCAGTCGTGGAATCTTTCAATTGGCAAACTATCACTCAAATTCTTATAGATTAATATAATTTGTGCAGGCGTAAAACCCGTGCATGTCTTCGCATTTAATTTGTTTACACGCCTCTATAGCAGCAACTTCTATGTTGTAGGCTACTACATCCTGTAATTCATAGTTCATGACAGTTCTCATTTTATTGAATACGAATTCAACGGGATTAAATTCAGGGGAGTAAGTTGGTGTATAAACAAGTTCAATATTGCGATCGCCCAGCCATTCTCGTAAAATATGTCCACCGGCGTTATGGTGAAATGGACAGTTATCCATCACAACTACATCGCCGACTTCCAGCGCTGGTCTACCGGTTTTGATGTTTGCAGCTTTGCCAGCTTGACCAAAAAAATCAAGAAAGATCAATGTGTCAGATGGGCCATGAATAGTATTCATGTATTCTATACCATTTAAACCAGCCAAAACATTGACAGTAATGTTTGGTGATTGGTGATAGCGCATTACCTCTACACATCTATCGCCAACGGGAGAATGTCCGTATAGACGTTTCCCATGTGAGGGTGTTTTCAACCCGCACTCGTCAAAGAATTTCAACTTGAATGGGTCTTTGCTGTGAAGGTAGTCAATAAATAGTTGAGTATATGCCATGTTCTCAACAGTGAATCTTTCTTGTGCTATAGGAGATACTTTTTTTCGAGAATACTGTTCACTAGATAACATTCGTCCTTTCAGTGCGCGGGAGATTGACGATTGAGACGTTTCGTTGGGAATATTACCAAACTCCTCAAGTTTCTCATGGATTTCTTTTAGAGAACAGGTAGGTCTATCGTTCTTTAAAACTTCGATAAGCTGTAAATCTCCCTGAGTCAAACTTGAAGGATATCTTGCTCCCGTATTTTTCTTAGGATCAAATGTACCATCATTGTGCAAACGGTTCCAAATATTCTTAACAGTGTCGCGACTTACTTTATATGTATTCGCAACGTCAGAAAATTGTCCAGGAAAATAACCACTCGCGACATCGCCTTCAAGTCGAACTATTTCATCAATAATTAATTTTCTGAGATTAGAACCTAGTGCTTGACCTTTAATAAACGTTCTTCCCTTTGTGTTTATCCTGTACATTTTTACTACTATCGCTACTGATTTTCGCGCTTTTAGCCGTATGACATGTCAATTCTTGACATGTTGCCCCTGGTAACATCATACTATAGACGTCAAAACCACGTAACAAAACTTGGGCTGTGCCAAACTTAAGTGCAAGGCGTAGTATAAAGTTTAAAAAATGCAATGCAAAAGACAATTTTACAGTAAAATTTATCAAGTACAAACAAGTTCGGAATTGTCCAATCTAAAATTCTTTTAGTCGAATGATTCTTGTAGTCGAATACACTTTTGAAGCACAATGTATTAAAGTACAAATGTGAAGATTACAGGCAGTAATGTAGTCGATCAAGGCAGTAGTTTTAATTATTCTTTTTTGAAGACCTGATCAAATAACTTTTATATTGCTGAGTTTGATTCACATCTTCGTTTTTGTAATATCTGTATTGAAAACAGTGTTATATTAGAATAAATTAAACATATGAATGCTAAAAATATTGTTAATTATTTGAAGGATGCGGTATGTCTTTCACTGTAGATAATTATAGGCAATAATTATTGTATAATAATGTAGTTTTTGTACAATGTATATTTCATAGTCATGAGTATAAACTATTTTATGTTGACATATTTACAAGCTACTGGAGTATATTAGAGTGTTTTGATTTCTTTTTAAATATCTAAATAATGTATGTGTTTGACAATTGGATATATTCGTTTGAAAATTAATGAAATTTTAATTGCTTCATGATCAGAGTAGTATACTGGGACTATAGATGTACAAATATCACTTAAGTTCCACATTTCATTTCTTATATAAACATGGTCTAGTAAACTACCTGATATAAATGTTGGACCTTGCACTGTTTGTGTATAGCTTAATTGTTCTATAATAGTGCCTGGACTTCCTTATCATTCAGGTAGTTTATATTGAAGTCTCCAAAAATGATATCAATTTTATTGCTGTTTAATATATTTTCTAGATTTTGTATATATTGAGGAATATTGCAACCATTCTTGCTATAGAGTAAAAGTATTTTCATGTTTAGCTGTGCTATCATACTATGAACAACAGAGAATGTTATTGCATTTATTTCAGGAAAGTAGTTATATTCTGTGATTTCAAGATTGGATTTTGAACATAATGCTAAACTGGAATACCTATCGGAAGCATGATCTTGCCTGAGCAGTTTTAAGGGATGCAGATTATCTCTTATTTGAGTATCATTGGTGCTAGGCAAAAGTTGTGTTTCTGTAAAGCATATCATATCAGTGTCAAATAAGTTTAAGTCATGTTTCACATTAATGCACTGTTTTTGCAAGGACCTGATATTTAGAAGACAAATAGTAAATGTAGGAATATTTTCTTGACATGCTTTTGGTGGTTCAAGGGGTGATGTTTCTCTCAATCTCTGATATTCTCGAAGTACCCTTGGATCTGCTCTGACATGTTTAGCTTGTATCTGTCCTAAAGTGTACAAACCATTCAATGAACGTGAACGACTCAAGGCAACATATACTTGTCCATAGCTAAATGACCGTTGCCTGAATAATTCAAAACTAATTACAACTTTGTCTAAACTGAGTCCCTGAATTTTATGTATAGTGACTGCATAGGCTAATGTAATAGGAAATTGGACGCTTTGAATTTCTGTTGAAGATGGTTTACCAGGCCTTATTTTGATTTTAGCTAGAATTGGTTCAATAGGTACAATAATGTTTTCTTTCACAAATGGGTTTGTGCATTTAGTGATCATATTTTTGCCAGCTTGATCATCATCAAATTTAATGTAAATGACAGTTGTTTTTTGTGTATTTTGGTTGATATGGATTTTAATGATAGTGCCTATTTGACCATTGATGAGTCTGTCTGCAATATCAATATTGCTTGTTAGCATAACTCTTGCACCTTCTTTGACATGTATGTCGTAAGCTAGTCCACCAGTATCAGAACGTCCTTTTGATAATACTCTGTCAATATCAGTTTGAGATACATTTGAAGGATATTGATCTTTTGTTCTAAGATGAAACATTGGTCCAGGTAATTGAGTTAGTTTGTTATTATTGTACTCATCAACAGGTTTATTTTCTGCATATATATGTATAGCATCTGATGGATTATTTTTATCTTCTGGGTCTATTGAACGGGATTGGATGTGCTTAATGTCTTGTTCAGTTTGGGCAGCAGTACGGAATCTGTTTAACATTTCAACAAATGGTTTGTCATCTTTTGAACGCATATTATCAATAAGCTCTGTCATTCTGAAAAGATTCCAGGGGTGACACAGGTTATATGTTTCAATGTTTCAATTTGTAAATACTGTCTTTTTCTTCATTGGTGGAAGCTGATAAAAATCTCCTCCTGCATTTATATTTATCCCAGCAAATAATTTAGAGGCAGATGTATCAAATATTTCTTTTAATCTTTGATGGATATGGAGTAAAGTGGTATTACCAACCATTGATATCTCATCTACTGTTATAAGTCTCAGTTCAGATAAGAAGATTCTCAATTGTGTTCTGTTTTGGTCTGAAAGGGGGTTTAAAGTAGAACCTGTTTCTTTTGGAATACCTAGAGTTGTGTTGATAGTAGTGCCATTAATATTGATAGCAGCAACACCAGTTGGGGCCATTAAAAGAACTGATGGTAAATCAGGATTAATAGCTACATGTCTAAATGTTTTGGTAACAGTATGATATATTGTTTTAATCAAGTGGCTCTTGCCAGCTCCACCACCTGCAGTGAAAAAAATATAGATTTCTTCAACATCCTGTGGTTTACTACAATTGATATTTTTTACTATATTTCTACACCAGGTGATAACATGATTACATGTATATCGCTGTCTTTTATTTAAAGATCTCACAGAATGGCGCAGTTCATCATCAGTCATATCTGTAGGTTGGGTATATCGAGATATTGCTGAGGCTTGATGATTATTAGACTCAGGAGATGAAGACAGATGTGAAGGTATTTGTTCATTAAATGATTCTTCAGCATTTGTTTGTTCCCCTAACTGAGAGTGAATATCATCATTTTCTTGATCATTCATAGAATCATAACAATGGATGTTACCTTGATTGTTTCTTAGATTTTCAAGTGCTTCAGTTACAGCATCTGTATCAGGTTCAAAAATAGACCTATTATGCTCTACTATGGGTTGTATATCAGGGTCATTAAATGTAGTTGCATATGTACCATCACTAGCTAACAGTTTATTTTCATCTCTCCATGGATAGTAAAGCATAAGTAAATGATGAAAAACTTTCTCAGGTTCTTTTTGTTTGTTTGGTGTGTGATATCTTATGACAGCCTTGACTTTTCTGTGTTTCATCCTCTCAGTATCTATTAATCTTATTTTGTCTGGAAGTGAAGAGTCTTCATTTTCTGTAGTATGTTGTGATTCAATCAGGTTGTCAGTAAGGACCTCTGGTTGTGCATCAGTTGTCTCTTGACATTCCTTCTTATGTAATAACAAGCTACAAACTGTGCCAGACATAAGTTATTTACAGAAGGGATTGAGTAAGGCCTTTTAGTATAGCGTTCTATTATGTTTGACTTATACACTTCTGTACTTTCATCATCAAGTTCTTTAAGTTCTTTTGTGATTTTGGCTTTCTTATCCTTTTGTCTGGTAAGTCAGTGCTGACAAAGATTGCAGCGGGAAATACTTTCCTCAGCCAAAAATCAGGCATACAACGGTATACAGCTTCTTGTGAGCTAACTTCCCTAGTAGACAGAAATGCAGCACCAATTTTTTTCAATCCGTCTCTCACATTTATATTGGCAGCTTTAGCCTCCTTTGCAGCATTCATAATAGCTTGAGAACATTCTGTCTCGTCTTTAGAAAAGTATGAAAATACATATGTTACACACTTGTAATGATTAAAAACCGGCTGTAAATCAACATTAGCAGCAAATCCTTTTATTCCAGCTATAAAGTAATTATTAATAAAACAGCTGTTTATTGGTCTTTTCAAATGTAATTCATAGTCCGAGTCTGGTGAAATAGATAAAGCATTGTAATATTGTTCTTCTGTTATACCAATTGAGTTGAAAATATCAGATTCTGTCAGTGTAGAGTAATAATAATAATAATAATAAGAATAATAGTAATAGTAGTGGTAGTCGTAGTCGTAGTGGTAGTGGTAGTGGTAGTAGTAATTAACTATTTCATTTATCTTAATAGCTATTATCATCATTATTGTTACAAATGTTTATTTGTTTAATTCTAACATAGTATTTTTTTAGTATTTTTTTGTGCTATTATTATGTAAAAATAACTAATAATAATGTTAAAAGTTTCATGTATCAAAATAGGTGCCTTCTAAAAGTTATGAGCTCACCGGTCAAATGTTAAACATTACCTTTGTGATTGATAATGTTTAAGAGTGACTGTCAGTAAGAACCAGACATATCATGGCAAAAAGTCGATTCATCGATTTTGTTCATATTTTGCAGTTCGATACCCTATCATGTTATAAGAACTCCTGTGAACTTAGTTTTGAAAAATTTGTTTTCGTTTGGGAGAAATTTGAATTATTATGCGAGAAGGCAAATATGCTAATTCGACGACTCTGAAATAGAGACCACTCGACGATCTCGTGCACAAAACATAAACAATATTTAACCTTTATAACCTAATAATCTTCAAATATGGTATCTCTATATGCCTCATAGCGTATTTCAGACTTGTAGCTTTAACGATGAATTTTTGGCAGAATTTTGTTCAGGACACAGTTTTCATGAGCTAAAAAATACCCTCAAAACAGTCGCGAATTAAACTATGTTCGATATAACGGAATAGTTTGATATTCACTGTGTGTGAAGTTAAGATAATTTCTTAAAACACTGCCGAAAAAAATTGCTAGGTTTTTATGTTTTGAAGTTGTTACAGTCGATCTAAGTTGGCTAAATTGGCTGTTTTTTTTTACGATCATTTTTGCATAATTAGCAACGATAATGAGCGTCAAAACAATAATACTATTTGCAACAATCTTGTATAAACCGTATTTAACATCAGCAATGAGTCACTTTGTATTCCTTATTGTAGTTAGAGCAATATTTATTCCAACTCGATATAAATCATGTATTTTCGGGGTTTTGATCGTTTTGTTTATACGTTTTGTTTATACAAAGCCAACTATATCCGCGTGCGAGTGTTACTAAAAATAGATATGGCAAGACTTTTAGATACTGCCCTTTGAAATACTAAAATGAATCTGATAGAAGTCATAAAAATTATTATATAATGAGACTCACAGCACAATTCCTTCAATATAGAAAAATTATATAATAGTAGAATAGAATAGTAGTAGTGTTTTTGGATAGAAGATAGATATACCGGTAGTTCTTCTTTGAGAGCAGATTGTCTATTATCCCATCTATAAAGTCTACAAAATGAAATTTACAAGATAATAACCAACCTTTTGTCTGATAAAAAACTCCAGTATAAATGTTTTATTTTATATCTTTTGTAAGAAACGAAACACAGGTTCGAGTTTATTTTAGCAACTTGTCACATAATGCGATGCTTATATAAACAAATAATACAGTACTTCTAATGTATTATTAAATAGTGCCCAGTATTGAATTTGACTGATAGCCAATAATTAATAAATCATGTTCAGAGCCTAAGCTAGACTGAAAAACAACAAGGGCAACATGGAAACTTGTTGTTCATTTAAGTCTCTATCCAATGGACAGTGTGGTGTCAATAGAAACGAATTAAACATAGTTCCTTTGCTATCACCGTTACGCAAACAAGGCAACTATAACCTTTCCGACAAAATAAAAATGATCGTCTTTGTTTGACACACGGGAGTAGGGTAAGTGTTGCTTTTTCTGCCGTGACCCGCCTTTGAAGTCATTTCTGTAACAGTGGTACCTCTATTAAGCGTCACCCTCTATTAGGCGGACACAATAAAAAGTCCCATTGTTTTTCCTCACTAAATAACTGTTATAAGAGTCAACCTCTATTAAACGTTTATTTAAAAAAAAAACCTTTATTTTTTAAAAGTTTATATTCTATTGTTCTAAACTTGCACTAAGCGGTCATTAAATATTTTGTTTCAGTGTTTCTAATTGCTAATTGCAATAATACTTGCTACAAGTCGACTATACTCTCAGTAGGGATACTCTTTATTTTGACGAGTCGCGTGTAGATAAACGAGAGATACCAATACGAAAAAAACCCGGACTTTGAGAAAGTCTAAACGGCAATGCTCAAAATTAATGTATTTTCTTTTATTTAAAAGACACAGATTTATTAAAATAACCGATAAGTAACGTACCCTGCCATTTCCATCCTTTATATGTAGATTTATGCCGGACCTTTATTCATCGGCCAACATCTATTAAGCGGCCACTTTGAAAAGTCCCTAGGGTGACTGTTTAAAAGAGATACCACTCAATCTCTTGAATATTGTACAAATTTCAACAAAAATAATATTAAGTTTGACATCAACGGCGGAAAACACAACACTTAGGGACTTATGGAATTTACTGTTCTTTTGATTTATGATCACAATTTTCTAATTATTAGAGCTGCTTTTATACATACATGAATGCTTTCTGGATGTGAGCACTTTATAATCATGGCAGCTATAGCAAATGTCTAGAATACGAAAGCAAAATATTACATTACCGGTATTAGACGTATTAGCTAGAATACTGCCAAGCACTTTGTACACGTGAGAATGATAATTATCTTACCAGTTGTCACGCAATGCTTCCTTGGTAACGATCAAAACCCCGAAAATCAAGCATGATTTATATCGAGTTGGAATAAATATTGTTCTAACTACAATAAGGAATACAAATTGACTCATTGCTGATGTTAAATACGGTTTATACAAGATTGTTGCAAATAGTATTATTGTTTTGACGCTCATTATCGTTGCTAATTATGCAAAAATGATCGTAAAAAACAGCCATTTTAGGCAACTTAGATCGACTGTAACAACTTCAAAACATAAAAAACCTAGCAATTTTTTTCGGCAGTGTTTTAAGAAATTATCTTAACTTCACACACAGTGAATATCAAACTATTCCGTTATATCGAACATAGTTTAATTCGCGGCTATTTTGAGGGTATTTTTTAGCTCATGAAAACTGTGTCCTGAACAAAATTCTGCCAAAAATTCATCGTTAAAGCTACAAGTCTGAAATACGCTATGAGGCATATAGAGATACCATATTTAAAGATTATTAGGTTATAAAGGTTAAATATTGTTTGTATTTAATGCACGAGATCGCCGAGTGGTCTCTATTTCAGAGTCGTCGAATTAGCATATTTGCCTTCTCGCATAATAATTCAAATTTCTCCCAAACGAAAACAAATTTTTCAAAACTAAGTTCACAGGAGTTCTTATAACATGATTGGGTATCGAACTGCAAAATATGAACAAAATCGATGAATCGACTTTTGCCACGATATTTCGAATTTGTCTGGTTCTTACTGACAGTCACTCTTAATCATGTTTTATATATACCTTTTTCATAGACATTTTCTGTTTATGCATTCATCAAAAGGCAGTCGATCACTATTAAAAAAAAAACAATACAAAGCCATAAAAAAATGTATAACATTAATTATTTTCATCTTCAAATGTTTTTTTTAGGTTTGATCGACAACAGAAATAGAGAAAGACCCTATCACTCAAAGTCAGCAGTCAAGTCACTCAACTATAAACCCAGTTCATCCATTGATGAGATGTGTCCTTATAACTCCAGGAAGACACATCTCACTGACAATTCTTCAGAAGAAGAGCATTTTTAGAAAAGAAATCCAAGGACAGACTGGCAAAGCCTTGGCCAACACAGTATGCCAACACTTAGAGAAGGCCAATCTTGGGATTAGGGAAACCTTCATAAATCATGGAAATCACACAGAGGTAAGAAAAAAATGTCTATGGGAAGGTGTTATTGTAAATACCGTAAAAACACATATAAAAACCACTGCAATTTGAACAACTACACTAAAATAATACCACTTTACGAAACCTTGAAAAATAGTGGTTCAAATATGTCTGTTTTAACTGTTAAATTGTTATCCCTTATATACAAAACTTGGACGCCTCAAACATGTCTACAAAACTGACCAGTATATCAGGTAACAGATAATCAATTGAACACAATAAATCTAAAAGATATGAAAAATTAGTTACCATATTTATAAAAAAATGTATTGCATATAAATTATTTTGCCTTTTTGATAAAAAAAAATGAAAAATAAATAATTAGTGCTTGTTTGCTGTGTGTAATGAATTTAAGAACTATAACACCAGTACACAAGAAAGCTGGAATTCAGTGACATACATAGTCAATTGTTTTTTACATGTTCTATTCAGATTGGTCAAAATACAAAGTAATAGCTTTGTCTATGAAAATCGAATGTTACAATGGCAACATCGACTGATAATAAAATTGCATTTATTATAGCAAATAATAATTTTTTTTTTTAATTACCTTACAGATAACCTTCTTCACCAAACCTGTTGTTGATGAAGATGATGTAGAATATGAGATGACACTAGCCAACATGGTGGTACCACTTGGAATAAGTGTGCCACAATATGTTGAGGCAATCCATCCCACAACTCAATCAGAGGTTGACGGAGAGGTAATGTTTATACTACTTCACCTATTAAATGTATCATTAATTTCATGTCACACTATAGCTTCATAATTCCCTAACTTTTGATTGCTTGACATGCAGACAAGTCTATCCAAAGGTGATTGGACTGTTACTACAACAACAGTCCAATTTATATATTTTTTCAATCTACAAATTTTTGTTACAGTGCCACATGAACCAAAAGCAATACATATTCCCAAACATATTGTGAAGCCAAATTATACATTATAATGATTTATATCTTAAACAAACAAAACTAAATTGTGCAAATTTTATTTGAAATCCCAAATAACAATAATATGCAGTAATTACTCATACACTTCAAATTTTATTGCCAACAAATTGACAATTCCTATTGTATTTGGATGTAAGCAAAATATTCCTACAAAGTAATCATTGTTGCCTTATAAATAGGTTTCTTGACAGTTACATTACATTGAATATCATTAATTTTGGACCAAGTTTTCACTTTACTGAATGAATGGGAAATATTGAAAGGTACACATTCATAAAGGAAAGCCATTTCTTAGAGTAAATGTGAAATGACAACCTTGAAAATGTACAATAAATGACTTGATAATTTGTTTGATTTATTACATCAAATTAAAATACATACTCATTATTTTACAGTCACAAACAGAGGGATGACTATAATAAAAGAAAGCAGGCGCATGAAGAAGGGACACCATCAAAAAGAAAGAGAGTGTAAGAATTAAATGTCCTGAATTCATGGCTCCTGCAACTCAATGTTAAAATATTCTTTGCAATACAAGTACAGTACATGAGGTATTACATTTCATATAAGTGTAAGAGTGTAAGAATAAATACAATTTACAATTGTATAATAGAGTGAATTCAGTAAAAACATAGAACACTAATTTCTAAATTGTGCAAAAGTTTTAGTTGAACAAAAGAAAACGAGAATTAGCATTAAATAGTACAACAGTGTTACTAATGTTTCATGCTTTTTCTGAATGTACTCTTACAACTAATGATAACTGTAATTAAATAATGTTTTCTATACTGTATAAAATCACAATTTATTGGTGAATCTGTACTGTCAATCAAGCATTAAATGACCTTTCTCATATTTAAGTACATCATAATCAACAAACAAACAAAAAATAATAATGTTTCCTACTTTCATGATTGACAGACAAGATTCAATAATTATTTGTCATATATTTTATGACTATATATAGTATAACTCTAAGAGTCTCGAACACTTTGCACTACTTACTTGAAATTTTTAGGAGCATTTTCTTTTCATTTCCACATGTTTAGTGATGATTTTTATCTTTTATACTTTTATATTTTTCCTTCAAGCTATATTTTTAAAGCAACAGCTGTGTAAAACAGATTGCCTAATGAACTCAATTTTATAATTTATATCAAAATACTTAATATCCTTAAATTCATAATATTAGTCATTTGTTTACATCTAAAGAAATAAAGTCTAAATATTATCATTGTAATGTCTTCATCTTAATTTAAAAGACATCATAATCACAAAACGCATTTTAATAACTTTTTTTTTTATCACTCCCTCTAAATCTTGACAGCTGTAATTTTCAAAAAATAAGTTCAGGAAACACAGCGAAACACAATGCAATCGCAGTACTGCAAGTAAATATAGTAAACAACTTCACCTTTGTCTGAGCTGATGACGTAAACGTACTTTGAATTTCATATATAATGTAACCGGCAAATACTGATTTTCATTTCCATACATGGAGGATAGTAGCTTCAAAAATCATGAAGCCACACTCTTCAATTCATTTTATACTTGGTTCAATAAGAACGTTTCTCGACTTCACAAAAATTCCGTCTCAATTTATAGTTTTTGACCAGCAGTCCGCGACTTCCCCATTCACTAAGAGATTTCAATGTTCCATTCTTAGATTGGTCGATTGAAACAAATTTTCAAAAAGTTCACAAAAAATAGTATTTACTTTTTACGGGTTATCCTTTAAGCAAAACCAATTTCTCAGTAAAACAGAACACAAGCTGCTTTTTTCTGGACTGATCTCACAGATTTCTAAATGAGATGCACCATCCGTAATCATTTGACGGATCGTCAAAATTCACCATCCGCACCAAAATCAAGGGGCCCTGTCGATGGCCATACAGTAAGTATGCCTTACCCCAGGGTACCCATGTTATTGCTTTTCGACCGATTGCACGGATTGCTTGGTGAGATGCACCATCCGTAACCATTTGACGGATCGTCAAAATTCACCATCCACACCAAAATCAAGGGGCCCTGTCGATGACCTGAGTATCAGGCCTTCGGGAGGGGGCGGGAGGGACTGGGGGAGAGAGAAGAGGGAAAAGGAGGGCCTGACATAAAAGCCGTTTTTTCCTGTGTCAAACATTCAGAAAATGAATGTTTTTTTGATTGGTCCATTGGTCCAATAGAACGGAAGAGAAACTCTAGACGCGAACTAATACGCGATCGAAGCAATCGAGGTTGCATTGTTAATTGGTTATTTATATGGTATATCTAGTATTCGTGTTCGAAAGAAAAGCTTGTAATGAATCACAAAGAATTCGATGATGCTCTCAAAGAAGCACTCGAGGTATTCCCTGGAATGACTCTCAAAAAGAAGCAGGAGTTATGCCTTAAAACATCAGATCAAGAAGAAGGACGTCCTCGGTGTCCTTTCAACTGGGTATGGAATGAGCACATTTATCAGCTCTTGCCCAAAGTTTTGAGTAGCCATTGGTTTCAAAAGACAGGGGAAATTAACGAAGTCAATGAAAATCATTGTCATGAACTGATTTGAAAACAACAGACTAAACGATTATGTTGTAGCGGCATTAAAGCCGCTACACTAGAAGACATGGACGAGATGGAGGCTAAAAACATCGAGGAGCTAGAGATTGCCTTCGGTAGCGCAGAACGATGGTTATCGCACAAATAGAGTAAGGCTTTTAAAGTCGGGAAGTCTTCAAGACGTACATTTTCTAGTACTTGATTTGTTTGTGTATTAAATTCAGCCTGAGTATATATTTCAGTGTAAAGTTAAGCTTGTAGATTTAATATTTCAGCCTTCAGTTTTATAACTGGTATGAGATTATTTTATCCAGTAAATGTTTGCATTAAAGCCGTGTTTAAATTCATAACGTTGTTTCATTAGCGACATTGCTGCTCGTGTTTTGACATTATGACATAACAACTTTCTCCTATTTCTGTGACAATAAATGAACAATTGATATATTTTTCTGTTTGTTTCTGGATGTTCTTTTCTTCTCAACTTAATAACTGAAACTGCTTCGTGCTTAAAAAAATAATAGAGTAATATAACTTATCAATTGTACAATATTTTATAATGTCTACTTTTCAAGATTTTCTTTGGTTTACAATTGAAAAAATTTTATACAGATGAAATCATATAAATTTTTATTATGTCTACTTTTCAAGTTTTTCTTTGGTTTACAATTGAAAACTTTTATACAGATGAAATCATATAAAACCTTGTTAAACGTTAAACTATTGTTTTTAATTGTATGATGTTTTTATGTAAAGTTTTTTTTTTACCGAATTACAATATTTGATTTATAATATTTTGTAATGTACGTATCCTAAATATTAGCCTGCTTCTCGCGGACAACAAATTGAGCAACAAATAGGACCAACTAGCATTTCATTTTTTTGAAAACATAATATATCAAGCATTAAAACAATGATAGAGTTATAAAATACTTGCATTAATAATTAACTAATATATATTAATAAATTCAGTATGTTCAACCTCTTTCAAGTTCTTATTGACACTTAAATTCCTTTAGGTCGTTGCAAAAGTGCATTCCACCTATGGTTACAGACGATAATCGAAAATGTGCAAAAACGTGTACAAGAGAAAGGGGGAAAATGCACAGAAATGATGCTCACTAACTGCACTTGGGAGAAGTTTGGGGACATCATGGCCCAAGCAGGAGGTCGCCAGCTTGGCCTTTTTGATGAGCTAACATCATTCTTTGCTTCCATGAATATGTATAGCTCTCAAAAAGGCCAAGTATCGAATACCAAAGAATATACTGATTTGCTACAGATATTCACCGGTAAAAACAGAACAAGAGAAACAGGTAATAAATATTCATTTATATTTTTCAATTTTATCACATTGTTTTAAAAAGCAATTGCAAAAATGATCTTGAATTCACGTAGTTAAATAAAGGTACAATGAGCTAAAATAAAATACAATGACCTACTTTAAGTTGTAGTTCATAGCTATACTACAATCCAGACACACTTTAATCCAGACAAGCATTAAAGCTGGAAGAATTTGTTATAGTACAATAATAAGAGATTCTAATGAAAGTAATAAAATGGTAAGAGAAAACTGTTTCCTTGTTCATCATTTCATCAGGTCGATGTTCCTTATTTGCATTAAACAAAAACAACCAGATTCACTGAATGAACTAATGTCAACTTCAGAATATGTTTTTATTACATTATTACTTTCAGCAGATTTTTAATGTACTATTACAACTATTTCCAGCTTATTGTTTATTTATGGTTATAGTGTTAGACAATGCCTCAAAGAAAGCACAGCCTTTGATGTGGTTCATGATCGAGTAACATTGATGGCAGTTTTAAATTAGCAATTTTGCGATTTCACGCTATCTTAAAACAATTACTCTTGTCACTAAATAATTATTTTGAGAGTGTATACATTCATGCAATATATGCTTGTCTGGGTGGAAGTGTGTCTGGATTAATTGTAGTCACTGAACTATACAACTCCTCATATTGAAGCTTACTTCAGCTCATTGTAGCTTTTATTATATAACTATGCTTGTATTGCAATTGGTGCAAATTCAAAAGTCAAAGCTTACTTACTGTTACTTATGCATATACAATAACTTATTCAATTAAGAATTTTTTCTGATATGTCTGCATATCTTGATTATTATATTTTACTTTAATACTATCACTTTTATCATCCAAATTATTAATATATTAAACAATTTAATTTTTCAGTAACTGGAAATGCCAATTTCAAGATGTCACACACCTCTTTCACAATGATGGGCTTTACCCAACCCTGTTCTGTACTGCCTATACTAAAAGATGTTACAAACAATGCCAAAGGATTTACATCAAGGATCCTTTGGTATTTTCCAGAGCCAGTCTTTGCAAAGTTAAAGGATACCATGTTAGAAAAGTCTGAAAAAGACCTTCATGACCAGTTTCAATTCTTTTTAGGTGAGATTTCACATGTTCATCTGAAGACAATCAAGTAATTTAATAACACCTTGTGCTTTAATATATTTATATATTACATGCATTATTTGCAAAATTTCTTAACCTCTCAATAGAGCGATATCACATACGCGAGCGTTATACATGTAAATGTGTTGCCCAGTAAAATAACATGATAATAATGTGTGAACGTGTCTTTGCGCTTCAATGAACCAGCTGAAATCATTGTGTACAGCATCAGATTAGTAAAGTGGTTTATATATCATTTGCGTTAACAGTTCATATATTCAACCACTTAAATATCTAATTAATAACAAAAAAACTGTTTTTAGTTCTAACTTTAACTATAATTTAAATATTTGACAAAAAAACTAATTCTCCACCTTCACTTCATTATTATTGTCAAATAAAATTATGTCAATTATAAGTCTTTATACTGGTAATTAATTGAACATGATATTTAGCAATTGAGTACAAGAGAATTTATTAAAAGTCAAAAATCACTCAAACTGATATGTTATTTCCTTACTGCATGTAAATAAATAACTTATTAATGTTCTTTTTTCATGTGAAATGCCTACTTGCAATTTTAGGTGTATATAAATTTAATTTTTGTTTAATTTTTCAAAACCAATTTCAATTTCACACCTATATTTAATTTCTATTTCAGTTGAATTCCTATCAGAGCTGTATATTGCAGGTGAAGATACCTATGTGATATCTGAAGTTAAAAAAAGCAAATGTGCCAATGTACAACGCAGAAAGTTCAACCTGTCAAATGAGGCTTTTCAACAGTACTGTGACATTCATGATGACTGGGAGATGAACTTCTGTAAACAAAATGTGCTTGATCCATTAATAGGAGGTAAGAATCTTATTTTATATAGTTCATATTTGCATAGCCTGATATAAACATGAGGTGAGGTTGGGAGAATTCAAAAAGATTATGCAAACCCGAGACAAAGTCGCAGGTTTACATAGCCATCGAGAATTCTCCCAACCTTCCCAAGTGTTTTATCAGGCTATGCAAACACGGAAAAAGTTTTCTATTGCTTTTATAAAATATTTTTGACACAAATTACATTGAAACGAGCGTACGTTTTCTTTCTTTATTTGCTGATCAAACTGTATGTTCTCAATACAATCAATCCAAATGCTTACCAACCAATCAAAATTCGTTAGACTAAAATGTCAAAGCTGTGTCGATCTCGACAGGATTGTACTTTTTGAATCAAAACGAGTGTTTACAATTGTAAAATGAGCAAAAAAATACAAGAAAAATCGTCCAAAATGATTCGATCTTAAAGAAACTAAATAATTTACATGGAATCAAAGTCACTGAGCCTGATCGCGGCTAAAAGACACTTCAACACGGCCGATCTGGCAGCCTGAAAACATGGCAAAAAATCACGAGAGTGATAGTTGAAAAGTATACTTTCAGTTTTTATCTTTCTTTCGGTAAACAGCACGGCGGTGAGTTGAGCTTTTTTGTTGAGATACGTCGTTGCTTTTCAGTCACTTTTAAAAAGCTGTAAAATTCACGATAAGTTTGTCTTGATGTTTGATGATGGTTGTCTTATGTACTTTTCGAAAAGAACGAAAAGTATATAAGACAACCATCATCCATCATCCATCAAAAGAACGAAAAGTATACAAGACAACCATCATCCAGTCTACACCATCGCCTGATGAAGACTAGCAGATTGCAGTCGAAACGTCGCGGTATTTCTACCAATCCCGGGGGGGGGGGGGGGGGGGGGGGTACTCCGCTAGGATTCGGGTAGGGGTGTTCCGCTGGGATCCTAAAAAGGTTACCCTGTTTATGACAGAAAAAAAACAAATTCTTATACCCTGTTTATGACAAGTGATAAAAATGGGACCCTGTTTATGACAGTTTAGGACCATGTTTATGCCGCGAAAACGTGCTGAATTTCCCGAAAGACGAAAGACCGCGCTGCTCACCATATTACCTAATTAATATACCTGATTATGACAAAAAGGGGTAAAAAGGATACCCTGTTCATGACAGAAAACTCAAAAAACCATACCCTGTTTATGACAGAATACTCGAAAAACCATACCCTGTCCAGCGGATCATCCCCGTATAGTAAATATATGGGAGTACCCCCCCCCCCCCCCCCCCCCCCCGGGCTACCAATCGTGACACAATTGATTAAGTATCTTTTTAATTAACAATCAGTAACACATGACAAGGATGAAAACATATGAGGTATACATGTTAATGTGCATTTAATTTATATACCAACCAATGCTTTATGGAGTATATGTTAACTTTAATCCATGCATTTAACTGCTAGGTATTCATATTCATGCATGTATTGATTAAGCAATCAGAGATGTGTAATTGATATAATTAACAATACTATAAAATCTGTTATTTATAAATCTAGCAGCATTTATTTCATTATAACTTTCCTTTTTATAGGACTGTATTCAAGAGGTAAAGGGCATCTTCTGCTATTAGCAGTACCAATTGAATTACTGTTAGCAGCAGTAAATGACTTTATAGACCCACACTCAGAACAAGAAACCACTAACCCTGACCAACAAACAAATACAACTCCAGAGAATTTAAGACAAGAATCGGAAACAAATACAGCTCCAGACGTAGATGACATTGGACAAGAAACAGAAAAAGAAGTTGAAGAGTCAAGCCAACAGAAACAACAGGACAATAGCAGTGATTCAGGTATTTCTATGGAATTATATAATAATTAATTTGTAGCAGGGTAAACATACAGCAGATCTCGAAAAGGTTGTCCACCTGAAAAGACATATATACTAAAAGAAATATCACATGACTCATTATATATTCACTTTCCGCGCGTGGAATATTCTGTCGTGCGTTTGAAAGTAATATGGCGGCGAATTCAAACAATCAGTATCTTCCCTCGCTAGAAGTCCGAGTTCTAGACTCGGCAAAAAAGACCAGTTTTAGAGTAAGAAACGTAAGAAATTTCCAGGTCGTCGACACGATAGGTACCCTGCGAGCAGAGGTTCCTTTCTCTTACCTAGAACGACGAGAAAAGAAACCTCTGCCGGCAACCGTTTGTTATTCCTGTTGAGCATGCGCGTTTTCCAAAGGTCAACTGATTAGGTTTTTGCGTGACAAGGTAAAATATCGTATTTCGTACAATGAGCAAAGATGGCGAAATGCTCTCCGTTTAATGTCGTCAAAAACTCCAGTTAAGAAATATAAGAACGACATGACATTGTTTAGTGAGTAGATTATATCTAATGTTGCGTAGAGCTAAAGCGATTGTTAATGTTAAATCTTGTTGGTCCTGGCCTCGACTGATTGAAATCAAAAGTAAACATCAACGTTAATTAACGCTTGGGAAAGTGATGTTTTCTGTCATCGCATGGTTGAAAAACCAGTTTAAAACCAGTTTATAATTAGATAGCCCATAATGTTTTACATCCAGAAACTTGGATGTAATTATCGGGTACCGGCAGAGGTTACTTTTCTCGTCGTTCTAGGTAAGAGAAAGGAACTTCTGCTCGCAGGGTACACGATAGGAGAATTTAAGAAAGAAATAGCTAAACATTTCACCGAGCTAAAGGCCACCATCGCTGACAGTCACGTTGGCTACATCATGGAGCGTAACAAGAAGATATCTATAATTAATGACAAAGACTTGGAGACAGCATACGCCCATTTTTTAAATGGCAACCAGATGTGGCTAGACCCAAACCCAAACAAGAAAGAGAAAGAGAAAGAGAAAGACGCCGAAGCAGGACCCAAAAAGCGTATGTATTAGTTTCAAAATTACAATTAAAGCAACTAAAGCATGTGAATTGTGTGGTTGTAATAATTATCACTTGTTTCAAGACCTTTCACAGGCATGTTTTTTTCTTATTTTAATGAAATAACTAAATGCTATCTTTATTTGTTGTTACATAGGAAGCCTGGAAAGCACTGAGAACAGAAGTGAGAAAATTGCTGAATTAATAGAAGAGCTAAAAGAGATACACGGCTCGCAATTGTCACCTTATAAATACCGATTATGGGCTGAAATGATAGTAAGTCTCTATTCTTATGATTGCTAGTTATACCAATATAGACAGTCGATTTTTCAACCACGGCGAAATTTTAAAACAATTAACTTAAAATGTAAACCACGTTCAACTGGAATTGGTAATGATCAACGCATTCCATCGTGACGCCCGATAACTCACTGTAGAATGCGCTCGATCATTTGTGCTCACAATTATAATAAAAATTTTAATTTCATGGTTTGTTATTTATACAAAAGGTAATAGTTTCACATAAGCCGGTTCTTGTATGCTAATGTATTTCTTGTATGCTAATGAGGTCGTTGACAAGAAATATAACGAATTCACGTGTATACTTTGTTACAATAGATCATTTACTTCATTTCTAATTTTTTTATTAAACAAAAGTAACAACATAATTTTATTTAAGCCAGCAATGCATTCTGTGCTTATTTCTTAACTTATTTATTGATTTTCTAAGAAAGACTGTAATTGTGTTTCTATACTTGTAACAACGTATGCACGTGAATATGTCATATGTCTTGTCATAGACCTCATTAGCATATAAGAAACACACTAGCATACAAGAACCAGCTTGTGTGAAACTACTCGATCTAATATCTAGTTAATTTTTCATTTTTCGTGCATTCTAGCTGGTTGGCACTGCCGATAAGGCCGCACTTCCAGATGTGCCAATGTTCTCGGCTAATCCCGCGAAACGGCCGGCAAAGCAAAATCTACTTGTTGAAGCACTAACCACAGTGGGAACATCAATAGCAAGTGCTTTGCAGCCCGGACCAAGCCATTCTAATTCTGTAAGCACACCCGTAGTGACACAGGTATAATGCATTCTGCCTTCTTTACTGATGTAAAAGAGTATGATAGATATTGTATCAAAATGGATGTTTTTCCCTCAACAGAATAGCACCGCTATAAGTAGGACTGACGTACTCAAGCAAATACGTGAGCTGTTTGAGTTGAAAGAAATGGGAGCGATCTCTGCTCAAGAATACGAAGACAAAAAGAAGATCATAATGAAGGATCTGTAGATGCGTACTACAAGGAGAAAAAAACGCTGTACGGTTTTTTTTATTTAAATTTTATTAGTTGACAAATTTACACGGATTTATTGTTTTGTTATCGAGTAGTTTGTGTACAAATACATACTATATTTACAAATAACCTGCATGCCGCATGAATCCCTGGCAATTAGCTGCTGTGATTTGCCCAAATGAATTCCAAATCAAGGGTACGGGATCAGCAACACTTTGTAACACCAAGTCATTTTGTCTGAGATCATGTTTGACCATTGAAAATGATTCTTCTATCGGGTTTAGGTCAGGACTGTAGGGCGGTAAATATCGGATGATTACTCCTGAGTTGTAGATTAAGTCCACAATATCGCCGGCGTGATGCACAGGATGGTTGTCTGTTTATATATGAAAAATAATTCAGTTTCGGCATTGATTTATCAATGAATAATATATTTATTATAACTTGTCAATGAATGTTAGTAATAAATAGTAAAGAGCACAAATCCAAGTTGTAAGTTCACTTATTCAAATCGTGCATGCAGTGGAGGGCGTACAGTTTATCTGTGAAACAATTGCGCAAAACTAAATTCATAAATCAATTGCTGTATATTATTCTCTAACAACTAGACTAGCATCAACTAAATAATGTTCTTTTCCTTTCGTGAACAAGAAAACCACTCTAAATTGTTACAATTATACATCTGTTTGTTTCACGGATAAAGTGCAGTCAGAAAACCCAAGAAATACGCGTAACTCAAAATTCGTGTACTGAAATCCTGCTAATCGCTGAGCCGTGTCAATGCTGCTTCTGTTCGCATGGATAATAAATGAAGCTAAATGCGGTCAACGACTAGATTTATGTATTGTGAGTAGCCGAATAAAGTTTATTTTCAGCATTTTTATGTAATTTCTGACCCTAAATTGAATGTAATATTTGTTCATGAAATCTTGCACGTGCATTTAGCATTTCATGTAAATAGCAGTAATTACAGCTAGCTACGCGTAGTTCATGGGTTTTCTGATTGTGCTTTACAATGCATGTATTCCGTTATATTTAGCTTACCCATTACAAGGACAGATCGAAGGTTTCTTCCATTAAAAGTGTTCATGCTAGGAAGTAGATGATTTTGTAAAAAATCCGAAAATGTTCCAGTGTTGAATGGCTGTCCTTCGCCTAACAGATATAAAGCTACGACACCATCGCATGATATAGCAGATACAGCATTGTAGTGGGGTCCCCAAGTGGAATAACATCGGTTCTGCACTGAAGCTCGGGTTCCAAGTGGGCTATATCCATAGTGACGTGTGATTCTCTTGTCCTTTAGTAATAAAAGGCGAAAATTGAATAGATAGATAGATAACATATCATAACATGACAGCCGATTAGGCTGAATTACGTGACTAAAGAATTATAATCCAATGATTATACAAATATATTGAAATTATAAAGTGTCAGGGCGATACAAGTTTTTGAATATAAACGAATCCCCGTAAAGTAAAATGCGCTACCTGTATCGAATTGAAATAAACTAAAAAACAGTGATATTCAACTCGAGTAGCCTTGTTGAACGAATGAACGTAAACACTTACAATTCAGGTACTTACAATTCCAGTTTCGTCCAAGAACACCAGCTGGCTTGGGTCAAAGACTGTCATCTCAGCTTTAAACTTCAGCCTTAAATCTTCGTTTCTTCGTGAAGAGATTTGCTGTAACTAAATTATTGAACGTCCATATCTTATAACATGTTAGCACTTAATCAGTTTGAATAGTACAAAAACAAGTAATCAGTTAATACCTTCTTGCGCGTGAAGCCAAACCTGTGGACCGTACTGCAAAGTGTTTGGACACTGAATGCTGATCCTGTGGTGGCAAAGATTTTTGTTGCAATTTCTCTTAGTTGAATTTTTGGATTTTCTAAAAGTGCCTCCATAATGATATATTCTTCATGCGGGAAAAACGTAACACTTCCCTTTGGACGGCCAAGACGACAGGGAATCACGTCGCAAGTCGTATAAAAGGTTCTACATATGCACTGGACTGTCTTCGGACTCACAAAAAGAGAACTAGCAATTTCGTTGTGTGTTTTGTCATAAAACAAACGCTGAAAAACAATTCTCCACCTCAAATCATCCGAGAATGGACGCGGCATTTTTTCAAATTGATACGCACGACAGAATACTCCACGCGCGGAAAGTGAATATATAATGAGTCACGTGATATTTCTTTTATTATATATGTCTTTTCATGGTGGACAACCTTTTCGAGATCGGCTGTATATATATATTACAGGACAATTAGGGAACAATTTAATGTAATTTTAGAGCGATTGTAGGCAGCTGTTTCAACTGCTACCTGTTGTGTTCTCTCTACATCTCTAAAAAATCTTTGATTCATGTTACGCAAAATTATTGTCGTCCTAAAATATCCTCTGTTTCATCAGCCATTATGGTATAAAACACCGCATTTTGAATGTTTTCTGATATTTGACTAGCTTAAATATATCACCTTTTTCCCCATATGTGTCTACATGCTGATATTATAATATTCAACCACAATTAGGATAAATGTCAACTCATTTACACTATATTAATTGTAGTATGACAAAAAAACAACTTTGCAACTTGAAATTATTGAGCTCAACAATATGTTTTCAACCAAAAGTTTAAATGTTTTCAAACCAAAAGTTTTTTCAAAGTGCGGGAAAAAATCGAAAAATATACATATATATATGCAAATAAGCTGTAAAGTAGCAAGAGAAACGCTTCACGTTTTTGTCGAAAATACTGAAAAACACATAAAATTAAAATGACAATTAACAACTCCATGACAGTTACATTTATTACAATTTTTTACTTACAGAAAAGTAATATCCATTGATAGTTTATCCATAAACTAAATTTAAAAACATTCTTTTTTTTTAGAAGAAAATACTGTGTTGATGACAAATGTTCCCTCAAATCCGCACAATTAAGTGTTGTGTGACAACCGTTCCGCCTCATACGTCACATATATGGAATGACTTATGACCTTGGAATTTGACCTTGGCAAATATGCCCGCTTTCTTGCGCAAAATAACATGGTTTCGATATTATTTGTTTAACTTTCAAAATGATTCTAGATACAAAGCAACCACTTTTTGATCTAATGATGATTAGATTAAACCAATTATTATTTGTAACACTTGCACTTAATTAACCATTTCAAAATGGCATAATTACTGCATTAAACAGCAATTAAGACCCCACTAACTTAACCACTATATACACTAACAAATTCCATGAAAAAAAAAACCATCTTCTTAAAAAATGGCCAACTAATTTACTTTCTCATTTCATTACAGAAAGTATAGATGAAGAAGAACAACTGAACATGCCACTTTTGAGGGACATAGTTTTTGATGGAAAAACTTTGCCATCTGTGATTCAACCCAACACTTTCAAAATTGCCCATTCCATGGTAACATCTTCCATCAAGCAAATTTGTAAGTACTTATTGTGTAATAATATATGTTTCAATAGACTGATATCTTTTAAGCGATGTTTGGTACACAAAAGTGTTGCCCAGTAAAAAAGCATGATAAGTGCACATGTGGCTATGCGCTTCAGTAAATATACACTATATGCTTCAGTTAACCAGATAATTTTTTTCAAGCTGAATTAAATCATTATGTACAACATCAGATCAAGAAAGTGATTAATTACTTCATTTTGAACTAAAACCATATTTAGTGGTTATTAGATATTTTTTAAATTGAAATTTAAAATTAAAATTGATATATGTGGCCAAACATATGCACTGTTAATGTTTATTATAAAAAATGTACTCAAGAAGTGCAATTTCCTATACAAATGATTCATGAATATATTTAAAATAGAAAATTAATCAATATCAATTGATGAACATTTCTCCATACATTGCACTTTCATTTAATTACCAATAAACTACATTTATTTAAATTATATTTTATTAATGTAATTTCAGGTATAATACACTCTCTTGAACGAAACAACCAACCTGAAGAAGACGCCCCTGCTACACCATTAACACCATCAGTACGACCCAAACAAAAGCTCATAAAGACTATGCTATTGACACCAGGAAAAGTAGTTTCAGTATCGAGATTAATAGATAGGGGAGTTTTTAGAAACAAAGAAATTGATGGCATCAAAGAAAAGAACCTAGTTATTGACATGGCCACAGAAATTGAGACGAACAGACTTGCGACAGTTGAGCGTTTCAACTAGCAAAAGCCAGGTAAGATTTTTAATGCCTAAATATGAATAGATATTTAAATCTTTGTTAACTTAAGCACACTCGCAAGCATTGTTTCTGCACATCCTTTACACATGCATTCTCGAACACTGGAGGATTTTGTTTAAAATAAAAAAATAATCCAGACATAACACAAAACAAGATGCAAATCAAATATTAAACAGCACAATATCCTCCAATATCTTGAAAATCCCCATTTCTTTCTTTCTTAAAATCAAGATATCAGTAAGTTCTACAAAATATGTAATGATAGAAAATTCTACATCACAGGGGGGGGGGGGGGGGGGGGGACAGCACCATTTTTTTGAGAAACTGAACCCTGCAGTACCAATTCACACTTTCTTCTACCTGATCTATAATTATAATAATAATACAATTACATCAAGGTGGCAAGCTCTGATTCTGGAAAATGAACAAAATAGGACAATATGGGTTTGTGATATGGCATGTCCAATGGAAGCTTAATGTAGAAAGTAAAGCAAAACAAAAAAGAACAAAACTCAAAAACCTAGCATTTGAAATAAGGGAGAAAATACCATGATATAAAGTAATAATAATAATGATCTTTATTGGGTATAACAGATAAAGTTTACATACTTTTTTCCAATCTGGCCCGTAGTAAATAAAATGCATGGAATTAATTGTTCTTGAGTGTAGTGATGTTTTAGTATAGTCTAGTGTTTTCAAGTGTAACGTTGCTCTGTAAAGTGATGGTAGTTCCTTTAGTTTTCCATCTTTAGGTGGGGGGATTAAAAGAAAATTGAAAGAAGCAAACACAATTTAAAAAAAGAAAAACCCCCAAATCAAGTTGTACAAGAGATGCAGGAGAATGTGTTAATAAATTAATAGTGAAAGTTTGATTAGAATACTACTATTGGGAGTTATCAAAAGCACTATTAGAAATGAGTAACATTAAATGCTACTCTATAATAAAGGCTACTTGAAGTACCTATCAATGTATCAATATCAATGTATAAAATAAATAATATTTGAGTAGGGCCCTATTTTGATAGTGCATGCATCCCGCTTTGTGTCAAGCAGCTCCACTTAATCAAATTAATACCATGATCACCTCGGATTCTTTTGTCCGAATTTTCCTCATGCATACAACATGAGGGAAATTTAGAAGACAAAGAAATCCTTCTATTTAATTTATGCAAGGGAAATTTAGTAAAAGACAAAGGATTTATTTGTCTTCTAAATTTCCCTCATGTTGTATGCCTGAGGGAAATTTAGGAGACTATCCCCCAAGGGTCCCTCATCATAACAATCATCGAGACCATTCCTGGATCGCTTTGACCAAGTTGGAAATTTTTAAAATAAAGGACCCTGTACCACACACAAGTCCATACTCTAACACTTCTACATACGTTTTCACTAACATGGTAACCTTTTCCTTGTTGCAAGTGTTTTCCGAATCTGCGCCTGCCCACTCATACGATAAACCGAAAATGGTTCATACAGATCTTTGCGCATGCGCAGTCATAAGTTAGACAGAAAATGACTAATTCAGATTTTTTTAGATTCTATCTTTGTTTTATTATATATTTTTAGCTTCTCCCGCTTAATACGGTACACCAGTAGATTTTCATTAGAAATATGTTATACAACTTATTATCATTATTTTCATACATTATCATACATTTTTTCCCCTTATTCCCTCGGTGATAATGGTATTACAAAGTAATACTTTGACACTCGGGAAAATAGTGATTAAATTTCCCCGAATACCAAGGGAAAATTTGTGGAAGTCCCGAGGGCGCATGGTATTACTTTAAAAATTTCTGGATTCCTGTTATAAAAATATATATTTATACCTATGTTCAGATCATGCATTCACTCTTAATTAATTTTTTTAATTAAATTTGATATTATTTTCAATACCAATATTCGTTTATTAATTATTTGTTAACTGAGTATTTTGTGAATAAACATTTCTCTTTTCTGACATCTTTATTAACAACCACTTTTACGGGATTTGTCGAAATATTCACCAAAAACTGGCACTTTCACTCGCTTGTTCGGAGCGCTGTAGTTATTTGCCCAGAATAAACTTTACATATTCTTTAAGAACAACCTTAATTTGTTTAGAATCCGAAGATTTAAAAGTTTCTGAGTTATACCACATATAGAATTTATTTTTTGAATTAGTGCACGGGAATGAATTTTTCAAGGTCCAAAATTATAGCGAAATTGCCGAGCCCCTCAAAAAAAAAAAGAAGCCTATGAGCCTATGAGCCTAAAACTGCATTTAAGATGTTCGAAAATAGCTCAAAAACAAATATTCCAACAAATAAATTCCGGAAATTATGTTGGATCTTTGCAGGACAAGGTTAAAGAGACTGCTTTCATCGCACGCTTTCTCTGGCTCGAATTCGGCCGAACCGGTTTTTGGCTATATCTCGGCGACAATTTATTTTTTTGAAAAATCAAGCCCCCCAGGTTTACTTACTCACTAATACCTATCGCTAGGCCGAATATAAACAAAATTGATTTTTCTCTGTTGCCGGACCTCGCTCGGTATTAGTGGACCGTCACTCTTAAGCCTTGCCGATCTAGAAACGAACACGAAAACCCTTCAAAAATGCCGCACACAGCAAGAGAAACGCCAAGGTAGGACTTTTCAAAATGTTCTTATATTATTTCAATCATTTCCACGAATACTTGACGTTTGAAATTGCATGAAATCAAATAATAAGTTAAAATTTGTTTAAATTTACTTAAAAAGACACTCTGGAAAATAACTTTCGAGAATTTTCTCTCGGTTGTACTTGATAAGGATCTCGATAAATTTAGAGTGTTAAGAGCGAGTCCGTGTGAAAACCATGCAAAATCGAAAAATGTGTCTACAACGGGTATCACCGATTTCTTTCATTTTTGACCGAGATATGTATTTTAGTGTAAATATTAACTGTGTGCAATATCAAAGATTATAACATAAGCAAGTAGAATCGCGCGCTCTGATTGGCTTATTTTTTATTGACAAGAAATGGATATCCCATAGAGATATCCCATAGAAATTTAATGTGAAGCTTTCAAGTTCACTATTGCAAATTTTTACTTTTTTTGCGACAAAAACAAATTAAAATGGCCGCATTGGACGACAGCAACGACTTTCCTGTTTTGCTTTCGACATATTTGAAGAAAAATGTTGAACCAGTGGAGGAATAGGCGAAAAACGTCGACAAAGGTCGACCAAAACCTACAAAAATTTGCAAATAGGTGGCGAGCATTGGTTGTTTTTGCATACATTTTAATAAGCAAAAGTTGAGAAAATCAAATCAGATTGCAAAAACTCCAGAGAGAATACACAAAAGGGTATTATTTTAATTCTCTAAAGAATATAAAGCTCGTTCACATACCTCGATAATAGTTGACCAAAAAGAATGGCTAAAATTTCCGGGTCGCGCGTGCCCGCCGTGCCAAGTAAGCCAAAGAAAGCAGCTGACCACCATGCAGCTATGCAAAATAACCCTGGGCCCTCAGGCTTAAACACTTCATCTAATATGAGTAATGATAATTGGTTCTTGTATGATGAGCTAGACAGATTGTACGGTATGGTTGATAGTCCTCCTCCATCAACCAAAGATATTTCAAAATCTTCTCCATTGACTCATGAAGCTGATGTCATTAAGTTCTTGGATGAAAAGGTTGTACAGATGGTAAACTTTATCTCTTTATTGGGATACGACGGGGCCATCATTGGGAAGAGCTATTAGTTTATGGCAAAGAGCAACCCAAAAAGTCAACCCGATTTCATGTACTCAGAGTTAAGTACATTGGAGAAGATGGTATCGATGACGGAGATTTAGCCGGTGAATTTTTTTCAACCCTAGTCCCTGACATAGGAAAGAAGTATTTTCCAGGTGGAAGTCCACTTTATTCAACCGATGATGTCCAAAATGGTAATAAACTGCAAAACTGTAATGTTAAAGGTTTTCTTGTCAATGGTTTATTTTGCTATTAAACTGAGCAATACCATTTGTGCTGTACCATAAAACTGACATTACCTTGATTTGAAATTGATAATGTTTATATTATCAATAGGAGGAAGTGAATTTGAATTCAAGAATATTTAAATATGCAGTATTTATTCAAGCTTGAGTCAGCAAGCCTTGATATAGGATATATGACGAATGTTGATCGAATCACGAATCTTTACGAAAATCCCACGGCACTTCTTTCGGCGACATCTGCTCCCGGACTATGACTGTATGTCTGTCTTTTTTGTTGTGAAATATAATCCTTCGAAAAGGCGTGTTTCTTCAACAGCGCTCAAACTTAGATATTGTTATATTTATATAGCGACTACCATCAAGTTTCACTACAGTGGTATGTTCTGCAAATTACTTTAATGATGACTTCGTGGAATACTTGTAAGGAGAATGTAGGTTTACATCACAACTTACGAAAACTTCAAGTACACATAAGAACACAATAAGAAGGATGAATTATGAATTGACTTCTTCATTACACTTTGCATTTCCAAGGAAATCCTTATTTCAGCTTTTAGTTGTTTACATATATCTTAAAGCACTTCGTGGACTTTGATGAATAGCTGTTTGTGTTTCTCCTTACTGTGTAACACCCCACACCCTGTACACCAGTATGCGAGCTTGTAATCGACCTTGTATTTCCAAACTTTTCCAACGATGTGATTTATCAAAATGTGAGCAAGTTAACGTTTCAAATATGCTTGGATCTGGGTTATTGTTGCCTTACAATGAGTTCTAGTGAAGAGTCGGTCCAAAGTGTGAGGAAGTCGACAGAGTCAAGGGGAAGATATCAAGCCAGATGTAGCAGTACATGCATTACGGGGGAATCAAGTCACGACACTGTAGATTGTTCTAAGAAAAAACGGCACAAGAAGTCTTCTGACTCTAGAAGGTCAAGAAGAAAATGGCACAAAAAAGGAAATTCCAAGGCCAGAACGGAGGAATCTAGCGATACAGAGTTAGATTTGTCGAGCCATCGCAATAATTCCAACTCGACATATAGAAGTCATGGAAAGAAGAGGAAAAGGTCAGGAGCCCGAAAAGGAAAAAAAAGTCCAAGAGAAGACGGAATAGACGAAACAGTACATAAACTTCGTCTTCTAGTAGCACATTATCAGATTCTTGTAAGCAAAGGGGAAAGGCGATCGGAAGCAAAATAAGAAAGAAGTCCCTAAAAAGTATAAACGAACGAAAGAAGCGAAGCATCGCGACAACACAGTTACCCCAAAATCCGACTTTCCCTACACTCACAAGAACGCATGTTGCCGTTGCTACATGTTACGAATAATAGGCTAATATAAGGATTGCGGTGGTATTGGACAGTGTTGGGGTATCGTGTAAAATACTTATGTGGTCAGCAGTAACTGGATAGGGGGATTAACTCTAATCAGTAACGTACTCTCTAGTAACTGTAACAATCATTGAAAGCTATAAAAAACTATCAAATACCACACGAATCCCGCTTCCCTAGCATAATACCCGTATTATTGCCGGTATCTGACATCTGACATGCGTGAGCGCCTCACAGGCAGCCCATGTCAATCACAGCTCCGTAAATTTTGTCATTTTTGACTGTGTTGAGTCGCTCTTATCCTACCTACTGGCTTTATTAGTATACTTATGGCACTGGCGTATTCAAGATCAATTTTAGCAGAAATATCTACTTTCCAGCCAAGAAATACTCTAAATTCTAATTGATGGCGCTCACTCTGCCGACTTGGGATATCAAGAACAAAGCCAACCCGAGGGGGATATAGAGCTGGAGTGAGGAAACTCTATTTACACACGGAAGACCTCCACTAGAAAGTACAATATTCAATGCTGCTGTATCTAATACAAGTCCTCTTTCGGATTCTCTACTTTCTCAAGATAATGGTTCAAATCGTATCTTACTGAAAGGACGTTTACGGGTAAAGTACCGGATGGTCAATCCACGAAGCGCATTCTAAGATCATTTTAGGCCAAATGCTTTTCTCGCTTTACATAGCACCTTCTGCGAACATTACGCATTAACTTTCATCTCTACGCCGATGATACGCAACTATATATAACCTTCAAAACGAATGATCCAAACCAACTAACTGTAGCAAAGTCAAAGATCGAAAAGTGCGTTTGTATATGGGACAAGTGGATGAGTGCAAATCAACTGAAACTGAACAGTGACAAGACGGAGATACTGGTGATATCTTCTCGTCATAAAACCTGTTTATCTTTACCCTCTCTAGAAGTATGTGGTGATTAAATCAATCTATCGTCCAAGGCTAGAAACATTGCTATTTTAATGGACACAAATTTAACTATGGAAATGCATGTAAATCTGTAAATCTGGATTCTATAATCTAAGCAAAATAAGTAAGATAAGGAAATATCTCAACTTCAAATCTACAGAGACATTAGTATATGCACTGATTACATCTCGACTGGATTTTGGAAATGCATTACTTTATGGACTACTAAATACTACAATAGAACGACTTCAAAAAGTGCAAAATGCTGCTCCACGAATTGTAACGCTAACAAAGAAAACAGACCATATAACGCCAAAACTTTGTGGACTACATTGGCTACCAGTGAAAGAACGAATTATGTATAAGATAAAGTTTAACTCTTTCGCTGCCATGGGCGACTTTTGTCGACTACCGTAAGAACGCCAGAGGCGACTTTCGTCGACAAACAAAGCCGCATGTTTTCAACCAATAGAAAATAACGTTTGATTTGACCAATTAAACTGCATGATAGAAGTAAATGAGTGGTTACACAGTCCTCGTGGTTATTTTATAGTTTTTGACCTTTTTGAGCGATCAAAGTTGTATTTTCGAAGCTTTTTGGCTTGATTTTAACTGCCATTGTTTCGAGGACCTTTAAAAATGGCGGCTCGAAGAAGATTCAATACACAAGAGGCTTTAAAAGTTATTCTTCAAGATGAAGAGTCGGAATTTGAGCCGGAAAGTAGCGAAGACAGTGACTCTGAATATGAAGCTGAATCGAGTGAAGAAAATCCATGTGAAGACGAATCTACTACTGAAAATAGAGTTGTAAACACTAACGAACATGAACATTCTTCAAACGTCCCCGAAGAAAAGAACAAAACGCAGCTGAAAACAATCAAGGTATTAATTTAAACTGGCAGGATTATGATGATCTTGACCCATTTGAATCAAGTTGGCTTCGAGACTATAATCGCCGTCAGGGAATACTCGTTGACACGACAAACTTTGAGCCACTGGACTTCTTTTCTCTCTTTTATCCAGATGCAGTGTTTGAGCTTATTAGTGAGGAAACAAATCGCTATGCATCTTATTATTTTGACAATCCTGTTGATTTGCCAGATAAATCACGTTTTAATGCCTGGTATGATACTTCTCCTGAAGAAATGAAAGCATTTACAGCTCTTCAAATTGCAATGGGTCTTTGCAGCAAGCCCACACTTGAGGACTATTGGTGTACTTTCTGGCTAACTTATACAAATTTCAAGAAAGTAATGCCTAGAAACAGATATGAACTCATTCAAACATTTATTCACTTCAATGACTCTGCTGATCAAGTAGAAAGAGGGCAAGAAGGATACAATCCTTTATTCAAAGCTCAAAAACTTATTGATATTTGTTGCCCACTTTAGGAGAAAATTTATAGTCCAAAGAGAAACTTATCTATTGACGAAAGTATAACTAAATTTAAAGGTCGAATTTTCTTTCGACAATACTTACCAGCTAAACCTACAAAATGGGGAATCAAAGACTTTGTTTTGAGTGAGGCAGAAAGTGGGTACTGTTTGAAATCTACAATCTACACTGGAAAGTCTGCATTCCAAAGGAACCCTAGACAACCACTTGGTGATCAAGTTGTAATGACATTATAAGAAGGATATGAAGACAAAGGACACATTGTTTACATGGATAACTTTTATTCTTCGCCAACTCTATTTAAAAAACTTGAAAACAAACACATAGGAGCATGTGGGACAGTAAAGTTTAACCGAGAAGGAATGCCGAAGGAATTGAACGTTTTCCTTAGAGAAGGAATTCCCGACAGCATTGTGGATATTCCAGGTTACACTATTATTCGTCGCGACAGGCAAACTGATTCTCATGGTGGAGTGTGTCTTTACAACAGGAACAATAATAACTTGAACTACCAGCTCCTCGACGACGTTAAATGCTGCGATGAACACGAAATCTTGTGGGTTCACATGAAGCCTAATCGTGTCCCAAGAGATTTCTCTTGCCTCGTTGTGGCAGTTGTTAACACCCAAAACAATCCATGGTTAAAGACAACAGTCTAAGTGAACATCTATTTGACTCGGTGAATAAGAAAAGAAGTCACCCTCGGCTTAATCATGACAAACCTTCAGGCATACTTTGACAAACATTTCCACCATTTGGCTTATCTAATCACGTGACTGTAATGGCGAATCCAAAATCTAGAGTCAAATGTGCTAGTTCTACCCAGTATATACTAAGAAGAGACATGCGACCTTCTTGCAAAGCTGAATTCGGCCGGTATTTGAGTTCCTTGGACTGGCTCCTATTGTTTACATGCCTGGTTACCTGTGAGGACCTTGAATGCGATCTCAGGGAGGCTATATCAATTGGACTCGACATCATTATGCCAATAAAAAGTGTGCGTTGAAACACCAAAGACGCCCCCTGGATGACACCGGATCTGAAGTCTATGATTATTAAAAGACAAAAAGCCTTTCACGAATTGGGCGCCAACTCCATCCAGTATAAGTATTACAGAAATTCAGGTAATCGCAAACGAAGAACCAACAACTTCAAGATAACGATCCCAAGAGATGGTGGAACGAATTTAAACGATTGAGTGGCTCACATTCGAGCTCTGATGATCTACGTAACCACATCAACGTAACTGAACTGAACAATCTGCCGCCGAAAGATCTAATTCACTCAACAACGCGTTGCTAGAGCCCATAGAAGAATACAGTTTGGTTGATCTTCTCGTCCCACTCCCTTTGGAAGACTCACCCGAGTTACTGGAAGTATCAGAACATCATGTCTATGAATTGTTATGTAAGCTGGATTCTACCATGGCTTGTGGACCTGATGCAATTCCCAATTGGCTTTTGAAAGAGTATGCTGTGTTTCTCGCGTATCCTATCACTAAGTTGCTTAACGCATCCTTTGAAGAACAGCAACTTCCTAATATGTGGAAACGTGCAGATGTTACACCACTACCGAAAAAGAAACCAGTTAAAGACGTGAAAAAAGATCTAAGACCAATATCTCTTACACCGTGCCTTTCCAAACTGGCTGAAGACTTGATTACTTGTCAGTAATTACATCAAACCCGCTGCTCTACAAGTTTTGGACGGCTGTCAATACGGTGCTCTAGGTTTATGTAAGAATTTGTATCAAGTCGGACAAAATTCACCAATAACGTTATCATTATCAAAATCAGATTTTAGCCAGGTCTCCGTAATAGCAATCAAGTCAACATTATTGTCAACAGCGAAATCTTTAAGTTCCAAAGCTTTATTTACAATCGAATGTGAGTTGAATAAAACAAAATCACCGCGATTTGAAATAGTGATTTGTTTGTTATGATGATTCGCTTCAGCAATTCCATCGCTCTGGAATTGAATATTTATCAGGTTGTTATGATTCGCTTGCTTTGACTCCTTGCCAGTAGAAAGATATTTATTACTTCTCAGATTTGTTGTTATCCAAGATTGTATAGGATATGGACCAGACTTGGTGTTATTCCTCGAGTTGATCCCTCTAAAACGCTTTAAAAGTCGAAGAGAGCTCCAGACTTCAGGAGAAAGTGGTCGAACCAATTGTTGAAAATGGCGCGAAGATTTAAATTCGTTTATAGGAGTTTTCCACCAAAATCTCAATTCCAGAAGCACATTTCTTGAGTAGTTCAATCTAGACATGGTCTCTGGATTGTTACTAGGCAACAAGAAGTATTTAAAAGTATAAAATAAATGTCTAAGAGGTCGTAAAGTGTAAAAAGGTGAAGAGCCTTAAAAAGTTGCAACCGTCCTCGGTGCAATTTACATAACAATTGCACATATGACATATGACTTGCCATCGTCTCTTAAAAAAAGTACCCAAGTTTAAAGACAGGCTGGTCAAGATCCCATATATTGTAATGTGCAATTGTTTTTTTATAGACATTTACAGCATGTGGAACCTAGATTGGATTCTTTCTGTGATGAAAATGTAGCCTCGGCCACATTGCAACGATATTTTAAGGCTGTTTTCTCGGCTTCTAGATTTGGAAAGAGTGTTTGTATGCCTTTCTGTTCTCCGACTGTCCGTAAAGGGTGCTGTTTTTTCGTACCAGAGCACTAGTCGACACCAGAGTTAATGAGGAAATGAGGGACAAAAAAGAGAGGAAATGAGCTCGCCCAAGGAACATGCGGCGAATACTTCTATACTCTTTTACTTTTTCTTGTTTCTTATACACGGTCAATTCTTCGAGGTATTCTGACGATCTACTAGGACTTGGACAGACATCACATTTTTTTAGATGGACTCTTGTTATTTTGACAATGCAAAAAACCGGTAGTTTTGAGGCAGTTACTCTCCATACATTATAAGAAATCACTCAGTTTGTAACGATCACTGATGAAGTGTAGATCGAAACGTCAGAATAAATTAAACCAAAATCAAGCCAGAGTCAAACCAATTTGTATTTTAACTAGCCAATTTCTTTATCTATACGTTTTCGCACTCCTTCACAGGTTTTGTCAAAAAATTGCTGATCTTTTTCAAGTAAAGCGAGATTTTCTTTTGCATTGTTTGTCGTCTGTTATAAACACCGACATATCCGACAAATCATGAATACTGATTCCCGCGCTTTAGCAATACCGGACCTGCACTATGTATGGCCGCCATTATTTTTGGAATAATTTAATCACGAATCGAGGTTCAAATCGAGGCCAGATTTGAAATTTACAATATCGGTTTCGTTTTTGTACGACTATGTTGTTCTAAATAATACAGATTGAAGTACACCTGACTGGCCTATCAGTATGGGTGGGTGTGTAGGGTAAGGTGTACACCCTTTTCCAGAACAATTACGTAAGAAATATACACAGTTCTATTCAGACTAGTTACTATCAATCAAATTCCAAACGGACGTCCAGTCCGGGTTTAAGCACATGCCACTCTAGGTCAACAAGACCTATTCAAAGTCCATTTGAATTGGTAATATGGTCCCTGGGGATTTAATGAATAACATATAAAAGGAACACAAAGCCCCACACAATGTGCTTGGCTCTAGTCGCCGTCAGAAAGGCTTGCTGTTGAAGTGATCTAACCCGTATTCATGGCTGAGCAACGTCCTATAGAACCTTTGCCGGAGGCCGCGCCAGCTTACTACAAGAAGCACTGGTTGTTCAAGCAGACCGCGATGTTCAACAAGTCAATCCTGCCCCGCAGGTGGAGCAAGCAGTAGTTAACCCTGCCCTGCTGGTTGAGCAAGCAGTAGAGGTATATATTTAATATTACTTTGAAGTTTACTGCTAGCATAGTGTGTGGTTTGCGAGTCGTTTAGTTCATACAATTTAAATGTATTTATGGTTTACAAGTACAGCATGTGTGTGCAATTCCGGACGGTTTTTAAATAAATTGCCATATCATTCGTTAAATGCATTGTTTAGGAAATATATTTTCCCTGGAGATGAGGTAACATCTGATCTGATTTATATAAAGTATTGGTCAATTTTAGTGATTTTTAAAAATGTTATGGATATATTTGTAAAGAAGTTTGAGTGGTGCAATTCTGGACAGTTGTGTGCAAAGCCGGACACTATTAAAGTAGGTTAATTAGGTTAATTAAATCATGAATTACGTTGCTTGATTAATACGTTTGAGCACTAAAGTATTTTACACATGAGTAATTGCTTTCGTGCGCTGGATTCTGCAAATGAATATAAATGTCCTATAAATGAATAGTGCATGGTGATTAAACTATCCAAAAGATAACTTTTGTTTGAAAAATCAACCTGCAGTTGAATTGTATATTTTTAAGCGACATTGCTAATTGCTAATTGATTGCTAATCTTGTATATTTATTGTCCGGAATTGCACATACCACATACAGATAACCATTCATTTGCGTCTTACTACTAACTTTGTGCTTTCAAAATAGTAATATTAATCTTCGTATCGGTAGCTTAAAGTGTTTCATTAACAGTTTTCCAGATGTTAGTTTTGTAAGTTATGTTTGACTTTAATACTAGTGAGGTGTGTCTTTTGACCAGTGAATGTTTTATGCTGATGCACTTCTAATCGTGTGAGATCAGAATCTTGATTGTCTAACGCCTGTGAGGCGTGGTTTCAGTAAATGCTTTTAGTATTACTATGTAAATGTTGATTTAATGCCTGTGAGGCTTGAGAAACGTTATTTGTTTAAATGCCTGTGAGGCGTGTCAGTTGATCATTAGTAAATGATTGTCACTGAATCAGATTCAATGATCAGTTCTGATGACTGACGGGCTTGAAAAGTGATTTAATTTGTTTTAAACAAATTGTAAATGCCTGCGAGGCGTGTTGTATGATCAGTAAATGCTTTAAGTTTACTGTGTAAATCTTGATTTAATGCCCGTGAGGCGGGAGAAATGTATTTAAATACCTGTGAGGTATGTCTTTTGACCAGTAAATGATTGTTACTGAATCAGATTTAATGATCAGTTATGATGCCTGAGGGGCTTGAAAAGTGATTTAATTTCTTTTAAACAAATTGTAAATGCCTGCGAGGCATGTTATTTGATCAGTAAATGGTTAGAGTTTACCGTTGATCTAATTTTAATGCCTGTGAGGCTGGAAACGAAAATTGATTAAACGCCTACGAGGCGTGTTTTATGATAAGAAAATCATTATCGTTTAGTCAGTGAAAATGTTAATTTCATTCTAATGCCTGGGAGGCTTGGGAAATTATTTGTTTAAATGCCTGTTTCAATTAGCACATGCTAATGCTGTTTAGTTTGAATGCCTAAGGACTCTGAATATGATTTGATTTAAAGCCTGTGAGTCGGTTTTCAATTAGTAAATGTTGGTGCTAATGTTGTTCTTGCATTGAATGCCCGAGGGGCTTGAAATATGATTTGCTTACATGCTTGCGAGGCGTGGTTTACATGGATTGATTGAATTGTTAAGTGCATTTGAGGCCTGTCTTTGCCTGATTAATAAATGCTTGTAGTTATTGCTTTGCCGGGTTTACACTATTTAGATGCTTGCGCTAAATAAATGCGGATTAATGCATGGGAGGTATATGCATTTTGATTTTATAGTGATGTATCTTAAAAAGTCACAAATACTTTATTTTCTGTCTTGTGCTAGCTGACCACTTACGAGATGATCAATGCCACCAGTGACGAACTGTTCAAAGCTTGTGGAGTTAAAGCTGGTCAAATAGTGCTAATAAGAAAAGGCCTAAAACTTTTTCTTGAAAAATCCAAGGTAAGGCACTTTTTTTATATTTTGTATTACTTACATTCCATTCATTCAAAATACTATATTAAAAAAAATAGTAAATGCTATCATTTCACTCATTTGCATTCGTAGAAAGGTTACATAGCTTTAACATTAATACAACAAACTATAATTATTATAACTATTATAATTTTATAAATTTTACCCCCTCTTTTTAGTACTCTGATATCAAATTTTACCCCCTTAAAAAACTTTTTTTGAAAAAGTTTCCCTCCATCCCCCACCAAAAACCACCAGCCCCCCTATAATGCAATAAACGAACAGTCCCTAAGATACACTTGTGCACAATGCCCTCTGTATAATTTATTTCTATTGTCAATTTAAGGAAGACCTTGAGTCACTGTCAACCTACTACACCATCCACACCATCAGCTTCGACACCATCATCCTCAAGACCATCCACTCCCTCCAGTGGATCACTGATCACCAAAGTCAAGGCCAACAACACCAATCTCAACAACATCCCCCTCTGGACAGGTAAATATAAGGAGATATTCAAAACAGATTCAACTGCCAAGAGCTTTTTTTTTTTCAAGTTAGCCTAAAGATATTCCTATTAAAAAAGATGCTTATTAGGATATTATGGTATTGAGGTTCGTAAAGACCCATTGTCATTTACTAGCATGCACCATGTGACATACTGGATTTCGTGGACTATTCAAATCACCCATTCAGATATTTTGATATCTTTTATAATGTGAGTGGGTATTTATATAGGAAATTACACCTCAAAAACAAGCTACATTTTTTTTCATAATAAGATGCACTGCAAATAAATTATAACACACATTTTCTTAAGTAAAAAAAATGTGTTTTATTTATTCAAATACGAATATAATTCTGATACCTCCATGGATGATTTGTTCCATTATGTGTAGCATTTGATCATATAACAGTGGCTACCTGTCAATGTAAGATATGTAAGCTGTGAGTTGAATGGTTGTCTGAAATTGATTGGTTTTCCAGAACATTAACAGTGTACAGTATATGTAAGTTCATTGACTTGGTACAGAGCAAAACACAGATAAGCAATCTTATCTATATATGGTTATTACAAAATGAAGCAAGTGAATGTAATATGGGACACAATAAAGAAAAAATATTTGTACAGCATAACAATTATCAATTTTACGAGAGATTCTCTCTTATCTTACTTGCAGGGTCCTCAGGCAGCATTTGAACAGTCAAACCAGTCCAATGCAAGTGGTAGAAACACCAAATGGCTAAATCAGTTTGTTCTTCCAAGCAAGGTAATTCTTTTAAATTAGGAACTTCATGTTATGCTAAAGTACAGCCCATTATTACAGTGCGACTCGCCGTACCGTAGTCACCTACCAAAATTTTTGATTCATTTTTGACATTATTTTAACATTTTTTCATCTCAATCGGACCAATTACAGACAAAGTATCTAAAGTCTCCGCCTCTGATCGATATTAACTCCGCCTCTCGATAAATACGCGTATCTTTATCAATGCAGAAAATATTGAAAGATTATTACTATTAAGTGTTCAAGCGGTGTATGTTTTGCAAGATCGAAGAAATACAATCTTAATTTTTGTATATCTGCACTGATATCTGACTACTAATAATAATATTACTACTAAATAACAAATATCTACTTGCTTATACGGATACATAATAAATAATACTATTGAAGGCTTCTTTTCTTTCAAATTCTGACTGCTTTTAAGGTGATCCGCCCGAAAGCAGAGTAGTAGAAGTTACTAGGTGTCTCGCCCGTAAATCTGCTCTCAGAATTATTTCTACTTGCTTATACGGATACATAATAAATAATACTATTGAATTGGTAACGAACAAAAAGTCGCAGATTCGTTAATTACATGCAGAAGAATTGTAAATAAGTATATATTTAAGTAATCAAGTTCAGTGTTGTTAAAAAATAACAACTATACTTCCCTGCTAGCAGAGTCTTCCACAGTTCGATTCGGACGAGAAAAAGGAAGACTCTGCCAAGCGAGACTGCTTTCTTTGTAAAGCCGCCGTCCACAAAAGGGGACGAATGAAACCAGTTTTAAAACCGGTTTTTACTGGTAATTTTAGATGCGCATGAGCAAATTATAAAAACCGCTGATTCTTTCCGTGCCCACAATGTTAAAATGGCGTCGATAGGTGAGTGTATTAATTTCGCTTCATCTAAGCATCATAAACCAACTAAATTACAACGAAAAGCTATCAAATATTTTCTGTCCAAGAGGGACACGTTTGTTTGTTTGTCTTCCAACTGGCTATGGGAAGTCATTCATTTATCAATTTAGCCTGCTAATGGCCATTCAAATGGCTGCTGAAGCTAGCGATTCAAGCCAGTAAAACTGTAAGTCGAGACACGAAAGGTCATCATGACGTCAGGGGCGACAAAGAAAGCAGTCTCGCTCGGCGGAGTCTTCCTTTTTCTCGTCCGAATCGAACTGTGGAAGACTCTGCTAGCAGGGAACAACTATACATAACTTGTTAAATAACTGATTCACGAATGTATTTAAACTGATCAATCAGTCACATTTTAAAACGTTATTATACTTTGCTCAAGTTTATATATTTAGGAAAAACATATTCCGTTGACAGGAGTATTAGTCATCACTTGCATTAACGGTTAAATCTTCACACCATAGACACGTTTTTAAAGGGATTTAAGGACTCCTGCTTAGAATTTTTCTCTTGGCCTAAGCTTGTCGTGATTAACATCATCAAAAAAATAAATAGGTGAATAAATACAAGATAAATAAATGAGATTTTATTTCAGTTTTTCCCTGCTGTTAAAGCCGAACTTGACCAAAAAACTCTTTCTCCTAGTAGGAGAAATGAGTTCACGAGGGACATTTGTAGTTCTATCAGAGCGCATACCTTGTTTCCATCAAAAATGGAAAGAGAGCATGTGGCTCTTATGGCCATTAAAACTTATCCATTTTTGGTGGACAAACTTGGAACAGGAATTGTGAGTAAATAATGTATCAAATTGTTTAAATGTTGTTGCGTGCTGCAACTGTCAAAACTGTTTCCTAGCATTTTACAACTAAACTAAACTTCATAATCATTGTAGTTCCATTTGTTGACTATCCTTTTCCACTCTTGTTACAATCATGATTGTAAATGCAATGCTACTGAAACTAGTTATTTTGTCTCTGCAGGGTTCTTGGTAAGAAGCTTTCAAGAATAGGTTTAAAAACCTAAGGAAAACAAAGATAACTACTGCAACAAATGTACCAACAAAACACGAGCCACCCCACAAGAAGGCTAAAAGTAATAATGCATAAATGCGAGAGCTTTCCGAGGGGCAGACACAAGGAACATGTGAGGAACATATAAAACAACTGAAAAAAGAAATGGCTAAGTCTACCAATAAAAATGTTTCAATGATAAAAGACCTGATGGAGATCACTTATCCCTTCAGAAGAAGGGACATCTTTACTGAGCCAATGACTGTGTCATCCTTAATACAATTGTATCCTGCTCTGAAACTACCTTCAGAAGTAAGTAATTATATTTATATCTTATTTGTGATTTTCCCGTAATACGGGCGGATATTTTACGAGTTCTGAATGTATGAGTCCCTCCGGGGACGAGGAGAAATGCAAATAACGAGTAAAATATCCGCCCGTTATTACGGGGAAAATCAAAAATAAGTTATTTATTATACGAGTCTATGATAAAAATGTTTTATTTTTGGCTTTTTAGAGCCAATTTTATGAGTTTTCTAAAGTTCTCGCGCCATATCATAAAAAAACATAAACACCAAAAAACCAACAAAGTGTTCAAAACCGGTTAAACCAGGAGAGAATTCGATAAATAAGGCTTTATATATTTTTCGAGTTCTCTTCTCGTTGTAAGTTAAAATTATATAATCGTCATATAACAATATTTTATTATACATTCTCAGTTCAAAGATTTTATATTTTTTGTAGTATTAATAGAACATGAGCAGCTGATCTGTATATTGTATACTTCATACTGATTGGATGCAAATATCGTATAGTACTTATAAAAGTACAAAGCTAGTTCTTTCATATTTCACTATAAAAATTGCCAACATAAAAAGTTAAAAAGTATGCAAATTAGGACAAATTTGCGACCATGGGAACATTGCTTTACTATAGCTTAGTTTGATTACATACACAACCATAATATATTATATACTATTGTAATCACATCTGAGACAATCATGATAATTATTGTTGCAAAAATAGACTCAAATTGATACATTTGTTTCAGTTAAAGAATGAATTCTCAAGAATAATGGGAATAAAGAACATCGTAAGAGTGATGACTGAAAAATTCCAAACACTTAAGAGCAATATTCTATTGCTTGCGGAGAAGCGAACTGCTCACACAACAATCCTGGAAGAAATGAAAGACGCTGTGAATGATGAACCTGAAAGAAAATCAGGTACAGTTAAATTAAGTTTAATGCACTTTAGTAGGCAGTCTTGGAGCTTAAGATGGAAACCACAGAAAATAATAGGTTTTAAAAGAAGATATGATTGTTAGGTTTTGAAAAGTTTGCATGAAGCATAGCAATTTCAGATTTAATAACACATCTACATAAAATGCTCATTTCTGATCGGTTGATTGACTGTAAATTAATTTAAAAAATTAATGAATAATTAATGAGACGTTTTCAAAAGAAATCATGACCATGACGAGTGTTGTAAATTTGATACAACACTAGTGTTGTATATCCTGATTTGCATAAGTTTTAACTGGTAATTTTACGGCAAAATTTATTTTAATCTTGAAAATTTTGGTAAAATATGAAAGAGCTAACCTAGACATTTTTTAAGTAGTTTACAACATTCGCGTCCGTGTTGTATCAGCGATACAACACGGGCTCTCATGTTGTAAACACTGCTAAAAATGTCTAGGTTAGCTAGTTCATACTTGACCTTCATTTTCAAGATTGAAATAAATTTTGCAGTAAAATTACCAGATAAAACTTATGCAAATCGGGATAATACAACAGTAGTGTTGTATGAAGATTTACCCACTTATCATGGTCATGGTTTCTTTTGTAAATGTCTCATTAATTATTCATGAGTTTTTTAATGGAAAACTACCTGACTTGGCATTTTTCATTAATTCTTCTCAGACAATGTAATTTCCTATACAAATCATAACAGCTCCAAGTTCATAACCTTCATCAAAAGCATCCTTTTGTCTTTAAATCTCAGATATTATAGTTGAATTGAATATTTTTTTACATTTACAGAAATAGAAGAAGATGCAGCAGTGTTGATATTACAACATTTTCTAAAGGAAAAAGGCAACAAACAAGAATCCATAAAGCTATGCTCAGTAAGTGTCAGAGTTTCACATTTTTGTAAATTTTCAAAGTCAAAGTGGTCCATTGAAGAATTAAAAAAAACCCTAAATGTTCCCTTGTATGAATTTCCAAGGAGAAATGGTTTGAAGTTACCTCTTTAATAGACTAAATCAACTTTGTGTTGCTGTCTATGTTTCCACTCAATTCAATGTGTTTTAGGAATAAGAATCTTTGTCTTATATAATAAGATATCATGTGAAAATATAAAAACAATATTTTAATTTCCATGCAGTGCTTTTGAATTGGGTGGAAACCACATTATATATAATATGTAAATAGAATGACTTAAGGAGGAGATGGTCCACGTTCAAGGCATGCTGTCACATGCTATGAGTTAAAAAATTGTTTACCATGTCATTTTACAATTATAGACAAATTATATATAATTTTAAAGCTTATATAACAGAAGATTAATAAGTACTTATTGACTGAGTAGGAAGGTAATACGTGAAAATATTTGGCGTTCATGATGTACGGAGTACGGACCTAGTGCAGTATAAGGTCCGTACAACTGACCAAGAGCCAAATATTTTCCCCTATGGCTTGACCTAACTCAATTAGTTTTTTTATCATATGACTTTTTTTTTGCCCGGCACACTCCATTTTTTGTGATGTTTTGAGTAGCAGCTACCAGGTGAAAAAAGTGGGGAGGAAAAAAAATACATGCCCCCATCATATGATTTTTACAAAGGTTTTCTTAAGAGCGCGTGGTGGACGAAAGGTCATATGATAATACTGTGTATGTTTTGTTATAAACAACAATGAAAAACCTCAAAATTAACTGCTTTCAATGCAAATTGTTTAAAAAAGTATATGTTTATCTTTTGTTCCCTGTTATGTAAACTTTAAATGATTTATACTTTGTCTATCTTTATTGTGAAATGACATGCTGAACAATTTTTAACAAAGAGCACCCTGCAAAAGTGGACCTATTCTCAATGACAAGAATTGACAAGATGAATTTATCATGTATAATGGTTAATAAATGTGCCCTAAAATTGTTCACCTTTGACTAAAAAGATTTGATTCAAATGTGGTATATACACGTGTACAGCTGTTTCAAAAAAGGCTGAATTGTAAAAAGTACTTATTAAAGACTAATTGGTTTTCAATTTTTGTCCTTAGGATGATGAATCTCTTGATGAGGAAGTAGCTAACACCTCTACACCAAGGCTTCTTGGGGCAGGTGAACTGTCAAAGATCACTCCACTATATATAGCGATAGAGGGAGTCATTGTTGTAACAACTAGTACAGGGAGACTTGCCACAGCCCTATCGTTATTGGTTGGGTGTTTTTACATTTTTAATGTTCAGTATCCAACCAAGGAAAATAGCTTTTTTCAGTTTTAGAGGCCTTTCTTTTGAACAATAACAAGGAATAAAAAGAGAGTTGCTGTTAACAAGCGGCTACAACAGCTTTCCCCCATCATAAAGTGCTTATAACCTCTGTTGTTGTTGTTGCATGGGTTGATGTGATCTCATTTGCATTTGTAAATTTTAAGATATTTATATCTCTGAAATGACAAGTTGATATACAAAAATATTTTACCATTTCATTTGACCATACATGTAGAAGTGATTTTCAAACTTAACCATCAGGGGTGATAAGCACTTTAATAACACATCTACATAAAACAGTTTAGTCTGATTGGCTAATTGAATTTTTCAGTACTAGAATATATTTTTTACTTCAGAAACTTGTATTTTATTTAGATGTATTATTGAAAATATTGAAGAATTCATGCGACACACTTGTGGTACACAGCAACTTTCCTCAAATGCGTGTGGTATTATTCATAAATTCTTCTTGAATGGTGTTATTTCCAAAACTAATATAACTGCAAAGATTCGTGATGTTGCATGTTATAAAGGAATCTGTCTAAATTAACTAAAGAAAAGTGACGGTGCTCTATGGCATTTAGGTAGTTTTTGAATTTTGGCTGTCATTTTATCTATTTGGTGTTCATGTATTTTGATTTAAAAACACTTAACAATCATCATAATAACTAGAGACACAAAATGATTGGTACAGATATTTTAAGTTTGGATTCATTAATTTGGCAACTCAGCTTTTAAAAAATGAAATATAAAAGTAGAATAGCAAACACCTTTTATAATTGCAATAATATTTGTTGTTTGTAATTAAATAAATATTAAACAATACAGTCATTAGAAAATGCTTGCTTGTTTGTGTATATCTATAGGGGTGCGTAAATGCAATGATGATTTGCAGAGTAACTTTTAACTCCCTGTTAAGGAGTTATTTTAACTCTCATCAGGGTTAAAACAACTCTTGTAAAGGAGTTATTTTAACTCTCATCAGGGTTAAAACAACTCTAATAAAGTAGTTATATTAACTCCCATCAGGGTTAAAACAACTCTAGTAAAGGAGTTATTTTAACTCCAAAAGTGGAGTTAAAGTCACTGGAGTTAAAATAACTCCAAAAAAAACGGATTATCCTGAACCTTTTTTTTTTAACTCCACTTTTGGAGTTAAATCAACTCCCTAAAAATAACAGTGAACGTATAAAAAATTGAAAAATCCATAAAATATTCAGTTTTTGTCTCACAATGAAAAGAAACACCAAATTTTAAATTTTTTGTTGTTGTTTTGAGTATTTTTCGAAGTATACCTTAACGACCTCGCCAAACCGGAAATGGGGTCAAATCTTACATTTTGGCGTCTATCTCCAAAAATAAAAATCCGATCGATGTAAAACTTTGCCAGTATCATCAGTGCATGGAGGCCTTTAGTTAAGCCAATTTTGAGAAATTTAAAAAAATGGTATTTTGCACGATATAAACAATATTTAGAGCAAACCACTCTTAAGCTGAATATTCAGTAGAACTGGATGAAACTTGCCCAGATTAATGTTTCCACCGTCCCCATCGACATTAGCCAAATAAACTAATTGCCTATCACGTGATTTACCACGTGACCAATAATCCAAAATACATCAATGAAAATGGGGTGGCGAGTTTGGAAGCAACACGAATTCGGTTTAACTTTTACAACTAAGGAATCGTAAATGAAGAGATTGTCGCTGTCGAAAGTGGTATTTGCCCATTCCAAAGAAGAATATACAAAAATAAGTGCAGAAAGACACACTTTTAAATAAACCCTCTCTACAGTGATGCGCCTTTTGCTAATTTCACTCAGTGTTTGCAAGATTTGACAACGGTAACTTCTTGACTACTACTTAATCTGTGTTTTTTTGCAGATAGAGTTGAAATATTTCTTTGATTTCCTTAACGCATTTGCGATTTTCTGTGAAGCAAAGGAGAAATTTCTCCATCCGCCATTTTTACCCAGGGTTCTTTTGGGGCGCCATCGATACTCTCCTCCCTCCTTTCCTTATTTATGCCGTGAATGGTAAAACTGTATGATTAAGGTAAAAACTATGCTTTTTGATTGTTAAAATTTTAATTTTGTTTGAATTCCTGCAATACATGTTGAAGTAAAAATGTGGAAAAGGTCTACGAGCTGTTCTTACTTTATTTACTACTGTCGTGACCGGATGTTGCGTTACCTTTGTACGTAATTTAATCATAATTGTAAACGTTCTAACTTGAGATGGGGTAGTGGAGCAGAGAGAATTACATCAGAGAGCGAGCAAGACATAGAGAGTTCAAATCGAAAGTAAATCTATTAACTACACAAGAAGTTGTGGCTTGTTTTGATGCACGACATAAAGTGGCGACCAGGACTAGCATGCATAGCTGGCTCTTTGGGAAAAGAAAAGGAAAGGGAGGGGAGGGGAGGGGGAGAGGAAAGAAAGGTAAGTCTGCAACAAACCCCCAGTAGTTTGTGTTACCGCCCCCATCTAAGATCATATTCCTTCAGCAAATCAGCGCTGACCGCGGGAAGCCAGTCAAACGCAACAACAAACAACGTCGTCGTACAGTACGTTTGGTTTTATCATAAATAATCAAAATATTTTATTATCCACGGTTTTATTTTCGTTATACAGTAATAGCCATATTGTCAAAACGCGGTCGTGTCCCGTGTCGACTTTTGCCGCATTACTTTGTCTTCTTCGAACTGCATCTTAAACAAAAACATTTGCAAATTTATTTTGAGGTTTTATAAATACCTTTTGGAATAATAATAAGCTTTTATTTAATATGAGCTACAATTTAAGAGTGTATATTGATAAACAATCGATCGTGCAAAGTATAATGCAAGTTTTGTTAGTACGTTTTGTATAATTTTGGTTCAGTATAGATAACAAAATGGTTTGCGGACAAATTTGAATTTCCAAAATCACATCACTGTAATATACAAATGGTTATAGCTTTATTAAACGCACCTTTTACCGGACCACGTTTCTATAGAATGGGTTTCGTCAACCACAATAAGCAACAAACGCTCGTGTAAATTACTCTCGTTATTTTTCAACTCTTCGCTGAGTTCAGACCCGAGCGTCTTCTGCAGAGCTGAACAGGATCATGAAATCAGAGAATTTCAACCGTTCTGGAATTAAAGTTGAAAGTTCTGCTGCGTAAGAACTTCGATCACTGTTCAGATGCAAGATCTGGTCTTTTATAATGCCTGTCAATAAGGAAATGACTAGTACTACGGCTTCACTTTTCGAGTTTTTTATCTCACTAAATCTTTGATAAAAAAGGCTCTTTCCAAAACCTTTGGAATTCTTTGCCGGCTAAAAGATACTGAATTGCTTCTTCTTGTTCAGGTTTTAAACATAGTTCAAACGACGATCTTTCAGCATTTCATTTTGGCCGGACCGGATGTCAAAAATATAATCTCCATTGTCAAAAGTATTGATTGACAGGCGCTTGGCCAATGGCATTCAAAATCATGGGGGCTTGTTGCAGGCCCTCCTTTCCCTCTCTCCCCACCCCTCCTCTTCCTCTCCCCAATCCCTTCCTGGGCCGCTACGCAGGCTACGCCAGGACACACCTGGAAAATCAAGAACAAATCGGGACAAGATTTGGTGCATTCAACAAATTCTAACAGTGCGTAAGAGTAAACAACATGGCAGACGTCGAGGAGCTAAAGAAGTTTATCGGCGGGAAATTCAAGCTTCTGGCCTTTATGTCTGACGATACTGGATGTATCATGGATCAAGGAGATATCAAAGCGTTAAGAAGACAAGCGGATGCCTGAGATAAAACAATCGACAAAATTCACGAGTCAAATTTTCAACTAGAAGAGGTCAACTTAGAAGGTCACGGCGAACCAACGGAGGTTCGCAAATGGACCGAAGAACTTGAGGCTAAACTCAGCAAATACGATAATGAAGATAAGTGAAAACCCTTAAGAAGAAAGTTACTGGAATTGTAACTAAAGAGGAAGAAATCATCAAAGAGGAAAAGCGAAATGGTCAGTTTGATCAAGAGATCAAACTCCAGGAGCCGGTTGTACGCTAAAGCCGATTAGCGCTAATGCAGGATTAAATCGAGTGTTAGATTAAACCAGGGTTAGTTTTGCGTTGCTCAAAGGTCGATTAACTTTAATCTAGGGTTAAAACTAGCTAATCTAGGGTTAAAATTTAACCCTGCTAGCGAGCAAGATTAACTTTTTAATTAAGGCTGACAAATACAAAATGGCGGACTTGTTTTATCACAATAAATAAGACAAAAACTACTTACATGCATCTTTTAATCCCAAATATATAATCCTTTGAGTACTAATAATAAATTTACAGTATTTTTTGACGTTTTTCGCTCGATTTTCTTCGCCATTTGAAGTGCTTAGTGACCGCTCAAACAGTAATCCCAAAGCGATCGAAATGCGTTGTTTGGTTTTCCTGTTTGAGTGGTCACTAAGCACTTCCAGTTCAAATAGCGAAGAAAATCGAGCGAAACCGTCAAAAAAGAAAGTAAATTCATTATTACTACTCAAAGGATTATATATTAAGGACTAAAAGATACATGTGAGTAGTTTTTGTCTTATTTATTGTGATAAAACAAGATGATGACGTGTACAAAACTGGCAAAAACCGGTTTTTGCAAGATTAATCCAGGATTAGTAAATCTAGGGTTAGCTTCCAGTTCGAGCAACGCATTTTTAACCTAGGATTTACTAATCGTGGGTTAGGGATTTTAACCATAGATTAACACTAATCCTAGGTTAATTTTAATCGGCTTTCGTACAACCGGCTACAGGAGGCCAAGTTACAACGTCAACTCGAGTTGGAACAACAACACAAAGCTGAGAACAAGAAGTTATCATCCAACGCCAGCGCAGCACTATCAGGCCGAGCAAAGCTAACCAAACTAGTAATAACGGCTTTCCAGGGAACCCATCTCGACTGGATGCGGTTTTGGAGTCAATTCGGCACGGAGGTTATTGCAATTACTAAGCTCTCGTATCTTAAAGAACTGATCATACCACGATCTGTAATAACTTGAGCAAAGACTGATTAAATAAGGGTGGCCTCCATCTTAACAAGAAGGGTATCTTAGATTTAGCTAGTAACTTAAGAAATTATACTAAAAACGATAAAAAGGAGTGACCTTTTTATCTAGATGCAGAGATCTAAATGAAAACATCGGATTTCATATACATTTTTTGATAACAACTTGGTATCGTCCGGCAAAATCAAACATTGATTGTTTTGATAAGTTCGAAATGTTTTTGACACTAGCTGATTCAATTTACAAAGATATTTAAATTATTGGTGACTTCAATTGTAATTTGCTCTTAAATCCCCCCGGGTCACATACCTCTCATCTAATTGACTTACTGGACAATTATCAGTTAAGCCAGCTTATTAATGAACCTACCAGTGACACCACATTGTAAATCACTGATTGACCACTTCATCACAAATGATGAAGAAAAGATTCTTTGTTCAGGAACATATCCTTTATCAATAAGTGATCACAATTTGATTATAGAATTCAAAAGATTGAAATCCCAAGAGGAAACCCTAAAATAATTACTACATATTTTGGAAGATGATTGTGTTCCATGATACCTTAAGTTGAGAGCAGGAAGTCCTATCTGGAACGTGCGCCCCAACAGTTGTATCCAATGGAGCTATGCTGCGACGGACAACCTAAACGTCCACTGAACCCTACAGTAAGAGAGTTTCATCCAAGAGCTGCAGCTCAAGCTGCACGACAGCGCATCACAGAAATTGCACAGGAGGAGAATCAATTTTAATTATTTGAACACTGAACACTTCATAAAACTTGTTAACACTCGAGTATATCAGTATATCTAGAACACTTCAAGAACATTCACAGTTAATGGTATCAATTGTAATCATTAGTTATTGTTCATAAATCTCGTAAGACAAAAACAAACATATATGCTACTTATTAATGTTCATGGGTTTGTTTTAATTTAAAAATTACTTATAATCACACTTAACTTGCACCAAACCCATCAACAATAAAGCATACATGTTTAAAAATCAGTTGATGATCTCAAAGTTTCTAAGAATATCATATATAAATTTAAATTATTACATGGCTGTACTCTTTAGGCTGGAAACATTAATTAAACCTGTGAAACAAAACCTAATAATCAAAGTGTAATAGTTCAATAGACACCTAAGGTGTTTCAGTCTAATATATTTCACTGGTTTAGGGAAATCACTTAAAGCGCACATATATCATACTCCTTCTACACCCATGGATAGAAAACATTAATCATACATGCATTTTTGCAAACATTGTATTTCCTTAGGTCAGTTTCAGAATTTCAAAAAAAACAACTTCAAAAAATTAGCTGGAACAGACCTATGGAAAGATTGCAGTATCTTAAAGGTTTCTCCTCCGCAAAATGAGATAAAACACCACATCACAGGAGAGTAATGCACAGTATACAAAACTGAGAGTGCTGTAGGATCATTCCTGATAGTGTGGGGTTGAAGAATTGTGAGAAACGTCCCTTGAAAGAGATAGATAACACCCAAAAACAAATACTGCCATCTTCCTCCCAGCCTAAGCAAAAAGAGTTGAAGGAGATAGGCCAGTCAATAGTCACAACCTTGAATACAATGTGCAATGAGAAGCTTGGTAAATAATTTGCTGAGGTGATAACTATTGTACCAGATGCTGAACTTTGCAAGAAGGAGACACCTGTAGAGAAGAAGAAGAATTCAAGAGAAATCAAGCAAGGCATGAAAAGGTCATTAGAAGAAAATGGGATAAAACACATCTAAATATCCATTCGGGCCAGAAAGTATTGTTCACAGTGCGAAAAAAGCAAAGGCTTTACCAAGCATTTGAATCAAAAAAGGAGGCAAAGGATCCGGATTGAGTATCAAGCAAGAAGGAATATATCACTTAAGGAATATTGCCAAAATAAGAGACTGTCTAACACAAAGTGATGCAGAGACCTTAGTGCATACATTCATTTCGTCCAAACTAGACTATTGTAATGCACTCTTATATGGCCTTCTACAGTGCGTCCTTGACAAACTTCAGTATGTGCAAAACTGTGCGGCACGTCTTGTGACAAGAACCAAGCGATCGGAACACATTACTCCAGTTCTACGAGAATTGCACTGGCTGCCAGTAAGGCAGAGAATTATATACAAAATATTACTCCTTACCTATAAAGCACTTAACTCTATGGCTCCAACGTACTTAACCGATTTACTACAACGCTACACACCACCAAGACAACTAAGATCGTCATCAAAAAATCTACTCAAAGTACCAAATAGCAACCTGAAGTCTTATGGCGAAAGAAACTTCCAAGTAGCTGCCCCTAAACTTTGGAATGAACTTCCCGAAAACGTTAAGATCGGCAATTCAATAAACGAATTTAAAACCAGCATAAAGACATTACTATTTAGAGACGCTTTTCAGTGAGATATATTAAGATAGATAAGTTGAAACTTGAAATAGAATAGAACAATAACGTATATAGAACAATAGGTAACTCTTAAAATCAATTTTAATATACATATAAAAAGTAATTTTAATATCAATTTTTATATACATAGAACAATAGATAACTTAAATTTCAATTTATATACATAGAACAATAGATAACTTTTAATTTCAATTTACATACATCGAATACATATAACTTTTAATATAAATTCATATACATAAAACAATAGATTACTTTAAATATCATTCTTTCAATTAATTATTGTAAAGCGCCATTGAGCTTCCAGAAATGGCGCTATAAAAATGCTTATTTATTATTTATTATTAAAAAGACCAAATCCCATTCCCCTGCAGATAGATAGTGATATAGAGCAGCTGCTTATTGATGTCAAAGAATGGAAGCATGAACCTGTAAACTGGATACCAATGGCAAGACGCTATATAATCTGCAGTTTTTGGTGGACCAAGGTATAGAAGTAAGCCCCTTTGACACCCCAAAAAGCAAAGGTAAGTATTATAATAGAAAGTAGACTACTAGTTAGTAGGCTACCTTATTTTGATTGCTTTTCTTTGTTTAAACTGGAGTATTGCGTACTAACAACTAGTCATCCAAATACAAAATCAAAACAAATAAATTTACACTCCACTGCTATATATTTAGCAATTATTTCTTTATTTTATTATCTGAAATATTTTTGTAATCACCATTAGCATTGTGCTTATCTATTCAGCCTCAGTCACTTGTAGTCTTTGACTGCCTTTTCTAATTACTGTACCTTGTGTGCTATGTCTGAATACTAAAAGGTACATGTATCCTCCTTGTTGTAGTTCGTATTAGGAGGGCTATACTGAAGAAGCCAGGCAAGGAGATTTCCATTTAAGTGCCTCGCCCGAACAAAGCCATAAAAGACGACATCAAGGAAAGAGTAGCATCAGGCCAATACAACCTGGGATTTCCTGTGATTGAGACAAATCATACCAAGTTAGTATTAAAGAGTGATGGTTCTGAGATCGAAAAGAAAGAAATACAAGTTAGTGAAAGGAAATATCCCCTAAATGAAATTAGAAAGAAAAGTCTACAAAAACACGAAAAGTTTATGAGATTAAGGTAATATATAAATAAATAAGTCAGAAACAGGGTTATTACTATTATTACCATGCGCATTCAAAGCTTTTATTCAAATAAATATGTTTACATGCCCCAGTGTAGAGTTCGAAGATGGGACACAGAAAGGTGAACATTATGGGTGTTGCGTCTGTGACGGTGACATTCGTAATGAAGATGAATATGAATACATGTCCTATCGCAGATACAAGACACTAGAAGAAAAGAAAACACTGCTTCTGTCAGGCTCCCTAGGGAAAAAGGAGGTATCAAGCCCTTTGACAAGCTAAAAGTAAACGACTTGAGATCTAGACTTGAACTGGACTCCCTGCACTTCTTTATGGAAGCAACAACCTTACCCTTGATGACCTCAACTTAGCCAATTATGAAGTTTTATTCTTTGAACCACTACACAGTTGCCTTAAACCACATAGCCAACATTCTGGATGAGCTTCCACACCACATGATCAATGATGTTGAAACACTTATTGTTCTCAAAGAGACTGTTTCAATTACTCTTAACAAGGAGAAGTTAAGATGCGTCGACTACCGGAAAGCTCTACTGCAAGTGACCATCAGACTCACGTAGCTTGCTAACATCGAAAAGGATGTCAAAGAGTTGCTAGCGACCTTCTGTGAGATTATGGGAATCTATTTATGCCTACGAAGAAAATCGAAAACCTAGACAGGTGTTAAGGCTGTACAATCTTGCACTCAAGCACTCACTTGCCATTAAAGCTGTCCTTACCCCACCCAAAACGATGACATACAGAAAGCTGTTTGGCATGTACTACCATGGTATTGTTGACCATGCACCCTTTCTTTACCGACTGGTTTGTCTCAGATCGATCAATGCTGTGCTTTTTGAGAGATTCTTCGACAGAATTGATGATATAACACGCAAAACATGGAGCAAGATGGATGAAGATCTGACCCAAATGCATTCCTGCACGTGCAAGGTAAAGATTCGCAAGAGGAACACCAAGAAGTGATAGTTACACAAGAAAGGGAATTATCAAAGCTAGCAAAGAATCTTCCAAAGGTTAAAAACACAGTTTTCAGCAAGAAATTTGTGGTAAAGAAATACAGAACATGGCAAGTACATGGCAAGTACAAAATTTCTGATTACCTGGATGCTGGGAATTGTTGGAAACGGTATGATGATGGGTCTGTGGAGTTTCTAGATGGAGAAGGAGAGCATGATAGACGAACTGATATCAGTACATTCTTGATTGAATGGGATCTAAAAATATACAAATGTAGACCATCGATGGTCTACATTTGTATAATTTTAGATCCCATTCAATCAAGAATGTACAGAAAGTACTAGATGACACCTGGTTAAAGTGTGCCAAAAGGCCAAAAGATCTGCTAGTACACAAACTGATAGCTGAAAAGGGTGATGTTGTCTACAACAGAGATGATAAATGCAAGATAAAGATGTGGAGCAAGCAATTGTTGCAAATATAATTGTTGCAGTATGTTATCAGAATTATTTATGTATTAAGATTTCAATGTAAAGTATGTATGACATGTCATAAACATGTAAACAAGTTATATAGAACTAAAACAACTTCTTTTTCTAGGTCAATTTAACAATACCAATGAGGACGAGACATACTATGACGAACCATTGGGAATGCCATCAATGGCTGATGTGAATGGTAAGATAATATCAATAATCAGCAATTAAATTTTCACTGGGTTGTATGTATACTCAGGATCTCTGCTTACAATGTGAAAGTTTGAATGAAGCTTTCAATGCACATTATATATGTACATGTATCACCATCACATCTAAACAAGTGATATAGTACTAAAATAACAAAAAACAATTTCTAGGTCAAAGTAATGATGCCAATGAGAATGAGACATGCATTTAGACCATGATAAACCTTTGTCAATGTCTTAAACTCCTGAAATGAGTGGTAAAAAAATATTAATTAATAATAATTAATGAGCAACTTTATTTTAACTGTTAACAATTACTACAATTTGATAATGATATTCCATCCTAATTACACGATTTTTTTCCTCATCAAAGTAGCACAAGAATAGGTGCTAACTCTATTTCTACACTGATGATTTTAAAACACGATAATTTATTCATTTATTTTCTCCAAATTGAAACATTTCAGATTAGTAATGACTAATATACAATTACTATAAAAACATTTACAAAATATGATGCTAAAAATTTCATAAGAAAAAAAGACAATAAGGTTAGGGAAACATAGCTGGGATTTAATCCACCCCTTTGAATATACAAATGAACTTGTGCACTATTTGCAATAATTTTATCATGTTATTTAATCAAAGACAGTTTGTATCTCTTGGTAATACAAAGTCTGATATATCTTATATATCGTTCTACTCATGTGGATAAATCAAATTTCATAATTTTCCATTCTGTTCAAAAGAAAAATGTTCATTATGTATGTATTCAAATTAATAACAAAATCATCAAATTGGTAATTGTAGACTATAGACATTGTGTGATAAACGCCCACGAACTTTAAGTAATAAATGTAAATTTAACTGTGTTTATTTTTCTTTTGTGTTCGCCCTTTGTTCATGTTAGTACACATCATATTTGCATCAGTATTTTTGACTAAGTAATTCATAGTTGTAGTAGTGTTTTTCACTTGTAACGGAGCATCGTAAGAAGCATCAATGTCAGGTTAATTTTCTCGTAATATTTGTAATATTGTACCCTATTTGCTTGTAAATCGATTGCTTTGTAAAATTTGTAATATTAGTAATTATTTATTTGTGTTATACTAGATAACCGTATAGAATAAACGAGTTAACCAACATGGTTTGCATTCGCGTCCGTTAGAAATATATATCTGACAGCTTGGACCTTGGATCATGGATATTCAAAGATCTGACTGGAAAGCATGAGAAATATAGTGTTCTGAAGAAAGTTCAGCAATAATGGAGTGTCAAGAGTTATGGGCCTAAAAACAGCTCTAAAGGGAGTTCTCACAAGAACACAACAAAGGATTGAAGAGCTTCTACGTAATGGGACAGAAGTAGAAGTAAAGAAGGCGAAGGGATAGTTTCACAACTCTTTTACGAAGTACTCGAACATTGTAAGTAACCTTTTACTTTGTAAAAATGATCAAAATTGCTGCTTAGAACTGAGCTTAAAACGTACGAGTATAGAAAGAAACAAATTAGAACTAGATAATCGTTTCGAACAATGGTTTTCTAATAGTGTTGATGCATCGGATAACGTATCATAATGGGGCGCGCAGCCATTTGTCTTCGAGAACCAAAAGATTATTTAGTGAGATGAAAATACGTCAAACAATACGAAGACAGCAAATTGAGAGGCGCGAAGAAGAATTAAGGAAAGAACTTCTAGCCTGATGTGCAGCCTCTTTTTTTTGCACTCAAAATATTCGCAAAAAAAGTAGTCTGCTGAACTGAGCCGCTAATCAGTTTCCAATATGCACGTAATGACGTAATAAAATATAACCTCAACTATCCAATCAGAAGCTCCGTTAGAAAACTTTGAAACCGCAGCCCATCCCCCACTGTAAAAATTTGGCCGTCATATTTATCTCTGGATCAGATGTAAAAGGCAATTTATTGACTTCGAAATGGATGTCGAATCTTTGTCAACTATATATTGTGGCGTTGATAAGCTATTTTTATACTATTTTTAGGATGTACTTTACCGAAATTCCACATTCAAAGGTTCCCAGACAGGAGTTATATTTTGTTGAGACTAAGTGCCATTATCAAAATCAAAAGCTACACTAAAATGGCCTTAAATGACACTAAAAGCATACGCTATCTATTTAACTTTATTTGTCTGCCATTTTTAAATTTCAACATGAAATATCTTCAATTCAGGAGCGGTGTTACGAGTAAACATAAAAACAGTTTAGTTCGCTCACACAGAAATCAAACAACATCATCGACAATCCCTGATCCTCTACTACGATTTACCACAACCTTGTGGCACCTTGTGCTATTTTCCGTAATGCTTGTATTGCAAATCCGCTTCGTTGTGTCGTGCTGACAAAGACGAAATGAAGAAAACAAGGAATGCCAATGGACAACAGTCCTTCTCGATGACTCTCTGTGACAAAACACCGTCTTCCACAATGAGAGCTGTGTATTTCGAAAAAAGCCACTACGACACATTAGTTCCCGTGAATGTATAAATATTTTAATACTTGACATAAAAGAACAACTTAACTCTCAGGGGAATGCCATGCGGTCTGAAATGTGCAATTTGCATACAGAACTAGAAATACTATTGTCTATGTGAAAACCCTGACTACATATGCACTGCCATTAAATAACATGAAAGTACACCAGTGCATGTATAATATCAAACTTCATTTTTAATTTTTTATGTTCTCTTATTTTTCAGAAACGTTTACAAAGAAAGGAAGCTCTTGACGAGTCCAGCTCCTATTCAGAAGAACACAAACTTCAGATTGACTCAATCCTATTAAACACCTACATGTCTTCTGAGGAATCCCAATCAGAATTATCGGAAAATGAAGATAATCAACAATCAGATTCTGATAATGAACCTGAGCCAAGGCGCACCAAGGTTTTGGTAGTCAAGCCTCTTCAGTGGAGAAGTGGAAATTTGAATAATATTCTTAAGAGGCTAGATAGAAAAACTCAAAGAAAGAGAACCCAGAAAGGGAGCATGATGTTCATGGGCATATGGTCTTCACTCTGATATACTACGATGGTTTTTCCTTTTTCATTTAAAAAACAATAGCGAAACATATTTTGTATAAGACTAGAAACTTTCACATAAATATTCGTTCATGTTAGTAAAAAACATAAAAGCACAAATATCTTGGCGATGTTGCAAGATCACATGGAATGTCCTATCATTTTTATGCTGTTGATTCTCAGTTATACCTGTCCTCCAAAACGTCATCAACAGAGGATATGCTCTATTGCAAATCCAAAATGGAAGACCGTGTCATGGATATCAACAAACTAAAAATGAACAGCGACTGAATAGAAAATTTAGTTTTTTCCTCCCGCTATCGCCCTCGTCCTGCATTGAATACAGTCAATATTGTCTCAGAGAATGTGGACTAAACCACCACGGCAAGGAACATAGGTGTAATTTCTCCTCATGTGTCACCTGTATGCAAATCATCCACCTTCGTAACATTTCCAACATCATCAAGTTCCTGTCCTCTGATTCAGCAAAAACACTTGTCCATTCCTTCATCACATCTAAAATTGATTATTGTAATTCTCTTCTATATGGACAACCCAAATGTGTTCTACAAGATCTGCAACGTGTATTGAACTGTTTCGCCAAGCCCATTTACTCATCAAGTAAATATGATCAATATGATCTTTACTGATTCATCTTCACTGGCTCCCGATTGAACACATAATTACTTTTCAAAGTGCACTGATTACGTTTTTCATGGTAACGCTCCAGAATATATATCTGCTCTCATCAGGCCATATATTACAACAGGATCTTCTAGACAAAATCTACTTTGCACACCAAGCTATTCACTCAGCACATACAGTCATTTGACTAAACCTTGTCGTTGATCGGCTTCATCTCTATGCGCCTAGACCGAAAAGGATTGCGGGTAAATTAACATGAATAATTAATTGTTCTCTATACATATGCACAATGGAGAGCAAAGTGTACAAGAGCCGTTTTACATCATATTCCATCAATGATGTCCCAAATTTCGACAACGTGCATGCGCTAAAAGATTAGATAGATTGCTTGAGCGCTGTTCAGACGATTTATAGCCGGCAAAATAGGTGACCTTGGGGATAAGAGCCAAACATTTAGTATTTCCAATCCAGTACAACTTGCTGAGGCACTGTCTATGGCAAAGAATGGAATGGTGACATTATGGGTGGATCCCCACGGAGCTAAATGGGTATTTAAGCCGAAAATTCCATTCAAAATCCTGTTTACTCGACCCTTTGCCAGTATCTGTTATGAAGTCATGCCTCAACTTGATTCTACCAACAATAACTCGGATTACCAATCTTTCCCTTTCAAGTGGTCAAATGCCTAACACTCTCAAAATTGCTGTACTGTCCCATTCTCTAAAGAAACCTGATGCTGACTACGAACAATTTGATAATTTCAGACCTGTCTCCAACCTTACATGCTTGCCCTAGCCTCCTATGCAGCCGCTCTGTTGTATCGTCACGCAATACGAGTCTCCCCACGGAGCGTCTGCTTAGTTGAGCAGAACATTCCTTTCCCATTGTTTTAGTGAGTGTTCAAAGAACCAATCACCAGCTCTGATAGAAAATTTCGCGCCAACGTCAATAACATGTAAATTGATGCCATGTTAGCCATAAGTGCAGTATATATTTCAATCGTTCGAGTGCATGGATTTAACCCCGAGAAAATTAGCCGAAGAAAGTTCTTACTGTTTCCTTTGTGGTTTCAAAGCGTCAAAGAAAGAAAGAGTTAATATATTTGGAACAAGTTCAGAGGATATTTGCGGTTTAATCAACAGTGCTCTGGAATTAGCAAGGGCAGTGGTTAGCTGTAAGCCTCTAACCAAGCATATCGTTGGCAATGTTCTCAAACTTGTAGCGCGGGAAGTGAAAGATCTTTGCTCAAGAACCAACCCGTCGTTACTACGAAAAACATCGGCAGAAGATCTCCGTAACTTCAATTTGAAGTCGATCTACGAGGAGTGGAAAGCCAGAGCGCCTGTGTTCTATGCTTTCCTTGTAACATCATGTGGAAACTGCAAAGACGATTGCAAAGACGATTGCCCTCCTGGTGTAGTAATGGCCGGATCAGTGTTGTTGAAGCAACGAAACAGCTGCATGAATACTGCTGCTTCAGTGCTAGCTCTCTCAATAAAGTCAGGTTCTATTGAGGTAAGAATATCAAACATGCTTAAAATATTTGTTTTAATAAACAAGCTAGAATGCTTTTATAAAAGTTATGTTTTAATGTTTATTATTAGTTTATTATCTCATATAAAATACGCTTCATGATGATGATTTCTTATTTAAAATTTTAATGTTTTTTTTTTAAATTTTGTGTACATCTTTATTTATATACACCTAATGTGCAAGAACGTTGTCTTGACTTAAGTAATTTAGTGGGAAAGAAATTAATTAAAAGACAAAGGAAGATCACTCAAGCTCAGCTCAAGGTAACAAAAGAAAGAGTTATTAAAAGCTTGAGTGATTTTCTTTTATCTTGTAATTAACTCCTTTCACACTAAATTACAAATCATGCTTATTGACAACAGGAAAATAATTGTGCATTCCTTTACAATTTTCTATAGGCAGCTCTAGGCCGGCTATCAAAGCTTAAAGTTACTTGCTGTAACAAGATTGTACTGTTTAGAGCAGTTATCGTATAGTCTAAATCCTCTTTCTGAAAAGAGAATCGGCGAAGCTGTTCGAAGCCACGTCTATCGGCTTCACACAAGAATGTCCAAAACGTCTAACTCAAAAAAGAAATGTGCTTTGAAATCTGCATGGCACTGCATTAATCTTCACTCCGACGATGTAACCAGCGGACCCTACGAATCTGTAGAGAAGCTTAAATAGTTATTGAAGAAGAAAGAAGAGGAGAATGAAACCCTTAAGCATGAGCTGAACATGAAAGCCAAGAAACTTTATTCCGCTATGTCGGACATAAGACAGCAACAAATAGACGAGCGATTTGGTCATCGCGTCAAAGATTTTAATGAAATTGGTGCAAAGCAGCAAGGACGCCATATTAAAAAGATACGGTAAGCCAGTATGTCATATTTCATAGTAGCCTGCGTAGCGGCTATTATGCAGGCTAATTTTATAGTTAGAAAAGCATTATTAATAACTCATTTATCATTGGTTTTAAGTTAAGTTTTTTTCTCTAATATACACAGCGAATACACTAACAAGGCTCTTTGGTTTGCCAAAACTTTCGGACTTTTACCTGTATCCCTCACCCTGGCAAATTCTTCGAAGGAAAAGATGGACATAATCCTGCACAATACCATTGAAGGTAAGAAAGCTACTAAACTGACCTAAGCTTGGTCTTATGATTGATTTTCGCCGAAATGTTAATCGAATCGCGGTAAAAGTACTTTTCTTAGAGTTTCACGTTTCACTGTTTTTAAATGAAATCGACACATAGAGGATATTAGACAGTTTGATGTGTAATATGACTGGATATTTTACAAGTGAAACACTGTAAAATATCCAGCCATATTACACATCAAACTGTTTAATAAGTTATTTATTATCCAATCTAAAGGTTTTTGTTCTTTTATAATGGAAAATATTGTTTTCCTTGAGGGCTAGATAGACGAGTAAAAATATCGCTGGATATTTTTACTCGATCCAGTCCTACTCCTGCAATATTTTTACTCGTCTACGACTAGTTGGATAATAAACTTATTTATTAGAACCATTTATTATTACAACCGATCTCAGTGTTACGTGATTAGGCGGCTTTTTTACATTTTTGATCATTCGACAGTTTGACTCATCATTCACTCTTTAATGAACCATTAGAATTTTTGCTTTAAAAGGCGAGATGTAGAGGAGATTTTATTTCCGTTTGTTAATCAGACGATTCGATCAGCCAGTGTTTGAACGGAAACAGTATTCTTAGATTTGATAGGACGTCACTGTCGCTACGTCTAAGCATTTCAAAGACACAATAACAATTAAGCATAGCAACGCCACTGAACTGATGTTTAGTTTAGCGAACCATAAAAAATGAAGTCATTTTAAGTCATTTTTAATAAAGTTTCCCATGAGTTTTCGAGTGTGAAAACAAAGTTGATGCTTCGACGTAGTTTGGTTGGTGGTCTTCAAACAGACTTTTTCTTTTCACTGTTTATCGTAGTGAATTTTCACAAACAAACTGTTGTGACCGTTTAAACTACAAAAAATACTTAAACTTTCACTTTGCTGAAGTCATATCACTATATTTTAAGTAGCACGTAACACTGAAAACGGTTGTAAACAGCAGTAAATATAACGGTTTCAGTATCACAATACATTTATCCTTTATTTCCAAAAAAAAATCTTTCACGTTTGGTTAATTTTTTTTCATGAGTATATTTATGGTAGTCTCCGGTACACCTGGTATTAGTGTTAGGCTTTCTGTGGTGCCCTGCCTGACACTCATACTGGCTGCTTAGTACAGGAGACTATACATACATAGGTGGTATTAACATTTGTCAAATCTAGGCATAGATTCTCAAGCATTTAGATAAAAGGCTAAAGGAGTACCTAAAGTAGCCTTGCATCTATAATACTAGTAGTAACTTTGACTTTAATTGACTGTACACAATACTACACTATGCATCTAATTGGTTGAGTTAGTGTGATCATTTTTCAATATCTTATTTCTAATTTTTTTTCAGGTGCAACCTGTCGCTTCCTGAACAGCTACTTCAAGTTAAAAGAGAAAATCAGAAAAATCACCGACCTTTGGAGTAAGGATGTGGGCTGCTATGCGCCACATCGTCATTGATGAGCTCCATTTGCTGTTGAGAATCACTGATAGACTGGAGTATGGTATCATAATGGAAGTCCTTGAGCTTGATCAGGTAAATGCTTAAACTAAAACAAAAACATATTTTAAAAATGAGATAATGAATAAAGATATCTAAGTGTCGGCGAGTTAAAATCAGAATAATTTTCATAATTGTTCACAGAAGTATGACATAATATGTTTATATGGCATTTATTATAATCAAACTATTTTCTTTGCTTTTTAAAGAGAGGGGAAACAACTGATCATACGAGGGCACTGCAGGAGGCCATGCAGTCCATCGGGGTGTCATTCAGAATTTGTAAAAAAAAAAGAGGGAAAAGGCTACGACTGGACGTCACCGATGGGTACAGACAAGAAGAAGGTCCTTCAAAATCTACCTCAAAAGTTCAACCTCTTCTTGCCGAACTCATCAGTTGAGCCTACAAAACATCTAATAAGTTGTAATTAAACAAGATTGGTTGACCTGTGTAGTTTGAACTTCAACAATAATCATAAAATTGTAATAACAAAACCCCCTTTGGATTTACAGAACTTCTACAAACTGTACCAGCAGGTTAAAGCCCAAAACACAGAACAGGATGTCGAAACATTCAAAGAGAAGGTCAGATCATGGTAGTTTGATAAATGTATCAAATGATTCAAATGATAAATGTTTTTTTTTGTGTACAGTATGTGTGTACAAATCCGGACAGTGTGCAAATCCGGACACAATGAAAACAACATTATAGAATTAAGCATTTGTATGTATTCTATTGTTTAATAAGTTTTTGTGACAATCGAGACATTTTCAGCTAGGAAAAAGAGCGATTTGTCATCGCATGTGAATATGCAAATTCACAATAAGTCACTTTTGAACGCGCTCCGAATTACATGTTAAACTTGAAATGGTGATTTGTCTGCAGATTCAAATGATAACGCCAAAATAATTAGTACGTTTTCAATTGCAAACAATGTTTTATCTTGTGTGAAAAGAAGAGTTTTTAATAGTTTTAAATAAGTGTAGGAGACGGTTTTAGAAATACTACTAAAATCCACTAAGGTATGTGCAATTCCGGACGATAAAATAAACAAGATTAGCAATCACCCGTAACTTTGAATTGTAGGTTAAAATGTCGCTTAAAAATATACAATTCAACTGCAGGTTGATTTTGCAAACAAAAGTTATCTTTTGCATAGTTTAATCATCATGCACTATTCATTTATAAGACATTTATATTCATTTGCAGAATCCAGCGCACGAAAGCAATTACTCATGTGTGAAATACTTTAGTGCTCAAACGTATTAATCAAGCAACGTAATTCATGATTTAATTAACACAAATTTATGCTTTAATCTCAAATTTGACTGTGGAAATGGAAAATCTATCATAAGCATTCGAAAATTAGGAAATAACTTCAAAGAATTGATTAAACAGAACCTACTTTAATAGTGTCCGGCTTTGCACACAACTGTCCGGAATTGCACCACTCAAACTACTTCACAAATATATCCATAACATTTTTAAAAATCAATAAAATTCACCAATACTTTATATAAATCTTTATCAGATGTTACCTCATCTCCAGGGAAAATATATTTCCTAAACAATGCATTTAACGAATGATATGGCAATTTATTTAAAAACCGTCCGGAATTGCACACACATACTGTATTATGACAAAAGAAATGAAAAGTATTAAGAGGCTTTATGGAAGGTTGGCCTGTTAAGTAAATGATCCTCTGGTAGTTATTATGGCACTATTATTACTAAGTAATGATAAATTTATTCCTGTTTTGTTTTTGTTTTGTTTACAGGCAAAGGCATGGAGAAATCAGTTGCTGAATATGAAGGGTCCTGGATATTCACAGACATGCCAAATCAACCCATATATCCATACCCTAATCTATCATGTGCCAGACATGTTGACTAAGCATAAAAGCTTGGTAATTTTCTCTGGCCAAGGTACAATAAATAATATTCATGTTTTCATCTAAACACTTTATAATATTGCATGCGAGCAAACACATTATAATAACTTATATTAACTATCAATTTTGTTGTATTTGAAAATGTTGTATATTTGTATTTTTGTAAAATAAATTAAAATTTTCAAAATTATACAAAAATACATTAAATATTATTGGCATTCATTTATTCTTTTACCTCCTTTCATCTGTCTAGGTGTAGAAAAGAAGAACGACGCATACAGAAAATCATTCCATAGAAAAATAAACCGATGGGATACCTGCAAAAGCCTTTTATTAGTGGAGAAAAGAAGGGAGGGAATGGCAAACCTGCAAAGACAAAAAAGAGATTATAAAAAAATTGATGTAAAACATTGGAAACAGGGAGGGAAATCAGAAGTTATTAAGAAAATGAAGAGAATATAAAAATATTTATGAAATAATTGAACTGGATTATTGTAAATTAAGACATATATATACACCTATTTCAAAATAGGTTGTCAAAAAAATTGGCAATTGTCTAACAACTTGTGAACAGGCTTATATCAAGATCCACAGTTCCCAGTTTTGGTTTTGCAATCACCGTTCGACAATCCCCAACACTCATTCTCTCCAGCAACCTTTATTGAAATAGGTGTATATTAGAAGATAATAGAAGATAATGTATTTTATTATAGCTTTTAAATTATTTATATCAACATTAAAGAAGGTTTTATATAACTATTGATCTGAATTAATAAAATTGTTGTCTCATATATTGTATAAGATAGATGAAATTTCATAAGCTTACTGATTACTTGGCCATTCTGGTTAGTTTTGGCTAAATAGCTCCATTTATGAGGTTCTATTGGTCAATCCTGGCCTTAAATTTCAGCTACCAAATTGAATTAAGTTATCAGCTTTTATCATAAGTTTCATTTCTTAATATTTGATCAACAAAGTTCCAAAGTACATGGTTATGTTCCATATGTCGTATTTCAGAACTTACAATGATAACTGCTAAATATTTCATAAAAGAAAGCTTTCTGATCTCAATTTTCAATTCAACTTGATGTTTGCTTTTGCTTAAGCTTAGCTTATGCACAAGAACTCTGCGTTAAGAAAGCTTTTATAATTTCAGATATATTATATCATCATATATCATGAATTATTAATGTAAGAACCTACAATAGTTTTGGGTAACAGTCGATATTCGATGACATTTTCCTCTTACCTTTCGATTAATTATTTACGTGGACGGCCATTTTGGATTTTTATGTGGATACGTCATCTTCGACGTCACGGTGAACGACGTCATCACGTACAAAAAATATGAAGGGATGTGTTGACTCGGCTCCCAAGTGTTCTGTTCGACAGGCCAACCTTTCCATTTTACGTAGAAGTGGACTTTTCCTTTTATGGACTTCTTTGCTATGATTCGTTCTACGTCGAACGTTCCGTTTAGTGTAGGCTGCACGGCTGAGCGTCTTGGAACTTTCGTCGGGTAGTCAACAACAGATTTGTAGAAGCCAGCATCATGACGTTTTCTCTTCAATAACTCCATGTTTTAAACACAAAATAACTAGTGAACATTCGCGTTCAGATGTTGTATTTATGCATGTTGTTTTTGTGAACCAATAGAATTGCGTATAAGGGTGTTTCCATTTTGGTAAGCACCTAAATTAATGACCCTTTACCTTGCTATTGTAATAAGGTCCGTTTTGATTGGTTCATTTCGATCCTAATACTCGTGCTTAGATAGTATAATAACACAGTATAGTAAGCTTTATCATAAATATTTTATCTTCTTAAAGATGGAAAGCCAACAAGTTCCTAAAACGCCACCGGTAGAGAGAAAAGCTGATGATGCAAATGATCTTACGCGTCAGATGGATTGGCTCAATTTCAAACCGCCTGTTCCTCCATTAGTTCGCCGTAATGCGATATACGTACGACGGCCTACAGACTGCCAAGAACAGAAGAAAAGGACAAATTAAAGTGCAACTGTACTTAAAAAACGGCTCTATTAGGAGCCATCACATGTTAGAAATTCATGACCAAATGCTTTACAAGTCTATTATTAAAAATGCTGAGCAAGAATCATAACAGATAAATGCTGCTTATTATAAAGACCCGAGGCATTGCGCGTGTTTATTGTTGATCGCTTACATAATACTGATAAGTGATTATGTTAAAATGACTTTTGCTGGTCTTTGGTACTATACTTACAAATTAGTTTTAATCGATTGTCTCTGGCATGCATTGAATAAACTATGTTTAATTACTTATTGCTTCACTCCCGAGGGCCGCCACTTTGAATATAATAACACAGGAAACCCATAGTCATTTTTACACACGTAAGCCATAGTGTTTGGGCTTCCTTTGTCGAACTTAGATCACACCAGCACGGCTGAATGCACAGAGTTCACGCTTTTCTGTTACCAATGAATAGTAAAGTGAATAAGAGTACAATTTCAACTTCTCATTCGAACAGATCACTGTTACTGACCCTCAAGTCAAAGACTATTTGGAGGAGCTTTCGAGCTACCTCGAAGGGCATTTACATATTATAGATGAGGTACGGTAGCAACGTCACATGTGATCATGTATGAAGTTTGATTCCCAGGGTTTCATTGTTTCTGAATTCTTTGTTTTTTTATTTAGTTTTATTTATTGATAATGGTTTTTTTAAAGGTTTTTTCCTTTTTTGATAGAAAAATCCAGGATTGGACCCTATCAAACGCTGGTAAATGACCTTATATATAATAACACTAATTCTGTTCAGTTTAGAAACTAGTCATATCGAGTTTCTGTCTAACACCACCAGTATAACATGTCAATTATTTACATTTAGGGAACTAATGCTCGCCAGAAATGCAAATTTTATACATGAGCAGTTTCCAGGAAAAAAAACGACCTGTAAGTATTAAATCAAGATTCTTGAAAAGAGGTAAATACTAAATGTATGTTTGTTTTGTTATTTAGCGTCTACAATGGGACCGCCCTCAATAATTCCCCCGAAACGCCAGAAACGACAAAAGAAGCGCTAATAGAGGATTGTATATATAACTGTAGATGTAATTGTAAATATAATTGTAAAAATAATTGTAAATATAATTTGTAAATATACCCTTTCATCTTTGTAAATATTTTGTTTATATATATTCTTTAGTTTTTGTTTGTAAATAAATCATTTTAACCATTACTTTGTCTCTCTGGTTTGATTCATTTGATCATGATAAATTGGTTTACTATCGAACAGTCTTTCTAGGTCATTGAATATTGTCAAGTTTTACTAAAAGTCCATAATATCAATCAATATGGCTTGATGAATTTTTCCTATTCGTTGAAGAAGTTTATAATCGTCCAACTTTTGGCCTACCTAGGCATAGTTTTATGACAGCTCGAACGCTCTAGTAAGTAAACGGAAATCAACAACAGGAAATACTGAGACTACTGACACTTGTAGACTTTTTAAACATGATATTGTTCTGCGTAGGGAAAGATCAAGACAAAAACAGCTCAGAGAGTTTGAGCAGGCTTATAGGGTTCCCGGTTTGGGTTTGTTTAGGCATTTTGTTATCAAATTTTAAGAGGCTGTCTCGGTAAGAGCGGACCTGTGGACTTCGGTTTAAAAAATAGATTTTCTTTATTTTCTGCCTGTGAGAAGTACTTTATTGGGTGGCATGGGTGGCCTAGCGGTTAAATCGCTGGCCTCTCACCGCTGTGGTCCAGTTTCGAGTCCCGGCTCGGGCATGGATTATATGTGAGTTGAGTTTGTTTGATGTGTTCTTCTCTCCTATGCCACGAGGGTTTTTCTCCAGGTTATCTGGTTTTCCTCCCTCCACAAAAATAAACATGTGAGCTGCGTTGTGTGCAAAATAATTAACGTAGAGGTAGTGAGTGTGTGTCCGAGTCTCCCCAATTAGCCACTGGCTAAATACATTGAGACGTTAAAAAAGTGATTTATTTATTTATTTATTTATTCACAAAATAGGCAATTTTTAAGCGATATCTATTAAAATGATTTTTTTAGACGCGTTTGAAGTTTGGGACTCATTTGTCGGCTTTTTCGCAAAATTTTCGAGGGAATTTTTGGCAACTTCACAAATTCATCACTCAACAACGTGCACGTATTTTGATTATTTTTTAACATAGCTAGAAAGGACATCATTAGAACATCAAATTGACACAATATCATAGCTATTGCTTTTTTATTCGCGAAAGAAACAAAATTATTCCAAACACACCATAGTTGAATGGTTTTCGAAAAAGGTGCGAAATTGCTGCTGTTTAAAGTTAAAAAACTCAAACTTCCGGGAAAGAACCACTCTAAACAAGTAGATATTTGCAAATTCCATACCTTAGCAAATAATAAAATGCAAAAATATCGTGCGGTTATGATTTTCTTCATTTAGCTATGTGCAAGCAAACATTGACGTTTTCACGGGTTCGTCTAATTTCGTCGACTTCAAAGGCGGCATTGAATAAACATTGAATTATAGAATCCATACTTCTAAATACAAATATAAATAATTTAAACACTTTGTATAAGTTAAGAAAATGTTTTAGCTACGAAGAAGTCTTTGAGATATCGATATTTGATTTTTTTTCTATTAACTTGGTATAGCGTGACTTTGATGTTTACATGAACATTTCACGACGTACCCTGGTTACCAGAGGCTTGACTATTAACTCTAATTTGTTTACTTTTTTTTAAAGCCGCGAAGCGGAAAACGAGCTGCGAAGCAGCGAGTCGACGACGACTCGCTGCTTTGCAGCTCGCTCGCCGCTCCGCGGTTCAAAATCGCCGCTTCACGGCTCAAGATAAGTGGCAAGGAGTGAGTTAGTCAAGCCTCTGATGACCAGGGTATTCACAACGTCGTGTCTGTGTCACTCGGTCAGCATTTTCTAGCGAATTTTACCATCCTAGTCCGCTTAGTTTTGATTTAATAATTACAGGAATTCAGATTGTCAATAGCATCAATCTCTTGAAATTGATACTGTCAAACTAAAAACAATCTTCGTAAAGTTTAGTTTTTCCATGTAAGTGACTGATTGAATAATGTGATAACAACTAATAAGCTTAAGGGTGGACCATTTGACTTTTGAGGGGGGGGTGGATGATTTTGAGAAAAAAGTTCCTGCACGGCTGCAAAATCACCACTCAAAACTTTGCATTTTTATCAAATAAATTTCATGCGCATGCCAGCGGGCAAAAAAAAATTCCTGCACGGACCAAATCATCCACCTCCCCCCCCCCCCCCCCCCCCCTCCTCAAAAGTCAAATGGTCCACCCCTCATGTAAAGCGATTTGTCATAAAGTAACTTTGTTGTACACGATTCGGTCGAGATTTTGCATAAAATGGGATCAATTTTTTTTTTAGAGTAACCATCACATCAACGGAGTTCCACGGCAGTTTTGTAATTTTAGAAAAGTGTCTTTATTTTGTATTTAAATTGTCAAGCAACTCGAAAAATACGGATGTCACTTATTTCAGTTTTTGTCAATATTCCTATTACGTCTTTTTTTACTGCCCTTTTTGTTTTATTGACAGAACTGAATCGTCAAAGTCCTCAAACAGACTTTCATAAGTTGGGTGTGTAGTTTAAAAATTGTGGTAATAGTAACATGTTTACAATTACTCAGACAATTTAACACAGTCTGTGCAAGTGCTCTAGGACAAAGCCGTTGTGTTTATATCGTAAGCTTATTTGTAATCTAACATTTTGTTTGTTGCTTTTGATTTAAACGTTCCTTGATCTTTATGTCGTTGTTTCTCACTTCATACAGTCTTTGTCCTGCAGCCCTTGGTCTGTGACTATTCACTAGACAAAGTATCTATATCCACCAAGGCATATACTGTTAAATAAAAGCACACCCTTACTATAATTATCATTTCTTCCAGGTAATAAACATATTTTCAAATGGATTCAGGAGAGGACAACACCACCCACAAGAAAAGATATAACGAATGTCATTAAACAACAGTATATTTTAACGCTTAACACCACAAAGAAGATAATAGAAAATGCACACATTATCGATGATAACGAACACATAACTGATCAGCATCCCAAAAAACAAAACTACGTCACGGTTAAAGAAGACTACATAAAGCATTTCACCAAGATTGAGGTAAAAATAGTGAAAATGGTTTCAATTTTTGTTATAGTTATATGAACAATTAGGTTATTGAAAATTAAAGTTTTAAAGTGCGACAACAATGAAAACAACTTCACTTTTAATAACTTTTTGTAAATAAACCGGTACTATGAGGTCCAATTACCGTAAACATCTAGGCTGATTTTTGTGCCAAAAAAGTTGTACAAACGATCAGAAATTATGCATTGAAACGGGCTTAAAACATGCTACAATAACATATATGGTAATGGCATAAATGGTATCTTTGATACGATTTATTGTGTTACAGTAGCTAGTGTCATAAGTTTTTCATACACCAACCACAGTTTTTCTAGTGCATTAAAGGAAAATATTTGAATACAATTTTTTTGGACTTTTCATTTCATATAAAATTGAGAATGTATATATTTTTTAATTGAATTTCGTTAAAGTTTTTTTTTTTTCCCCTTTGGTTTGTTTACTGAAAGATAGATACGTAAGAGCATATAGCAAAGTCTGATACATCTGATAGAACTGTAGCAATTGATTTAAAGCTTAGATATCATGAAGGTAAGGAACTCTATGTTATTGGTGACATTAACATTAATCTTCATGATCCATCTGTTTTAAATCATCGTTTCATCCGAAAATTGCAAAACAATGACTCAACTGATAAGCATTACTACAAGACCTTCCGTACATGCATTGACCATATATGGTGCTCTACTATTGAGAACATAGAACATGTTGCTCTTCCCCAGTTAGGTCAATCTAATCACTTTCCTGTGTGCCTTATTCGTAAAAGCAATGGCGGACTATGCAAAGAAAAGGCACATGTACCGATACGCTATCGCAGTTACAAAAAACTTTCACAGTGCTACTTTTGTCAAGGACCTTGAAAACGTCCCTCTGAATGAAATGACTTCTATTGACACTGACCCAGACGCTGCCCTTCATACGTTTGAATGTCTTTTTAATGAAGGTATCAATGAGCATGCACGCATGCACCTTTGAAGGAACGAGGAGTAAAACATGAAGCATGAAATCAGAACAGCTATGAAGGAGCGTGATTGCCTTTTAATTAAAGATTGCAAATAACACCTCTGGTAAATCAAATCGTTATAGTAAGGAATGGCGTCACGCTGGGGCCGTAACACCCCCTCAGTCAATCTCGTAATCATGGGCCAAAATCCAAGATGGCGTTTTTTCGAGGGGCGCAATGCACCATGGATAAAAAATCCATTCCTCGAGAGAAATGAGGTCAAATTCTGGAAGCGATTAAGGGGCCTGGGCACAAGGTATAGTATTTTGTCGGCCATTTCGAGAATCACTGAAATACAAGCTTTAAAACGATATATTATTCAAGGAAATAAGTTTTTTTTTAGAGGGATACCTCGCCTATGATTGGAGTAGTCGACTTTGAAGCTCACTCGATTGAGAATAATCAAAAGAAAATATTTTTCTTCAATTTTTTGGGGGCTTTTGTTATCCTAATTCGAAATCGACAACCATACGATGGAAGTTTAATATCTAGTCTATTAATATTCATGTTTTCACGGTAATTTATTCATTTACGATAAAACTACTCAATAGGGTATTATCTGCTCCTAAGACAGCCCGAACGAAGCCAAAGAAAGAAAGATTCCCGCTTAGTGCTTATGTCAGAAACAAAATCGACAAGAAAAGAGAATAATTGATGAAAAGCTCCAATTGAGTGACAAGTTGGCTCAAGTTGGCTCAAGTTGGCAAGAAGTTGAAGAAAAAAAAGAACTTAACTTACTGAAGAAATCTGTTCATGCAATAGAGGAAAGGATCCGTAGAAAGAGAAAGAAAGTATGTATAGTAAAGCATGTTCATTTATTTAAAATAAAGAGTACACTAAAACTTGACGTTTCGCAGTCAACATGACTGCATTTTCAAAAGTTATTTATCCAGAAATGTCAAAGCTTTTATACATGATGTTAATTTGAATATTTAACAAAAGGTAAAGATCTAAACAAAGACCTTGGCACGCAGTGAGTCTGATTGTATATTTAAGTTTGGTCTCCATTTACGGATGAGTAGCATTTCATAAAGAAGACAGTCAAACTTCCCACTACACTTCTTTAGTACTGTGAAGTTGTTTCTTAAGTCCGGGTTCTTGATATCATGAACTTGCTTCATATGTCGACCGATAGCTGATGATTCTAGCTTATGCTCTTCCATTCTCTTGTGTAAATGACGACTTGTATAACCGATGTAATTATAATCTGTATCGCACAGATCACACTTGAAATTATAGACCGTGTTCTGTTTGTTGACAATGGCTGGTTTTCTTTCCAGGTTTTTAACTTGTGGATCGAAGATCTTCGAGTTATTGGGATGTGACCTTTAAACCGGAAGTGTCACTCACTCGCTCACTCACTAGACCGTCAGTGTAAACTTTGGAGCCCCAAGATTTTGGTCAGCGTACCTCACTATATGCATTACATCATCTTTCAAACAACTACTACAACGACCCCTCCCCCACTTTGGGCTCCCTGTGTTAAAACGTCACGAACTACCCCACCCCACTTCTAACTTACCCCACCATAGGGGTCACGTTCTAACTCACAAAGCTATTCTCACTATTCAATGTGCAACCGTGCGTAACGGATAGGATATAAGGGAGGATCTCTATCAATCAACCAACACTCGCTGATAGAATTCAGACTGAAAGCATGTCCTCGCGAAACCAAAACGTACAAGTACCACAGCCACCACCGGGTGCATCAAAGAGAAGGATAAGTTGTTCAAAAAATATATTAAATCTAAAACTCCATTTAATCACTCTAAATACAAATTTTATCGTAATAGATTAGCTAAGGTATTAAATACAAGCAAACAAATATACTACAACAGCTATTTTAGCAAAAACATATCTAACATGAAAAACATCTGGAATTAGGGAGCTAATATCTAACAAATCGGCTGTTTGCAACTTTCCTTCTAAATTAATTACTTCAGACAACCACATTATTAAGGATGGCAAACACATTTCATAATTTTTTGCAAGTATTGGTAATACATTAGGGTCACAATCTTCCATTGATTCACCTTCGCCACTGCATTTTATGAGCCCACCAATTACAGTGCGGACACACTAAGTGGGCCCTCCTGAACAAAACTGTCCAATCACAATTGACCTACAGACAATCGATTCCCGATAAAACCCGAGTAAACCAATCAGCGTTAAGAACTCGGATGATATTTTGTACAAAGTTTTGGCGCTTTTCTGTAATAAATCAAGTGTTCGTAGTTTTGATATCGGTTGTCATACAAAATTTATTATACTATATAAATGTGAAGATATTATGCAATAAAGTACAACGTGTAAAACGAACTAGTAATTCTGATTTTATTTCAAAATGAAATAACCAAGTTTATTAAATAAAGTTTACATGATCATAACGCCGGATATAAACTAGAACATAAGCTTCACAAAACTCAAGTTCAATTCAAGTTCAGTTTTTTTGTGTTTATTCAAAAAAAAGACCTTGGCTTGACGATAGTCTGCCATAAAAATTGTCTGCTTGAAATGGCGCAACACTTCTTCTGTTGAATTCCTCTATCATTAATGGCAATTTCCAATCACTGTTTTTGTCTAGAGGAACTTTATTATTCAGTGCTCTCTTTATAATAAGTAGATCGCGATCCAAGTGAAGTCGATCTGTACCGGCATATTTCATCTGGTTACTTTTCTTTAAACGCGGTCTCTGTAACGGTTTTGGGCTCCCTATGTCACATTGGGTTGCCTGTGTCAGTGTGTGTGCCCGCCATGTTTGTAAGAGTTGTCTTCTATACTGCTACAAGTACAAGTACACATTAAAACTGAAGTATACCTGGTCTCCAATATTGTCTGGGTGTTAAAAGTGAAATTTCCAGTCTGAACGAGGCAAAGTGTTCGCTTCTACGAAAAGCACATGGTCTTGGGACATCACAAAACATTGTTTTAAAGTCAAAGAAGACACAGTCTACGACTGGAAAAACAAGTAACATCATTCTAATTATTGTTTGCGAGCATATATTGTACTTGGCGAATGGGAGACGAAGAAACAAAACCGAGCGCTAGTAATACTAATCACACTACACCACAACCACAAGTTACAAATATGTCAGTTCCGGTCGCTACAAACATACCGTTTCCATCAAAACTCGATGTAAGAGGAGATTTATCAACAAACTGGAAACGTTTTATTAGATCATGGCGCAACTATGAGATTGCCGCTCGATTGAAAGATCCTTCCAAACCAGATGAAAATAAAGTTTTACGAACAGCGACTTTATTGACGTGTCTAGGCTCGGATGCACTTGATATTTATGACGGTTTCAATTTTGCCAACGAAGCAGAGCAGAATGACATAGACACGATTATAGCAAAGTTCGAAGACTACTGTGTCGGACAGAAATATGAAACATTTGAACGATATAACTTTAATTTAAGAACACAACAAGAGGGTGACACCATAGATACATATGTGACAGCTCTTAAATCTCTTGCCAAAACATGTAATTTTGGAATTTTACATGATGACCTACTGAGAGATAGGATCGTTATTGGAATTCATGATAACGCCACGCGAAAAAGGCTGCTAAATATGCCAAAGCTGACATTGAACGAGTGCATCAATATATGTCGCACACATGAATCCACAACACAGCAGCTACAAACAATGAAACATGAAATAAGTGCAGTATCAACAGGATATACGAAGCCAATCAAATCCAAATCAATTCCACCAGCAGTCGAAGGTGCAGTGATAGAAATACAGTGCCTATTTTGCGCAAAGAGACATGCAAAAGATCGAAGGAAATGTCCCGCCTGGGGGAAGAAATCTGCTATATGTCAAAAACCTAATCACTTTGCAGTGGTCTGCAAGTCCTCAAGTCAAGTGAAAGTTAACAAAACCAAAGTTACCATAGTAGAATCAGATGACTCTGACGAATATGTGGCGACACTAGAAGAATTTGTCGATATACTACAAGAGGAACATCCAAACAAAGTATTTGTCAAGCTGACTATAAATGATATAGACAGTGGAGCTACAGTAAATGTTATGTCAGACACCACCTTCAACAAGCTCTGTGGAACAGTGACTAAACTAGAAAGGTGCAACACAACACTTGTAATGTATAACAAGTCAGAGGTAAAACCCCTGGGTAAAGCAAAGCTCAGTGTTTCAAACCCAAGTAATAACAACACATATTAAGTAGAATTTGTTGTTGTCCAAGGAAAGTGTAAATCCATTTTAGGACTGAGAACATGTGAACTAATGTCACTATTAACAGTCAACCGCCATAACATAGCATGTGTTGTCTCAACAGCTGAAACCACATGTAGTATGTCAGCACAAGATGTGATCAAAGAGTATGCAGAAGTGTCCAAGGGAGAAGGCAAGCTAGAAGGTACCCTACACTTACAGTTAGATGAGTCTGTCCCACCTGTCCAGCTGCCACCTAGACGTGTACCGCTATCAGTTAAGGACAAGCTGCAATCTGAATTAGAAAGACTATCTACCATGGAGATTCTCAAGAATGTTAAATGAGCCAACAGAATGGATCAGTTCGATGGTGGTAACCATAAAACGCAACGGAAAGGTTCGCCTTTGTATCGACCCAAAACCACTGAACAAGGCTCTTCGAAGGAACCACTACCCCTTACCGAGAATCGAAGATGTGCTGCCTATGCTGGCTGACGCACGTGTATTCACTGTCTTAGATGCAAAGAATGGTTTCTGGCACGTTCAGCTGGATGAACCTAGCAGTTACCTGACAACGTTTAGTACACCGTGGGGGAGGTATCGCTGGCTCCGGATGCCTTTTGGTCTTGCACCAGCGACCGAAGACTTCCAGAGAAGAATAGACATCTTATCTTAATCTTTGGAACAGGACCAACAGACGAGACAGCTGACAAGAATCATGATGATCGACTCAAGGCGGTACTTGACAGATCTCAACTGAAAGGTATCAAGCTAATTAAAGAGAAGATGCAGTTTAAACAGAAGCAGGTATCGTATATGGGTCACCTGATTACTTCAGATGGTCTGAAAGTTGACCCTACCAAGATCGAGGCCATTATCAACATGACAACCCCAACTGATAGAGTAGGAGTTCAAAGACTCCTTGGAATGACCAACTATGTACAAAGATTTGCGCCTGGCCTTGCAGATACAACAAAGCCATTACGAGAACTTCTCAAGAAAGATAATGAGTTCGTATGGGAGGATAGACATGACAAGGAAATTGGTGTCTCCCACAAAGCTCTGAACTGGTTTGAATCTTTTCTACATAACAGAAGACAACAGGTGTCCATTGATGGAACTCTCTCCAAACACTTCAACCCGGATTGCGGAGTTCCTCAGGGGTCATGTTTAGGCCCTCTTCTCTTCATCATCTATGCGTCCAAACTATTTAAAATCATCGAGGATCAACTCCCAGGGGCACATTGTTATGCGGACGATACGCAGCTGTACTTCAGTTTCAAACCTGACAGCAATACATCACAGCAAGAGGCTGTACAAGTGATGGAACGATGCATTGAAAAGATAAGACACTGGATGATCCATGATAAACTGTTAATTAATGATAATAAGACCGAGTTCATTTTGATTGGCACTAGACAGCAGTTAGCTAAATTACAACCAGTTAATATATCAGTAGGACATTCAGAGATTAAACCTAGTTCCAATGTAAGAAATCTAGGCTGTTGGCTTGATTCTAATCTTAGTATGTCAACACACGTTACAAATGTATGTAAGGCTGCGTTTTTCTATTTGCATAATATTAGGCGCATTAAGAAATACTTACTCAGGGATTGCCTACTTACTCTAATACATGCATTTATTACCAGTCGACTAGACTATTGCAATAGCCTTTTATATGGCATTACTAAAGAGCAGCTATGTAAATTACAACGTGTTCAGAACGCTTCAGCAAGATTAATTATGGACGTTAGCAAATATTCACATATTAGTCCAGTCTTATACCAGCTACACTGGCTCCCGGTCGAGGCCCGGATACATTTTAAAATCTTATTAATAACATTCAAAGCACTTCATGGCCTTACGCCTACGTATATTAAGGATCTAATAGTTCTGAGATCGCAATCTAAGTATAATCTACGATCAAATAATGGTATTTTGCTACAGCCCCCTAAAGGTAAAATTCTTGTGACGCTAGGTGACCGTTCATTCCGAGCCGCATCATCTCACCTATGGAATAAACTTCCATTAAGGTGGATCACTATAGTTTTCGGAAAGCCACACAAGGCCGTTTTAAACGTCGTTTTGACAAACTTCCCAATTTTCGATTGACCTGAAACTTTTACAGATTATCAGTCTTAGACTGGAATTTAAAATAATATACTTTGTTTTTAGATTTTTATTTTAATAGCAGCGATATACAGGAAAAACGGAAATCAGTTGCGCTTAAATTGTAGACGAACGCGATGAGATCTCGAAAAGCGGCTACCACCACAGTAAACTACAACATTAGGCACTCAAAATATCAAAGAATTAAAGAAATCTGTATGTTTGATTTCGAGAAAATTACAGATATATTTTGTACTTTGTAGTTTTGAGTGTTAGAAGGAATCACTCTGATGTGTGGCAATGTGACTTACAATAACTGAACAAATAGCGCTCAAAAAACTCAAAAACCTTCCCTGTACATATATGTCTTTAGTTACTAAGTTTGGGACAATAAATCGTTCACAGTATTGAGAAATTATTTTTTTTCTTTGAGATGTTAAGGCTTGACTTCAAGCGAAAACACATCACTGTTGCGCTTTTCTATAAATATTCAAAACTGCCGTTTACATTTTTCTGTAAAACTCACAAACTCTTCTCCAAAGTACTAGAAATGCTATCCTGAAGCTTCATTTCAATTGAGGCATTTAAACGTGGTAAAAAAAATTAAACTTGGATATCTTAACGAAGCCGACTCGTTCGGCTGTTCACGGCCGCTAATGATGCAAATCTGCGTTACATTCTGGAGTCACGACACAATACACCGTGACGGTTTTGTTTGAGTTATTACTTCCGGCGATAAAAGAAAGAGCCAGGGAAGGGAGGGGAGGGCTGGAGCTGAGTTAGTTTACCCTCATAGAAATAAATGGAAAAAAGCAACGACTTAAGATGATTAATTTTGTTTTTTGCTTCTTTCTTCTTAAGATATTTGAATTACGTGGCAATCAAAAAAACTAATCTTCAGTTAATTTGTACAATGCACGAATCAGATCCGGCTGAAACCGCATAAAAATATTTGCGTCCACACGAATCCGCGTATCCGGAGGATTCAAGTAAAAGTATGCGGTTTCGGCGACCGGATTCACTGGATTCGTGTGGACGATAGGCTGATTCGCATCAAAAAGTATGCGGTTTCAAAAGTAATCGGATCCGTGTAGACGGGGTCTAAATCCACAAAACATATAGCACTTTATGATAATAAATTTCGCTAATTTCTTCATTCCATTGTTATTTTGTTAGTTGTGACTTTTTATTCGCAGGTATTTTGAGAGAAAAGGTAACTAATTTGCAATTCATTTCACAAATTCAACTGGCACAAAGTAATGTATCACTACATGCAGTCAGATGTAATCAAAAGAACAATGGAATGAAGCAATTAGCGAAATTTATTTTTATCGCCGGAAGTAATAACTCAACCAAAACCGTCACGGTGTATTGCGTCGTGACTCCAGAATGTAACGCAGATTTGCATCATTAGCGGCCGTGAACAGCCAAACGAGTCGGCTTCGTTAAGATATCCAAGTTTAATTTTTTTTACCACGTTTAAATGCCTCAATTGAAATGAAGCTTCAGGATAGCATTTCTAGTACTTTGGAGAAGAGTTTGTGAGTTTTACAGAAAAATGAAAACGGCAGTTTTGAATATTTATAGAAAAGCGCAACAGTGATGTGTTTTCGCTTGAAGTCAAGCCTTAACATCTCAAAGAAAAAAAATAATTTCTCAATACTGTGAACGATTTATTGTCCCAAACTTAGTAACTAAAGACATATATGTACAGGGAAGGTTTTTGAGTTTTTTGAGCGCTATTTGTTCAGTTATTGTAAGTCACATTGCCACACATCAGAGTGATTCCTTCTAACATTCAAAACTACAAAGTACAAAATATATCTGTAATTTTCTCGAAATCAAACATACAGATTTCTTTAATTCTTTGATATTGTTGTAGTTTACTGTGGTGGTAGCCGCTTTTCGAGATCTCATCGCGTTCGTCTACAATTTAAGCGCAACTGATTTCCGTTTTTCCTGTATATCGCTGCTATTAAAATACAAATCTAAAAACAAAGTATATTATTTTAAATTTCAGTCTAAGACTGATAATCTGTAAAAGTTTCAGGTCAATCGAAAATTGGGAAGTTTGTCAAAACGACGTTTAAAACGGCCTTGTGTGGCTTTCCGAAAACTATAGTGATCCACCTTAAGTCTTAGAACAATAACATGCATCAACAAGTTTAAAAAGGGAATTAAGACTTATCTTTTTAATGAAACTTTTAGCTGATATTCCATATATTTATCTATTTAATAGTACGAATTGTAAATTAGTAGTGACATAATTTGATATGTATTATATTATTAGTTATTATTTATCTATTCTTTGTAATTAGTTATATGTAAAGTCCTATTGATCTTTTCTTGTAAATAGGGCTATATAAATAATAAATTATTATTATTATTATTATTACAACGCTTTCAATGAAGTGAAGCAGATATTCACAAAAGCCCCAGTACTCAAGTATTACAACATAGCCAAGGAATCAGTTTTACAATGCGATGCATCTAAGGATGGACTAGGAGCCTGCCTTATGCAGGATGGACATCCCATAGCCTATGCATCCAGAGCATTGACGCCTACAGAAATGAACTATGCACAAATTGAAAAGGAGTTACTTGCCGTTGTTTTTGGAGTTGAGAAGTTTGCTGAATATCTTTATGGAAGAAATGTTGTTGTCGAAACAGATCACAAGCCGTTGGAATGTGTCATGAAAAAAAGTCTTCTCAGTGCACCTAAGCGACTTCAGAGAATGCTGTTACGTCTACAGAAGTATGAGCTCGAGGTGATGTATAAGCGAGGAATAGAGATGTACATGGCTGATACTCTTAGTCGGGCCTACCTGAAGAAGAGCAAGGTTAGTGGGGACAATGACACTGCAGTCGTGAACACTGTGGATGATATATCAAAAACAGAACAAGAAGCAGAATACATTAACATGTGCAGTTTTCTACCACTAAGAGATCTGACCATACAGGAAATCCAAAAACACACCGAGAAGGACCCAGATCTACAAGCATTATCAACTGTTATCAAAGATGGCTGGCCTGAAGCCAAGGAAAAACTGCCGCCACAGTTACACTGCTATCACACATTTAGAGATGAACTCTCCATTCAAAATGGGGTAATTTTCAAAGGTGAGCGAGTAGTGATACCAGCTGCTTTACGTAGCAAAATGATTAACATACTACATGCTAGCCATCTTGGAATTCAAGGTTCTCTAAGAAGAGCACGTGAAGTGTTTACTGGCCAAGAATGAATGATGAAGTTACAGACTTTATGTCTAAATGTGAAATATGTTTAACAGACGAACACAAACTCTACTGCCTATGTCGAACAGACTGTTTCAACCTGAGCTGCTCAAAGGAGTTCTACAGTCACAACAAAGAAACCAAGCAAAACAGGCATTCTACTATGACAAGTCTGCTAAAGAATTGAAACCTCTCCAAGATGGAGATGTGATAAGAGTCAAACCGCAAGAGAAAGATAAGAAATGGATCAAGGCAAAGGTAGAGAAACAAGTGGATATTCGATCCTACCAGATAAAGACGGAAGATGGAAGAGTGTTCCGGCGAAACAGAAAACATCTCTACAAAACACCTGAAGATTACAGCCCGGTCTATGTACCAGATCCACCAACTACAGTTCAGCTACAACCTCAACAGATAACAGATACTGTCGGTGTACCAGATCCACCAACTACAGCTCAGCTACAACCTCAACAGATAACAGATACTACTGCACTACAGCCCGCAACTCAAGTTCAGGCAATCCCTGCAACTACAACTACTGATGACAACTACTACAAGACACGCAGTGGACGCGCTGTGCGCAAACCGTCATATCTTAAGAGCGTATGTCACGAAGCATCAAACAACTACTGGCAATGGTCAAAAATCCAATTTTGTCAATACTTTTATATTTTGTACCCTATTATATCCCAATCATCACAATCTACTTCATTAGTAAAAATATTGCTTAGTTTTCGAGAAATAAATATTTTTGTGAGAGTGGGTGAATATGCTAATTTTAGCGATCTCAGATTACCCCACTTCAATGGCCTGGCGTGACGAAAGTATTCAACCTTTGAAATTTTAAGTAACATAATATTCTTGTTCATTATTTAGACATTATATTATGTAGTTTTCAATGATTAAAATCAAAAACTAAATTTTTTACGAATTTTCTTGTCGACCATACTTTTTCTGCTTCTAAAAATAGCCTCAGAAGAATGGACTTTTAAACTATGTGCGATACAACCAAATCCAACGACATTCTCGATTTATATAGAAGAAGTGATGGCCTTGATGCTGATATAAAAATTTACGTCCGTATTTTGGTTGTATGGCATGAACAGCGATCTCAAAGTTGGTTAAAATTCAACTTTAGCGAGTCTGAAATTGACATGTTTTGTCTAGCCGTTACTCGTTTTGCATGTAAACTATCGCCAAACTATTGCGAAAATCTTCCATAGATTTATAAAACCACTCACCTTAGCTATTAAATGAATACTAGTTTCAACCAACATCTGTTATATTAGTTATCTCTGGGATAAAAGCAATGCATACATCCCGACGTGCATGTAACGCAATGTGCTCAAATAACTGTCAACAATTGTTTTGCTTTGTATGACCGATCACCTATTAACTTTTTTGAAAGTTTTGCACGAATACAAAACACTGCCCATGATAGCTCGTTTAATAACAGTTAAAATAGTTATTTGAATAGTAATTTTTCAGAGATAGTTGAGGCAACTAAAAGCTATGTCAATATTTTTAGCCGTACGTGTTTATATCGATAACACACAGGCAGCCCATCGCATGGCATTAACGCAAGCTCTTGATGTGTGGTGTTCTATATTCAAAATATCTAACGATAATTTTCGGGTATCATGTAAATTGTACATTTTGTGAAAAAACAAATACTAATTTGAAAACTAGTTATTAGCCATTTGATTGTGTTTCACTTGGTAGTCCTTTCACGAAATTATTTGCGTAATTTTACTAAGTTTTAAAAAAGCAGTCTTTCTCTCGCAAAGCGTAATATTTAAATACTACAAATTTAAATAATATATTCTAAAAAGACTTAACAATGCCCTCTCGTTATAGTGATACGAAAATATTAAGTTATTAACAGAGAGGGACGAGGGGGGGGGGGGGGGTTGATGAAAGGGAAGATACAAAATATTTATTTAGTGTGCGTAAGTGACACTGATGACTCTGTACTTGTAAGTACAGTATCATTTTTTAATTGGATTCATCGCATCATCGTACATAGGGGTTGAAATCAACAAGGTTTTTTACTGAAGGAGCCATTTGGACATCCCATCCTCCCCGCCCTGTTCAAAAAAGATTGAAGGCTGATATCTCCTGTATAAAGCAAATATAATAAATATATAAAAAAATATATAAATATAAACGGTTGTTATATACCTTTTTTACGGCAGTGTAATAAAAATAATACTACCGATATTGTAAATAATGATACTATTATAAGAAGAAAAATGATATTTTAATCACAACAACGATGAATACCGTACTTGAAAAATGAAGTATCTAATAATATAGATAATGATATATATCATAGTCATCTATTAATCATCATCATTAATAATTTATGCTCATATGTTTTGCATGTGTAAACGACCAACTTTGCTTTTAATTTTTTCTTGCAATGTGTGCACACCCTGAAGTACATATAAGTTTATCAGTATCAGGCTGTCCTATGAAAAAGGATCAATCATCCATACATTAATTTACATTAATTTGAACGAGTACGCCAGCTTTTTAATAGCCACTGAGTTGAGTATTTATTAATGCCCGTAACGGACTTCGGTTGCTTCCCTTGTTTTGTGAAATTGTGAAATTTCCCATATTTATTGGTGTTTGAAACATGGCAGCACGTGATAGTGTCAGTTCAATCTCACTTTCAGGACCAAAAAACTGCAAACTTATGCAGTTGACTTGAGATGTCTCTCTTGCACGGAGGGGGCGTGAAGGGGGTAGTAGGTGGTTCGAAACCGGCGCAAAACCGCTAAAAAAAATCAACAAAACAATTGCACTAAAATTTGCTAAAAATCGCGACCGCAAGATTTGTAAAACCCCTAAGTAGTTCGACAATTAATCTGAAGCCTTACATTTTGATAATGCATCTTAGAAAAACATATCATGATTATGTATTTACAACGCTTGTCAATCAAATGATTTGGAAAATTTAACGTAAGGGGTGGACCATTTAACTTTTGAGGGGGGGGGGGGGGTGGAGGGGGTGGATGATTTTGAAAAAAAATTTCCTGCACGGCCCAGAGAGCCGAAAAAAAAATTCCTGCAAGCCAAAATTGCCACTGAAATCTTTGCTTTTCTATAAAATAAATTCCGTGCGCATGCCAGCGGGCTAAAAAAAATTTCCTGCACGGACAAAATCATACCCCCCCCCCCCCCCCCCCCCCCCTCAAAAGTCAAATGGTCCACCCCTAAACTCAACATCTGCTCGGATTCATATCCTTATTAAATCATCGTACATTTTTCTGTGATAATAAATGAGAATTGGCAAGTACAAGCAGCAAATGAAATCGTATATGATCAGAGATGGCCAAAAAAATATAATACAACAATGCGACACTGCTTTGTCAGATTACATGTTTTTGAACAGATTGCGTTACATGCACATAGGAATATATATATATTAAATATATGCAAGCTTAATAACTTATATAAACATAAGTTGGTTGAAACTATCATTCATCTAGTAACTAAGGTTGGTGGTCTTTACAAATTTATGGAACTTCAAGAGCTTTAATACACTAGTGTCATGTAATGGGCTGCCTGTTTGTTATCGATATAAACACGTACGGCTAAAAACATTGACATAGCTTTTAGTTGCCTCAACTATCTCTAAAAAATTACTATTCAAATAACTATTTTAACTGTTATTAAACGAGTTATCATGGGCAGTGTTTTGTATTCGTGCAAAACTTTCAAAAAAGTTAATAGGTGATCAGTCATACAAAGCAAAACAATTGTTGACAGTCATTTGAGCCATTGAAATAAAAATGCACGTCGGGATGTATGCATTGCTTTTATCCCAGAGATAACTAATATAACAGATGTTGGTTGAAACTAGTATTCATTTAATAGCTAAGGTGAGTGGTTTTATAAATCTATGGAAGATTTTCGCAATAGTTTACATGCAAAACGAGTAACGGCTAGACAAAACATGTCAATTTCAGACTCGCTAAAGTTGAATTTTAACCAACTTTGAGATCGCTGTTCATGCCATACAACCAAAATACGGACGTAACTTTTTATATCAGCATCAAGGCCATCACTTCTTCTTTATAAATCGAGAATGTCGTTGGATTTGGTTGTATCGCACATAGTTTAAAAGTCCATTCTTCTGAGGCTATTTTTAGAAGCAGAAAAAGTATGGTCGACAAGAAAATTCGTAAAAAATTTAGTTTTTGATTTTAATCATTGAAAACTACATAATATAATGTCTAAATAATGAACAAGAATATTATGTTACTTAAAATTTCAAAGGTTAAATACTTTCGTCACGCCAGGCCATTGAAGTGGGGTAATCTGAGATCGCTAAAATTAGCATATTCACCCACTCTCACAAAAATATTTATTTCTCGAAAACTAAGCAATATTTTTACTAATGAAGTAGATTGGGATGATTGGGATATAATAGGGTACAAAATATAAAAGTATTAGCAAAATCGGATTTTTGACCATTGCCACGATTTACAAGCCGATGTCTGATGCTACCTGACATACGCTCTTAAGGACTATTATACTGAGTAGATTGCCTATAAGACATTATGAACTATTATCAAAGATTATGGAACTTATGAAACTATTATCAAACATTATGAAACTTTAGTTGTATGCATTGTATAGTCACGTTTGCTTTACAATGTTAAAAAAAGGGAGATGTAACGGTTTTGGGCTCCCTATGTCACATTGGGTTGCCTGTGTCAGTGTGTGTGCCCACCATGTTTGTAAGAGTTGTCTTCTATACTGCTACAAGTACAAGTACACATTAAAACTGAAGTATACCTAGTCTGTTGTTGAGTAAACGAACGTTACAGTCTCATTATTGCAAAGAAGCTGTTACTTGCCTTCTCTCTTGCAACTTTGAAGTCCATAAGCTCGTCCTTTGCTTTAGTGGACTTATTTTCAAGCTCTTTTATGAGACTTTGTACCTCTTTTATCTCCGAACGAAATTCTGGATGTTTGCTTTGCATGTTACAATTACGGATCCCTGGGCATTCCATTTTTGTGCAGAGCCTCTTTTGATGACCAGGTTGGTGGCAATTTGAGCAGAGTTTTGCTCTTTTAGGATCTTTTCTGTAATCGCGTGTATTCTTCTTTGGCACTTGAGACCTGTATTTGAATAAACTGAATATCATCGTTCATGTCCATTTGTTTCTTTGCGAGGAAGCTCTTAGATGAATCAAGCAGCGCTTGAGCCGGCTGAGTACAAGTGCTGGTAGTGACTTTAGCGGGCGCTTCATTAGCATTACAAGACGATGGCATTACTGTGCTTGTGGATGCTTGTGGTTTTGCCGATAATTTTTCAATATCTTTAAGAAGAATTTTCTTCTTTGCACAGCATAGTTTCAACGGTGATGGAGAAAAAATGTCCAGGTCCGAGCTGTCAATGTACTTCAAAGATTCCTTAGTTGTGAATCCCCTCTCCTCGAATTCGTTTGCAAGAGGTTTTAGATCTAAGCCACAAGAAATGGACGATAGCCAACGTGCAACTTCACCCTCCATGTTTGCCACGCTTTAGAAGTGAAATGACACAGTGTCTGAAGTATGCTGAGGAGTTTTCTGGTGTAATTTCCAAGCAGGCATTGTATATGGCAACCTCTGTTTGTTGTTCTGCAAGAAGCTGGTTACGCTTTAAGTAGCACTTTATCTGATTGAAGCAATACTCGCAGGTGTTTAGGTGGGGAGAATACGGTGGTTGAAATAGAAGGCGAACACCATAGTCTGCCAACATATTTGTAAGTAGAAGCTCAATAAAATGGCCGTGATGGAATCCACAATTGTCCATTATTACTGTGTCCCCTCTTTCTAGAACAGCAGATCCATCATTTCTGATGAGTTCAACGGCTTCTTCAAAAAACAACAGCATCTCGTTCCCATTTGAAGCACCGTTCAAGACATTCATATAGTCCACACCTTGCAATGAGTGAAGTAGATTGATAGTGAATGTAGGATTTGAGGCGTATCTTTGTACCTTAAAAGCTTTCTCTCCAACGTAGCTGCTTCCATATTTTCTATTCCCACTTGTTTTGATAACACTAGTTTCGTCGAAAAAATGCAGAGTTGCTGGTTTCATGTTGCTTACCTGATCAAGGTAGTTGTTCACGAGATTAACGTTATTAGCTGAAGTCGATTGCAGCGGCGTAACGCTAAGTGTTTTATGAGACATGCAGGTCTGATCTTATGCATTTGTTTATGGCGGATGTGCTCGGTACAGCTATAGGGTTTACAACGCCATCGAGAACTAATCTCTGTTGTATTTCAGCGATATATGTACTAGGTTTTATCAGCTTTTCGTTTTCTATAAATTCAACGACATCGGCAGACATTTTCCATCGAGGCTGTTTTGATTTTGGAGGCTGCAGGGATGAGTTTGTTTCGTTGTAGTCGAGTAGAACTTTCCTTACAAAGTGATGACTTGTTCGAGTCAAATTTGCAATCTGACGTTGTGACATGTTGCCGTGATGCAAATCTAGAACTCTTTCTCGGAACATGATCGGTAACTTTTGGCCTTGGAGCTTTATTATTGGTAGCATTGACATACAATAATACTCAATATACTAACTTCTACTCGATTGTAACAACAACCGTTCACTTCTGTTAGCGCCAAAACTTTGTACAAATTATCATCCGAATTCTTAACGCTGATTGGTTTAGTTGGGTTTTATCGGGGACCGATTGCCTTTAGGTCGATTGTGATTAGACAGTTTTGTTCAGGTGGGCCCACTTAGTGTGTCCGCACTGTAAAGACAATTTTGTTATTCATCCAGTTACCACAGAGAAATATGAAATCAACAAACTTGATTCAACCAAATCTACAGGACCATTTAGTATCCCTACAAAACTGCTTAAATTATTACAAGATTCATTAGTTATTTCCTTGGTAAGACTTTATAATTGTTCATTCACTACTGGTATTGTTCCTAACAAGTTCAAACTTGCATGCGTGATTCCAGTTTTTAAGAAAGGTGCACAAACAGATGTCAGCAACTATAGACCTATTTCTTTGCTATCAAATTTTAATCGTCTGTTAGAAAAATTAATGTACAATAGATTAATTGAGTTTTTTGACACCAGAAAAATTATATTTCAAAATCAATTTAGCTTTAGAGCTAAACACTCTACAACTCTTGCTACTCTCCTCATTATTGATAAAATCCAAAAATCTATTGAAGATCGTAAATTCTCTTGTGGAATTTTTTTTGGATCTCAGTAAAGCATTCGATTCAGTAAACCATCAGATTCTTTTATCTAAACTTCAATATTATGGTATTCGTAACATCACGTATAATTGGTTTAAATCATATCTATGTAATAGAAGTCAATATGTACCATTAGGAAGTGTCTCCTCTGACCATCATGCTGTTTCTTGTCACGTGAGCAGTCAGCAAACACGCGAAAGGGCGCTATTATGAAAAAGGGAAACCAGTTTGCCATGAAATTAGAGGGCAAATCATTGATTGTATTTTAGAGAATGGTGGTAATCGTATTTCAGGATACTAACATAACAACCAACACATAATACAGCACGGGAAGCTACCCTCGTGCACGTCACGTGATAACTTTTGACCCGTCACGTGATCAAAAATTCGCTCCTGCGGGCTCGAAATTTTAACGGTCCAATTGAAGCTCTACCTGTTTTGATAGTATTTGCTGACGATTGCAATCTATTTCTTTCACACAAATGTATATTTGAGCTAGAAAATATGGCAATTACTCATATATCCTACATAGGTTCTTGGCTCTCAAGCAACAAACTGACTTTGAATATAGATAAAACCAATTTCATGATCTTTCATCCCCAACAAAAAAAGCTGTTACACCAACCACAAATCAATATAGCAAATAAGTCCCTAAAATGTAAGGATAGTATCTTGGCATCTACTTGGACCCTCATCTAAATTTCAAAACACATATCACATATTCTTCATTTATGTAAAAAGATTAGAAGAAGTATAGGCATCCTATGCAAATAACGTCATTACATTATGCCAAAAATTATTGTCCAATTATATTACTCATTAATTTATCCTCACCTAACTTATGGAATTCCTGTCTGGGACACCTATGCCTCTTCTCTAAAACCACTCGTCATCTTACAAAACAAAGCTATCCGCATAATGACTTTTTCTAAGTTTGACGCTCATACAAGTCCATTATTTAAACAACTTTAGTATTTTCAGTATTTTAAAGCTACCTGCACTCCAAATTGCCTTCCTCATGTATAATTTTCACTCAAACAATCTTCCATCATCTTTCAGAAATTTCTTCTCTCTAGCTAAGAGTAGACACAATTATAATACAAGGTTTGCAGCAAATGATTCACTGATCTCCCCAAAAAATTAGATCTAACTATGGCAAATTTTCTTTAAGATTTCAAGGACCAATAATTTGGAATAGCATAAATATTTCAGTTCGATCAAAATCCAAATCCATCTTTAAAACTATGTTCATCTCTAATGTCCTTAAAGATTATTAAACTGATTCACCCTTTATATGTATATTCACCTTTATATTTACCTTTAAACTGTCTTTTGTATGTTGTATTTTGTATTTTTTTTTCTTTTTTCCTTTAATCCATTATAATCTATGTTATTATACCTTTTTCTTGTCATATGATCACACAATGCCTCAAATTCTATGTAGGGCTGTCTGACTAGTTTAACGTAAGTTATTTTAGACAGCCTCCACCCCTCTACTTAGGAATAACAAAGATAAATTAAATTTATAATAAAATACAGATATATGTAAATAATTATTATAATAATTATTTATTTTTTTCTCTATATGTAAATATTATATTTGTATTGTTATTTATATGTAAGTATTGTTATAATGTGTGGGTGAAATAAAGATTGACTTGACTTGAATCGTTAGGGCTAAAAAGTAAAGGAGACATTTACGCTCTAAAAGCATTTTGCATGGGAAGTCAAGAAAAAAATGATTGGGAGAGCAGAAAGAGAAAATTGATGTCAGAATGTACCAATGGGAGTCAAGGAGTCTACAACTACTCTTTTTCATACAGTGTGGTTCCTGATAATTTTAAAGTAGCTAAAGTAATTCCTGTACACAAAAATGGATCAACTACTCTTCTAAATAACTACCGTCCCATTTCTCTTTTATCAGCTTTTAATCGTATACTAGAGAAACTCATTTACAAGAGACTTGATATTAACTTCCTTGATAAACATTGCATTTTAAATGAAGCACAGTTTGGTTTTCGTAGTAACCACTCTACTATACAAGCTATCTTATTAATTATAGACAAAATTACAAAAGCGATAGAAAAGAAACATTTTTCATGTGGAATCTTCCTAGATCTATCAAAGGCTTTTGATACTGTAGATCATTCAATATTGTTAGATAAACTTGATTTCTATGGCATAAGGGGTATAGCTAAGGACTGGTTTATTTCATACCTACATGACCGACAGCAGTTTGTCTCTATCAATGGTTGTAACTCTGAACTTAGCCACATTCCTTGTGGTGTTCCTCAGGGATCTGTCCTAGGTCCCCTTCTTTTTCTGTTATATATTAATGACTTTCAAAACTGCTCTTCATTATTTGATTACCATTTTTTGCTGATGACACAACTTTATTCTATTCTGATACAAGTCTCAAGGCTCTTGAAAGAAAAGTCAATGAAAATCTCAAATCTATTAACAGTTGGCTAAAGGCCAACCGACTTACTCTCAATGTTGATAAATCAAACTTTATAATTGTTCATCCACTTCAAAAATCTTTGTCTTGCAATATTAAATTATTTATTAAGTATTTAGGTATCTTCATTCACTCAAATTTGAGATGGAAGCATCAAGTTAATCATATTGCTGCTAAGATTAGTAAAAGTGTAGGTATCTTATCTAAATTAAGACATTATGTTAATTTAAATATTTTGACTCAGCTATACTATTCCCTAATTTATCCCTTTTTGACCTATGGTATTCTATGGGGTAATACCTATAACACTACCCTACGACCAATCATAACACTACAAAAAAGGGCTGTTACAATAATTACTTTTTCCCCCTTTAAAGAACACACTGAGCAACTTTTAAAAAAACTTAAATTATTGAAATTCCTTGACCTGATCTATCTCTAAAATGCATTATTTATGTATGACTTTTTTAATCGCTTATTGCCACCAACCTTTGATAATTTTTTCAAGCAAATTAGTAGAATGCATGGCTATCAGACCAGACTTGCATCAAAAAATTCATTTTATTTGCCTTCTGTTAGAACAAATTATGGAAACTTTTCAATTATATTCTGTGGAGTTAGTCTATGGAACTCAATTGACGAAGAGCTCAAATGTGTTAGTAAAGGACTCTATAAAAGAAAAATTATAAATGGTCTTATTGATAAATATAGTAATATTTAATAATACTATTTAATAAGACTATTTAATATTTAATATTATATAAAAAATTATTTAATACCATATATTAAGTACCCTTTTCCATTTTTCATTCTTTTATTTATTTGTTTAATAATTGTTTTCTTCTGATGGCTTCATGCTGTCTTTCTTTGTATTAATCATATTAATTCTTAATTTTCTTGTTTATGTAAATATCTTTAGAATTGTACATATTGACCCATAAATATTGCATATATATTTTTGCAAACTCCAATTATATCATCTAACTAGATTAGCTTTTGCTATTTTTAAATGACATGTACAATTTCTCAAGTAATTTTCTTTACATTGTTACCATGTATTTGTAATTGTAATTGTACGAATAAATGAGTTGTTGTTGTTGTCAAATATGGACCTTCGTTTCAATGTTCGCTAGAGATTCAACTCTAGTCGAAGGTCTTATAGTTGTTCAACTATCGCTTGGCTATTAGGGACTTTTAGCACCAGGACGGGAGTGGAGGACAGCGACGTCGATTCCAAGATAGGACTGGGGATTAAGACCCCGTCCGTACTCTCGTCTCCGTGTCTTTTAGCATTAAACTACGGCACGCTTAAAACGCTTTACAAAAACATCGCAATGGCCTCATTTAAGCAGACAAGAGAAGCTCTCCTGGAATCATTTTAACATTGAGATATTGATGATGAGAAATTCATAGTTCTAACAGAACAGAACACCTCCAATAACCCTCATTTCAGCTACGAAGCTTACAAGCCATTTGACTTGAACTCCGGCACGAAGATGAGATTACCAGTCTAGTCAGAAATTGGTTAACCAGTTAAATTTCGACGTCAAATTGATTTCAAAATAATTCAATTGAACTTGTGTTCAATATGCTGAAGGTAGAAAAAGGTTTACCTATAATAATTGAGAGAAAAAGCTTCACGTAATGGCACTACGGCAAAACCCTTGAGTACACGCTCTCAATTGCGCTCGACGGGAAGGTAATCTGAGACCAATTGATCTGCGCATGCTCAGTGACAAAATTACTTCCGATACCCCGTAGTCACGTCTCCCGTCCTGGTGCTAAAAGTCCCTATTGTTGTTTCGATCTACGCCTTGCCTTGTTGGGCTCTACCACGTCAGTTAGATCTATTTTCTCCAGTACGTTGGACAATTGTCTCCAAAGGCAACTTATTGGCTTGGTTGTACGTATGCACAAAGTAGTGCTATAAGCTTGTGAAGATATGTTTTGGTTTTCTACTCCGTTAAAGTATAGTCAAACCCGCAGCATACGCGTTAGCTGTAATTACTGTTATTTACATAAATGCTTATTGTATGTGCATGGGGGGTGGAAAAATAATGCAATCAACACACCCTAGTCGGTGTCAGGGCAGCTTGGACTTACGGAATTCGAAAACTCAATTTTTTCTCCAAGGGAAGAGCTAGGACTCTAGAGGAGCGTCTACAGCGGCAGGCCAATCAACAAAAGACGTGGTAGCTGCCACCCTTCAGGATTTGCATCGGACCTTGGACCGTGCCAAGTTCGTCTACGAGAATGCAATACTTGACTTGGGGGCTCTAGTAAAGACTGCAAAACTCAACAGTCATGCAAGTCGAGGGAATTCGAATGTGCCCTCGATGAGGTGCAAAAACGGTCAAAAACCATAATGGATATAAAGACATAAGACCTCATGACGGCACTGGTAGGGGACTCAATAAAGAGCAAGATCCTGGAGAAATGTACAAAGTTCATCAAGCACTCCTTGGGACGACCACATGCTCAAGAGCAGAGGCGCTACACACCCTCCAACAGCTACGTGGGTACAACAGCTACCGACGCCGCGAGGAATACCAAAGAGACAACCGTTGCCCACAGCCGTACAACCGGCCAACGCGCCAATTGACCTGCTTCTATTGTAACTAACCGGGTCACACAGTCAGCAACTGCCGTCACATGGCAAGGCGGAGGAACAAGCAGGGTAACGGAAATCAGTGAAGGCCCACTACACGTACTGAACAAGTTCAAAAAAGGTTGTCTGTTATGATAAGTGCCGCATGTTCCAAGGCATAGTGTGTATGTAATAATCGTCCTCATAATTATTGTTGATTCTCGAATGTGTGTATCCAGTTATAAAATAGCATTAAAGAGTTTAAACCTTGTGCCAAAATGTCAGTCTCCTATCTTTAAAATTAACAGTACAGCGCTTATACTAGCAGAAGGTATTTTGAGTTTTACGTGTCCCTGAAAACCACTCGCGTACCAGCATCTATAACGATTTTCACTTAACAAAATTAATAGTGGGCTAGGAGCGCAAAGACTCTATACGTGAACTAGAGCGATTTTTATGCATTAACAAAACAAAACAAAACAAAGAAATCAAAATTAAAATAGAGGGCTACTTGTGAGTGCATAACAGTCAGATTCCAACAAAAGAGTACAATGAAGTTAGCCAAATCCATAAAAAAATTATTATTCCACGTTTCAAAACCGACTTGAGAAATTATCCCAATTTGACCCAAAATAGCCGTTGATAAAAGTAATGGACCTTACGTGATAAGTTCTGGTGGTCAAGTGACCATAGAGGTGAACTACCGTTAAATAATCACATGTAACACGCACCATTCCTGGGTTCTTACAAGATTCTACCTAGTTTTCGTCTTGACTAGTTTTCGTTAATAAGATTTTCTAAAATATGTCACGTGAGTTAAGCCAATTTTCCCTTTTCTGCAAATAACTCCGCATCATACGACAAAAAACACAGCAACATGCAGGCTTATGTAGAGTTACCGCACTCTAGAATATAAAACAAAAATTTTTCCTTAACCAAAATCGGATCGCAATCAGTCACGCGACGACCATTTATTAATAATGATGAAAAGCTGTTAATGTCACAAATCTTATCAGATGGTAGGGGCGCACACTTAATCCCCCTAAAACAGATAGTAAAATTACCGTTAATAGCGTCAATAAATAATTAGGAATAAAATAGATGAAAGACACGCGCGCATGCAATTGTTCGTTGCTTGGGCTTCCTGTGTCGACTACTGCTCTTGATACCTGTTGGGCTTCCTATGGCCGCCGTTGCTTGGTTACTTGTCCACCCCTTGTGATAATATATATATGTGACAAGGGATGAAACTCCCATTACGAATTTCTATTAAAACCGCTTATTTCAAGTGGAAATATTGCTTCTAGTGGAAATACAACGACACATACATGTTGAAAGAGGGGAAAATTACCTTTTTATAAAATACATTTCATGAAAACATTTTTTTCCCGCAAATATCAATTATACGAACTGCAGTGCAACGTGGAGGTACCAGAAGTCAGGTAAAGATCCCCTTTCCTCTCTGACTTTTACGGTGGCCCACAACTGTCACATCAAAATAAAAATGTTCACAGCAAAATAAAAAAGTTCACATCAATATAAAAAAGTTCACAACAAAATAAAAAAGTTCACAACAATTTTAAATCGCTCACAGCAAATTCAAATCGCTCACATCAAAATAAAAAAGCCCACAGCAAATTCAAATCACTCACATCAAAATAAAAAAGCTCACAGCAAATTCAAATCACTCACAACAAAATAAAAAAGCTCACAGCAAATTCAAATCACTCACATCAAAATAAAAAAGCTCACAGCAAATTCAAATCACTCACATCAAAATAAAAAAGCTCACAGCAAATTCAAATCACTCACATCAAAATAAAAAAGCTCAAAACAAATTCAAATCACTCACATCAAAATAAAAAAGCTCACAGCAAGTAGCCGATAGTACTGGTCAGCAGCAGCACCACTTAATCATGGATGGGATTCCTGTGTTGTTCCGCCATTTTGAAAACCTATCAGAATTGCATCACTTGAACGATTAGTAGTGTCATGATGTATTGTTCTAATTGCGGGACACAATTAAAAGTTAGCGACAACTATTGTCACAACTGTGGTCAAGGTAAGTTCTTGTTTGTTTCTTTCATTCTGAAGTCAAACCCATGCATAATTGGTCAGCTGTTCGACTATATAAAGGCATATTCACAAACTTAGCTAATTAATACAACTTACAGTTTAGAGATTTCTAAACTGTATGAACATGACTGTATCCTCTATGTTTATGTAATATACTTAGTACTACTGACAAACTAGACAATAAGGAAAAATATGTCAAAATTAGTACCATATGTTCTATAAAGGGGTGGTATATCTTAAAATTAACTTACTTGAAACTAAAAGCAGTAAAATGTATTCATTTTAGAATCGAAAATTACATCAGATGACTCAGAACCAGAGAGTGATGAAGAGCAGTTTGATGAGGAGTCAGTTTTGAAATATTACTTCAACAGAGGATTCTCATACAATGAAATTATCCGGTTCCTTGCCAAACACCATGACTACCACATAAGCTATAGCACTCTTTTAAGAAGATTCAAACATTATGACCTTCACAAACGAAATCCTGGTATCTCTCAGGAAAAAATAGCACAGGTGCAAAGGCACATTCAAGGAATGTTAGATGGACCTGGATCGGTTGCTGGCTACAGGTTTGTTTGGCATGATCTGGAACTACAAGGCATTAGAGTCCCCAGAATTGTCATCCAAGAACTATTGAAAGAAATGGACCCAGATGGAGTTGCTTCCCGCCAAGCCCACAAACTCAAAAGAAGGGTATATAGCAATCCAGGGCCTAACTTTGCTTGGCACATGGATGGTTATGACAAATTAAAAACATGGGGATTTCCAATACATGGTTGTATTGATGGGTATAGCCGAAGAATATTATGGCTTAATGTATCCCGCTCTAATAATCTACCAGAGATCCCAGGAAGATACTTTTTAGACACTGTTAAGGAATTAGGAGGGGTGCCAGTAGAGCTTGTCTCAGATCTGGGTACAGAAAATGGGCTTGCTGCTTCAATGCAATGCTACTTCAGAGAAAATGCTGATGCCCATAGGTATGTGCCTTCGCCAAGGAACCAGCGAATTGAGGGTTGGTGGAGTTTCTTTTGCAAAAATCGTTCAGGATGGTGGAGAAATTTTTTCCAAGACTTAGAAACACAAAGGGTTATTGATACTGGCTGTGAGTTAAGTAAAGAGTGCTTGTGGTTTTGCTTTTCTGGACTTTTGCAAGCAGAATGTGACTATGTAAAGAACCACTGGAACAGTCACTACATCAGGAAATCCAGACATGACACAGTTAAGGGAAGACCTGACTCGTTCTTTCTTCCTGAACTGCACAAGGGTAGGGATAACCTATTACTTACAGTCCCACATAGTGAAATTAACTTTATTTCACAACAGTCTATCAGTGAACATGATGATGATGATGATAATGAATATCAAGAATACTTTAGGTATGTTAAAGAAACCCTAGATTTACTAGAACCAAAGACTTGGCATGAGGCTCTAACAATGTATAATACTATGTACAGTGTGGCTATGAATGGCCAAACTTCTCCTTAAAAGTGTTTTCCTCCATTTTGTAATCATTTATGTACTGTTTGTGTAGTTAATTACACATAAGCTGTAAATATACATTGTAAAGCTATAGTCTATGTACCGATAAGTATTATCACCCTGTTTTATTCCCTGTATATTTCATGACAATTCACACATTTTAGATAGAATATCCAAAAAGTATGTTCTTTAATAGTGAATTTTTCACTAGCAATAGTGAACTGTTCAATAGCATCATGTGTGAAGTGCATTTGTCTGTGATCCAAGTCCTTAATTGAATATTACATGTACTCCTCGTGAGTTTTTTCAATCTATAACTTTTGTATGCATAGTTGTGATTCATTGGCTTGGGCCGACCACCGCACACAGTGTGCTGTATTATTGGGACTTGAGGGAATGTTTAATAAAGGAAACTTTTTTTTTAATGATAACTATTTTTATACATATAACATAAAATAACAACCAAATCAGTGCAAGGTATTATACTCTCATCAACCACATAATAAGGAAGTTATTTTATAATGTAGTTTCATATCTAATATAGTTTTTATAAATCCTAATTGCAAACCTTTACCTGATATAAAAATAAAAAAGAAATAAAACACAGCAATTTTCTTTTTTGTATATATTGATTTAACAAAAATTAACAATATTCTTAAAGTTTTGTATTTTTGTATCACTTGACAGACTGTGATATGACGGCTAACCTATTGTTGGAGTACTATAATATACAAACAGTAACTAGCATAATTAACCAACATTCTGCAAGTAATTATTTTGCTGTAAGCTTATATTATAAAAGATTATAAAAACATAAACAATGCATAAACTTACAAATGTTAACAGTAACTGATTATATTATTGTTGCAGGATCATTAACTTTGCTATTCCTTCATGCAGATCCATACATTCATGATAATATATGATAATATTATGCATGTACTACATGTAGCTGTTTAAATTAGATGCTTCCAAAACCACAACAATCTTTGAGCATGGAGATCCCAGACTCTGTCATTTCCTCGAGTGATGTTATGTGTGTTGGAAGCCTTAGCAGTAAGGCACACGTTGATGCTGTTGTGCGACACTGACATCCTGATAAACATCCATATATGAAAGTAACAGTTACTTTCTTAGAAAAACCAAGAGGAGGCAGCTGAGAGGATCCAGTAATGAACTTGAGAATATCTGCTAGTGATACGTCATACTTTGATATACCTGTTGATATAATAACCAAAATTCAGTGTTATCTGTACCAATGACTATATTATATACATGAGCCATAACATTTCTTAAATTTCTTAATTGTTCTTGCTTTTATCCAAGAGAACCAAAAAATTGTGTTGATTTTAAAATATTTAAAAACTCCAATCAAATAAGATGGCATTCAAGATAAATCATACATGTACAAGGCTTGATGCTTCAAGTGATGTTTATAATACCTTCATATTCTATCATATGTATGAAGTCGCGAAATGCTTTGTAAGTGCACATTTCGCTTTCCTTTCTCTTTTGAGCATCAGAAAATGTGACTTTAAGGAGTCCAAGTATGGATTCTGCTGTCAGCTCTTGATATCCCTCAGAAGTGAACAACTTCCTCATCTGTTCTTTATTGTTAGTCATTTCTTTAAGAACTTCAAATATTTGAAGGCCTCGAGCCATCTGACTTAACATTGGAATTTTGGGCTCCACATAAACCTTTATATACACTGATCTATAACAAACAATTGATTAATATATACTTTTGTATCATTCTATATTTACTATTACCATAAGACTATAAGTCACAAGTCTGAATATGAGTAAAGGGTTAATCTGAAAAAGGTTTAAGGGGGTCTACTTCACTACTGTAAGCAATGTTGCTAGGGGAGAGAATTACATCTCTACTTGGGTTTTCAGATATTTAAGGCAATGAATAAAACTAATTTGTGAAATGGATTAATTTCTGATATATGATGTCATCACCAAACATCATTTATGATGTCATATTTTCATAAAAATCTAGTGAGCTGGCATACTTTTGGTAGGATTGACTCCAAAATCAACAAGATTATAGATGTTAGGAATAGGAACAAAGTTAAGCATGGATTTTGAAAATAACTAAAATATGCCAGGCTACCAAGTTCCATTTCAGTTGTCGCTAACTTTTAATTGTGTCCCGCAATTAGAACAATAAATCATGACACTACTAATCGTTCAAGTGATGCAAGTCTGATAGGTTTTCAAAATGGCGGAACAACACAGGAATCCCATCCATGATTAAGTGGTGCTGCTGCTGACCAGTACTATCGGCTACTTGATGTGAGCGATTTATTTGATGTGAGTGATTTGAATTTGCTGTGAGCTTTTTTATTTTGATGTGAGTGATTTGAATTTGCTGTGAGCTTTTTTATTTTGATGTGAGTGATTTGAATTTGCTGTGAGCTTTTTTATTTTGATGTGAGTGATTTGAATTTGCTGTGGGCTTTTTTATTTTGATGTGAGCGATTTGAATTTGCTGTGAGCGATTTAAATTTGTTGTGAACTTTTTTATTTTGTTGTGAACTTTTTTATATTGATGTGAACTTTTTTATTTTGCTGTGAACATTTTTATTTTGACGTGACAGTTGTGGGCCACCGTAGACTTTTGATCTTGAAACATTATTAAATGTCTTCACAACTATTTCGGAAAGGTGACTTTGCTGCAGTGGTGTGTCGGATTTAGCGAAATCTTTGATTTGAGATACAGTTTTATCAAATCAATATTAAAATGAGATATATTTGCCTTTCACACAGTTGGAAGTTCTCATAAAGCTTACAATTTATCAAATGGAAATATATGAGACAAAAAAACTGTTACTTTAATAATAAATAAACTCTGTTTTGTCGACTAACTGTTTGATGTCTTCAAAGTTGTTTATATTCTCCATCGGACATCATCTTGTTCACATTTGGCAGAAAAAAAATAATCACTTCCGGTCCCCCACCTTGCACTGCACATATCAGCTCTGTTATTGCGAGAAAAAAAATTATTAACGAGCGTCACTAGACAGTTGAGGGAAAAGGTAGCTTGAAACAGGGGTACAACTCTCCTCCTGGATTCACTGGGTCGGGCTACCATTTCTTCTCTCCTGCCAGTGGCTGCAACCCCTGTGTTTTACCATATATACAACAAAGTAGACTTCATTCAAACTTTGAATGACTAGACTTTGGCGCTTTAATGACGTCACCCTTTTGACAGGCTGGCGCACCGGGCTAACGCGCTTAATCACGTAGCGTGTAATCTCAGTTTCATTCACAGCGACACAATATTGTTTTTTTACTTAAAAAATTTTTTAAACACATATTTTTTAAACATTTATATTTTTTTTAAGAATATTTACCATGACTTCTACTAAACACGTGCAACTCTATCCGCAGTAGAAAATAAAATTCACGATCGCTTGTACAATAACAGTAGTGATAATGTACGCAATATGACGGGAGAGTTTAAAATTATATTTCCTCCTCACTGACACATATTTTCAATAGAGTTATTGCAACGGGCCTTTTTCCGAATGATTGGAAAGCCGCTAAAGTTTCTTCGATTTACAAAGAAGGTGCTAAATCTGATCCGGAAAACTACAGACCTATATCTGTGTCGTCTGTGATCTCTAAGATATTTGAAATAGCCATTTTTAACCAAATGTACGATTATTTGGAGGAGCATAAGATTTTGACTAAATTCCAGTCGGGCTTTAGACCTCTCCATTTAACCTTGACGGCACTGATATGATGTCACTAATGATTGCTATATTAACATGGACAAGGGTCTAACAAACGCCATCTTATTTATTGACCTTAAAAAGGCTTTTGATACCATTGATCATGTTATACTTCTGAACAAAATGGAAATGTACGGTTTCAAAGGCCTAATTCTTAATTTATTCCAAAACTATCTATCTGGCAGGACACAATGTACAGTGGTAAACAATGTAATGTCCAACGTTTATGATCTACGTTGTGGAGTACCTCAGGGCTCAATTTTAGGCCCTCTATTGTTTCTACAGTACATTAATGACCTGCCAAGCTGTTATCTTTCTTCTGTAACTCGCATGTATGCGGATGATACGAATTTAACGTACACCGCGAGTGAACCAGAGGATCTATTCTCCTCCATAAATCATGATTTACTAGAGTTAAAACAATTGCTTGATGCCAACAAACCAAGTCTAAACGTATTAAAAACTAAATGTATGTTTATTGGCACTAGACAAAAACTGTTGTATTTTCCCGCTGATCTTGATATTAGCCTTAACGGGGCACAGATCGAGCGTGTAAAGACATACAAATGCCTGGGTGTGCATTTAGATCAACAACTCAATTGGGCTATCCATGAATCTGAGAAAAAACAAACAAAAACACAAAGTTGCAAAAACTCTTGCTGCTCGAAGACTCAAACCATTTCTTCCCGTGCAGGTTTTAATTACAATATATAAATCATTAATACTTCCATATCTAGATTATTGTAGCCCTGTTTGGGGAAATTTTGGTTTGGGACTCTCCGACAAACACGGCGGGCCCAAACGACCTAAAAAACGCTCATGATGAAAATTCTGTTTTGCATCAAATTTCATTCCCCTTTTGCTAACAAGTCTAAAACTGAAAACCGTTTTTAATTTGGGTGATGAAAACTTGAGTTATGGCGATTTTAAAGTGCCTATCAACCCTGGCTGTTTGCTATTTCTATTAAAAGTACTGGTCCTAAATAACAATTTTCCAGAAGAATAAAACACTGCGATAAAAACTGTGCATTTTATAGCGGTTTGAATATGCCCATAACGTGTTGTTTGGGCTTCCTGTGTTAAAAAATCGGAGTTTATTGATCAGGAGCTGGTGAGGATATCGATGACGTAGTGTCCGGGATAGCGTCTTTCAAGTTTCAATAGTTTCGTATAGTTCATGATAGTTCGTACATGTTATAATACTGAAAAATGCCAGATAGATGCGTCATTTACGGCTGTTCTAATGAAACAAACTCGGAGAGGCGAATATCTCTCCATAAAATACCATTTCCGGACGATGATCGCGCGGAGGCGAAGAAAAGAAGAAAAAGATGGACGGACTTCATCTCGATGAAGCGAGCCAAGTGGCGCCCAACCAAACACTCTGTCGTCTGCTCAGAGCATTTTACAGCCGATGACTTCCAACATTTATTCATCGTAGAAGTTCCAAACTCCAAAGCAAGTAAACCAAGGTTGAAAAGAGACGATTTTGGTATTAGTGTTTACCCGACTATTCGAGTTGCCTGCAAAGACGTCGAACCATCAGCTCGAAGTGCAAGACAGGTAAGCAAACTGTTGCATCGCATATATTTTTGTAGTTTATTTTTAATCAAATCTTTAATCAAAGCTTGTTTTTATATTGCTTTTAGATAAGCAGAAGGTTATCTATTAAAATAAGAAGTGGAGAAAGTTCAGTCTTTCTCGGTGATTCAACAACAACGTGTACAACGCCGTGCGGACCAAGCCTGCAAGACCATGATGAAGTGGTTCCAAGCCAAGACGGATCTCCTGGATTAACTAATAGTAATAATGAAGTGGTTGCTTCTATAAACGACTGTATCCCTTACACAACAGACAATACTGAAACTCAGGTATGGTTTTATGCGCTCCGTTTTATGCTATTTATTAAACTTACAGTGGGGATACTCGAACACTTGGACTTTTTTCATGTTTTATTTTCTGATCAGTCTACTGCTTAAAAACCTCTAAAAATGAAGTATTGTGAGTTCAAATTCACTAAGTGTTCATAATGAATCTTAAGTTTGGTATTTGTTTGAAAAGTTCGATATGAATTAACATTTTACATCTACATACCCTGCAAAAGGGAATATACCTATCACTGCAAGACTTGTGGATAATATCAATAACATGATAAATACATATATATATATACTACTTAAATAAATAACCATCTAAATAGAAAAAATTGATTTATTTTTTATAGAATCCTGATACAAATACAACCCCCGTCAAACCACCCTGCTCTAACTGTGCAAAACTAATGAAAAGAAACAGACAGCTGAGGAACAACTGGATGTCTGCAAAGTTCAAGTTGAGAAAATGTCGATTACGGCTAAACTCTTCTATGAGAGGAAAAAATGGAAGTAAGTATTGTTTGGCAGTCAAGACTGTAGTCAATGGGAATGTGTGAATATAACCTACATTGTTGGCTAATGGTCTATCAACTTTTACAATTATTTTTAGAATCTGGGTATAGCAGTGACAGCTGTAGTGAGGTGCCTACCACACCATTAACTGTAGAGATGGAAGACTTTGAGGATATGGATATAGATGAAGATGCTCCAAACGAGTCTGACTATGATGTCACTGAAGAGGAACCTGAAGATGATGAAGACAGCTATATTGGCCAGACAGATACAGATACAGACACAGATACTGATGATGAGATACACATAGATTCAAAGTAAGTACAATTACAGATTGAATCACATACTAATGACCTTGTTTTTACAAAGGTGAATTGTCCCTGATGCAAGGGACAACTCGCTTTCGTATAAACAAGCCCATTTATAATAGGCATACCATTTATTATGGTATACAATAGAATGGAATTTGTAATACCATAAGAAAGTTAACATAACTTTACCGAATATGTTTCAAGCTTTAGCCCTGCAATGAAGGGCTAAAGCTCAAATCATCAATCAATTTCATTCTATTACCTATCGTTTATATCAAACACTGATGCAGCATATACTAGTTTACTCGCTAGTTTCTATTTAAGTGTTTATTGGATAAGTACATAGGACAAGCCGAAATCATAAATACTATGATTAATTAAAAGTAATCTCCATTCTATTTCATTTTCCAGGGTTTACATCACAGATGACAATATTCGTACTGAGCCCAAGTTTATTGTCTTCCTATCACAACTTTTACTTCTCTTCAAATTCTGTTACTTTTGCAAAGACTCCAACCCACTGGTTGAAACACGACAAGTTGGGACTATGGCAGAAGTGACAGCGATGTGCACAAACCCAATGTGTCGAAAAGAGTTTGTATGGAAGAGTCAGCCTGTTATGCCATCATCAAAGATCCCAGCAGGAAATCTTTTGCTTTCTTATGCAATCCTAGTTGGAGGTGGGTCAGCCAGCAAAGTCCTGCAAATATTTAAACATATGGGACTGGCCTGCATGTCACTGGCTACATTTTTCAAGCACCAACAAGTAAGTAAATATATCTGTAGTTCATGTGAATACCTGTAAAATGGAGATTTTGCACATCTTCTGTGACATTTTACATGATTTCAAAGCCGAGCTCCACAAATACATAACAACTTAAAAGAGCATGTTGGAGTTATTTTGTATTTGAAAGTTTTTAACAAATTCAGAAAATACATGTTATTCTAAATTGTCACTCAAGGTGTGCAAAAACATATTTAATTAGTACTTGTACCTGTTTATACATACTGGTTTGTATAATAATTGTTATTCAACATGAATCAAAACTTGTAAATTTCACAATGCAGACTCCAACTCTGGTCAATAGCTTTTAATGCTTATGTAATAAAATGCTCTAGATATTACAGTGCGACTACTGAAACCAGGGCCACCAAAACATGCTTATCCAATCATGATCGAGAATATGAACAATAGAATCTCTACAAATGTTTGACTTTTTTGCTTACAATGCTAATAATTTTCATTATTTGTGAACGGAATAGATAAAGATTGAATAAGAAACATCTTAGCCTGTGAGAACCCACTACAAGTTTTTTGTTTGATCTCAAAAACTATTTATTTTGACATTTGTTTGGGTGGCCCTGGTTTCATTAGTTGCACTGTAATTTATAACAATATTTAAATGTACTTATACTACATGTAAGCAACTAGTTTCTATTGTTCCAAATATCCACTGAAAAGATTCAATTTATTTATGCAAGTTTCAAAACAATCAAGTTGAATATTTTGAAATCGATAGGAACGCAGAAACTGGTTTGTCTGTAAATTGTTTGTTTCTTACTGATCTTGTTTTGCAACTCTTCTATTTTAGCAAATTCTCTTCCCATCTATACTGATCTACTGGAAAAGATACCAACAGAGGATAATAGACCAGCTTAAATCAACAACTTCTGGCATCATTATAGCAGGAGATGGTCGCCATGATAGTATGGGACACAGTGCAAAGTATTGTTGTTACACAATATTCAGTTGTACTTCGTCTCAAATTATTCACTTTAACCTGGTACAGGTACGTTGTATGATGACATTTTAAACATGCATTTTTTTAGCAAATATTAAGGGATTATTAAAAACACTTTGCAGGTATGAAAAGGCAATACTTTAACATGTTGTTTTTTAATTTCCTGGTCTGAAAAAAAAAAATTGGACTGTTGTCATGGTAATGTGAAAATATTAGACTGGAAATTAGCCAATTAGAGCGTGCATACTATCGTAGCCATATAATAATGAGATATATTGTTTGTATTCTTTCTTACAGAGGAATGAGTGTGGAAGCAGCCCTGCCATGGAATATATTGCTTTTGACAGATCCATGACATATTTGCTTGGTAGTGGTCTAACGTTATCAACATTCATCTCTGACCGACACACATCAATAGTTAAGCACATGCGGGAAAAACTTAGCCAAATTATCCACTACTTTGATCTATGGCATCTTAAAAAAAGTGAGCTTAAAATTTGTTTTTGTTAACCCACAAAATACACTAGTGTGTGTATATGATATATTAAAATATAATATATTGTATATAACATGGTATATTATATACACACACCAGAGTATTTCTAATATATGTCCAATTTATTACTGTTTTATAATTAATGATGTCTAATATCACAAATATTACAAATCAAAGTCAAGATAATCACGCAGAGTTTCTATAAGAAATAACCACCATTTCCAAACAATAATATTTATTATGAGAAAGTTATAATCTATGACAATGACAGTTTACATTTTATTGCTATTTATGTTTTAGAAATAACAAAGACTCTGACAAAGCTCTCAAAGGAAAGTGGTTGTGAAGTTATTGGTACCTGGACCCAAGCTTGTGGTAATCATCTGTACTGGAGTGCTTGCTCCACACACAGTGGTAATGGGGAAGTGATATGGGCCAAGTTTAGTTCCTTCCTTTCACATGTCATTGACCAACATGAAAACCTCAAAGATCCTCTATTTAATAAATGTCAGCATGGACCAGAGCTCTCTCCTCGTCAGTGGTTGGATGAGGGTAATAATATTGTGAGTAATGCTGATGAAATGTCCATGTACTAATGATTTGCTATACTTCAATTGTAGATTCTGTTCCTTATGACAAGCTTTGCAAAGCCTTAAAGAAAACTTCATTGGTAAATGGGATAAAGAAGGCATCACCAATAGCCCAAACAAGCTGCCTTGAAGGCTTCCATTCAGTAGTAAATCAATTTGCCCCTAAAATGATCCACTATTCATTCTCAGGGATGTACTGCAGGTTAGTGTTGCTTTCATTTACTTTAAGGGGTTGGAAATGGTTCAAAGCAAAACTATATTGAACAATAAGATGAACACTTCAAACTGCAAGTGAAGACATACATACTTACAAGAACTGTGAACATTTTCAAAATTCCAGACTGCATTTTTCAATGTCACTTAGTACTATTTACCACTTCTGAATATGTACTAGGCAAGTATTGTACTGTTTTTGTAAATCGTATTATAAATGCATGTTTTGTATTTAGTGAATGTTTATTATTCAGGAACATCTTAGCCATTCTGCACTTTAACCTAAATCTACAACGTGATATCAGACTGAAAAAGGATGGTTCGCAGCAGTTGAAAGTGGTATATCCAAAATTCAAAAATGGGCAAGGAACAGTACGGGACATCAGAATACAACCAAAGTTTGGTGAGAAATCATGTGGCTTACTTTGTTTAACTTAATTTGTTGTATAATCATATACAGAGGACACAGTGACATAATATGATGTTTATCTTAAAATGGTTAACAATGTTTCACAATGATTATGTAATATGTGTGCAATACTTTTAAACGTGAGAGGAAAATTTATGTACCCCACAAAATATAACAAAAAACCTTCAAGCAGTTATGTAATTTTATTTTTTATTGTATTGACAAACATTAACAAAGTTGAAATTCAAAAAGATATGGAAAGTATGTTTTTAATCGTATTCAACATGTACTGTGACAGTCATATAAAACTTACGAGAAGCATATTTCCCAGTCAAATGCGCATGTCTATATAACAATAATTATTATTATAAATATACTGACCGAGCTAATTACTTTACAGATTATGTGGAGGAAGTATTTCAAACAATTACAGAAGGTCTAAAGGAAAAGTCTTCACTACATGATGCTATGCAAGAACTGAAATCCATGACACCAGCCCCAATGAATACCATGCTGGAGAAGCAGCCCAGAGCCGAAGCTTTACAAGATAGACAAGAAAGACAGAAAATACTAGCCACAAAAGATGTAGCTCCCACTACACCTGGTAAATATATAAATACTAACAGCATGCAATAATTACTGATTGATTGCAATACACCTGTGAAACAAGATTATTGTGTCATTGTATAATAGTCAAATGAAAACAATAATAAATCATTCTGATTGAATAACATCTATTTCACAGTAGGTAATATAATGAAATTTGTAACAAAATCAAAATGTCAGTAAATTTAAGTTGACATTTTTTAAGGTGTTACGAATTTCATATTACCTCTATCGTTTATATCAAACACTGATGCAGCCTATACTAGTTTACTTGCTAGCTTCCATCCATGTCTATTTCACAGGTTAATTGCAATCACTCCAACAAGGGGGTTGTAGAGATGCCCCCTGGTCCCTCACACATGCATTCCCAAACTCTTATGTGACTCTTATGCTTCCCTCTCACTTTTGTTTTGCATTGCTAATAATTCAGTAATATACATGTTGTAGTGCTAAATATTGCATTTTTTCAATGACAGTGCTTCTCTTTTACTCTAAAGTGTCCTGTCAATGTCACTTATATATTTATATATATCACATATTTTATTTAGATTATTTTTTTGTTGTATTGCAGTAACTACTGTTGGACCTTCTGAGATCAACACTCATACTTCCAAAGCAAAGCCACATTGTAAAGATTGCAAAAACCCAATGAAGGGTCACAAGAATATTACAGACTGTCCTAGAAACATATCTTCACAGAACAACAGTTAAATTTATATTTAGATAATCTTTCCTATTTTTGTTATTTAATGAAATATGTATGCATTATGTATACACTTAATTTAAGTTATTCCCTTAGAGTGAAGTCATTTACCCCGTGAAATAGAAATTGCTTGCTAGAGTGTAATAGTCAAATAGACTCAAAAGAAAACAATGGAGTTCTAGACTGCTAAGGTGTATTAGCCTAATATCTATTTCACGGGTTAAATGACTTCACTCTAATTTTGATTGTGCAAAATAGTTACTTAACAATAGAGTGATGGCTCAAAATATGTGAAATAAATACTTTTATTATATAATTGTCAATGACATACCTATATTTATGTTTCAACCAGTTGATATTTTCACATGTGTAAATAACATGATATCATTAATACGGTTACACAGCTTTACAGAAACTTCTGTCTTAAAAATTTGTCTTTTCTTTTCATTGATAATTATATAATAAACAGACCATTACAAGGTCGCCTGGACATACAAATTTTATCTTCATGTGTTGAAAATTTTGCTGAGCTCACTCGTGAGAGATCATTTCATCATTCGAGGATAACATTTGTATTTCTGCGCGCCAATGTAATATCCACTATATATCACTATTGACCATGATAGTAATTCTGACTGGATTTACATTCACAAATTGCCAAACTCTAATAAATATGTATACATGTAGTAACACTGATACCATAAAATCAATCTATTTTAGGCATTTTCTCTAAAAAAAATGTTTATTTACTGAATTGTTCTGTTAGTCTTCTTCCTCGAAGCCTGTAAATTTCTCATTTTGATCTTTAAATTTTTGTCTTATAGCATTATAAGCACAAGCAGGTAATGCTATTCTCTTGTTGCCTTGGAACCCATGAACCAAGTATGTAAATGCTCTGTAAGCAACACTACGAAGAAATCTGAAAAAGAATAAAAAGTTATAGAGAAACTTATACAGAGCAATAAAAACATTCTGTCGTTGTTGTATTTTGTGATAAATATCATTTGTATAAAAAGTAGTATAATTGATAAACTACAAATGTATATTTGCTGTTTATAATTGACAGTGTAATATGGGTAGATTGATCATATATGCATATGAACGTAAACCAGGCAATAAACAACGATAGATATTGAAACATGATAAGATAAAAATAAATCCAAATTACCGTGCTTCAGATCCTCTTTGCTTGTACTTTGACCTATCTCGACATCTATATTTTTCTGCAGAGGCTCTTAAAGCCCACTTTTCCAAGCAGATTGGTCTAAAGCCAGGATGTGCCGTTATACAAGTTGGTTGCTCCAAAACATCTTCCAAAACTAGCTCGTTTGACAGTGCCGTTGAACAATGGTCGATTTCATGGCAACAAACACATTCCTTTTCATTTTGTAGGAGCTCAATCTTGCAATTGCCACACTCACACCTAAAAAAATCAAATTTAAAGATATTGCAAGATCAATTTAACAATACACTAGAAATTTTGTGCATATTTCAAAAGTAATTTTATCGCAGCTTTGACACCGCAACCTTGAACACGCACGAAAGTTAGTGCAAGCCGGCGGCGCTGGATTTTTGCCGCTTACGTTAACATTAGCTTATTCGAATTTGTGGCAATAACTGCAACGAAAATACCATTACTTTGATGTTAACATAGCCGTTCATATCGCGTGAAAAAATTGCTAATGTAAACGGGTCAGAACACTCGTGACAAAGAACACTCGCGCCTTAGTGCAAAGGAAGAGAAGGTATAGTTGTCAAAAGATATTTACCAAGAATCGACGGCTACAGTTCCATCTAGTCGTTTTAACTGCTCCTCCTGTCTTTCGCTTTTCTTTTTCTTCTTCTCGTTATAGTCACGAAGCCATTCTTCGTCTGCAAGTGGCTCATCTTTGTATAGTACTTCTTGATCACTATACTCGGACTCTGACAGTTGTCTCTCGTCTGTCGTCTGACGTTCGTCTTCCAGCACGTAATTTGCTATGTAATTATACTCCGAGTCATTCTGACTGTCGAAACTGCACTCGGAACTGCAGTCAGACATATTATCGATGATTTATGAAGATTGTGTTGTAATTCAAGTGAGCAATCGCTAAAAGAAGTAAACGCACCCGCAAACAGCTGAGTTATATTTGTATGTAAACCAAAGCGCGTCCCGGTCACTACGTCACAGGTCATTAGTGCCCAGTCTCCCGTAGCGCTCGAATTTTTTCAATTATTCCAAAGTTTGACGGCTAATAAAAAATTGATTAAAAAAAAATTTCTTGGATTTTTCTTCATAAATACAATATTTAACTTCTATATTTTACGAAAAAATAGCAAACAGCCAGGGTTGATAGGCACTTTAACGTCCAAAATTTTTAATTAAAACCTTTGGAAAAACATTTCGCTTGGTAAATTTTTTTCATTTTAAAACATTTCTTTCTAACTTTAATGCGAATGAAATGATATAAGAACGCCGGAAAATCGTATCGTTTTAGAATTTTGATTTTTGCACCTAGAGGGCTATAAATTGAGGATGAAAAAGTGAGTAAATCACAGCTACGTCATTATGACGTCACAAGTATCTTTAAAGATATGTTATTCAGCCCCTATCTGGGATATCGATGATTTTATAAGCTATACTTACTAAAAAATCAACTATTGGATGAGATGATGTTAGAATTTTAGTAATTGATAATAAATAATAATATTTTTTATTTTTCTGTGACGTCATATTAGATGACGTCATCAAAATCATAAAATCCCTCATATCTCCATTTCCAGTTACCAAAAATTGATGAAAATTTCGATAACGTGTTTTGCATCTCGCAGGTTCATAAAATACATTCTTAAATCGTATCTAGCTCTAAAATTGATTTTTTTCGACTTCTGTAACATTTTATTATGACGTCACAATGACGTAAAAATATTCCAAAAAATTTTCAAAACTTTTTGCTACCTCCATATTACAACCACTGAAAATTTCAGAACACCAAGATAATAATTAATCAAAATATTCGTAATTAATTGAAAATTGTCACACTTTAAAGTGCTGTTTTTGGGGCCGTTTGGGCCCGCCGTGAACTTCACAAATTACAGAATAGAGCAGCCAACTGGTGCTGACAACAGTATACGCTCATCTCAGATATTAAAAACCCTAAATTGACCCTGCTTGGAGGAAAGACGTTCTACACAATTTAAAAAGCTCCTCTACAAAACTAATATCAAGAATGTCCCGGATTATCTCCAAGACATTTTTGTTCGGTCAAATCATGTACATCAACACCACCTAAGAGGCGTACATGATAATATCTTTATCCCTAGGCCAAAAACTGAAGCGCTTAAAAAAAAACTTCACTTACAGGGGAGCGACAATTTTGAATAGTCTTTCCGCCAAAGCCAAACAGGCAACCACTCTGAAGTCATTTATTGACAACATTTAATTAATATAACATTATATCATTCATTTATTGTATATCAAATATTAACTATTTTCCATACCCATATAAAATGTAGTATGTATAATATTTATATCATTTTTAACACGGCTCAATGGGAGAGCACTGCTTGTGAATATTTTAGTGATTTGACACCGTGTGTAAATAAAGTTTATGTATCTATCTATCTATCAACTAAAAGTCGTGAGTGTGCACACAATTCTCCTGCATCTCCGCTAGGAACGCCTTGCCCAGGCCTGGCTACAAATTTGACGTATAAGAACGGCTTGCATTTTAAGACTTGTGCTTTCCGACATGTAAGCATTTCGAGGACTTCATCGACCAGTCGCTCGTCGAAAGGGTAAGTTCCGGAGCGCTAACACTTTGGGGAAGAGTGGGGAAGTTGACCTGTCACACCTAACCACACCCCTCACCGTAGAGCCAACCAAGTTGCGGTTATGCTGGTAATGCCATGACGAGCGTTACCTAAATCAGTGGATAAAGGACTGCCCCTTCTGTCTTGACAACCTCTCACACCTGCCTAGGTATTTACACAGAGACTCGTACCAAACTACCTTAGTTGACAAATCCGGCTAGGACCACATGCTCTTAGACAATCCAATCCGCACGTTCTTCGGTATCCAGTGGAAAGGTTGGCATTTTGTCTGTAACACCATCCGTTTCGGCTGGAAAGCCTCCGCTTACATTTACCATACCAACGGCCTCCTCGCCTCACACTTCCTACGTTCCATTAAAGACTTCACAGATTATTCCAGTTTATAAATCTGATGATGACACTGATCCTAGTAATTATCGTCCTATCTCATTATTGCCGTTATTTAATAGAATCTTTGAGAAATGCATGTATAATAGATTGATTAACTTTGTAGAAAAATACGATATTCTATCGGATGTCCAATATGGTTTTAAAAAGGGTCATTCAACTCATCATGCGGTCCTCGACATTGTCAATACAATACAATCCAATATGGATCATAAACTATTCACATGTGCTGTCTTCATTGACTTACCTAAGGCATTCGATACTGTAGACCACAAGATACTTCTAAAAATACTTTATATTTATGGAATAAGAGGCTGTCTATATGATTGGTTCGATTCTTTTTTATCTGACAGAACTCAGACTACAGCAGTAAATTCTTACATGTCAAAAAAGGAAAAAATAGAGTACGGTGTCCCTCAGGGCTCTGTTTTAGGGCCCTTACTTTTCTTATTATATGTTAATGATATCTGTAATAGCTCAAAAATACTGAGATTTCACCTTTTTGCCGATGACACAAATATTCTATTAGCAAACAAATGTCTAAAAAATCTTGAAAGAATTATGAAGAAGTTTCTGCAGTGAAATGCTGCAATACCAATCGAGTGGTTTTTGAATTTAGAGTAGAAGATAAAATAAGATAGAAAATATTTATAGACCTACTTAAAAATTAGACTAAACTAGTTGTTATCGATATTCTGTTTGAGTGGACACGGATGTCAAAGAAATTCAATGACGCGCCAAGGAAATATATGAATTACTTATTGTTTCTCTGGAATGTGTGACCGCCCAACCAGAATATTTAAAAGACTATATAAAAATATGAGAATGACCACAGTGAATGTAAAATGTCGTTTTAATTACAAATTGTAATTTGCTATCGGACATTTATCGATTGCTTCCGTACCTGACCGAGGATGGCTGTAAAACAATATAGTCAGGGAGCATATGTCATAAAATTAAATTTCGTGGGAATTTTGTGCAGAAAGCAAGCCACTGGTCTTGTTAGCTTAAGATAGGTATCCAGAACAAAAACAATTTTGGTGGCACTTTTGTAACTTGCACCAAGCGGTTTTATGGTGTTATTAAAAAACGACCTATATAATCCAGCATGGAAACGAGGCTGGGACACAAAATCTTTTATAATTCGATTAAATATCATGGAAATTGCTTCCAAATCAATAATGTGGTGTCATTCTATGTTGTGAATAGGTCAAAGTGTTTTAAGGTCCGATAGAGGCGATCACGTGACCTAGCTTACATGGAAACGAGGCTGGAACATAAAATCCTTTGTAACTGTATGAAATATCGCCGAAATTGTTTCCAAATTACTAATGTGGTGTATTTCTATGTTTTGGATAGGTGAAGGTGTTTTAAGGTTAGATCGGGGGTGGTCACGCGACTAAGCAAACATGGAAATGAGACTGGCATGAATCAGATTTGACTAAAATCTTCTAGCACTTACATGATTAATAGCTTTCCTACGTAACAACGTGTAGTCGGAAAGCGTGTTCATTACGGTTCGTAGTATACTTTACATTGGAATGTTTATGCAATATATCTATTGTTATTATCCCTTTGGGAGAATAGTTTGTCTTACGGAAATTCTAGAATATGTAAATTACGCTTATAGTATATATGCGAATGCGAGATAGTTCATAATTCTCTCGCTAGTTGGACAGTTACGGTTTAAGTGTGTAACTAAACTACTTTAAGTGCGTAACGTCGATCAGGATGCCTCTTACATGCATGGACACAGAAGCTGGCCCTGTCAGCGAGTCTACAGATTCTACTTCTAGAATATTCTCCGACATCAAAACTCTGTTATCTACGGAATTGTCGTCTTTCAAAGATGAGCTTAAACGTCAAAGCGATCAGGCGATCGATAAAGCTGTTAAAAAGATCAGGCTGGAGCATTCATCCCGACACTCGTTTAAATCTAAGGGAAACGAAGAGCAATACGAACATGAGGAAAAAGTTGTTGCACAAATCGACGATGCCATCAGTGCTATTGTGTCGAGAAAAATGGTTGATGCCCATGACGTTCTTCAAGGAGGTAAGGCAATGATTGCCCAACGTATGAAGCACATTGTGTTAGCCGACCTACACGGTTGGGACTTTGTAAACGAATATACACAAATTCCTATAGCAGAAGACGATTCAGACGAGAAAAGAATTCGAAAAGTACTCAAAACAGTCGAAAGTCAGAGAGAAAAAAGGATGGCTGAGAAGGCTAAAAAAGCCATCAAATTTAAGGATGTTTATACTTATAAACGTCTATCAAAATTTTCTAACGAATTGCCTTCTTCTTCTTCTTTGCTTCCTATGAGCACACGTGTTACGTGTGTGGCAAGTCAGGCCACTTCTGGCGTTCATGCCTATACCGAAAGGGTAATACAACCAAAGCGAATCCACTCTTCAACGTGAGCCGTCATTTGGTCCCGGTTCAGCAAGTGCAGTTGACCTTCATCCCTGGACAGCAGCAGCAGAAGTAAAAATCAATTATCTTCGTTGGTTGATCTAGGGGAAAGTTATCTCTATAAAGATGAAAGTGTCATCGAATCTCATGGTGATAGTAGTACATAATATTTTGAATTTAAAAACTGTGATGTGACTGAGTCTACTCCAGAACTGTCAGTACAAGGGCATATCGCCTCTAGTAGGGATTGGTGGTTTCATAACTTAGCTTTATCTGCTTTAGTTAAGGGAGTTTTGTTAGATAATTATAGAATTCCTTTGATAGATCTACCTCCTAATTGTTTTCTTAAGAATAATATGAGTGCCCTTAGTCACCCCGAATTTGTCTCCAAATCCATAGAAAACCTTTTGCTCAGTAGGTGTGTTTTAGAGGTCCCTTCACCTTCGTATTGTTGTAATCCGTTACCTGTTGTCAAAGGAAAGAAGTTGCATCTTGTATTAGATCTTAGCAGGTCAGTCAACCCCTTTGTTAAGACGTTTAAATTTAAATATGAAGGCTTGCCCACTTTAGCTACCATGTTTAGGGAGAATTTCTGGTTATTTACCTTATATAGAATCTGGTTATCACCATTTGGATATTAATTCTAACTTTTGTAAATTTTTGGGATTTTCCTGGTCTTTTTCAGGTGTTGAGAGATACTTCGTTTTCCGAGTTCTACCATTTGGTCTGTCTTCAGCTTGTTACCTATTTACAAGAATGTTCAGGCCTTTTGTGGCTCGTTGGAGATCTATGGGTATTTTTGCCATATTATACATAGATGATGGTATTTTTGGTTGTAGGTCTTTAGAAGAAGCCAATTCTGCTAGTTTGCTAGTCAGACAAGACTTTGAGAACGGAGGATGGAAGTGCAATGAAAAGAAATCTAAGTGGGAACCTCGTCAGGTAGGTAAATGACACGATTCGAATGTATTTTGTTATACCAGAAAAGAAAATTGTAAAGCTCAAGTCTGTTTTGACCAGACTTATCGATGAATATCCTAACCTTCGAGTTAGAGACGTTGCAAGTGTATCTGGATTTGTAATTTCTTTAAGTGTGGCATTAGGCCCGGTTGCTAGGCTATTTACAAGACAAATGTATGCTTTTATTCAATTTAGACGATCATGGAATGATATATTGCATGCCAATGAATGTGTCTTGCAAGAATTAACATTTTGGCTGTATCACGTGGATGCCTTTAGTGGTTTTCCAATTAATAGACCTTTGTCGTCTAGCGCCATCTTGACTTGCAATGCAAGTGGGACTGGTTTTGGCGCGCATGTTACTGTCGGTAACAACCAGAAATTTTGTTCTGGTGTTTGGGATGCATGTGAGCAGGTACAAAGTTTCTCTTACAGGGAACTGATGGCTATATTTTTAGCATTACAAAGTTTTGTAAAGCCTCTTGAGGGCTGAAAAATTAAGATCCTTTCGGATAATCAAAATGTTGTACGTATTGTTCATTACGGAAGCTCTGTGGCTAGCTTACAACGCATTGCCGTTGATCTATTTAGTTTGTGCATGTCTAATTGTATCTCTTTCCAGGCTCAGTGGATTCCAAGAAAAGAAAATGAGCTCGTCGACTACCTAAGTCGCATTGTAGATCCTGACGACTGGATGTTAAATCCTGAGTTGTTCAATCATTTATCTAGACAGTGGGGTCATTTTGACATTGACAGGATGGCATGTCATTATAATAGTCAATTACCCAGATTTTTCAAGTTCAACTACATGCTCAACGAAGTAAACTACCTAGGATTTATCATTTCTGCTACTGGAATTTCACCTACAAAAGAAAAGGCAGAGGCAATCAACAAGGCAAAACCACCAAGTAACGTTGCACAGTTACAGAGTTTTATTGGAATGGCTAATTATCTACGACAGTTTATTCCAAACTTTAAAGAGGTCATGTCACCATTGTACAAATGACTACGAAAGAATGAGAAGTGGAAATGGGAAGCTAAAGAGAAACAAGCATTCAACAAGATAAAGACTTTGATTACGTCAGAGAAAGTACTACGTCACTACGATCCAAAAGCACCATTAGTCTTCCATGATGGAAGTTGGAGCCGTCATGTTACAACCAGAGAAAGGAACATTGAGACCAGTTGCATTTGGTTCAAGAGTTCTTACAGATGCTGAAAAGAAGTACTCGCAAATTGAGAAAGAATCTCTCGCCATAGTATTTGGAGTCACTAAGTTCAGGCAGTATTTGTTAAGACGACACTTCACATTGAAGACAGATCACAAGCCTCTGATTACATTGTGTGGGGAACACAAGCCAATTCCGCAGATGGCCTCATCAAGGATCAAACGCTGGACATTATTATTGACCGCATATGATTATACGATTGAGTTTATACCTGGAAAAGAGAACAACTGTGCTGATTTTCTATCTAGAAGCCCCATTGAAGGAAACGAATCATCTGAAGAGAAAGAAACTGTTCAAGTTCTATTCACTAATGAAGAAGTCATCAAAGCTGAAGTAGTGGCATCTGAGACAAGAAAAGATCCAATACTCAAGAAAGTATTATACTACACAAGATTTGGCTGGAATGATCAACCAACAGAAGAATTATTGCCTTATTACAATAAAATATTAGACATTACTACAGAAGATGACAAGCTAGTTTGGAACGATCGTGTTATAATTCCAACTTCCCTGAGAGAAATTCTGCTTAACGACTTACATACAGAACACCTTGGAATAGTGAAAACAAAGCAGTTAGCAAGAAAATACATGTGGTGGCCATTGATTGATCGAGACATCGAAAACAAAGTTAAAGAATGTTTAGTCTGCCAAGAAACTGCCAAGAAACCATCCGAAACGCAACAAGCTAAATGGTCATGGCCTGCAGGACCGTGGAAACGCCTATACCTAGATTTTGCGGGGCCTTACGAAGGAAAGATGTTTTTGGTCATCGTAGACGCATATTCAAAGTAGAAATTGTCCCTATGACTACCACCACCTCAAGTAACACCATTGCTGCCTTACGACATTTATTCAGTCACTTTGGTCCACCAGATCATATCGTCACAGACAACGGAACGCAGTTCACAAGTAATGAATTTGGAACATTCCTACGTTTGAACAATATACTTCACACAAAGACTTCACCTGCTCACCCTGCTACAAATGGTTTAGCAGAACGTTATGTGGGACACTTCAAGACGAAGACTACACAGATGAAGATTAGTAATGACCCTTTACAAGTCAGATTGGATAAATTCTTATTCATCTACAGAGCGCCAACAACGTTTGGGAAGTCACCAGCAGAATTGCTAATGAATCGGCAACCCAAGACACGATTCAATTCACTAAGACAGAAAGGTCTTCAAGACTTAAAGCAACAAGTGAAGATCTTCCAAGAAAATTCAGAATTCAAAACTGTTTTCAAACCAAGCCAAGCCGTATTTGTCTTAAATTTTGGTAAAGGAGCAAAGTGGCTACCAGGCATTGTACAGAAAGAAATCAGTCCAAGAAATTATGAAATTCAAGTCGACGATGTAATTTGGAAAAGATATTGCTCGCAAATAAGACCAAGATACATCCCTACATTCTTAATGGAAAGAAGAAGAAACGAAATCGACCTATCAGCCGAGATACCAACTACACCAGATGAACCAATGTCAACACAAGCTCAAGTGCAAAGACAAGAACCAAGTAACCAACCCGTCATGTCAACACCTACATCGAAAGAAAGGAAGGGAGAGGAAACTACAACAAAACAACCAAGAGAAAGCAAAGATACAGAACAAGAACCAAACAAAGAGCTGACTGTACCAGAACCAAGATACCCTCAAAGACACAGAAGACAACCAGAGAGATTAATTGTTGGACATTAATTTAATATTTTTGATAACTTTACAATCAGTATGTGAAACACTATTGTTATGTATGTTAGCTATTGTGACAGTAAAACTACTGAGCGTATGTAATATGACTTATTGTGATAGTAAGTAATAATACTTGACATCTCCCATGAGAATATTTGTAGTAATATCAACATGTCAATTCACAATAAAGTCACTCTGTAAGCTCCACTGCAAGTCCTGAGTACTTTCTTCGTGATATTACATATTCTCTATATCTTTAGTTTCAGATATATTTATTATAATAGTTAAGTATCGAGTACCTATCCTTTGGTTTCCTTTAATTTAGTCATTAAGTCGTTTAATTTATAATAAATTATTTATGTAATATTTGTTGTATGTGTTTATTCATTGAGCTCATAATATTCCTGGGGAATGCTACACTTGAGGGTTTTGGGAGGGATTCATTGACTGACCCACCGTGCTCCGGCATACTAATGATTTCTTTGCTAGGCACTTAGTAAGCTCCATCTTTGTCTTGTTGTGAGATAGAAGTCGTTTCATTTGCACTTTTCCAATTTGGGTTGAGTCCGTTATCTTATAGAACACAGGGTCAACTTGTCGTCTTACTCTTGTTGTTGATTTAAGAGAAAGTGGAACATCGTATCTGTCAAAAACTAAATGCATTTCGTCAGCTGCATCTTATTTGTGATTATTAAAATGGTGGAAGCAGGATTTTGTCAATCTTGACCAGAGATTGACATAAAGGAAGCAATTGGGGTTTATGAATTCTCAATAGTGCCTAGATCACTTTTTGTAGCAGATGGAACAATTCTCCATGGATCCACAAAAAGTGCATTGATGAAGATTATCGAAAAACAGGCACCGGCTACAGATTCAAACGCAGAATGCAGAGACGTTCCAGCAATCCAAATGAAAGTCTCCATTATAGATGTCATGGCTGAGTTGCAGTCACTTAACAAACAACCAGGAATAAAATCTTCTTACCTTGGCCATACATTGTACTGATGATAAACTGATTAAATCTGCCACCAACTTAGACCATCTTCCAAGGTTAACCCCTCTAATCCAATTTATTGAATGTATAAAGAATGTTGTCAAGTGTGGAAGGCTCGAGTTGTTCGGTAGAGCGAGTCAGTTTCGAGCCCGAGTCAAGTACAAGCCACGAGCCAACTTCGAGCCAAATTCGAGTCACATTTTTTCCCCCAATTTTTCAATTCTCTTCAAAAACCTGCATTAACATGAGAAATTTTCACAAGTTTGACATCAAACCGACATGATTTCAGCCATTGAAACGGAGGGCAGGCTATAAAAGACATGGGCAGCACAATTTCCCCAACCTTATTCTCTGGCAGATAATTTAATATTTGAAGGTGGGATAAAATTAAATTATAACATATTTCGAACTGATAGACAAAAATAGACACAAGAAGCTTAACATTGTTTTATTTTAGAAAAAGCCAAAAAAAAGAGAGTTTTTGCAATAAAGAGAAATAAGGGCTGGATTCTAGCTTATATTCTGGTCTTATATGACCATTTCTTAACGGATTCACTAATAGGAATATCACTGTATTATGTTACTTACATATATTAACTGTGTGAGAATCTCAGAAACATTGAACAATATCCCGTATTCAAAAAGCAACTAAAAGAAAAACTGCTATAAGAGTAAAATTGATAGTTTAACATTTGTCACAGGCTATGCCACTAAATAAATACAATATTGCTATAGTTATTTCACAATACATTAAAAGTTTTATACATTGTAAATAATTTTTATATTTATATATTTGTAAATTGTTTCTGAAAAGCCTTTGAGGAGAATCAATAAAGTACCCATTACCTATTACCTATATATTTTGTATAATAAATATCAAATACAACAAATATTAACTTCAAGATTTTAAAATATTCTTAACCTCATTTTCCTTTTTTATTTCAGCACAAGTGACCATGAGATTGTTGTAAGTACATTACTTAATTGAACATCTGTGTTGTAAGTCATATTAATATCAAAGTGACTCTATCACCCGGGGGGGATGTTTTTTCAAAAGGGATTAAAATAAGATATGTTTTATCTATTTTTATTTCCTTATAATATAACATGTAGGTTGTGACAAGTGCAGAGAACACACCTTACAAAAACAGGAAAGAGGTTAAAAATTTCTAAAAAAAAAAAAGCAGTCAAAAATCCCTTGTTTGATGATGAAGATGATTTACCAACTGTCTCACATGTATTAAAAAAAAACAGGTAATTTTTGTGAGAATCTCTTGGACAAGACGAAGTCACGAGAGCTGTCAGTTGTAAAATCCATTGGGGATTTACTGTCAACCGTAATGCGAAGAAGCTGATTGGAGAGGATGTTCGAAAAGAGTACCGCTATCTTAGTGATTCAGTCTTGAAAGCAACAACTGTAAACATGTACGAGAAAGCAAAAGTTCATCTGGAGAATTTTATTGACAAACATCCATTCTTGAAGAAGTGGTGGGAATGGTGCAACAACCGACAGTCTCATGTTTTGCGTGCGTTCAAACCAGGCTTCAGTGTGCCCAAGACAAATATGGCAGAAGTACATCACTCCAGGTGGCATCATATTGGAGCTGAAAACCTGACTCTTATCCAAGCAGGTAAAGAGGGTGTTGCAGAAAGTATTAAGATCAAGAGAAGACTTAGGGATATCGAAGTGGTGCATATAAAGGAGGAAGTGGGCCATCCATACAGGACCTACAAAGACGAAGACATCATGAGCAGAAGAAACAAGCACTGTCCTTCTGTAAAGAGCTTACTGAATATTTAGAAGACAATGAAGAGATAGAACCAACGTAAGCATGAAAGCTATGTAAATGAAAAGTCATTCCATCGTCATGATCCATATCTAAAAAACAGATCAAAACAAACTGCAAGTGTAGCTTCTGTTTCTGAAAAAGTACCACCAACTTCAAAGAAGGAAGTGCCTAGACAAAGACACGTTTCTTCTAGCCAAGAAAGGCGGGCTGCCCCACGTAGGAGTAGTAGGAGCCACAAGTTTGAACGTTCCTTACAAATTGCAAAGTCATGCAAAATTGCATTCTCTGTCTCGGAAATTAAAACACTTGATGACCATTGTCAGAAGGTAGGCGTTTTACATACCACAGGTAGCACTTACAATGTGACAATAAATGGTATTCCTGACTGTGATGACTGTAAGTATTGCAACTCAAGGGATATTTGTAGCCATATAGTGTGGGTACTTCTTTATGTTTATAAAGTGGAAGAAAGTAGCGATCTTCTTCATCAGCGTGTATTTCTAAAGTTAGAGCTAGAAAGCATGTTCAGAAATTGCTCAGCTCCTGCTGGTGGATCTACATCATCGGTGTCTGAGTCAAGGTCAAAGTGGAGCATTGGGCAACTGCATTCGCGAGGAAAACCACCTAGTTGTTCAAATCCAAAGTGTTCAAGAACTTTTCAGCGAGATGATGTCTCCATCCAGGTTACACAGCCCAGTGGACCCCACCACACAAGAATGCTAAGGGAAAAGAGTTTACCATAGATAGGAAGTACCACTTCTGCTTGATAATCTTCACTTTTTAGCACGTGGGCAACCTCCTTTTGTAGTGTTATTTCAGATGGTTATACAAGCTTACCAACTTTGGCATTTATACAAGCATATTTCAAGCCATCTTCTCAGAGCAGCTACCAGTGAAGTGGTTCGCATATGACACATTGTTAGAAAATATGATATCGTAAGTGAAATAATATTTGCGAATTTGAATAATATTTTAGGCTGTAAATGTTGGGTTTAATCTTCCACATGATTTGAACATTTGGCAGAGTTAACACACTTTGGTTAGTTGACCATAACATAACATTTTTTCTTTTAATAATTGTTCAAGTTTATGACTAAAATGTATGAATTACAAATTAAAGCGTGGTGAAAATTGAAATGTAATAATATTACAAAGTTTTTAAATGTCAAATGACAATAATGTAATGTTGAATAAAACTTTAATGAAATTTGATTTTAAGTGAAAGGAAAAGGGAAATGTTTGTTACGTATAAGTTGGAGTTTGACCTGACCACGTGGATTTATTCCCCTCTCACGCTTTGATCACGTGGATTTCTTACTCGCGCGGGAGTTATCGAGATGTATTTTCCTCCACATGACGTGCTCTCGAACAATAAGAAAACGAGTTTGAATAGGAAATATAATAAAACTTCTTTATTAAATGTTATATTTAACCTTTAGAATCATCCTCACCAATTTATGCAAGCACCCCAACGCCAAGCAAAACTACCAAGTCAGGTAAAACCTCTTCATTTTACTGAAATAAGCAATAGAAATACTTTTCTGTGTTTGATTCTCTGATTTAAACACTTGAGATGTTCAGAACACTTGAAAAGATCAAACACATTTTTCAGCCAATACAAAACGTATACTATTACAATTATTTCATAAAGTACTTTTCCTTTTAGGTAGCAGGTGAACCCTTGCTCAAAAAATCTCCCAAACAGTGATACTACAGGTAAGGTTTACATTGAAAATACAGCTTAACATTACCTACTACATAAAACAATGGCAACAAAGTTATGCGAGTGTCCATGTATGTTCACAAATATTTTTTATTTCCAAAGGCAAAAAGAAAAATGATGATCCTATCGAAAATAAAAATGAAGCACTAATCAAGGACATACTGTCAAGTTCACATGTAATTGATGACTCAGATGAGGATAGTGATCACTTTGAGCAGCAGCCGGTGCCCATTAGTCCACGTTCAAGTAAATCGGCACATCCACAATTTGGGGGGAAACAGCCAAAGAAACTGCCAGACTGCACAAGTGCAAAGTGCAGAATTGAAAAAAAAAATTGAAAGCAAGAATTGGAAGGGGCAAAATCAAGAGTGGTCTTGTATTCTATTCTATTCTCTAGTTAATCCACATGGAAGAACACTATAAAAAATGCAGACAGGCAATCAATACTCTACACAAGCTATGCAATAAAATATTATCACAAAAATTGTACAAAATATTTCAAGTAGAAACTTTTATAAATTCATTTGATAGAGTAACTTAATTATACTATGGCAATTTTTTTTTAAACAAGTAGGTCTAATAGTTTAAAATGAGTAAAGTGCACAACTGTCAACACTTCTTTATTGCGGTTCATTACTGCGGTTTTCGACTTTCTGCGAACTCAGACATTACAACAGCTCGTGAATCACCTTTTTAGCTGCCGTCAATAAAGATTTAAAAGGTACCAACTAATTAGTTTTGATTGACAGCAGCTAAAAACATATTTCACAATAAGCCGTGGGAAAGTTTGAGTTCGCAGAAAGTGGAAACCCGCAGTAAAAGCACAACTGCACTACATTAAATTGTAATGTTCTTTAAGAATATATGTCAGTTAACTTGCAGAAACACTAAAAGAATTACTAGATACTCAAACAGAGGGAATGGGTGGGAGGACAGTTGAGTTTGGCAAAGTACCAAGAGCAATTGCATTGGCAAAACAAGTACTCATAAATTCTGAGTAGTAGACTTGGAGAAAACAGTGACTACTTTCATTTGTATTTGTGTTCATTGTAGCACTTAAGTTGTTAAAACGTACAATTAGGCTGCTTGCTTATACACTTATTTCAAAAATATTGTCTTGGCTTAAGAAAAAAACGTCAAGCCAAGATAAAATGTAATGCTTCTTTTTCATTTCCATGTGCATATGTAATATAAATATTATTGTATTGAAATTACACTTAGTATATCAACAACACTGATCATATTACAATAACAAGCACATGGAAATGTGTTTTAAACATGTTTTCAGACTAAATACAAAAGCCTTTAATCTTAATATCTCGATTAGTTTTCTTTAATTTCTTGTCGGCCATATAATAAATAGGTTATTCACCGTCGTTGGCTTGGTCCGTACAATCGCGAAAAAAAAAGAACTCGACCAAATATCCTCCTACCCGGACTGCACGCTTGGTCAATAACATATATATATATGAATTTTGAGAAGTTTGAAAAACGAAGAATAGAGTCAAAAATCGAATAATGAAATTAATAATGTAGTCTAGATAGGCATGCTTACTGTCCTTTCACTGTAATTGCTAATAGATTTACAACTTGTCAAGTACATAATATACACATCTATTACAGTGAGGACACTCAAGCCATGCATACTTTAAGTGTTTTGTTAATATATTGGCATACATCCAATAATATATATATATTATGAAAAAGGCTCAGCAAATAATAACATACAATAAGTCTTGAACAGTGGTTCAAGACTCCACATTGTAAGATCTAAAGACTTCTTAACTTTTGACTACCCTATAAAATTTTCATTTTTTTATATTTTTATTTGGAGGAATTTGGAAATGGTGTGTGGTGCTGCCCACTTAAAATTAAAGCATCCATTAAAGACAGCAGCACAAGGACAGTGCTTGCCTGTCAGTTATTGGCAATTTTCTTTCCAAAAGAAAAGCTGCAGAGGAATCGGCTCCGTGAGCTGGACCAAGACATTGGGGCAATAGTTTGTGTGTGTTAGTTGTGTACGTGGCATACATGTATATAATTGTTTGTATAAGTTAGTGCATTTGGGGTCAAAAGCCTCATTAACTGAAGGCTTTTCAATCCGCAAGTGAAAAGGTTGTTAGAGAGAATTAATGCCTGATGAACAGCAAGGCATGAATAAATTCACAGCCAAAAATGTTGTGTATAACTTCCAAATATAAATAAATGCAAATGATGTATGCTATCGATTATAGTTGTTTTGGAAACACTTGCAGTTGTTGAGTGAATGATAATTGGCAATCGAAGAGTGATTATACATAACTAAACTGCAATTTGCCAAAACACTCTTTTTTTTTTTACTTTAGAAATTTGCACTAAAATTTACTCTAAAAGGTCTACTTTAAAATATATGTTCTGTGTAATTCAGATTTCTCAATGGTAGCCAAGCTCACAAAAGAGCCCAAAGCCACAACCAAGACTCCCAAAGTACCAATAAGGAGCTCCATCAACTAAACGTTGAGGGTTAAATGCAACACTATAATTCACAAAAAAGTTAACAGAAAGCTTGGTAAGTTTCTATGATAAGTGTTCAGGTGTATATTGTATTTTAAACCTCGGACATTTTTACTTGTTGTACAAAAAAAACTTTATTACGTCTTGATTTAATTGTTGATATTTTCTTTCACCCTTATTGGTTTGCTCTGGTTTGCCTCCTCTTTTATGCTATTGGACGTTTTTTAAGGTCATGTAAATAGAAAAAATATATAATATGGACCGCTTTGTAAATAAATAGGAAAAAAATTATCCTTTCTGGTAACAAGCTCTTGCATTTTTATTAAACTTGATTGATTGCACAATTAAATTTTAAAAACAAAAATAATTAGAAGAGGTTGATTCCAAGACTAAAAACGCTACTCGTCTTTACATGCTAGAAATTTGAAATATTTTATTGATTAACCAATTGATATATTTGTTTTACATTTGTCTTTTTACACTTGACGAAACACATTGTCAATCTAGTTCGATCTGGCAATATATTTCCATATAATTCTTGTAATTCATTTACCTGATGATGTTGTCAAGATGACAAAGAAACGTAGTCTTTTACAGTTAGTTTTCCTTCTCACTGTGCGACTCGCCCTACCGTGGTCACTTACAAAAACTTTTGACATTTTTTCATCTCAATCGGACCAATCAGATACACGTCTATATCGAGAGGCGGAGTTAATTTCGATCAGAGGCGGAGACTTTAGAAACTTTGATGTCTGTGATTGGTCCGATTGAGATATAAAAATGTCTAAATAATGTAAAAAATTTATCAAACGTTTTTGTAAGTAACTACGATACTGCGAGTCGCACAGTAATTGTTTATCAAAAAGTACCTTTATCAAGATATATTTATTCCATTTTATAACTTACTTATGAGCATCCCAATACTTGGATTTACCTTCAGAGTTGTAAAACTCAGGAACTGAACTCGTTCTATTTAGGACAAGCATGCCATGTCAAAAATATTTTTGTAAAATTTTAACTGTGCTTTTCCAAGGCCTGACCACCATAGAAAATACGACCACACCAAAAATTTTAGGATATATGAAAAAGCATAGCGAGGTCTTTGGAAGACCTAGCGAAGATAGATCACAATTCAAAATGTTCAATTTTAGAGGAAACGACATTATTTAGTTGTTATTGCTGCTATTTTTAAATGTAAAACGTAAAGACTTAATAAAATAAATACTAATAAAGAAATAATTTATTCAATTGCGGGTCAAAAATGAAATAAAAAATACTAAAAATTAATTATATTTGGTTACTCACAACAAATAAATGCTGTTGCAATAAAATTTCATAGCTTTTGAATAGCCTGTGAGATTTTACTGAATTTAGCTTTATTCATTATCCATGCAATAATGACATTAAACTGTATTTAAATTATCAATCTTTTTTTTTTTTTCTAGGAAGAAGGGTAAGAAAAAGACAAGTCATGCTTCGACGTCAGTCAAGATTGATAATATTCTAGACAGTTTGCAGCAGTTTATGGCTACAGCAAATCAAGCTGCTATTGCCCACGCACAGGCCCTACAAAAATAAGGGGGGGAAATACTGCCTTAATCCCACATCGTCAGTGATTTTCATTCGCCCGTGAATAATACTGAAATGATAGTACAAATTGGTACAAAAAAAAAACAATAATGCTCAATGAAATATATTTTTGAGTGAACTAGTTAACCATTATTTTACAGGCGAGTAAAATGACTTTAATCAGTTGTTTGTTTTTGTTTATCTACGAGTGTTTGTAACACTTACTTGTTTTGTTTAAGATTTTTTTTCACAATTACGGTATTGAATATAAAGCCGGTGTAATTTCTTTTACGGCTTATTTTACAGCGATATTCGTTGTATCGCGACCTGCTGTTTGAAAACTTTGGTTTGATTTGGTCTTTTGTGGACCGTCAATCAACTAGGGGGCGGAGTTATGTAATGGTTAGCCGCTGATCATGAGCTATATATAGGACACATGACATTTCCGAGGGAAACATAGATCGTTGTATAATTTACTAACAAATGAAAATTACTCATTAATAAACCACAATATGGACCAATAAAAGTTTGTTAAGCTTTATTACCTCATGTGTTGTATTACACTTTGCGAAGTCCAAAACCCCCAATAAATAGACAAAACATTTGAAAACGGATATAAACAACCCGCTGTTATCAAACGAACGTTGACAATTTAGCTTAGGTACCTAGCCTTTAGAGGCAAACAAGCTTAGCTGCCGAGCCTGGGTCAAAGTAGATCAACGTTCGTTTGATAACCAGCGGGTTGTTATCGTTGGGGTTTTCAAATGTTTTGTCTACACTGTTAAAACGGAGAAAAAAATTCAAAAAGTTGTATTTGAAAACAAAAAAAAAAAGAAATAAAATAAAATAGTTTCTTTGAATGTTTTTTATTTGTTAACTATTTTTATTTATTTTTTTTAGAATGAGTAAAGCAACCGCATTTGTCCTCACCCTTGCTTTCTTGTTGTCAAAGAGAATTAGTGCAATATCGAAGAAGCTATTCTTTTCTACTCTGATTTGAAAAAGCAGCAGACTAAAAACATATATATATAATAAGAATATTAATAATTTCCTTCCATTAACTTACAAAAAAGTTTCCATAGTCTTATTTGCTTGTTGTCTAAATGTTTTGCTTATTTCCCACCACATACTTATGTTGTTTGGCCTGGTTTTTAACGTTAATGAAAACTTATCTATTTTTTTTTTTTTCATTAAAATATCGAACGACTTTGTTTTGATATGATTGCTCTTTATCGAAAAAATATACTTTGCCATCGTTTTCTATAGAACAAGAGATAATAAAAGATATTTCAATAGAGCGATTTTCATATGACCATGAAAGAATAGACAAACGAGTAGTTAGTAGTAAACACTAAATCCATTGTTTTCTTTTGGTTTTTTTTATCAACTACTACAAACTAAATGGTCTATTTTCTCATCACGGTCATATGAAAATCAATCTTTAAATATGTAAAGGTTTTTTAGTAATATATCAAACACGAGAAAGAGTGTTTCATCAGGTTTTCAAACACCGAAAAATGAATTGAATAAACGAGGCGCAGCCGGGTTTTTTGGGGCCCATTTTGAGGTGTTTGAAAACCTGATGAATCACTCTTTCGAGTGTTGGATATTACTTCTCAAATTATTGGATAATTCTTGGAGAAATTCAAAGCAAAGTTGGCTTAATTTTATGCAAGTGTTTCATCAGATGTCAAACTCCTTCACGCTAGTGATTTTGTCTTTGTTTTCTCTTCATTAACTATTCATGAGTTTTAAAAGTGTTTTTAAAATATGTTTAATAGCTGTGTTTCACGAATTATACAACATTTCATTGTTTCACTTGTTTAGTTCATTGGTTCTGCTATTTATTATAATGCAATTTCAATTAGGTCAACTTTCATTTCCACCGAATATCCGCTAAATCGGAAAGCTCTAATGGTTCCTTGAAGGAAAAGATTCATTAGTCAAGGGGCTTCCCAAATTACCTTCTTAACAAGTTTGTGGTTGTGTTTGAGGTAACACATCAGTATATTCAGTTGAGTAACAATAACAAGGGAAAAACCTAGAGCAAATATAAAAATACTACAAACAATAGTCGTACTCTAGGCTATTTGGTATGAAAAAAAAACGATCTTTGAAAACAAGTTTTTGTCTCACAAATCATTCACTTAAAAAGGAATTGGAAATCGGTTCAATAAAAAATACGTTATTGGACTTTGAAAAACGGGTCGATAGTTTTCTTTTTATCATTATTGCACACAATTCGTTATTCCATTTCATTCGCTTAAAGTGATTTCGCACTGTGAAATCCTTTTAGATATTATACATACCCTCATATATTAAGCCCTTATTTTGCAATTGATTGCAGGCTGTTTTAAGAGGCAGTCTCGGTAAAAGCGGTCCACTGAATTTCGGGTCAGCAAAAAGTTTCTTCTCAAACTTTTACCATGAAATGGCACATACCAGTGAGTAATCACAAGTGCTTTGGTTTTTCGAAATTCCTCAAAATGATTTTTTTACAGCGCATTTCTCCTAGACCACCGTCTTGCTTCTATCGTCAACCCAAAATTACACATTTTCGGCACATCACAACTCACAAAATATTAAACGCTTGACCAAACTTTTTTAATCCAAAGCTTGTACATTTATTGAAGTAGAAAATTCAAAAACAATTTTGCATATCAAGCAAAAAAGAAAGAACGCACAATATAGTAGTGTTTTCCGCTTTTTTAAATTATTAAAAAATACCCCTCACTAAGTAGCTTATATCTCGCAAGTCCAGCACGATAAACTTTCAATTATGTTTGCAATCCACTAATCTAAGGTTGGTTAAGGTAGATTTATAAAAACATTTTGCGGTTTTGATCTGTATTTTGTACAGCAACCTCGAACTTTCTGTGATTTTTAGAAATTGATGCATGAAATATGCAAATTAGTCCGAAAAAAAACCTAACTAAACGTTATTATTTCCTTTAATTTTATTATATTCAGTCTTAATACACCAAATACAATCTTCTCAATTTTAAACCGCCTTGATCACTGGTATGATGACAACCTACTGGAGGGCCAATTTAGTTTCTGTTCAAACACGGGCTGCAAGATGCCATATACGGTCTGAAAAAGGTCCAGCAAATATTCCATGAGTCGAATGAAGACCTTAAGGTTGGCTTCATTGACCTAAAAGCCGCGTTCGATTGGATACCTCGAGAATGGATATTCTGGAGAATAAAGAACCGCAATGTAAACCAAAATAAGAACCTAACGACCTTACTAGACCTATTACAATGTATCTAAACAGAAACATATGCTGTGATGTCAGGTGAAGAAAACGATGATGCTTTTAGAACAACAAGTGGCGTAAGACAAGGTGGCTGTGAAAGCCCATTCTGCTTCGACTTATATCTTGACTATATACTACGAATCTTTGAGCACGAATGTCAACACGAAAACCTACATATCACAATTCCTTGCAGAATACCAAACAAAGAAACTGACCGATCACAGCGTTCAGAAGAGAAGAGCTCTGGAGTGCTATCCTTATTATGGCTTGGCTATGCAAACGACTCAGCTATAATGACCAACTCAGCTGTAAAACTTCAAACCGCCATGGAAAAACTCTACAATGTATTAGCAAGATTTGGTCTACAGATGTCGCTCGACAAAACCAGAACCATGGTTACGTCTGATAAGTATGATGAGAAAACATATCCTGAAACGATTTGTACAATTAACAATCAGCATCTCAAAAACACCGAGACTTTTACATACCTTGGACAGAATTTTACATACAATGAGGCATATACGTATATGTCATTTACTATATACAATGAAATGTCGATAATTTAGGACTTTAGTTATAGCGGGCTGGAGTAACCCGTTGGTTACATTTTTGCCATTTGTGTGGTGATATAAGACGTATCCTTCACAAATGTTTATATCTTGGCAGATTATTTTATTATTTACATATTTACATTACATTATTGTTTGTTATATATTTTTTTTCTAAATACAGGATAATCAATATGTGACTCTAATTCATTCAATATATACAACATGAAAAACTTAATATACTAACATGATCTTAAAAAGTTTAACACATCTATCATAAATATAACCTAATCAATGAATCCTCAACCTGCAATTGCATCAAGGCAATCAATTATTTACATTAAAAAATTCATGAATAATTAATGAGACATTTTCAAAAGAAATCATGACCATGACGAGTGTTGTAAATCTGATACAACACTAGTGTTGTATATCCTGATTTGCATAAGTTTTAACTGGTAATTTTACGGCAAAATTTATTTTAATCTTGAAAATTTTGGTAAAATATGAAAGAGCTAACCTAGACATTTTTTAAGTAGTTTACAACATTCGCGTCCGTGTTGTATCGGCGATACAATCGCGCGCCTTCGGCTTGCGATTGTATCTGCCGATACAACACGGCCGCTCATGTTGTAAACACTACATAGTATAACTACTACAGTATATACTAACATATACTACTCAATTTTTACTTTTATTGATTTTTCTGGTCAACCGTTTCACTAAAGGTTATTACTGCACTGCTTTTAGTACATAGAAGAGGGCAGCAAGAGATAAAGAAGTAATCAACTATTTGGACAGACAGTTCACTTTCCACAACACTCTCCAAATAAATGTTATAAAAGTTAGTTTTAATTTATTATTTCACAACTGTGGTTACAAATGACTGAATTTGATCCAATTGAAACTCATTAGTGGCTGACAAAATCCAACACGAATGGATCGAGATAATAGAACTATGACCATGCAAAAAGGTGCTCACAAGCTACTGAAATAACCTGTTAGTTATTCTTATTATGTTTAGCAATGAAAAAAAACTACACTATAAGAACAGAGAAAGGGCAAGAGGATAGCCAGATAAATATACACCTATATACACAATACGCAAGTATTTGTCAAAACATCAATTGAAATTTCCGTACACGCATTCATCACCTCCGGAATAGACTTGCAACACTGTACTATATGGAGTCCCTGATGACTTGCTGCAGAAACTTCAAAGTATACAAAACTCCACAGCTAGATTAGTGAACCCAACATCTAAACACGATCATATCACTACAGTATTAAAAGACCTTCATTGGCTCCCAGTCAAATACAGAATTGAATTCAAGATATTACTCATAATTACAAATGTTTAAAGAAGATGGCACCTCCATGTACACTCCCAAACGACAACTACGATCTTCATCCAAGAACTACCTAGTGACTGTTCCATACAAGCTACGAACTTATGGCTACAGAGCTTTAAGCACATCTGCACCAAAACTATGGAACTCACTAACGGATAATCTGAGAAGCTATTGAAAAAGATATTCAAATTTTCAAACGTGAGCTGAAGACGCATTTATTTCAGAAAGCCTTTACTTGATTTTATTTTTCCTTTTATTTCAATTTTTTTATGTAAAGCGCCTATGAGCTAAATGGAATATGTGCTTTATAAATAAATATTAATAATAAAATTAATAATATACCAAAAACCGTTGTCGTAAAGAAAGCCACAGTCCACAATCTCAAGTCTGCAAAGGATGTGGGTATTTCGTTTCTTGTTATCAATTTTTTAATAGCATCCTTTGATGGATGGTGACGGTGAGTATGAGGATGAGGATGAGGATGAGGATGAGGATGATGATATAACGCAATTTTAAACTCCAGGTATGTATGTTAAGGATATACAGGACACAATTCACCTCAAAGTACACGTTTTTTTCAAAAACAAACTAAATCAAACAACAGATTGAAATCCACAACCTTATAAAAAATTGAGTTCAAATTGAGTTCAAAAATATTTTTTGCAAAGAAGATATACATAAAAACGCATTTTTGATAGTCTAATGACTGCGTTGGAATCATGTTGTTACAGCGAAAACAAACTCAACACAGTAAGCTAAAACCAAACTTAACAGAAACAACATACAACGTTTTTGATATTTATTTTGATAATTCATCATTCTACTAGTTCTCAGAGTTTTTAGAGTTCTAGATCATCCCAGTCATGTTATGATCAGTAAAAGATCACATTTCTTACGTGACGCATATTGACTTACAAAGCCTAAACTTGTCAACATCGAATAAATAATCTTTTAATCCTATTAAAACAAAACTACAAATTTCTCAGTAGTAGAATTTGATAAAATGTACAACTTTAAAAGGTTTATTTGCAGAGATTTTTAGACCAATTAACGCGTAAAATCGTCATGATGTCTCAAACATATCTCAAGTTTCAAAATATGCCTGCGTTTGTTGTTTTTCGTTTTCTTTCGTCAGATATTAGCCATTTACTGAAGAATGCACTGAAAAATATGTAGGTTGAACTTGAAAAAATAACGAAGCGCCAAAAGATAAATCGCAGGAACACTTTGATAGATCAATATATGTACAATAATAAGGTCAAAACATTTGATCCGTTCACATAAACACTTCTGCAAATAAACATCTCGCGCTAAGACAACACTCTCTTACTATATGCCCGATTTCTCCAAAACTAATAAGTTTTATTTAAAACTTCAACTAAATATATAATCTTTATCATTTAAGCTTTCAGGAAATGTATACTTTGTAGGGAAATTAATATAAAGTTAACGCGTTAAGAGCCTTTTAAAAAAACGTCCCGATTGTGTCCTGTATATCCTTAACAGTTCATTGAAAAAGTGATCAATTACTATTATATTTGAGACCACACAAATTAAATCATAGTTTGCTCAGTTGTATCTGCAACACTATTCGGAACTCTTTGTAGACGTCCATGTGTAAATGTGCTCTTCCTTTTAACTTTAGCCCCTTGCGGAGAGTTAGCCCTTTGCGGAAGTTTATTGGATATGTTACCCCAGCCTCTCATGCTTCAAAGCTAAATTATCACAAGCCTCCGGCTAAAACAAACTATGGTATTCCCACATTCAAATTCTCTTTAACAACCATCTGGCATTCAATTCCCTATAAGCTTCTTGACAGTGTGTCCTCTTTTAAGGTTCTTGGAGTTACATTGAATAAACAACTCAAGTGGGAAGATAACATTCAATGCGTTTTATACATACAAAATTAATAACCATGAGCTTAATGGAGAAATGTGTTATGTATTCAAGTGCTCGTCTATCGAGGAAAAGCTTACCTTAAGCATGGCATACAATGGCAATGGAATTCTGAATGACTAATACTGCTTCGCAGATGCCAAGCATAACAGCTGCATAGGAATCAAGACCTTGACACTTTGGGTATACCATCCAGTTATGAGAAAGCTAGTCACAGAATTTAAAAGGGCAAACCAGTTGTTAGCATTGAGGCATCCTTAGCCCAGGTCAAACAGTTAGCCTCTGCCCCTACCCGATTCAGGTAACCATCTGCTGTTGTAGCTGCACCTCAAAATGTAGCGGACGACGCGAGAGTTTCTGGACACTCCAAGGCGGCTGAGCACGAAGCAATTCTAAGGGAAACAAAGTCGTTAATGTACAATGTCCAGTTTGGTAATTATCAGACTGATGGGATCGAGAGAAGAGAGTCGAATCGCCACTACAATCGCGAAGATAACCAAGAACACTCCGACAAGCCTACCTTCCATCTTAAGAGTGGATGTCAGCAAAAATCGAACATATAGCGGCAACACTCAAAAAATAGATTTCGCTTATATTTGCAATATTTGGTAGGCCTATAGGTCCTATCAATCGTGGTATACTTCGTTTCTTTAGATTTTCTATATTTCTCTAGAAAATCCAAACAAACGATTTTAGGCCATATCACATTAAATAACAGGAATTTGCATTCCAGTTGGTTCTGGTAAGCGATCATTCTTTAACTTCTTTTTTTTTTTACCTTCCTGGAATTTTAGGTATGTGCAATAACTGCAATGTCTCCTTTGCATGATAGCTGTGGTCTCACAGATAAAATGAAAGATATTAATTGCTTTGGTAAATGTTTTCTTGGGTTATTTACAGTGCGAATCACAAAACTGTGGGCACCTAGAAATATTTTAGAAATCGTTTATTATTCGTTGAACAACTCAGAAACAACTATATCACCGCAAGAAGTTTGACTGATGTGTAGTATGATAAACCTTTTGTAGTTAGAGTTGTTTGTGAGTTGTTCAACCAACAAGAAACGATTTCTAAAATATGTCTGGGTGCCCAGGGTTTTTCGATTTGCACTGTAATAGTATTTCGTATTAATACGGAGTTGATTATCAGAAAATCGTGAATCACGCGTACTGATTGGTTCGTGATTTTCGGATTATTTTATTTTCATGCACCTTAATTTAAAAATAAGAAAAAGATCAAAAACGTTTATTTTTTAACAGTTGACTCTCTCTGAACCACTCTCGTAAGCGACCACTATCTTAATTTCCTGTTTTGTTTTACCGGAGAACTCGGTAATAAATCTCTCTCTTAAGCGACCTAAAACATCTTTAGAGATTCCAGGAGTGTAAGTTGAAAGATAAACGCTTATCAGAACCAATTGGAATGAAAATTCCTGTGGTATTTACTCCTCTTGTCCATTCTAGTCCCAGTGTAAGAACATAATAGTTCTTTTTGGGGGAAAATGGAGTTTTAGCTAATATAAACAGACGTTGCCGCGCCAATGAATTAGTCTACTTATAGATGCTCGTTAAATTTTCTATTTGTAGAACCAGAAAATTCCAAAATATCTGCAAGTTGAATAAGTTTCAAGGCATAAGGCATGTTTTTTAAAACTTTCTAAATAGTAGAGTAGATAAAATAAATGTCCATGCAAAATTTATCCCAAATTTATCCATAAACAAGTTGTCTTGATTTTGCCGACTATGCAACTTGCCGACTTGTTCCGTATCATTCAAATTATGTTCAACTTTACAAAATTTGCACAGTCAATAGGATATATAATAAGCAAATTGTAGTATAATTGTTAGGGTGAAGTATTGAATTGATGGTAAATGGGAAACGTTAAAAGTTGGACAAAAAATTTACAGCCAAATTAGCGGCATTTAGGCCTAAAATCGTTTTTTTCGATTTTCTCGAGAAATAGAAAATGTAAAGAAACGAAATATTCCACGATTGATAGGACCTATAGGCCTACCAAACTTGAAAATATAAGCGAAATCTATTTTTCGAGTGTTGCAGCAAAATTTCGTTTTTGTCCGATTTTTGCTGACATTTGTGTAAATAAAAATTGTGAAACTTATATTCAACAGGAAGACATAGAGTCAAAACAGGTGGTGGGCGCGCTACGACCACGGAGCAGTCTGGGATATGATATTCGCAAATTTTCGTTTCAAGATGGCGGAAGGCCGGTTTCCGAATGGTAAGTTCAACGGCTGTTTTTAAGTTTATTTTAAGAGTTACACTTTTAAAATTTAACGTTGATAAAACTTTAGACATTGTTCTTCTTCGAGAGGAGTTTTTTTTTGTTGTTGAAGGAAGGTTTTAAACGGAAATTATTTGTGTTTGAATTCATGCACTACATTTTCAAACTTTCAAGTTGTAACGCGATATGGGCATGAATTGTACGTTAAAATGTCTAACTGCTTAAGAACACTGTCTTAAAACTACATAAATAGAATCTCCAGGAATATATCTTATCAAAGGTTTGATCGCTCCCAGTCGCTCCCCTCGACAAATACCTTTTTAGGGGGTTTAAGTTTGACATTTTTCTCACATTTCTTATAGGTTGAACTGTTTGCGTGATGGCGACTAAGCGTTCACATGTTCCAACAGGGGACACCCCTGGCAAACCAAGATCGAAACTTTTAAATATGAATGACGAGAAATCATCAAGAAAAACTCTATTTGGTTCTTCTAATAAGGCCCCTCTACACATTGGACCAGCAAAGAAATATCAGTGTTGGTCCAATACATCTGCCTTTATTGGGAGGACGCACACACAGACAAGTGGCCATTCACTAAAAACATGAAATTTTGGAGTGGTTGTGCAAATGCATTCAACAAAACATGCAATTCCTCCAGATCAGGTATAGATCAACTCGTTTATTTTATATCACAAGGATTTATGTTTGGTTTCTTTTATGGAAAATTATGATGAAGTAACACTAAATTTATCTTGATCAAAACTAAACTAGCTAAATCTATTGTCACATCTCACACCATCTTTTTTACTAGGACATGCATGTCGAACAAGAGTGGTTAAACATCTGGCAATCCAGTATTCATCACTATCTGAAGCAGAGGAGGATTTAAATATTGACTATAACTTGAACACTATTGAACCTGGCGACTCTCAGCCTGGCGATTCCAAATCGCCAATTTTCTTCTGTTCGCCTAATAAGAAACAGCCTGACGTTCCATGTGCTGGTGATGCAATCACAAGTTTGTTAGCATGCTTTGAGAGCTTGACACCAAAGTTGAAATTGACGCTGTTACAGCTATTATACAAGAAAGTTGCCATCGATGTTGGGGGGTACGAATTTTTTTAATTTGTTACTTCAGAATTTGTGGACTAAAAGGTATGAAGTCATTGTTTGATGAGAACAAAAACAATCGCATCTTAAAGCAGCTGTCCAACTGTACTGTTTCACTCGAAAATAACTACAGAATGCCAATGGATCGTATGCCTTTTGGAGTGATTGATTACAACGTTAACTTCTTTTCCTCACAACCAACCCAAAAATTGGGAATTGAAAGTCATTATATTGAATGAATGACTACGATGTATGCCCACTTTGGCAAGAAATGGCTAAATCTCTTCCGTGGGCCAGTGTGGCAGTATGCAGACAATAATTCTTCTATCCTTGAGGATGCCTTACTTGAAAGAGGAATATCGTTGGTTAGTCAGACTCTATGGCTTAATCTTCTTATATAGTAATCTGAATCTGCTAATCAATTAATCTATCCATTTAATACTCTTATATCAATGTTTGTTTGTAGATTTTAGTTATGTTTTTTTATCTTATATCTTGGTATATGGTTTTATAATATTTATGTTGCAGGACCATAGAGTGCATTCAGTAAAAGCATGAAACCCTAATTACTAAATTGTGCAAAATAGTGCTAGTTGAACAATAGAACACAAAAGCAATAAGCATAAAATAGTACAAAATAGTATTACTAGAGTACACATTAAAAGTGTGCAACATAAATACCACTAAATTATGCTAAATTATGCAAATTATTTTGTTCTCTATTGTTTAATCAACACTATTTAGTGGTAAATAGTACAAAGTATTGCACACTTTTAGTGTTTGTACTCTAGTGTTTCACACTTTTACTTAATGCACTGTACTAATAATCTGTATATATTAACCTCTCAGTTAATATCAACCTATCCTGCATCTATCAATCAATTATTTTCACATCATCTCAGTTTTCATTTAGTTTTCAGTTATCATTTCATTATCATATATATATATATATATATATATATATTTGGATTAATATTGTCCTTTTCCAACCAGACACCAACTGCTCCTTGTCAAATGGACAACCAGACACCAATGTTCACTCCTAGTAGAGACAACCAGACATCAATGGTCACTCCAGGTAGAGACAACCAGACACCAATGATCGACACTCGTAGAATAGACAACCAGACACCAATGGTCGACACTCGTATAATAGACAACCAGACACCAATGGTCTACACTCGTACAATAGACAACCAGACACCAATGGTCGACACTTGTGTAATAGACAACCAGACACAAATTGTAATTCAAGATGTAAGTCACTATCATTAAATGATTCATACTATGTACAAATGTACACCTAATCTGCATCTATCAGTTCATCTATACACCTTAGTTTTTGCAATAAGGTTGTCATACAGAAATTGAACATTTGTCATAAAGAAAATAGAACATTTGTGATTCAGTAGGATAAGAATTGATTAATCTCATTTAGATATTTATTTTAGTGTGTTCATTGACAGAACTTGTCACTAAAGTGGATTATATTAACCATCAACTTAACAAAATTCCCGAGAAAAACGTCTACGTCATCATCTATCGTACAAGCAAAAAATAAGATGGCAGTCGAGGGGTTTGAGCCATGAGTCTTGTTTATAGGGAATCAAAACTAGACCCCCTAAAACAATGGTTTCCACTATCAAGTAATTTATGTGGTTGTAAACCCAGTCAATTCGTCAAATCTACATTCTTCGTCAAATTTCAGAGTGAAATCCAGAAAGTAGATCGACAGGATTTATGGCGGAAAGACGGACAGTTCGTACAAAGTCAAGTTTTTGGTGAACGAATAAGCGATGTGTTTGTAATAACCTGCTTTGGTTTATTTGGAGGTATACTACGTAAATGTAAAGATGCGCAACTCGATTCTAACGTATTTAAAACCTTCGTTGAGGTATTAAATTCGGTGGATCTCTCGACTACTTATCCAGATAAAAATAAGACTTCAACATCGACTCCTAAAACAAGCCGTATCAAACTTCTGGAAAAGGAGCTTGATTATTACTAAAAAGAAGGTGAGAGATGTAGAAGTGGCCTTAAAAGTAGCCGCTATCACTACAACAGAACCGGCCGCCGAAGCAATCCTAGATAACAGTGTGAAATCTCCAAGCATTTATAAGATTTCTCAATTGGACGATCTTGCGCCTATTTCAAAGAAACGTCATTTAAATGCTCTTTGTAAAAGAACCGTGAAATACATCACGGACTGTTGTAAATTATACAATGTCAATATCGGCAAGTTGTTTGCAAATTCGTATGTCTATGGAGACTCCTCGTTACAAGAGTGAACTGTATCCTGGCTTGAAGAGCTGTTCGAGATCACGGTTGCCAAAAAAAGGTTACAGAAAATAAAATACATCAGACTGTTGTAAATTATACGATGTCAATATCGGCATGTTGTTGGCAAATTCGTATGTCTATGGAGACTCCTCGTTACAAGAGTGAACTGTATCCTGGCTTCAAGAGCTGTTCGAGATCACGGTTGCCAAAAAAAGGTTACAGAAAATAAAATACATCACAGACTGTTGTAAATTATACGATGTCAATATCGGCATGTTGTTGGCAAATTCGTATGTCTATGGAGACTCCTCGCTACAAGAGAGAACTGTAACTTCGCTTAAAGAGCTGTTGGATATCATGGTTGCCAAAAAAAGGCTATAAAAAAACCAATGTTTAATTGCTAATGTACTTACATAGAAATCAGAGTTCCTGATTGGGTTCAACTATTTGTTAAACTGTGTGCAAAGACGCCTGATGATGCATGGCAAACAATTATATATTTTCTGAACATTGGCAGAACTGGGGTAAGTAAACTTAGAAGAACTTAAGAAACTTTTAAGTTAAAAAAGTAAAAAGTAAACTTAAGAACTTAGAAGGCTTATTAGAAGGCTTATAAGAAGGCTCAATGATGAGAAGAAAGTTATCAAAGAGAAAGGAATTTTCAGCAATGGAAATTTATATTTTTGACTGTATTTGAAGTAACAGTGAACAAGGAGTATGAATTAGATAATAAATTATTATGATAAATATTTAAGAACAATAATATTAATTATTCTAGTATCAAGCATTTAAAGTGAACTAATATAACTAACTAGTTTATCAGTGTTATATATATAATATCGCTTTTGGTGGACAATGTTAATGCCAACATTAACGGGATTTCTTTTAACATTAAATAGATATGCAATGTATAAGGTACTATAAAGAAATATACATTATGGTCTGTAACAAAAGTGCTGATATGCTTCGAAAGTTTACATGTATATTAATTGGCATTGCATGTAACAATAGCTTTTAATTAAAAATTAAACTTAATATCCCACGCTAAAGCTTGATTGAATGTAACTCCGTGTATTAGGCATTTTAATGTATTAGGCATTTTAATAAATTAATACTTATGACAGTATTAATTAACAAGATTAAGTACATTGTTTTTTATAATTGTTTTTCAATTTACAGGCTTGTTTAAATCATCGAAACACTTTGTATTTTAACTAATCCTCAATAAAAATACATACATAGTTGAGGCTTGTTTTAACTTTTTATGGAATCCTTAGAATGGAATACTGGATTATCTGAAGTTTTAAATACATTGCCTTGTTTTACTTTTTGTTAAATTTCATTTCATCACGGAGAAAATTGACCATTAAAATGCCGCGATTTAAAGTTGGTGAACACATGAGAGCCCAGAAGCATGCAAAGGAAGACATGGTAGAAGAAAAAAAACACCACGATAGCTGCACTGAGCAAGGAAACTTTGGAGATGGGGAAAGAAATACGAGCATAAAAGCCAACTCCGGAGATTGAATGAAAAGGTAGGTAAACTTATTTAGGTTTATTTTTTTTATTTTTTTGTTGAACCATCAACAAAATTCCCGAGAAAAACGTCTACGTCATCATCTATCGTACAAGCAAAAATAAGGTGGTAGTCGAGGGGTTCGAGCCATGAGTCTTGTTTATAGGGAATCAAAACTAGACCCCCTAAAACAATGGTTTCCACTATCAAGTAATTTAAGTGGTTGTAAACCCAGTCAATTCGTCAAATCTACATTCTTCGTCAAATTTCAGAGTGAAATCCAGAAAGTAGATCGACAGGATTTATGGCGGAAAGACGGACAATTCGTTCAAAGTCAAGTTTTTGGTGAGCGAAAAAACAAGCGATGTGTTTGTAATAACCTGTTTGGTTTATTTGGAGGTATACTACGTCAATGTAAAGATGAGCAACTTGATTCTAACGTATTTAAAAGCTTCGTTCAGGTATTAAATTCGGCAGATCTATCGACTACTTAGCCAGATAGAAAAAAAGACTTCAACATCGACTCCTAAAACAAGCCGTATCAAACTTTTGGAAAAGGAGCTTGATTATTACAAAAAAGAAGGCTAGAGATGTAGAAGTGGCCTTAAAAGTAGCCGCTACCACAACAACAGAACCGGCTGCCGAAGCAATCTTAGATAACAGTGTGAAATCTCCAAGCATTTATAAGTTTTCTCAATCAGACCATCTTGGGCCTATTTCAAAGAAACGTCATTGAAATGCTCTTTGTAAAAGAAGCGTGAAATACATCACGGACTGTTGTAAATTATACGATGTCAATATCGGCATGTTGTTGGCAAATTCGTATGTCTATGGAAACTCCTCGCTACAAGAGAGAACTGTAACTTCGCTTAAAGAGCTGTTGGAGATCATGGTTGCCAAAAAAAGGCTATCAAAAACAATTTTTAAATTCTAATGTAGTTACATAGAAATTAAAATTCCTGATTTGGTTCAACTTTATGTTAAACTGTATGCAAAGACGCCTGATGATGCATGGCAAACAATTATATATTTCCTCAACATTGGCAGAACTGGGGTAAGTAAACTTAGAAGAACTTAAGAAACTTTAGTAAACTTTAAGAACTTAGAAGGCTTATAAGAAGGCTCAATGATGAGAAGAAAGTTTTTAAAGAGAAAGGAATTGTTTTCAGCAATGGAAATTTATATTTTTATTTCTCCTCGACGATCATAATCATACACACATCATATAACCGCAGATCAGACCCACATACGTATCTATTTTTTACTGTATTTGAATAAGTAAAAGTGAACAAGGAGTATGAATTAGATAATAAATTATTATGATAATTATTTAAGAACAATAATATTAATTATTCTAGTATCAAGCATTTAAAGTGAACTAATATAACTAACTAGTATATCAGTGTTATATATATAATATCGCTTTTGGTGGACAATGTTAATGCCAACATTAACGGGATTTCTTTTAACATTAAATAGATATGCAATGTATAAGGTACTATAAAGAAATATACATTATGGTCTGTAACAAAAGTGCTGATATGCTTCGAAAGTTTACATGTATATTAATTGGCATTGCATGTAACAATAGCTTTTAATTAAAATTTAAACTTAATATCCCACCCTAAAGCTTGATTGAATGTAACTCCATGTATTAGGCATTTTAATGTATTAGGCATTATAATAAATTAATATTTATGACAGTATTAATTAACAAGATCAAGTACATTGTTTTTTAATAATTGTTTTTCATTTTACAGGCTTGTTTAAACCATCGAAACACTTTGTATTTTATCTAATCCTCAATAAAAATACATAGATAGTTGAGGCTTGTTTTAACTTTTTATGGAATCCTTAAAATGGAACACTGGATTACTGATGTTTTAAATACATTGCCTTGTTCTAATATTTGTTAAATTTCATTTCATCAAGGAAAAAATTGATCTTTAAAATGCCGCGATTTAAAGTTGGTGAATACATGAGAGCCCAGAAGCATGCAAAGGAAGACATGGTAGAAGAAGAAGAAAAAACACCACGATAGCCGCACTGAGCAAGGAAACTTTGGAGATGGAGAAAGAAATACGAGCAAAAAAGCCAACTCCGGAGATTGAATGAAAAGGTAGGTAAACTTATTTAGGTAGCCACGGCAACAACTGCAAAGATTATTGCTGTAGTGAAAAAAAGCTGTAGACGAAAAATTAATGCCTGCCAACTTAATAGTAAATGAAGTAAAATATTATTAATATATATTATTACAATGTAAACTAAGGATGCCTTTTGTATTTGGTGAGAGGTTGGTAGAGGATTACAAAATGGATCAATAATTTGTTAATACAGGATAGATGCATACATGATTCATTCACTAACCTGACGGCTTTTTTCATCTATAGGTTCTGATTGAAAATCTACGTAATGACGAGCAACATCCTCTACTATTAAAGCCAAAAAACATTGCTAGAGAAGATAACCGTCTTCGCCAACAACTAAGGAAGCAAGATCCGAGGGACCTAGACTTCAAACTACAACTGCATTGTATACAAGATGAATTGTTTCGGGCAGACGTAAATGTATAACTATTATATCAATGCAACAATGTATTCTTTTTGATTTGTTGCATTGGATTCCATTGAGATATCTTGAGCTGTTCTTTTATAGGAACAACTTTTTTTATTTGTTGGGCTGAAATGGTTCTAATATATATATATATATAAACTGCATGAATGTCAAATTTCATGCAATGATTATTAACAACAGTTATCCATTTTATTGTGTTAACGGTAAAAGAAGAGCGCCGTCTAATTTTTGCCTCCAGAGCAACTGGCAGTGCTTGCAAGGGCAAAGACTTGGTAAACCATCCGTTCAACCAGCTGTTATAAACGCCTTGGGGATTGCATCAAGCAGATACCATTGGTATTTGTGTTTATGTCAGTTAAAGAAACAATGACTACAAAAAGATAAATTGATAATAACTGAAAAGTAATATACACCTAATTGCAAGAACGTTGTTCTGAATTTTGTAATTTAATGGGAGAGGAATTAATTGAAAGACAACAGAAGATCACTCACGCTTAATATTTCTTCAATAAAGAGTTCAGCTTGAGCGATCTTTTGTTGTCTTTTAATGTAAAAGTGCATTCCATCAGTGTCTTCAAGATTTGACTGAAGAAATCGACGGAAAGCTATTGAAAAATCAGTGAATAAAAAGCCAGTGAAACCAACGATTTCGAGCAATTGCACCCGGGAGAGATTTTGGGAGCAAATGGCCACAGCTGGCAGAAGGCAATTGGGACTGTTCGACGAAATAACCTGCGTTTTCAAAAAAGGGGGTCTAATATAAAATACTATTGAGATTTTCTGCAAATGCTCACCGGCAATACGTCGATCGTTCTTTTTGTGCCGGAGTCATATTCGAGATGTCAAATGGAGCAGCCTTGAGGAAGCATGTATTTCATTCTGCAATTCATGCATTGTTTTGGAAACAGCATAACTATCAGCCTTCCGTTGATCATGGAATTTGTGAGCATTTGCTGGGATGAAATTTTCACTGCTGGCCTCACAATCCCAGTCCTCATCTCCATCTATGATATCCGGTGTTGGTGCTGGGGAAGGTGCCCGAATGGATGACCTTGGGACAAAAGCAGCAGTTGGATTTGCTTGTTTATTCATTTGTGTTTATGTTCATTTGTTTGTTTGTTATTTTGATGTTAATTAAAACCTGCGAATTTGACAATCAAAAACACAATTCAAGAAAACTGTCATTGTTGACTTTGAAAAAAATCGCTGGTTCCTTGTGACTGATTACCTATGAAAACATTAAGAACTACATTGTGTTTACTATAAAACCTACACTGGTCACTGTGAGGATAGAACCATGTAATTTCAAAGTTGCCGCGGATAAACCGATATTTGTGAAATCTTACCGTCCATAAAATAATTTTGTGTGAAGTGTTTTGTATGCATAAAATGCTTAAAATCCAGTTTTCCAACCAATGTATAATCACTCGCAAACTAAAGCTGCTCTTGAAGTTATTTGCTCAGGATTACCTACTTTCAATATTATTTTATATTATTTTTTTATATTATCTCCAAACATTGATTTTTGTGTCGTTTTCGGAAATTCAAAAAACAATATAGTTGCGTGGAAGTCCAGGGTCTTGCACTTTAGAACTTGTATGGTGTCTCGGTAATCATGGAAACAATCGAGCTGAAATCATGTACCAAAATGATGCAGTTTTATAGTGAGTATTTTCAAACCGGCAGCCGCCTTGACACCGCCTTGACCCCACCTTGCCATGAAGGCACAGCCAAAAAATACATCAAATAGTTCTCATTTTGAGTAGAACATTTTATTAAATAAATGCATTTGGTGTCTAACAAATAAACTTGTCTTTGTTTCACTACAATAAGATTACTGGGTGTTTTCGCCTCGCTTTCAAAATTTCCGATGTCCTCAGACAGACGTACAGACAAACAGACTATTTTCAACTTAGCTGCTGCACGTGTTCTGCACGTGTCACATTTGATGTTGATGATGAACAATGTAAAATTAAATGACAGTTATATAGAAATAGAAAATTAATTAGTTCGTTTTTTATTTTACTTTTCCCTTCCTCGTTTTCCTTTTAATTGTTTATCCAAAATTTAATGCTAACAATGCTTATTTTCACCAATGTTGTGTTGCACGTGGAAATTTGCAATTTTGATAAAATATAATAAGTGAAGCAAATTTGTGTAACAAGCTGATGACGGTCAGTGACTGGCATCAATATTCTTTTTTTGTAGAAGCTGCTAAATTAACGTCAATAAGGACGGTGCGGCAAGAGTTGTTAAACATGGTAAATGGTGTGGGTTTTTTACTGCCTCAAGTTATGACCACAATGGATGAAGCAAGTCTTTTCGAAAAAAAAAAAAACATTTACGGATAAAGACACTTTTGTTTTGACTTTATTTTTTTGCAAATGATTGTCCTCCAATGCAAATATTCGATGTGCGCAATTGTGGGCAAACAATGTTGTAAAAGACTTGAAGTTCAAGTCTCGCACTATTCAAGAACAGTGGATTTCGCGAAACATTGATAATAAACGTCGTTTATGGTATTACTTTGATCTTGAAAAACAACGAATGTGTACTTCAAGGAGAGGATAAAGGAAATAAACACTAATTTCGACAAGTGACTAACTTCCTAACTTTGACAAGCGATTACAAATCAACATTGCACTAATCTAGTTTGAGTCAATCAAATCAAAGTCACGACTATTGTTACACGTAGAATTCTTAAATTTTCACGCATTTCAAATTACGCATGTACATGAACTCCTTTTGGTATCCATCACTATATAAACGTACATTTTAAACTTAAGGTAATTGTATTTATTTACTTAATCATTTTACAGTTGTGTAAGGTATTCCAAAAAATTGTGATTGTTTAGTGGATCAAGAAACAATGACGAAAGCAATTAAAGTGTAAATGAACACTATAAAACATACAAAACGTATAAACTTAATAACATCCATTATTAATCTTATTATATACATATATATGTTGGTGTGTTCAATTTTTCAAACATAACACCTAACATAACACCAACGTATTACCATCAGTCATTTCTTGTGGTCAAAATTACAATGGAATGCGCTCAAAAACTATTTAACTTTTTTCAACTACACATTAAAACGAGAAAAGGAAAGAGTTCTTGACCTTTACAACGAAATCTCCCTGCTTTAGGAGCAGTTGGATAAATACAGACACGGGGTATCCAAACTATTCTCTCGTTGATAAATAGCAGCCCTTGGAGAAGAAACTTCCGCAACTCCATCAGCGTCGTAGCAAAAACCTGGTTCAATTTAGCTGGTGTTGTACAGCCAGACGTCGCTGTTAACCTTCTAAATGATGCCATTGTTTGCCCGCCTGAAGTTGATTTTGACGAGATGACAGTAAAGTCAAACGAAGTGTCAGACTTAATGACCATATTTGAAAACATTGATATTAGCCACCCCAAGCCAGAAGGCTACCGAGACCTTTACACTCTTGACAAAGATGCCCTTTTGTGAAAACGACAAGAACACCGCCGAGACCAAGACCACCGAAGTGCACTGGAAAACCTCATCGGTTTCCAAACACTTGAAAAACAAAGCAAATGTTTTCTTGTGTTTGGAAACCCGATGAAACACTTGCACTGATTTTTGAAATATTACGTCAGCACAAATTCACAAGTAGCTAGTCGTATGACTGATTTAGTTGTATTTTGTTGAAACCTATGCAATTAGTCGTTTTCTTAATCAACCTTCATTAGAATGGAAATAATATACCCGTGAAACAAATAGTGATAATTAGTGATAAATAAACAACAAAATTAGAATAAAATTGCACTAACTATTAACTCAGCTAACTATTTCACGGGTTTATAATTTACAAGTTAGTCGTATAACTAATGAAGTCGTATTTTGTCGTGTTGAATTACAAAGAATGTAACAAGTTCAGTGGTATTACTAGTTTATAAAACGGTATCCGGTCGTTTCGCTACTTAACACTTTCGCTACCAGTACATTCGCTACTGAAAAGGTTCTTTCGCTACCTTGTCAATCGTTCTTTCGCTACTTACTCACAGTATGACTAAATCTCTCAAAGTTTCAAGGTCACAATGAAGCTGGAGTTATACGATTGTGATTTTGTGGTAATCATCAAAAGAATTTAAAAATTTTAGGTAAACGTGATATTTACAGCCCGTAGTCGAATCGTCGATTTCAATCATTCGATTGACGTACGATTGATTATGTTTTTAAACTGTCTATATTGGACATATTCATATTTGGGAAAAAGATATGATTTTAGCACTGAATATAAAGCGTTTATGCAAAGCGAATAAAAGAAAACTACGACAATTATGCTTTTTGTTAAAAAAAACTGTTATACTTACTTATAGTATTAGTTGATTTTAAAGCACTCTTGCATGGTCGAACTGCAGAAAGATCGGCGTTGTAATACTTCTCAAATCTCGACACTATTTTGCGATAAGTCGCTTTAGTGCTATATTTTCGTCTTTAATGTGTTCTATGAAACCATTATATATGAATAAATGTAACTATAGAAGTGTTATTTGACTTTATTTAAAGTGCTAGTCTTACGAGTATGACACAATTTCTAAAAATTATACCTTTTAAAACTTCAGATGATGGTTATATCACTGTTCAAATTTTATTTTCATACGAGTCCGGGAAGTTGCTGTATTTAGCGTCTGAAGTTCGGCACTTTGCGTCCGCCATTAATCGATCGCGTTCTTCTGAGCCGGCCTGTCATTATCGCACAATATAAATAACAGAGGTTTAGTAGCAATGAACATTCGAGCGTTGAGCATATGACGTCACTTCCTTTAGTCATAATTCATCAAATGTTTCATTGATTCTTGAATATTTTTACGTCCAAACTCTAAAACATGTCTCCTACAATATGTGTTGTTCAGGTTTGGTCGAATTTGTCTGACAATAACGCCGAAATTTCAATTCATTTCAGTCAATAGACTAAATATAAACAAATCGGATTTGCCCGCACAAAAATAGAAAACTTTCGCAAAGGCATTATCTGCTTGATTCATTTCAAAAGAGACCAACTTACAAGGAATGTTTACATCGAGGGATGCAAAAGGCAATTCGTAACTGAAACGAGAGTGTCTAAAGAATGGAACTTACTAAAGAAACTCATCAGTAAAGAGCGCTAAACTATGCATCATTGTCATAAAAGCTTGCCCTACGTAAAGCAAAAGTGACAAGCATTTGTTGTATCTCGTATTTAGATTTATTGTTGTTTTTTATCTTCATTATTTCATCAAAAACGCTACACTCCTTTTGATATAAAGAGCTCAGTTTTTTTACTTCCAAAATGTTATGAAACTCGATTTGTTTTGAGTCAGTATGTCAGCCTACGTAAGGTCAAAATGGAAATCATTCCATATCAAATAACGTATATGTTTTACTGATCTAAGAATATGTATTATAAGTTACAGAATTAACTAACTAAACAACCTATAAAACTATTCGCAGAAAAAAATAAAGACGAAAACTTTGAGTTTGTTTATGAAATGAACGCTCTTGGATGCCAGTATAACTAGTAAGCACATATTGCGAGTTGTCAGTGTGGCATTTTATCTCGACTGTTTTTAATACTGACTAGCTTCATGAACGTGCATGGAAAACTGATTTTAACGATTAACAAATTGAAAGAGCTTGCACTTGTGATTAAAAAGCTACATAATTTTTAGAATACTCTAGATAGATTACTTACTTTTGTACACGCTGGTTTGGTTACGGGCGAACAACGGCATGCAAACTATATATGAAGTAACTTCGGTTACAACACAAAACGAACAAATCAAGACAACAATTCTAGCACAATAAACGTCTTTTAATGCTTATTCAATACACCAATCAGGCTATGCAGTGTCCTACATCTTTTCCCTACAATGATCGTTATACAGCGACTATACTCTTGATGTTTTACAATACAGTTGTAAACTACACAGAGAATATTTGCACTCGCAAAATAAACATAAAAGTTAATGATAAATTTTTAAATATACTGATAGACTTACCAAAGATATAACTTGTAATTGATTATGAATTGCAATTAATGATTTCATATTGATTTAATGGGTTCCCGTAGCTGTTTTTGTTTTTAGTTTCGACTCGAGCTGTTGATCTACAATATCATTACGTTCTTCTTCGATAGCACAATCTTCTCTTGATTTTTTTTTACCATCGGCTCTAAATCACTTTCAGACTTCTATCAAGTAGTTGATGATGTTGTTCCATACTTTTTTTCGTCTTTTTTGCGTGATAATGGTATAAAACTCGCATCAAAAGAGCACGCTACTTCATATAAATATTAGTAAGGAACTTCAACTTCAAAAGCGTATTCCTCTGCTTGTTCTTCTGTTGCTAGCGGCTCTATATCGATATCAGACATTAGCTCAGTAGTCGATAATGTTGTTGAGAGGGTCTCTTCGTATTCTTCGCTTAGTAATGATGAAAAATTCTCATCATAGTCATCCAGAACAGACGCCATTTCATACAAGTATAACAGAGAAATGTATTTCGACATGAAGCGTCTTGAGCATATGACGTCACACATTTAAATGTACAACCGCTGTACAGTATCAAGATCGAGTGATGGCGGACAAAATTTTAGCGTTTTTGACAGCAATTTTTAGGTGCAAAAAAGTGTTTTTTTGGCATAATTTTTTTGTCACTATCCTTTTTAGGCATATATTTAAGGATAGCATACTAAGAAAGTGCGAATTTTGCACCTTGATTTTCGTAAGACTAGCACTTTAAGATATTGGTCAAAGTAGCGAAAGCACTCTTGTGGAAATTCGGCAAAAGTTCACGGCGTTGAAATACTTCTCAAATCTCAACATAACATTGCGATAAGTCGCTTTAGTGCTCTATTTTCCAAAGGGAGCCCGGCTTTATGTTGCTTTTACGTAAGATAAAAAAACGCGTAGCTTTTTGGGAATTCCTGTGGTGCCTAGGAGATAAGCGCTACGCATATCGTGACCTTTGTAAACAATTTACGTAATCTATGAAATCCGACCTCAGTAATGAGAGAGTCGTTGGCGTGTAATCAGATATCGGTAGTAACGCACTCGCATAGAGTACACTAAGAGAAAGAAGGGATGCAACTAATTCGAGTGCCTTTTTTAAAACCTCAATTAAACTAGTTCATCAGAATCATTTGTTTACAAAACTAGCACCAAATGATTACACGATAAATAAATCTAACATTATGAGGGATTATGGGCTTGAAATGATATTTTGTAACGAATAAAAACAGTGATTTCACAAAGCGCGTTTATCGTTTAATGATCGCCTCCAATTGATAGGACCACCTCTGGTAAATGTCCATTATCAAACAATTAATGTTGACAGTTTCATGACATTTTAAGCATTATCTCCCTGTTAGGGAACCGTAATCCGTACTCATTTCGAGGATTATCGTTTATCTTTATCGTTTTAATACTAGTGTCTTCTCTTTAATATGAAATAGTTCTTACGCGAGACCAGGAAACTGCCGTTAACCTTGCTTTAACTGGACACTCGTTCTTTTTAACTGGAAAAGGAGGGACTGGAAAAAGTTTTGTTATTAGCTCTATTCACAAGGAATTGGTTCATGTAAATAAGAAGGTATATGTAACGTGCAGTACCGGTATTGCCTGCACGAATATCAATGTGGCTGCAACAACACTACACTCTTTTGCGGGTATTAAGGACGGAAGAGGCTCAAAAGAAGTTCTTCTTCAACTTGTGAGAAAGAATGAGGATGCTTGTAAGAGATGGTTGGATGCAGACGTTCTCATTATCGACGAAATTTCCATGGTCAACAAGCACGTGCTTGAAACGGTTGAGTACGTTGCCAGGAATATAAGATTGAGCACCTTTCCCTTCGGAGGCATACAAGTCATTGGTGTGGGAGATTTCTACCAATTGCCACCGGTACATAACTCCTCCGACTTCTACTCATCAGATGAATATACCTTTCAGTCGATGTTATGGCCATTTAAAATTCCACACTCTTTAGAGCTGGAAAAGGTCCAGAGACAGAGGGACATGGAGTTCGTAGAGATCTTGAATAACGTTTGCGAAGGGCGTATAACTGACGAAGAGAGTCGATTTGCTGTTCAATTCTTGACAGGAAAGAATATAAATCCTTATGATTTTGGTGTAGATTATATACCTGATTTATTCTGTACCAATATTGAAGTAGATTACAGGAACTATTTATACCTTGAAGAACTCCCTGGCGAAGTGCAATATTACCAATCCAAAGACACTGGATCAAAAACACTTCTCCACAAGTAAGATATTCTTAGATAAGAATGAGAAAGGTTAATATAACATCGACGTTATCAACAAACTCAACAACAACGTTTATCTTTCGATACTTAGAAATTCTAAAAATTCTCTTGTTGATAAATATCATTTTTTCTCGCGAAGGTCTAAGTTTAAAATACTGCCTACATGACTTTAACGGTCGAGTAACGGCTGCCGTGACCCTATTATCAAGGGAAACTATGGAATTGACCCCTGCTGATTAGCTGGGCCGATCAACTGTAGGCGAACATAACTCGATAAACCCTCATAGTTTCATCCCTTTATCTCTTTAGTGTGTTTTAAGAGAGTGCGTTACTAAATTCGAATTTAATAAACACCGGATCTGATTACACGCCAACGACTCTCCAATTACTGAGGTCTGATTTCATAAATTACGTTAACTGTTTACAAAGGTCAAGATATGCGTAGCGCTAATCTCCTAGGCACCACAGGAATCCCAAAAAAGCTACGCGTTTTTTTATCTTACGTAAAAGCAACATAAAGCCGGGCTCCCTGTGTATTTTCGTCTTTAATGTGTTCTATGAAACCATTATATATGAATAAATGTAACTATAGAAGTGTTGTTTGACTTTATTTGAGATTTTGGTCAAAGTAGCGAAAGCACTCTTGTGGAAAGACAGCAAAAGCGACACAAGATTGCGACATAACATTGCGATTATCAGTAATTGAAAAGGCTTTTTAAAAACTGTTTACCCTGCAATGCTTTTATGACCGATGTAGACAAAACATGGCTGTTCGCCACAGCATTTTTCGCATCTTTTATTGTTTTAGTTGATGATTAGAAACTGAACTGCTGTTCCCTATGGGACAACTTCTGTTTACACCTCAATATGCTTTTGTTGTGACTGACAAATCACTAAGTGCTAACTTGATCCTTTTGTTCCCGTTCAACCATTTGATGCCCGTATAAATAGGGAATGCTTGAATCTACTCAGTTCACCCAAAAACTTACTAAGTATCAGAACGCGAAATCTAAATTAATCTCAACATGTCTCAAGCCTCTCAAGTCCGATGTATTTATTGTAAAAAGAGTGTGAGTGACCGACAAGAATCGCTACAGTGTGATGGTTGCAACGGTTGGCAACACCGAACATGCCATACGGGAGTTACACAGCAAGAATATCGTGATACCAACAAAAATGATGCCTCAATTGATTGGTGTTGTGAAAACTGCGAACTCAATTCGATTGGGCTTCCAATTTCTCAAAGTACTCCTGAATACAGCGATATAACAGGTAAAATTTTATATACAATAAGTATTGTTATATATATAATTACATTATATTTATTTGTTTCACATCCTTATAATACCCACACTTTCAATTTTCATTTAGCGAATTGATCAACTTTCTGTGATCTGATCACGATGTATTTTGCACCAGATGCAAAGCATAGATTGAAGTTTCGACTAGTGTCAATTTCAACTCAATTGATGTTGTTATGACAACTTAAATTAACGTGAAACAAAGTTCATCGCAGTTGCCATAGCAACATCAATTGAATTGAAATTGGATTTAAAATAAAAATTCCATCTGCTTTATATCTGGTGCAAAATATATATTGATCAGACCAGGGAAAGTTGATCATATCGCTAATTGAAAAAGGAAAGTGTGGTGATTAGAAAACTACTGGGAACCACCTTAAATAACTGGTTTCATAATTTATGGAAAGGAGTACAAAATTAATATTCATCAGATACATAACTTAATGAACTTGCAGTTTAATTTTCTTCTTATCACTTTCTTCTACACACAGAGTGTACAGTAGAGTCAAATACATCATCTAATTATGGTATCAGTACAAATGATGAAAGCAATTTTACTTGGTATGTATAATAATAATGATGATGATGATGGTTACATTGTTATTGTGTTATCAAATGTGTGTAATTTACTGAAGTTTTTTTTATCTTAAAATTTATCCATCTATAATATACACTTTGTTTCTTTTAAGATTCCACGCCAGATGAAGTCAGAATACAGGCAATGATCGAGGAGGAGGAGGAGGAGGAGGCCAGTGTTTACAATGGTAATATAAGGGTTTTTTTAATTTCATTTACACCTACTTTAAACTTATGATTCTTCTTCTTTAAAGATTAATGTACATTATCATTTACATTTGATGAAAGCTCACTCAGGTATATTATATATATAATACTTTACCATAACTGTATGTGCTACACACTTATATCTTGTCTTTTTTTAAAGCTACAGCTGAAATGCCTTCTAATCACGATGAATGTTTCCTTGGGGTGTCTACTGAGAATAGTTTTACTGGTAAGTTAAATGTACAGTGACATCATACTTATACATACACCTATTTCAAAAAACGTTGTCAGAAGGAGATCTGAATCTGCAATCTGAGACCGAAATTAATTCTGGGGTACGGCATTTTTTTCTAATTGCTCTTCCATTCCTCCCACTGGAAGAAATTCCAAGGCAGTTCAGCCAACTGAGACCTCAGGCAACAACTGAAGGCCTTAAAGAATGTGTCAACTACATTGCCTGCACATGGATCTACTCAACAACCTAGACACCTAAATCCTGGTGCAAGTACTATGACTGTATCAGGACAAACAATGATGTAGAAGGTGAGAAAAAATTACAGTGCCAGTTTGATTGTCAGCAAATGAAAGATACAGAACTTGTTTGGGTGTTTTATCAACTATAACATAAAATTATGCAATTCATCTAATACACTACACCCACTTGCAATAAGGTTGTCATACAAAAATAGAACATTTGTCATAAACAAAATGAACATTGGTGATTTAGTAGGAACTCTCTTTTGTCTTTTAATTAATTCCTTCATTTTGTATGACAGCCTTACTGCAAATAGGTGTATATCTAATACCTCTTTTTGTTAATGTTAAGGTTGGCATAGTGCGCTAAACAAAAGAGCATCAGGACGATTCCACCTTTCGCTATACCAACTAATCAGCCTGCTCCATGATGAAGCTTCTCTTGTGGCAATACAAGTTAGACTGGTTTCTGAAAAGAAACTCAAAAGAGTACAAAGAAAGAAATACAGGGTCCTCCAGGGAAAAGTTTTTACTGAGTGGGATGCCTACGCCAGTGGTGAGAAGACTGCACGGCAACTACTCAAAGCTTGTTCAAGGTTAAATGGGCCACATGATAGACGTGACTACGTATTAATCAGTGTATAGGAATCAGTAAGACACTTGTAAATTTGTAAAAACACATTTTATAATACATATTGTATACCTTATATTGTATATATTCATTGTTTCTCAAAGATATAAAGTGTATATTTTGTCGCATTTCATTGTTTAACTCTTTCCCTACTGCGCCTTTAAAAACCAGTCCCTCAGGACTGGTGACTTCAAAAAATTGTAGCTTTCTCGCTTTGAAAGTCATGGCTCTAATATATAGTTAACTGTGTTACCTGGTAAGTTCTACAACATCTGACACTTAATTGATCGACTGAGATCCGTATTTATAAACTACAGAGTCCTTTGTGTTAAGGTGAACGTTAAAATGTGCGTTTTTGCGCCATAGAACAACCTCGATAAACGTCAGTTTTCACCTCTGATTTTTATACCAATAATATCATTTAAAAAGCAAAATTCGGCATTCACAGAACACATTAGCACCAGCTCTTTTGATTTCTTAATTTTTTATGATCTAACATCTTCCACGAGCCGCACAACAGCCGTTTCTTTTAGCCTACTAACGCCAAAACGCGTTTCTCCCATTTAATAACGAAAAGCATTGTGGGTAATTATGCAAATCATCGACAGCACATGGCCCAGACCACAATTCTTTATAGATTTTTTATAAGTGCCCAGTCACCCGCTCCAACCGGAAAAAAATTGCACCGATTGCCATCTTTATAAGGCGAAAATCAACAAAATTGCCTTGGTTGGTTCTGGTATCTACTACAAGACGACCAGGAAAGCGATTTTACTCCAACGACGCCATTGTCAATAGACATAGCTGCTGGCGCTATTTTCTTTGTAAAATCGTCTTCCACCTTCGAATTCGTCCAAAAGAGCGTCTCCACCACCTAGAAAAACTTAATGATGCATGACTAGGGGCTCTTGTAGTAGCAAATGACTGAAAAAAGCACTTAGAAACTGGATTTTAGCTCAATTCAGGGTCGAAGTGTTGACTCGGAATCTGACGAGCTAAAATCCGCAAGGCGTTCCTAGAACCCTTGAGCCATCGGTAACTCGAAACAGCAACAGTTTCTCTGACAACGCCTTATTTGGAATTGAAATCGATTTTTTTTTTACTTTTCGCATTAAAAACAGTCAAAAATCCAATAATAGTCTCCGTAGGCAAAGAGTTAAAATAATAAATTCAACTTTAACACTGTTTGACTGAAGTATTTTGTGTACATAGAGAAGATTTCTTATGACTGCGAAAAGTTCATTGCCTTAATTACATGTAATTATTAATAAATTTTCATAGTCATACGAAATCTACCCTACATATATTGGTGAATCTGGAAGAAACCAGGAAATACGACTGACAGAACACAAAAGAGCAGTCAAAACAGGGGATAAAAACAATTATTTATCCCTCCAACATCATTCAACCGGTCACAATATAGACTGATCGTCGGCTGAATGTCTTACATTTAACACTAACTACGTCCAACATCTATTTTTAGAGAGCTGGTACGCAAGAAATGAACTTAGCCCATTAAACAGAAGCCAACCAATTAGAGATATAATAGTCTCATCGAACAATAGCCATTGTTAATGTAACACCTCAGCATTTGTAAATTTACATTTCATTCGATCATTATTCACTCTGATGATGGTCGATGTGTAAGACGACCGAAATGTCATTACTTTTTCCATGTAATAAAATTTTGTCATCTCAGATCTCCACTCAACCACAAAGTCGTATATGTTGACAACATGTAATTAGTTAAGTCATATTTTATTGACAATTGTGACATGTTGAATGTTGACAAGTAAGATAATAAAACATAAAATGGTTAATTGACAATTTGAATATTGCTTGGTTTTATTGGCGATAGACACAATAGGCAGAAATAGGCAGAAATAGACACTTGACATATATTGACGTCTATTGTGTATAATTATGCATAAATACACAAATTACCACAAAAGACACATCTAATATTATAAATGAAATCTTTACATTTCCTTTTAAGAAAGCAGTTCACAACTTGTTTTCAATCTAAGTTATAATCTTTAAATTATTTGAATATTTTTTACATGATTTGTGCATTAATTCATCTTTTTTTACGTTCACTGGAATTTGCTGTTATATATGATCCATGGATTTTTGCAAATAAATAATGTAGATGTAGATGTTTGAGTGTTGCTTCGTTTTTCTAACAATAGACATAATAAACATATAAAGACACTTGACATATATTGTGTACAAGACCGTTTGGCGAATAGACATAATTTATTATTATCGTCAATTGTGTATAATTAGACACAATATACAATACAAAGTGTCTAATTATACACAATATACTTTGAATGTATCGTGTATATTAGTAGTATGTTATGGATGGGATGATCCGTAATAGTGGTCGAAATGGTGGTTGAAATAGTGGTCGAAAAAGTGGTTAGCCATAGTGATCGAATTAGCATAAAATAGTGTTTACCTATTTTTACCTATTGTTTAAATTGTTCTATTGTTTATGTTTTTTTTTTTTTACAAACAAAAGATCATTGGCGTGTAAATGCGCTACCATGACAACTATAACCTAATAAATTTAGCGCCAAAATTCAAGTTTTGTTATTCATTACTACCCAAAACGTTTTTCTAGAGTTGATTGATTGAAGTACTGATATATAAAACTATGGACTCTGAACGTTTTCTTGTTGGAGATCGTGGCTACTTTACATTCGTTTCAGAATTCAACAACTGTTTAATGGTCCATATTCGAAAATACTACGAAGAAAAGCCTACCAAGTTTGGAAAAGCACTCACTATTAGAGAATGGAATATTCTTATGAAAAGAGCCAGCCAGATCAACAATCTTCTTGAACAGATGCAAACAGTATTAGAAGAAAGAAGAAAAAACAAAGAAAACCATGAGAGTTAGAATCTGAATCATTCCACCTTGGTTTCCGTGTTTTTTTTTGCTCTCATGGTGCACATCCGCAAGTTTGGTGAAGATGGAAAACCTACAGCTAAAGGAGTAGCCCTTTACGTATCAGAATGGAAAGATGTTCTTGCTAAGAGAGATGAAATTAGAGTTTATAGCCTGCATGAAGCAAGAACTAAAAGAACGCAATGAAAAGAATCAACAAGAAAATGTTGATCAAGAACTTCCAACTCCAAAAAAACAATGCACTGAAAACTTAAAGTCAGTAAAAAGAAAACTTTTTAAAGTAAAAAATAATTGAATATGAACTTGTAATAGTTATTGGTTTATCAAAACAAATAAACATTTTTCAAACGTTAAAGAGTGAATAATTTATATCTCCTTAAAGTGCTAGTCTTACGAAAATCAAGGTGCAAAATTCGCACTTTTTTAGTATGCTATCCTTAAATATATGCCTAAAAAGGATAGTGACAAAAAAATTATGCCAAAAAAAAACTTTTTTGCACCTAAAAATTGCTGTCAAAAACGCTAAAATTTTGTCCGCCATTACTCGATCTTGATACTGTGCAGCGGTTGTACATTTAAATGTGTGACGTCATATGCTCAAGACGCTTCATGTCGAAATACATTTCTCTGTAATACTTGTATGAAATGGAGTCTGTTCTGGATGACTATGATGAGAATTTTTCATCATTACTAAGCGAAGAATACGAAGAGACCCTCTCAACAACATTATCGACTACTGAGCTAATGTCTGATGACGATATAGAGCCGCTAGCAACAGAAGAACAAGCAGAGGAATACGCTTTTGAAGTTGAAGTTCCTTACTAATATTTATATGAAGTAGCGTGCTCTTTTGATGCGAGTTTTATACCATTATCACGCAAAAAAAGACGAAAAAAAGTATGGAACAACATCATCAACTACTTGATAGAAGTCTGAAAGTGATTTAGAGCCGATGGTAAAAAAAAATCAAGAGAAGATTATGCTATCGAAGAAGAACGTAAGGATATTGTAGATCAACATCTCGAGTCGAAACTAAAAACAAAAACAACTACGGGAACCCATGAAATCAATATAAAATCATTAATTGCAATTCATAATCAATTACAAGTTATATCTTTAGTAAGTCTATCAGTATATTTAAAAATTTATCATGAACTTTTATGTTTATTTTGCGAGTGCAAATGGGAGGTTTTATGGAATCTTTTTTTGACGTCACACACTGGCCTAGGCTCGAGTCTGGCCGTCAAACTGGCCGCCTTGCACTTGTTCGCATCGATGCCAACTTTATCATGTTTTGATGAAAAAAATTGCCTAAAACGATGTTGTAATTCTCAAAAATCAGAAACAGTGGAAAACAAAAGCACAATCTGTCACATGAATAGGACTTGAGGACATTTTATGCTACTAACGGAAAAAGAAAGAAAAATATCAACACACCATCTTCGTGAAATGAATTAGCAATGGAGAAAAAATCTTCACAAATCATAACAAAATGCCATCGGATTTTCACCGGTCATCCAAAGCAGTTAGGTAATATACATAAGTCAAATTCAAGAAGTTAATTTTGTTTGTTAAGTGAAGTAAATGTTTTTAAATTTACACGAATGTGTCTTGTACGACTGAATTTCAATATGGCGAACGTGACAAAAAGGACTTGTAGGCTTCGTGACAGACTCAAAAACTGTGTAAAAACTCAGTTTTATAATTTAGATATCAATAAATTTATTTGGAAAATAAAATAAAATACCTAAAACTTGCTATCTTGATGTTCAAAATTTTACTTAATACGAAAAAGACTAAATAATTCTGCACTTTTTACACTTTGCCGATAGTTTCATAAAACATCGGCCAGCTTGTGTACACGCCACCAAAATACGTCACAAAAAAACCTCCCATATTCTCTGTGTAGAACATCAAGAGTATAGTCGCTGTATAACGATCATTGTAGGGAAAAGATGTAGGACACTGCATAGCCTGATTGGTGTATTGAATAAGCATTAAAAGACGTTTATTGTGCTAGAATTGTTGTCTTGATTTGTTCGTTTTGTGTTGTAACCGAAGTTACCTCATCTATAGTTTGCATGCCGTTGTTCGCCCGTTAACCAAACCAGCGTGTACAAAAGTAAGTAATCTATCTAGAGTATTCTAAAAATTATGTAGCTTTTTAATCACAAGCTCTTTCAATTTGTTAATCGTTAAAATCAGTTTTCCATGCACGTTCATGAAGCTAGTCAGTATTAAAAACAGTCGAGATAAAATGCCACACTGACAACTCGCAATATGTGCTTACTAGTTATACTGGCATCCAAGAGCGTTCATTTCATAAACAAACTCAAAGTTTTCGTCTTTATTTTTTTTCTGCGAATAGTTTTATAGGTTGTTTAGTTAGTTAATTATGTAACTTATAAAACATATTCTTAGATCAGTAAAACATACGTTATTTGATTTGGAATGATTTCCATTTTGACCTTACGTAGGCTGACATACTGACTCAAAACAAATCCAGTTTCATAACATTTTGGAAGTAAAAAAACTGAGCTCTTTATATCAAAAGGAGTGTAGCGTTTTTGATGAAATAATGAAGATAAAAAAACAACAATAAATCTAAATACGAGATACAACAAATGCTTGTCACTTTTGCTTTACGTAGGGCAAGCTTTTATGACAATGATGCATAGTTTAGCGCTCTTTACTGATGAGTTTCTTTAGTAAGTTCCATTCTTTAGACACTCTCGTTTCAGTTACGAATTGCCTTTTGCATCCCTCGATGTAAACATTCCTTGTTAGTTGGTCTCTTTTGAAATGAATCAAGCAGATAATGCCTTTGCGAAAGTTTTCTATTTTTGTGCGGGCAAATCCGATTTGTTCATATTTAGTCTATTGACTGAAATGAATTGAAATTTCGGCGTTATTGTAAGACAAATTCGACCAAACTTGAACAACACATATTGTAGGAGACATGTTTTAGAGTTTGGACGTAAAAATATTAAAGAATCAATGAAACATTTGATGAATTATAACCATCGCACAATATAAATAACAGAGGTTTAGTAGCAATGAACATTCGAGCGTTAAGCATATGACGTCACTTCCTTTAATGACAGGCCGGCTCAGAAGAGCGCGATCGATTAATGGCGGACGCAAAGTGCCGAACTTCAGACGCTAAATACAGCAACTTCCCGGACTCGTATGAAAATAAAATTTGAACAGTGATATAACCATCATCTGAAGTTTTAAAAGGTATAATTTTTAGAAATTGTGTCATACTCGTAAGACTAGCACTTTAACATACATCTGAACAATAGTCCACCAATGAAAAGTTTGCATCTATAGAAAATGGTATTATCTTTTGTAATTAATAATCCACCAATGAAAATCTAGGACCTTTTGAATAAAATAGTGGTACCCTTTGTTTTCCAAAAAGGACACTCATATATTATGCTTCTTTGTTTTATTCAGAAGCGCGCTCTTTTTCAAATTTTTATGCTTAAAACAGCGAGTATATTTTCATTGTTCAGTTGATTTTGGCCGAGTTTTTTTAACAGAATGTTCGCTTATTCATAACTTCAATAATTATCTGGATATGGCTTCCAACGATTATCAACAAGAAAACTTTGATATTGAAAGTATTGATTTGTTCTTCTTCTTTCTTGTTTTTTTTTTAGAAGTAAATTAATTAATTGTTTTCTTTTTCCTTAGTTTGATTACTGGTCTGTTCCTGAACTACCAGAGCTTTCCGAAGAAAGCAAAAAAGTATTACATTTTCATATTACAACATGCTTTGAACTTTTACTTAATAAAGTTTTATTTTCTTTACAGTTTCAAGAGGCTGTTCAAGATATATACTCCTTCGATTTGATATCAACACAGGACCTAATCTCACTAAGTACGACAGCTGAAGCTGAACTGATCAATATGGTTTCATTTCAAAGTACCGAGGTAAATACAAGTGGTTCTGATCAAGTAAGTTTATCAATTAATGTTATATCAATTTATTTTAAACAATATAATATCAATGTTAAAATTATCTAGTTCTAAAACTCACTTTTAGTTTCGTTTAAAAAGAACCTTATAAAACTGTTTTGGATTATTATCACAGTTACTATACCGAAACGTTAATTTTCTTTTCTTATAGCTGGTTTCTTTCTTCTAACCTTCCTCTGTAAGCTACTGCTCGTACATCATTATCGGGGTTTTTTTTAATAAAAAGAACGATATATAATTTTTTGTTTTTGTTTTGTTTTTATCATTCAGAACGAAGTTGAAAGTCTTATTCGGGAAGATTCGACTACCTTTTGGTGGAATTCGTGTAATATAGATCAGGTATATAATTCCTACTTATTATCCTTATATTATTCAATGGTTGTGACTGTAATACTAGAAATGCGAGAGGTATGTATTTTTTGTATATTTTATCGGTTTATGTTAATGAACACCAATATTTTTTTTAAAGGAATCAGACCAAGAGAAATATTCAAGCATCATGGCTAGATACATGGGAGAGCTGGAATCAAAATTGGGTATGTTCTCATTCCTAATTGAAATAGATTTACAATAAAAAATGATGATTTATTCATTTATTTATTTTTTCAATTATATTATCTATCACATCTTTATAATATAGACACGGTATATATATCTTGTTAATGAAAACTAATATTTTTTCTTTTCTTTAAGGAATCAAACAAGGAGAATGATATTCCAGAAGTATGGGCCGATACATGGGAGAGCTGGAAACAAAATTGGGTATGTTCTTCTACTTTAGATAGATTTATATCGACAACAACACACACACAAAAAAAATGATATTAGCTATATTATTATCACTGATTTATTTTATCCTAGAGATTTCTGTTTTTTTCTTTGGCCTCATGTTTAATTCAATTGTTAGTTGTGACACACTGATTTATTTTATCATAGAGATTTCTGTTTTTTCTTTGGCCTCATGTTTAATTTAATTGTTAGTTGTGACTATATTTTTTTAAAGATTATTTTTGTTATTTCCTATAGTATAACGATGATAATGATGAACAGTATTTAAGTGATATTAACCAAAATCCTCCGCTTGATGTTGATGTTACAGAGGTAACTCGCTTTATTTTATTATGTTTTTTATTCATTCATTCATTCATTCATTCATTTATTTTCATTTATATATTTATCCAAACTATCCATTCATTCATTTTCATTATTTTTATTCGTTCATTCATTCATTCATTCACCCACTATCCATTCATTTATTATCATAATTATAAATGAATTTATTCATTCATCCATTCATCATTCATCAATCATCAATCCATTCATTCATTTCTTGATTTATTTTTTCATAATTCTTCTTCTTATCATAGTTCGTTACCTCAACACCAGAACACCAGCCATCCTACAGTAGAGAATAGAGGTAATAACGGGTTACTATTATAGACTTATGAATTACCAACAACTTCTTGATACTAATTTTTCTTTTTCCCTCTTCTTTCAGCCTATCGTTCAAGTTGGGTTTGGAAAATCCTTTACATCAGGTAATAAGATGATGCTGTAATTCTTTTTATTATACTACTCTTATTTCTAATGGTGTAATGTTTTGATTTACAGGGTGAAACTTGTTCTCATTCTATTTGTTGTTAATTTGCTCTCATAATCATCATCATATAATTTAGTTTTTATATTTGTTTTGTTGGTTTACAGTGTGATAAGTGTGGAAAGGGATGGAAGTCGAAGTACCTATTAAGAAGACACATAAAAAATGTCCATGACAGAACCAACTCCTTCCCTTGCCCCCATTGTAAAAAGAACTTCAAGCTCAGACACCACTTAAAACAACATCACAAGAGGATGCATGCCAGCAGACCAGAGGTTGTGCGTGAATTTACGTGTAACAAGTGTCAGGAGAAATTTAACGACATCGATAGACTTCGCTTGCACCAAGATATCGCCCACCCTCAGCCGTCAACCAGCGAAACTGCTACAAACTACTCAAGAAAGAGGAAAAACAATGATGTTTCAAAACCACCTAAGAAACGGACCCGAGGTAACTATATACTAATATTATCATTACAATACTTCTATATCTAATTTAGTCTTTTTCTTTTATGAATTTACTTTTTTAGGTTCTTCCAACCAACCTAAGCGAGTAAATAACCCGACAACAAATTTTCCAGTAGATCCCCATTTACGTCCAAATGGTCTATACAGTAATGTGGATGTAGATATGCGTCAAATTCTTCACCGTCGTTGGCATCAAATTAGAACTCGTCAAAGCCGCCACAACCATGTACAAGACTGGTACAACTATCGTTTGACTGAAGGTCACCAGTTATTTCCTGAATATCTCCGTCAAATCTTTGCCGATCAAAACACAGCCTTTAAGATCAACCTTGGGTTTGGATTTGTTCTCAGAAATACCGAGACGGGGGATCTTCAGTATCAACACACCTCAGCGAACAACCACCTAGTGTTAGATGAACCTTTCCTCGTCACAAATGCGAGTGAATTAGAAAACCTCATCGACTTAATAAGTAACATAGACTTCATAGAGTGGATCAAGCAACAAAGACCAAATTCTAAATGGATCGTTGATTGGGTGAGCAATGTAACTTTCTTCGTTAGCAAGATAAGAGGAAACCCCATTGGTAGAGCAACTTATCTTCCACCATTTATTCTGAACAACAAGGCTCTCATCACCCTGGAATGTAACGCGAACACTGGTCAACCCTACAACGACTGGTTGTGCTTCTTTCGATGTTTGGCCTTACATAATCAGCATCACCCTAAAAATCTACGTGAACCCACAAACGCATTTTTTGAACGGTAAGTTTCTTATTTTATCCATCCATCCATCCATCCACAAAAATGTATCGTTGTGAATCTTTACTTTGCGAATATGAAAACTTGCTTCTTGAATCACAACTTTATAGTCAGCGCCGGTAGTCGAAGAGAGAAGGCAGAAGGAGTTTTTACTTTGATTCAATCTGATGCGAATCGTGACACCGTTGAGGATCAGCCGGTCTTGATAGAACAAATCTTGATGTAATGGTCCCATCATTTCAATAGTAGAACTATTTTTACAATAGTTGTAGCGGGTATTTAAACCCATATTTCTTGTTTCTTCAGCTGCTAGAGGATCGTTATTATCCAATCTTCCTGGAGTATCTTTGTAAAACAGTTCTGATTGAAGTTGTGAGGTTTTAGCATCCGTTCCATAGGCCAAGAGAGTAGTAAGCATAGCTCTATAGGCGTTGGTGTTGGTTGATGAAGAAATCAACTTATCATTCAATGTAACATCTACTTGACTAAACAGCGATTGTAGGAACAGATTAACTGGTCCAACTTTATCATCATCTACTAAATTAGCACCGTTAGCCTTGGTGATTTTAACCTTGAGGTAAAGCCATGACCCTTTCAAATCGGTTAGTTCATCACCACTTCCGGGTATGCAAAATTCAATCGGGGCGGAATCGGTGATGTTCGAGACTGGAAAATATTCAATAAACTGACCACGGTCAATGTTCGATTGAACGTGAGGTGCCAGAAACAAATCCAATTCAGACTTGTTTCACATCTTTGCTTTTGGATAACTCATGGTGGAAATTAGTCAAAAAAGTTGTGTACAGTATGTGTGTGCAATTCCGGACGGTTTTTAAATAAATTGCCATATCATTCGTTAAATGCATTATTTAGGAAATATATTTTCCCTGGAGATGAGGTAACATCTGATAAAGATTTATATAAAGTATTGGTCAATTTTAGTGATTTTTAAAAATGTTATGGATATATTTGTAAAGTAGTTTGAGTGGTGCAATTCCGGACAGTTGTGTGCAAAGCCGGACACTATTAAAGTAGGTTCTGTTAATCAATTCTTTGAAGTTATTTCGTAATTTTCGAATGCTTACGATAGATTTTCCATTTCCACAGTCAAATTTGAGATTAAAGCATAAATTTGTGTTAATTAAATCATGAATTACGTTGCTTGATTAATACGTTTGAGCACTAAAGTATTTCACACATGAGTAATTGCTTTCGTGCGCTGGATTCTGCAAATGAATATAAATGTCCTATAAATGAATAGTGCATGGTGATTAAACCATCCAAAAGATAACTTTTGTTTGCAAAATCAACTTGCAGTTGAATTGTATATTTTTGAGCGACATTTTAACCTACAATTCAAAGTTACGGGTCATTGCTAATCTTGTATATTTTATCGTCCGGAATTGCACATACCTTAGTGGATTTTAGTAGTATTTCTAAAACTGTCTCCTACACTTATTTAAAACTATTAAAAGCTCTTCTTTTCACACAAGATAAAACATTGTTTGCAATTGGAAACGTACTAATTATTTTCGCGTTATCATTCGAATCTGCAGAAAAATCACCATTTTAAGTTTAACATGTAATTCGGAGCGCGTTAAAAACTGACTTATTGCGAATTTGCATATTCACATGCGATGACAAATTACTCTTTTTCCTAGCTGAAAATATCTCGATTGTCACAAAAACTTCTTAAACAATAGAATACATACAAATGCTTAATTCTATAATGTTGTTTTCATTTTTAAACAAATTCGATCTCTTTTTTAACGCTTAAATGCCAAAGTGTCCGGATTTGCACACTGTCTGGATTTGTACACACATACTGTAATTGATTTTTCTTTGGAGGAGATGTTTTCCGCTTCTTGGTTGAAGGCCGACTGACCTGCTTTGCTTGCGCTCTTCTTTTTGAAGGTTTACGACCACCTCCGTTTTGAGTTTGCGAAGCATCATGGGATGTTAACGCACCAATAGCTTTTTTGCCTCTCTTTTTTAGTGAATCACCGACTGAATTTCCCTCGATAACATCTTGTGCCACGCCTAATCCTTCTTTGAGTGCCTGTTTGCCAACATTCTTGATACCAGATCGTAAATGAGGTACTGCCCATCGGTATAACCCTTTAAAGATAGAACCCAGTCCATAACCGTGTTGAACCATACCTCCGTGAAAGGCTGGGAGATGCCCACCTTTCTGTTGCGCCTGCTCGAGGTAATAGTTCTTAAAATATTCTGGGTTCGATTCTCTCATCTTGATCAATGAAAGTAAGGTGAAGCTCTGAGATGAAGTGTTATCAACAACCGTCCAGTTTCAAATGGCACGAGATCACCAGAATCACGCCTTATATTGACCTCAATAGTGTCAAATTCGTTCCTGCTGACCGGTAGATACTGTGGGCTCACAAAGGTTCTGGTGATTTGTTGACCATCTTTACCTTCAACAGGAACCATTCTCAATAAAGGAACTTGAGAATTACCAACACACTGTGATTCTACAATATCGGATTAAACATAAAGGTTGTGAAACTCGTGATCCATGTCAGCTTCGCGTTCAGCTGTTGTGGTTTTGTTATACGAAATTTCAGAACGGAAACCTAGCATGACACCGATCTCGGTAAAGATAAATTCTAAGTCATTTTGAACATAAATTGTCACTTTTCTATTGAGCTTTTCATAGGAAAACGAAACATCCATTTTGTACTGAGATTCTTATATATCCATAGAACTGTTTGAAGGCAGCCAGAGAGAAAATTGTGTTTTCGCCAGGATGGCCGATAAGAAATGATTGATCTTACTAAAAACAACTGACTATTTATAAGCAATAATTCTTTATTTTACAATAACCAATTACAATGATTGCATATCACTAGCTGGTACCCAGGAATTAAACTTATCTGGATATCCCTTCCATTTCACAAGGTTTTCTACTTTTCCTTTCACTTTACGCTTTTTAACAATATATTCTATCTTATAAAAATCATCTTCCTTTTCTACTTTCTGTAATTCTTGTTGATAAAAAACTCCTTGTAAAACTTCATCTTGCTGATCCTTGACTCGATAGACGGGTGGACGCCTTGGTAACCACTCGCTGATGGTGAATAGCTCCATGGTCCAGTTGGGAGTATAACCCTTTTCAAAGGTTCTCTTCGTTTTACTAATTCTTACTTGATCGCCAACTTGAAAATGAAATCGTGGTATTGGTGTTGCAATTGATTTACCATAGAGAGTTTTCCATACTATAGATTCATTCCCTTTATTGACCTGGCTCGGTTTCATCTGAATACTTCTGTGAAAACTATTGTTATATGACTTGAGAAGTTGTGGTAGCACCTTAATGTAGTTCCAAGTGTTTTTAAAAGTGAAGTAACGGAACATTTTATTGTTGAGCGTGCGATTAAATCGTTCAACAACTGAGGCTTTGGTTTCACTATTTGTAGCAAAGAAATGGACGTACTTTTTCTTCAAATAACTTTGAACTTTGCGATTAAGAAATTCTAATCCGTGGTCAGATTGTAGCTTAGAGGGAATCCTTCCTTTCTTGAATAGTTTCATTAACGCTTTTGTGAGTCCTTCACCTGACTTGGTTTTCAGTGGAATAGCAAAACCATATTTTGAAAGAATATCAATGACGGTCAAGAGATAATGATAGCCCTTGTTGTATTTACTTGAAATTGATCATCTTTTCCACCAACAATTACTCTATTTTTCGTAAACTTACGAATGACCGGTCGGTGCAAAGTATATGTTTCTTGTTTTTTCATTCATTCTTTGACTTGTTTATGTGTGATCTTCTTGTACCCCTGTTCTCTTGCAACATGGAAAACACGTTCTGGTCCAGAAAAACTTCCTGCGCTTTGTAGATTGTAGTAAATGCTGCTTAGAATCTTTTCCATCGCAGAATTCAGAATTTTGAACAATAATTTGACCACCACAACAAGTAAAAATGCAACGGGTTTTGTTAAACAACTGTTGTAGAGTTAGTTGAAAGGAGGCAGGCAAACAACCCATGTTCACTTCACGAGGTGTAAAATGAAATGAAGTTCGAATGAGATATGTTCGGGTTTTATCTCAAAGAAAAGTATAAATCTCGTTCCACTCTTTCTCGGTTAGCTCTTATTCTTCCATTAATCGGAAAAAGGCTAGCGTTCTACCGTTCTATGTGACCTCTCATTTTTCCATAGTCATATATTTGTTTCAAACCACTTACTCTATGAATAGAAAACCTTTGAAATGTTAAAGTCATTTCATCAAATTGTATTCCAAAATCAATGCGAACAGCTAAAAATCTTAAACCGTGAAAATATAATCTAGAATAAATTAAACCCATGTTAACTAGAAGAAAATCAGAGATAGAATGAATGTTTAAATATAGTTTATTGAATATATATACATACAGTAGATAAATTATGTACATATAAATTAACCATTGTATAATAATTACAAACATCATAAATTATTCTTATTAAAAATCCATGTGTTCTTCTTTTTTGCGTTTGAATTCTTCCGGAAGGGCTATTAAAGAAGCTTTAGTTAATGTTTTTCTTCTCCTACAAATCTTGAGGTTTCCATTCTTCAGAACCTGAATGATCTGATCTAGAGGTTTACCACTTGGATAGGCACAACACTCAAATTGAAGTAGTGTTAATTAGACTGTGACAAACGTTTTCTACTAAATCCCAGATGCGATTAGAATTAACAACCTGAATAACTTCATCACAGTGAAAGTTCCACGCTTCTTCTTGATCATTAACAAGTATCATACAGAGGTGATCTTTTTGGCTTGGCAAATTTAACTGACATCCTTCACATTCTATTGACTTCCAAATGGCTTCATTACAACAAGAAACATATATGATAGTTGTAAAATGCTTGATAATAATTCTAGTAGAAAACCCAGCTCGATTATTTCAATCTCATCAACTTTGATCTTTAAAGGATTCATCTCTTGGTAGTAATCAGCGGTAGTAATAAGCTCTCGATAAACTTGTTCAGATAAAATAACAGCGGAGAATGAACTTCCAAAATTTTGGCGCTAAATTTATTAGGTTATAATTGTCATGGTAGCGCATTTACACGCCAATGATCTTTTGTTTGTAAAAATAAATAACATAAACAATAGAACAATTTAAACAATAGGTACCACTATTTTATGCTAATTCGACCACTATTACAGATCATCCCATCCATAACATACTACTTATATTCTGCAATACTGCACCTCACTCGGATTTGCATACACACAATGGTCGGTTGCTAGGCAGTTTTCTCCCTAAAGCGCGTGATCAAAAATGGCAGCAGTCAGCCTCATGAAAATATCAAAGATAGCGGCGAGTGTGGATCTTCCCGACGATCGTAATGCTAGTCATAACCAGATTTCTCAAAGGGATAAATCTAGATACTTTTCTTCTATAAGAAGATACTGAAAGAGATCAAAAATTCTGGAACAAAAGCATCATTGAAATGAAGTTAAGCTCTGAAAATGAATGGATTCAGCTGGTCCGAAATGAAAAAACCGAAGAGAAAAAGCCAAACTACGACATGTCTAATATAGACCCCGTTTTGGAAGAATTAACGGGTAATCAATTGGAACTTCTTGGCCCACTCAACGACAGTTACTTGCGTGAGATTGCGAAAGATATGTCAACACTTACGTGATGTCATTCACGGTGACATTCAAATCCTAAACATCCTATTGAAGCTGAACAAGTTAACTTTTGTCAAAAGAAGGCAAGCCGATAAGTCCAAAATCATCTCAACTCAAGTCTGCTTCTAAGAATAACATACACATACTTGCATAATAATGACAATTTGATACGTTTTCCTCTCAGAGTTTACTTTAACAAGGTGTTATTGAATATTTATTTCGATACATGAGGTATAAAAGTGTTAAAAAACACGGTATGATACCATGGTAGAAATGGTTATTTGGTACCTGTTTTCGGTCCCTTTATACCATGAGCCCGCAGATTTTTCATGACAGCGGATTTATTTTCTCAGCTACATAAAAAAAATCCGCTTTTTTGCCTTACAAAATATACGTAAGATCCGAAAGTACCTTGACAGTCATTCCACGGAACGTTTGACCACGTATTGATAACTGTAACAACATTTTTTTATGGTCTGTCTGCTGCTAATGGTATCGAATGAAAGAGAGAGAACTGTTTTTTTTTAATTTTTCCTTTAGGGCACACGTTTTTGACATTTCAAAAATTAATTGCAAGTCTCTTGCCAACCATTTGAAGTTCTTGTCCTACGGTTGGTCTTTTTTTGGATTTGCACCAAATACAATTTGCTGCACTGATACCAGTTACAGTAGCTAAGAATTTTCAGTCTCTGCCTAGGAACCATTCAATTGTGTGTATCGTTAGTCTTGATTCTGTCTAGACAATCGATATCATTAGTAATATCCGTTATCTCAGACTTCAAGCTATCATAATACTCTTTGCATTTCAATATCGCTTAGAATGGTTGCCATCGGCAGCCATCGATGCATTACCCTCCTCTAAAAGAGAAAAGTGACGTTGATGACATGTATCCGTTTACCAATAAATGCCCTATCGCCTGATATCTTCACTCTTACTTGATTTAATTCTGGGCAATTGCTGCTTCGATTCTGACTTTTAGTCTTCAATGCTTTGCTGCACACCCTGTCCCCAGGTGTCAAGCGAATATCCCATTTACGATTTAAAGATCTCAAAGTATCAAAGAAACAACACTCGGACACACTCATCTCAAATGTAGGACACGTTTCGGAAGGAAACACATGAAAGAAATCGTCCAACACAACAAGGTAAACACGTGCAACTATCAATGGTGGCTTTTGAAGTACATATCGGCAGTAATGCGCATCCCAGATGGGAAAAAATGGCTTTTTCGATTCAACAGATTGATCACTCAAATGCAAATCAAAGACAAGATGACTAGCTCACGATATAATCTACCATGGTTCAATCGATCATTCAGACGGTTATCCAAAAGGAAAGGCTATACAACAAAGCAAAAACATCTGGCAAACAAGATGACTGGAAAACGTTCGGCCAAGTTACAAAACAAAGGCACACGAGTCTTAAAGAAGCAAGACTCAAGTATATCTCAGATTACCTTGGTGAAGCGATCGAAGAAAACCCAAAGTGGATGGTTCAATAATTAGTGTTAAAAAAACTCATTAATAATTCATGACAATTTTGTCCAATCCGATGCTCGTCTCTCGTCACGAGGAAAGCATTGTATACCGCATAATCTACGGCTGAAACGAGGAGGGATTTGAATGCGGCCCAAGTGAATGATGGTTTAGAATAGAAGAACAATGGAATGCAAATGAACATGAAGCATTATAAAATGGCACATGTGTCATTATATAATGCTTCATGTCCATAATTTAGATATTACCTTTCCCCTCATATCAACTGACTAGTAAACATCACAAATAATTTGCTTTTAAATTTTTGGTTAAAAAAAAAAAAAGGATTTGAGGGCCAATGCCAGGATTCGAACCGAGATCTTCTGCTTGGATTTATCCGAGCTTTAAGCCATTATGCCACTGAGGCAATCGATGAAAAGTTTAAAACGAAAAGTCATCAAGTTCATTAGCATTCAAGTTGGTTAGCATTCCTCTATTATTACTGTAGATCAATTCCCAAATGCAAATAACCTTCCGTTTTCTTTTGTTTCATCGATATTGGACAAAATGGTCATGAATTACTGAGTTTTTTAGTCATTCAAAAAAACACGCAGCACAAAGGGAAAAAGTCTGATCCTTCCAACTACAGACCGTATATCTAACTTGTATTGCAGCAAAGATCATTGAGCATATTGCATATTGTATTGTATTGTATGAAGCATTTTGACTACTATAACATTCTTACAGATTGTCAACATGGATTCAGATCAAAACGATTCAACGAGCTTCAACTTATCCTTACTATCCACGATATAACAAAACAAATCAATCCATGCTGCTGTACTAGATTTCTCAAAAGCCTTGGAAAAGGTTCCACAAAGACGTATATTAAAGAAACTAGAGCAATACGGCATCCGTTGAAGTCTACTGTGTTGGATGGAATCTTTCCTCACTAAACGCATGTAAACAGTCATCTGTCACATCAGTTCAGCTTGTAGTGTTTATGTATCGGTACTCTGCGAACAGGGACTATACTGTCACAAGAGTTTTCTTGTGCTTTTGGGAATGTGATTTCAGATTAACCTTTATTTGAATGGCATACTAGTTTTACATGGTCGCAAAGAATGTGTTATTGTGGCGATTTGCTGGCCATTTAATATTCGTACGGCCGGGCTTCTAGAGAAGTATAATCTTCCAACAAGTTCATGTCGGCGTGAAATATCATGTAGGGTATAGCCTGCAAAACTGGCGTTCTTTTGGGTTTTTGGGAAAAATCGGATTTTCGGCTTCCTGTGTTGAACGGGTGAGCAAAAATAATAATAATAATACTTTATTTCTTAAAAAAAACGCATTTAAAACTCTCAATGCTTTTTACATGATAAAAATATATATATAGGAAATGATAAAACAATAAAAAAATCATGAAAACGAAATGAAAGAAAACTGTTAAAAACTTTGTATGTACATATCAGTAAAAAGAAAATTATAAATTAAATCTATAATTTAGGTGTTAAATAAAAATGTTTTTGTTCTCTTCTTAAATATTAAAAAGGAAGCGAAGGGGGTGGTGGAGTGGAAGAGGAGAAGTGAACGCCTGCCCGCAACCCCTGTGATTTTGAAATATCATCATCCCAGGAATTTGTCAAAGTTTCAAAACTGACAGCAAGCTTGTTTTCGTAACGTAGTAAAAATGTTAATGGTAGTTTGAATATTAGTAATACAGAAATTGAGCTTTTAAAAATTGCTTTAATTATTTCCATAGAACTTTTGTATATTTAATTAGGCCTGGGATGACGTCACTTCATTTGCATTTTCAGATTTCAAATGTTTATATCTCAGAAAGGAGAGGTCGACATGAAGAAAAATCAAGTACACATATTATACAATACACCTCATGTACAACAGATTCGCAAAATATCATGAAAGTCGTCAGGTGCACTTTAAATTTCCACGAAGAGTTGCCTTCTTCTTAGGAATTCCTTTTTTTATTGCTGTAGCAACCGCTCATAATTTTCTCCTGACATTAAGCAAAACTCTTGAGTTAACGTCGAGACGAAGTGGGTGCAAGATGGAGTTTGCCTCTCTCAATAATGGAAAGATAACAGGCCTGTAACAATACTTAGCTCAATTGAAAGGGCAGATATCTTTGTCATTGTATCAAGAAAAGATAAGGTACAAAATCGATGGGGAAGTATTGATATACGACAACCAAAGGCAATTCAAAATTACAACACTTACATGGATGGTGTTGATCGATGAGATCAACTGATTAAAAAAAAAATGCACTAAGAACGTCTTGGACTTCACGGTATCAAAGCCGCGTCATTAGAAGATTTAGAATCTTCCAACTCGAATGACCATGAAATTGAGGCATTAGAAATTGTTTTTGGGGGTGCCAAACGATGGTTGTCAGCCAAGTAGAGTCAGGCTGTCAAAACAGGCAGTCTGAAAGAGGCAGCGTTTTTAATAGTGGACGAAGTGCACACAGTTGAAACTTAGTGAATACATATACACACACACACACACACACACAGAATGATGGTTGGAGACTTCAGACGAAAATTTTAAACTTCACGTTTATTTATTGTAATAATGCAACTACTTCTGCTACTTCTACCTTTAAATATTTGGAACTACATTTAATCAATACGCCTTAATAAATTATGATCATCATTTTCTATTACGATGTGATTAGTATTATCATAATTAATAATTGGGCAATTTATTCCAGGAGTACCGGTAAAAAGAGAAAATCTGCATTTCGCAAAGCATTTGGACGGGTAAAGGACTTACGTGGGGAAAACTGTGCTAGCTCTTACGGCTACTGCTGATAAAGAGATGAGACAGCGCCTGTGTAAACTCCTTGGCTTTAAAGACCATACGGAAATTCTCATCAGCCTTCATAACAAGCTGGAGTCTCCTTTTTTTGTAATGATTCATTGGTAATCAGAAATCATTTCTGCAAGTTTGGAATATTTGTGGGGTATTAAGGATCAACGAGGTGTGAAGCATTGCTTCTCGTACTTCGGCAAAATTATGATTAAGTTATTTATCTGTCAACATGTCACCATTAAAGCCTACAAAGATAATGTTTATTTGATGCTCGGTTACAACAATAAATTCGAATTAGTAACAGTCTTCAATGAACATGATGTGATATAAACGCGTATTTTTCTATAAGAATAAGAATATAACAATATACGTATGAATATTGTCATTATTGAATTTATATGAAAACTACAAAATGTATTGTTCTTGTTTACCGGAGTTTAATATTTCCGCCTCTAATGCTTTTTATTGCCTACTGAATTTATAAAAAAAAAACAGGCAAACGTTTTGTTTTAAATTAAGTGGAATGATAGCTAGCGTTTATATCTGAGTAGTTATTTAACAAATTTAATTGAAACAAAATGGGTTTTGTATCAAGATATTCCGTGTTTAGTGTTCAAAGTCACTAGTAAATAGAGGATATTACATGGGTGCGAGGAGATACAGATTTTATCTTCGAGTGGTAACAAATCACTCGAGGCCTGGGTACAAAAACACGCAAAGCATGCATGGACTGTTTGGCTGGACAAACATCAAAGATGGCGTCTGAATAAGTCGTTAATAAGTGATATGCCTCATCATTTGAACTGTTGTGTGCCGGGTTGCACGAACTGTTTCAAGAATAATCCGAATCTCCACTACTATAGGATTCCAAAATGCAAAAAGCTTTGGAAAACATACAAAGTAATCCTTAGAAACTCGACTCTAAAACTCGACTCAAATCAAACTCGAGTTTGTTCTGTTCCTGCACTTCGAAGGAGGTGAAAAACTAAGTAGAGATCACCTTCCCACTGTATTTCTAGGGACGAAAAACACTAATCAAAGAACATAAATAGTTCGACATCACGATGAGCCAAAAATGAAGAACAAAGGTGAATCCAACTTTGAAGCCGTAGAGCTTGATGACCAACACGAAGAACACCTCCTCAATAATATTAGCATCGAAGATTCAACAATAACCTCTGACATACAAACAGGTATTGGTTATGATACCACAGACACACAAACTGATATAAACTTTACAACAATGAAAGAGATGATTGAAGAACTGCAATTTCTACGACAAGAAAACAAAGAATTAAAAGAAAAATCTGAGGAATCAGCAAAGGAAATCAAACATCTTGAAAATTTATTAAATAAATCTACTGTTTAAAATTGAGAAATACAAAGACAAACATGAAGATGTTACATTCTACACGGGATTTCCAGATTATAAACTGTTTCTTTTGTGCTACAATCTAGTGAAAGACTCGGCAAAGAATATAAGATACAATCACGAACGAGTATACTGTTACCTGGAGACTATAATTCAACCTGGTAGACCTCGAGCTATAAACATATTCCAAGAATTTACTATGGTTATGATGAGAATGAGAGTGGGCCTATTTGAGAGATCTGGCACATCGATTTAATGTTTCTATCATGACTGTGTCAAGTATCACACGCTCTTGGATAATATTTTTGAGGGCAGAGTTTGAACCACTGATACAAACACCACAGAGGTGTTGAAACGTTTTCAAACAGGTCTGCCCAAACACTGTTGTGATTGTTGATTGTACTGAGTTTCAAATGGAAAAGCTATTATCACTTCATGCTCACTACGAAGGCTTGACTAGGTATCACACCAAGTGGTGTAGTATCCTTTGTAAGTGAACTTTTCCCTGGGAGTACATCAGACAAAGAAATAACAGAACACAGTGGATTTCTAGATAAACTGAAAAGTGGAGATGAGGTGATGGCAGACAAAGGATTTAACTATCAAGACGAATTAGTATCTGCTGGTGCACTATTGATCACTCCCTGTTTTCCCAAAGCAAAAAGGCAATTTCCAACAAAGGAAACATAGCATAATAAAACCATTGCAAGTTTGCGAGTGCATGTAGAACGATTAATGGAGAGACTAAAAAATTGGCATATTTTTGATCACAAAATACCAATAAGTGTATATTCTGTATTAATCAATTATTTATACTTGTTATATTATTGTTTAATTTTTGGTAATGAAGCTTCATTCGCTTAATGAAATGGTACTATACTCTCACTTAGTCTTTTTTATATATATATATATATATATTTTATAAACTCACTACAAATTCCAATGAGATAGGCTTCTGAAGGGATTTAAAAAACCCTTAGTTTTTTTTTTCCTGGGCTAAATTATATGTTTATGTTGATGCCAAGCTGTATACTTTTCCCTTTTTCGTTGCGACAAATACAGTTGATCACATTCTCACCTGTCTTTACTAATACCGAGAGTATTTTTGCAAAGTTTTTCAATAGTGAAATATTATTGAAAAATGGTCATTCGATAAATCGACTCCAACCAAAATAATCTCACGAGCTGAGTTATCACCTCATTCTAAAGAATCAATCTGCATAGTTTGCTCAGATATTATTTTGAACAAGGATTACAAGCAAAAGCTTTTTAAAAATTCTATTAAGACACAAGCTTTTTGCAATTTAGAGGTTGTTGTTGGTCAAAGTTTCGAGAGAGAAAGTTCTGCAACCTGATCAATTGATAAAATCGATAATCGATATCAATCAGTAAAATCGATAAAAATTAGTTAATTGCATCGAAAATCATTAAAAATCGATGAAGCAATGCGTTGTGAGTAATCGATAATTATCGGTGACCCAATGTATAACAGAAATATGCAGAACATATTGAAAATATCGCTTTCATCCTTGTCGTCATATGTGACAACTGGTACAACTGCTTGGCTTTCCTCCAATTCTGTGGGAAACGTACATATTTATAACTAGAACTTTTCTATCTATGCACTGAGGTTTGGAGAGTGTGTATGAAGAGGTTTAGCCATAGAAAACTGTTGGAACCCGCTGTTAGAAATTCCAAAGAGTTGAATCTTATCCAAAGTCATACTACTCACATCCGCAGAGTAAATCATTTTTAGGGTGAACCCATGGAAGAATTGGTCCAAAGTAATCTTCTTGGAACTATTCCGATATGAGTATTATGACTTGTTCGATAGTTAATCCAGGAGCAATGTTGAAGAGTACAAAACTTCACAAACCCCAGATTATCTTGAATCTTATTAAAAAATGTGCTGTTTGTATAGGTAATAAGCTGATAAATATTTAATGTAAATGGCAAGCTTTACAGATTTTCAATTTGTAGATCTGCATACTTATGACAAATGTCTGAAATTCTATTTTTCTTTCTCTTAAAGGAATCAACAGCTTTGTGGGATGTTTTCTATGAAGCCAAAGAGGCAATTGTGAAAGGAAACAACAGTTCTGGTGTTGGGCACTTGAGAGATTTCTTCAAGGGAGTGAACTTTGAAAAATTGAGAAAAGATATAAAACAGGAGCATAAAGATGAGGCTATATTTAACTGGCTTGTTGCTACCAAGATCCTGCAACCACTTAGCGGTGGTCTTGTTTTTATAGATGTCAAGATATAATCTCCGTAATAGAAAAGGCACACTCTTAGATCCAGCTAGTGGAAAATGTAAGACTCTAGGTGACAGGGCTTTTAAATCTGCTGCTCCTAAACTATGGAATGCTCTACCTTTTGAAATTAGAATCATACCATGTGTAAATAGTTTTAAGTCAGCTGTTAAGACATTTCTTTTTAAATTAGCTTTTACATAGAATTTTATACAATATTATGACTATATACTATATATCTTTTTACACTATATACCTTTTAAAATTGCTCGTTATTTAGATTTTTGTACCTTTATATTAGTACATTATTATCACATTTATTACTTATATATATCATTGTAAATTTAGTGCGCGTGTGATCATATTCATATGTAATATGTGCAATATAAATATTAAAGTTATTATTATAATTATTGTTACTAAGAACATAGAATATTTTCAAAGATTAAAGTTTGTGGGTTATGATAGGGCATGTGGGCTTGTCCCCTTTCTTAGGAATCAATGTAAAAACGGCAGTGCAGGTGCAAAACTCCTTTTAGATAATGTCAAGTTTTTAGTAGATATCTTTCATGTTTCAAAGCACACTGATGAGGCTTGTATGCCTTTAGATAATCCATGGGGCAAATACAGAATCTTGTGAGCAAGGGTTTCGAAGGCTTAACTCATATTTCAATTTGACAAAGAAGATGACACAATTTAAGCGTAATGTACTATTTTGGTTTGTTAATGATTCATTTAATAGAGAACTTGAGTTCCAGTTAAACGCAGAGGGAAAGATGTAAATAATCCAACATATTGTGTAAATTGTAAATTATAATGATTGTAAATATTGTAAATAAGGAATTGTTTAATAAATAAATTTTGTTTGTATTGTATTTATATTGTGTGTTAGTCTATTACAGTACCGGCCATGAGTAAGGTACCATTCACGAGCGAGTAAGAGTAACGAGTGTCTACAGTCACTTGCGCGTATGAACAAACAGAATATTCATAAGCAAAACCATTCACTCGGAACGAACGAGTCTCTTGACTCGTCACTACTCGAGAGTCTTACGAGTTTCAAATTCAATAACTTTTTAAAACATCCGATTCTGTTTGAGTTTTTTTGTAGATCAAGAAGCAAAACTAGTATTCGAAAGATTACGATTCACGGCACCCGGCTGGTGAACATTACAAAGTTACGGTAGTGCAAATTTTTTTTTTAAAAACCTTCAATTATAATTCTAGCTGAATGATAATAGTTTTTATAATGTGTCTATAAGCATCAAGCGATTATAGAAACATCAACAATTCGCTACGACACATCAATCAACACTACAACCGTTACAGACATTCCAGCCCCTGAATTAGATGTGACCACGGGCAAAGATGTGATCGACATGAGGCAAAAGTCTTCATCTGCTGGCCATTTCCCTGCACAGTTAGTGAAGTATTTTTTTTTACGGAGGAGGAAAGAATCAACCGAAATTGCACTGGAACTCGTGGGAAAGAACGCCTACTGCACGAGAAACTGGACTTGGTCAAACAAATTGTATTCAAATTTTATAGTAACGAAAGTCGTAAAGATGGGGATCAGTTTTGGAAGTTTAATGTGGCTAAATGCAATTTAGGCAAAGTTAAACTCGAGGCCTGGATCCTAGCATGCATTGCTGCTGCAGGGTGCCCTTCTATGCTTGTAGGACCACGTGGTTCCTTATGTGTTTGTCGCGCGCACTGAGTCGCTTCAATACCTTTAATCGTCCTTAATTATTGTATTATTTGGTGCCTTATTTGTTGTCTCTGGACTGCCAAACCATGACTTCACGCTCTACTAACAACAGCCGTTCGGCAGCCTTGTCTACTACTACAGTTTCTACCCCAAATACGGAGGAATCCACGGTGGCTTTTACAACCGCCGCGATATCTACATCAATTGCGGCCGAGCATTCAGTCTCACAAGGGCTTCTAACGCCGGAATTACGGGCTGAAATCAGGGCAGCATGAGCAGCAACTGAGGCAGCCTTGGCAGCAGTTCGGGCCTCATCGGTGACGGCAAGCGCGCCGAACCCGCCAGTTGTAGCGAGTTCACCTCAACGCAATTCATCGGCTGTTGGGTTTCTGGCGTCGGGGAGTGGTTTGCCGACTTGGTCAGTCGACAATCAAGATATGTCTTCATCTGTGCCGTCCTTCCTACCTACGTTTTCCTTGCCGTCAACGTCGGTTGCGTCCCTCGGTAGTGCGCCATCGTCGAGTGCTTCGACGGCGTGTTCTGTGCCAGGCGCCATGTTGTCTTCACTGAGCGCGGCTGTTCTCAGCGCGTCGCTCGATCAACATTTTGTTGTGGGTCCCGGTTTCTCGCCAATCCCGCCAAAGCTAGTAAACCAAATTCTATCGGGAAAGTATGTAGATTTCAGTGAGCTTCTGACGCCGAACTTGATTCAGGCCCAATCTGAGCCACAACTGATATTTGATGGCCATGTTGTCTTAACATCGTCGAAAAAGCCGTGTCGAAAGATCGAGGACATTATAAGTTGGTTCGAGGCTTTTACTGTATACACGTTGGTCCTTACTTCGTCGTTCCCTCATCGCTGGAGGGATCTCACGGCGTACAAATTGCTAATTTTACGCACTTATCAGCATTTTGGGGGGCGGGTCTGGCATTCGTACGACCAGGGGTTTAGAGAGCATTACCGACTGGCGGAGCTTGAAAGTGCAGCTCTACAACTTTCATGCGGCAGGAGCGTCGCCAAGATCGCAACCGAACCGTCAGAGCCATCAATCCTCGGAAGCTGCGGGTTCTTCATCTAGCGATGTCGTATGTAGATCATGGAATCGGGTCGCGTGTTCATCGCCGTACTCGTCTTGTTTGTTCGCCCATAAGTGCAGCATTTGCCGTGGTTCTCACCGTTCCTTGGAGTGTGAGAACAACAAAGACCGGGCCAGAGAGCGTAAACGTTCGCACTCTCCGTCGGCGTCGAGAGAGGGAAGAGCTAAGAAGCGTTGAAATATTTCATTTAAGTTTTTCTAGTATTATGTTAATGCGTTGATTTGTCATCCGAGATTCTTCGGGCTATTATTATTATTATTATTAATAATGACTTATATAGCGCCTATTCCATTTAGCCCATAGGCGCTTTACATCAAAAAGAACTTGAAATAAAAGGAAAAATAAATGCCATAAAGTCAATTAAAGGATTTCTGGAACAAATGTGTCTTCAGCTCGAGTTTGAAAGTTTGAATATCCTTGTCAGTGTAGCTTCTCAGATTATCTGGTAGTGAGTTCCATAGTCTAGGTGCAGATGTGCTGAAAGCTCTGTAGCCATAAGTTCGTAGCTTGTATGGAACCAGTCACTAGGTAGTTCTTGGATGAAGATCGTAGTTGTCGTTTGGGAGTGTACAGTTTAATCAGTTCTTGTAAATATGGAGGTGCCATCTTCTTTAAACATTTGTAAGTTAGGAGTAATATCTTGAATTCAATTCTGTATTTGACTGGGAGCCAATGGAGGTCTTTTAATACTGGAGTGATATGATCGTGTTTAGATGTTAGGGTCACTAATCTAGCTGTAGAGTTTTGTACACTTTGAAGTTTCTGCAGCAAGTAGTCAGGGAGTCCATATAGTATAGCGTTGCAGAAGTCTATTCTTGAGGTGATAAATGCGTGTGCTAAAGTTTCAATTGACTCTTTAGACAAATACTTGCGGATTTTGGCCAGATTTCGTAGATGAAAAAACGCTGACTTGCACATTGAGTTGACTTGTGCTTCCATTGTCATTGCTGAATCAAAAATTACTCCAATGTTCCTTGCAGTTGTCGAAGGTTCGATGAGTTCGTTGCAAACTTGAATGGCTGTGATAGGTGGCGAGGGTCTGTGTCTTGCACTAATCACGACTAGTTCGGTTTTGTCGTTGTTCATTTTGAGCATGTTTTTGGACATCCAACTGTTTATCTCAAGAATGCAATTTTCTATCTTGGCCTTAGCAAACTCAGCCTCATGAGCCATGGTGGATTCAAAAGATAGATAAAGCTGGGTGTCGTCGGCATAAAGATGAAAATACATGTCATGATGGCGGATGACATCAGCTAGTGGGGCTGTGTATAGTAAGAAAAGATGAGGACCAAGGACGGATCCCTGTGGGACACCATAAGATAGATCTCTTTTGGTAGATGTAATACCATTCACACTAACAGTTTGGCTTCTGTTTGATAAAGAGGAGGTGAACCAGGCAAGAACATCCCCACAAAAACCATATCTGTGTGACAGTCGAGAGAGCAGGATGTGATGATCAATGGTGTCGAACGCAGCCGACAGGTCCAACAGCAGCAGTAGAACTGATCTTTTATCATCAACAGCACGTGTTATATCGTTGTGAACTCTCGTTAATGCTGTTTCGGTGCTGTGATGCTGTTTATATGCTGACTGGAAGTATTCACTCATGTTGTTATTCAAGATGTGGTCCTTTGTCTGGGCAGCTACAATCTTTTCAGTTATCTTTGATGTAAGCTTCAAGTTTGATAAGGGTCTGAAGTTTTTTAGTTCACCATTCACCGTTCACCAAGGGTTGAACTTGAACTTTGTCTATTTGTTTTGTAATTCATAGCGGGTGTCCTACAGTGTACGGCGGTCAATATTGTCATCTATTCTTTAAACATCCATCCACGATGTATCCTTATTTTTATAACAAAAAAAAAAAAAAAAAAAAAAAAAATGTTAAGGTTTGTTGTGTCATTTCGTTGTTTTCAGAGTGGGTTGTCCCGTCAGTCTCCCAAGTTTCCCCTTTACGACCGTTTACTATTCCGCCTATTCGCCAGTTACACATTAGCAGCTTCGGAATTATTCCCAAAAAGGGGCAACCGGGTAAATGGCACTTGATCATGGACTTGTCCTCCCCAGGGGGGTGTAGTGTCAATGATAGTATAGACTCGGAACAATTTAGCATGCAATATATACGAGTAGATGACATAATTTGTATGGTCGCCAGTTACGGCCAGAGGGCACTCATGGCAAAATTTGATGTCGAAGCTTCTTACAGGAACATTCCAGTTCACCCATCGGATAGATACTTATTAGGTTTGAAATGGCGTAACCAATTTTATGTCGACTTAGTACTTCCATTTGGATTACGGTCAGCTCCATATATATTTAACTCGGTTGCGGATATGGTGGAATGGATTTTGATTAATAACTATGGCATACCCAAACTGGTTCATTATTTAGATGATTTTATCACTGTAGGCCCCCCTGATTCACCAGTTTGCCAACAGAATCTTACAACTGCTCTGGCTGTATGCAAACAGCTAGGTCTGCCTTTGCATCCCAAGAAATGTGAAGGTCCAGCCTCATCGCTCACTATTTTAGGCATTCAGTTGAACTCACAAGGTCAGACAGCGCAGCTCCCTGATGAGAAGTTAACGGCTTTACGGCTTCTCCTGGACCAGTGGTCGGAAAGACGGACTTGCAATAGGATCCAATTAGAATCTCTGATTGGTCACCTTCACCATGCGGCTAAGGTGTTATGGCCTGGAAGGGCGTTTATCAGGCGCATGATCGATTTATTGAGTTGCTTTCATTCGAGAAATCACCCTATACGTTTAAATCGTGAATTTCGCTTGGACTTGGAATGGTGGAAGAAGTTTTTGATCAGTTGGCATGGAGTTAGCTTTTGGTTATTCCCTGGACTGACGGCTAGCCCAGATGTGGAAGTGTTCTCTGATGCTTCCGGCGCAATTGGGTTTGGGGCCCTGTGTGGCAGAGAATGGTTTAATGGTAGATGGTTGGCCTGCCAGGAGGATATGTCCATAGCGTACAAAGAACTGTTTCCTGTGGTTATTGCCGCAGCTGTATTTGGTCACAGATGGTGCAAGCAGCATGTTTTATTCAGATCAGATAATGAGGCGGTGGTTGCAATCCTCAATTCTCGCACTTCTAAAGTCCCAGCCATTATGCATCTCTTGCGTCACTTGCTTCTCAGTTTTCCTTTTCTTCAGCTCATATACCAGGCATTGAAAACACTATTGCTGACGCTTTGTCTCGATTTCATTGGCAGGAGTTTCGTCAACTAGCACAGGATGCCCTGGACTATCCACTTCAAATTCAAGAAGATCTTTTGAAGGAGAACTTTGAACCGATCCACTTTGGAATCTCAATGCGTAAGGTTCTTACAGGATGGCCCCTCTTTGGCAACTCGGAAATCGTATCTGTCTGCTCAGCGTCGCTTCATCAACTTTTGTCATCAGCTGGGTAAGATAAATGCGCATGGCTCTCCATGCCCTTCAGATGAGTGGACTTTATGTTTGTTTGCCACCTTTTTAGCCAATTCTCTGCGTCACAATTCAATTAAGGTTTATTTGTCTGCGGTACAAGCCTTGCACATTGAGCAGGGATTTGATGATCCCCTGTCTAACTGCCTCCGGCTGCAAAGAGTGCTCCGTGGTATTAAGAGAAATCAAGGAGAATCACAAAAGCAACGACTACCAGTCACAGATGACCTTATGCTTGTGATTCAAAGATCTTTAAACTTGAGTACATTTGATCATTGTATGTTCTGGGCAGCTTGTACACTTGCATACTTTGGCTTTCTCCGATCATCTGAGTTTACTGTTTCGTCATTGTGTGCCTTTAATTCTTCATGTCACCTTCAAGTTGCTGATGTGTCTGTGGATTCAGCAGTAACGCCCATGTGTCTGAGAGTGTGCATCAAAGCGTCAAAAACGGATCCCTTTCGGCGGGGGACATTTATCCATATTGAAAGGGGTAAGCCTCCTCTTTGTGCAGTGGAGGCTCTTCTACGGTATTTGAGTTTGCGAGGTGACAGTTCTGGGCCGTTGTTTTTGATACAGTCAGGCCAACCATTGACTCGTTCGCTTCTAACCTCGTGGTTGCGCCAGATTATGGATACTGCAGGTGTCCAAGGGAACTTTTCAAGCCATAGCTTTCGAATAGGTGCAGCTATTGTGCCAGCTCGCAATGGGGTACCTGATCATCAGATTCAGACATTGGGTCTCTGGACAAGTAACGCCTACCAATTATACATACGAACGCCCTCTGAGGTTCTGGCTAGTTTGTCTCTTCAGTTGACAGTCACGGCCAGGTACGTTCGTTCTTTAATTATTGTCTTGGAATGTGAGGTGCTTGAATCTGTATTGGAGGTTGGAGGAACCATTGCTAACACCCACAGTCCCTCTTGTTTGCAAGCACCCGTTTGGTGGTGGACCGTGGTTGGGTTACCATGGTTACCTCCTGGTCATGTCCGGTGGCGCGCCGGCCTGACCATTTTAAGGCACCTTATTCCACACTCATCTTCACTGATGAGTTAAAATGTGGCTAAATGCAATTTAGGCCAAGTTAAACTCAAGTCCTTGATCCTAGCATGCATTGCTGCTGCGGGGTGCCCTTCTATGCTTGCAGGGCCACGTGGTTCCTTATGTGTTTGTCGCACGCACTAAGTCGCTTCAATACCTTTAATCCCCAGCCCACCCTCCTCTTTGGTAAGTATGGATCACGTAAGTACTTCCATTGACTTTGTCAATGTGACTGGTGCCAGATGGTGGACCGTGGTTTGGTTAATGTGTCTATAAGCATCAAGCGATTATTGAAACATCAGCAATTTGCTACGACACATCAATCAACACTACAACCGTTACAGACATTCCAGCCCCTGAATTAGATGTGACCACGAGCAAACATGTGGTCGACATGAGGCAAAATTCTTCATCTGCTGGCCATTTCGCTGCACAGTTAGTGAAGTATTTTTTTACGGAGGAGGAAAGAATCAACCGAAATTGCACTGGAACTCGTGGAAAGGAACATCTACTGCCCGAGAAACTGGATTTAGTCAAACAAATTGTATTTAAATTTTATAGTAACGAAAGTCGTAAAGATGGGGATCAGTTTTGGAAGTTTATTGTAAGTCGAACTGATGAATTTTTAAGAAGAAAGAAAAAGTGAATTAAAAGCTATTGTTAATATGTATGAACAATTTGTATCAAAATAAAAAAAAATTGTTGTTTAATTGTTTGTAGTTTCATTATTGTTATGTAAATATCATGCACTACTAAAAGGGGTACTTGGACAAAAATGGCTCAAAATTGTAAAAATGGGTTTTAAGAGCTGAAATGTTGCTTAAATAATCTTCAATATCTAAACAATTATTGTGTAAAGTATTGCTCCGATAGTCCAAAGGAAAGTTATTTTCCGTCCGCCATTGTTTTGCTTGTATCATGAATCCGGCTCAAGAGGATTGGGTCGAGTCAGGAAATGACATCATACCCGCAACACATAACAAACACTCGTGGCTAATATACATGTAAATCTGCTTTGAAAGTTGAAAAACTTATGTTTTAACCGAAACATGTTTTGGTGCTGCGAAGTGTATGGCTTCAGGAGTGTTGTAGACAAAGTATCTAGTATTTCTGTTCACATTTCGTCCTTAAAACTGAGGCTGATTCAGACAAATAGAAGAGATTTTTGCGCGCCCAACAAGCAAACTTCATCCTTCGGGATTATTTGGGGTTTGTTCAAAACATTTTGGATAAAAATAAGTCTGTAAGGCTATACATTTCAGAGGACAACAACAAATGCTTGTAACAGGGACAATCCCAACAATTTGGGTTTTTGAACAAACCGATACACAGCAGTGTTGAGGCGTCAGGTAAGCGAAATATTATTCGAACTGACCAAGCCATGTTCAATCAAGATCGTTGATTTCACTTCTTTTTCAAATTAATATGAAATAAGTGTTGCAGCAAAAAACTATTTAAGACTTTGAGACATTCACTTTGGTTATATGCTATGAATTGGAATATTGTTTTATTGAAATATTTTGGCTCGTTTACGAGTGCATTTCAAGTTTTGTTTTTACTAAAAAATCAGTTTATTATACTTTTCCACGAAAACTTTAATTGATGTAATGTTTTCAAGTATTTTTTAGCTAGTGCTTTTATTAAACTTGCGGCAATGACACAGAACATTGGAATATTTTTGATATCTTTTCTACTTCAAAATCTCAAGATGTCACGTTCAGTTTATCTTGATTTACTGTTTCATTCAAATACTCGTAACCCTCGCGAGTAGCGAGTAACGAGTCAAAACGAGTGCTATTGTTCTCGGCAGACTCGCTAGCGTTAATTAGCACTCGCACTCGAGAGTAGCGAGTTGGAATGAGTACTCGTACTCGCTCGTGAATGGTACCTTACTCGTGGCCGGTACTGTATATGCTGGGTTGGTTTTTGAAGACATATAAATGCACTATATACGCAATATACACTATTCCGTTTGTTTGTGAATATACTAACTATGGATATTCTGTATTTAATGATATACACAATATTATATACACAATATACATCTTGTATATTTATACAGACTGTATATCGAACTATACAATAATATATACTGTATATTTTGGCCACATTAATATACTTCGAAATATACAAAGATTGTATATACCGTATATTGTACAATAACGCGCCTTAGATTGGCGCCCCAAACTGCGCAAGTTTGTAAACCCGTTTTGTAAAAAAGGCTAGAAATTCATAAATATGTACCGTCACTTGCATCCTTCTAGTATTAGTGCAAACTATATAAAGTGTAATAAACTAAGAACTATGAAATACAGCCAAGAGGCAAGGTATAGATTGTTTTTGATTCACAGCTCTAAAATCTGTGATTTTTCATGTATGATTCAACAATATGACAATTATTATTATTGGCTCGATCATCATTCTAATCAACAGTGACTGTGATATTGATTTTATAATGAAAATTAAAGGAATTAAATTACTACGTTTCAGTTTCATGCTGAAACCATCGTCAAGTAAATGTAGTATAAATTTAATCCCCTTCAATTTTCATTATCCAATTTTCATCATCATAATTATTTCCATAAATTGATTATTGATCGATTTCACGGATTCAAAAATTGGGTCTTGCCTCGCAGTATAAAGCCGACAATGACACCTACAAGTTCCTAAAGAAGATGATGGCCCTGGTATTTCTGCCAGAAACAGAAATAGTTCCAATGTTTCACAAGCTTGCTGCAATGGTGAGTTAAAAATAGATTGTTACCAGCAAAATTACAAAAGATTTACTTCAATAATGCATACCAGATGCGTTAAATGTCATATATTGTTGTGAACTTATATAAAAATATCATATAGTTCAATTTGCTTTAATCCGAAGCTCAATTTTTTACCTATATACCAATACTTGTGTTTAACATATACATGCTTTATTCTATCTTTAAGGTCACTGGTCCACGCTTGACAGACTTTGTTAACTATGTAAAAGACACATGGGTGGAAAGTTCTTTGTGGCCTCCCTCCTCCTGGTCTGTATCCAACCTTGCCGTCAGGACGAACAATGACATCGAAGGGTGGCACCACAGCCTAAATAGGCAAGCAAGTGGCCGGTGGAATCTTCCATTTTATGTTTTTATTCATTTGCTTTTCAAAGAAGCTCAGATGACCATTATTAACATCAGATTGGTTTCGGACAGAAAACTGAAACGTATCCAAAGGAAAGTTTACAAAAAACTTCAATCAAAACTTTTCGGCTACTGGGAAGAATACGAAAATGGCCAAAAAAATGCAAAGCAACTACTAAAGTGTTGCTCCCTTTTAAATGGGCCAAGAGCTGATTAATTTATGTTTTTTTACTATTTAATTGTAATATTGAAATAATGATTATATTTTAAAATCGTTTTATATCCATTCTTTGTACATACATTAGCTTTAATCTTATACATATATTATATTTGAATTATTTAGGAATACTTAACACTTTGTAAATAAGTTAGATTTAAGATGTGATGTTAGGCACTTTTCTATAAACTATAAATAAGTATTATGTAAATATTAAATTTGTTAGTTATAAATAAATGATTATTTTAAAGATTTTGTGTGTGAAAGTTATTTCTTACCTTTAAGTTTTAACAAGTCGAGGTTTAGATGAATAGTTACAGTCAATTGATTGGTCATGCAAGCGAAGTCTTCTCGACTCATTCTCTCACTGCCAAACTTCACTCGATAAAAATATTAACTTCAACTTGCTATATTCAACGCTTTGAAATTATTAATTGTCTATCCAAGACAATCATATATCAACAGCAGGCTAATATACTATTAACAGAGTAAGAAAGGTAATAGAGATTTCTCATAAGTCCATTATTTTTACGCTACTTTGACGCCTTGACGCTGCACGCTTTTCGCGCTTTTTGAATAACAAAGACACGTTGTTTAAAACGAGAATTAACTATTAATTAAAATATGAATTCAGGGGCGGATACAGGATTTTTCAAGGGGGTGGGGGTGGAAAAAAATCTCAATCAACCAAGGTCATTACGCTTTATGTAAATAACGAAATTAGAAAGGCGACAAAAATAAAGATTCGATAATTCAGATCATTGTGAACATTACGGAACTTTTGATTGATATTTGTTGTATATTTTGTTTAGAATCAATTCATTTTTTAATTATTTGATTTAAAATCAGTTTATTTTTTAAATTTTTTATGTATCAAAATGGGGGGGTGGACATCCACCCAATCCACGCTAACTAGTTTTGCTCACGATGGGTTACATAATCCTTTTCAAACTTTTTATTTAACTACCTAGTAATACAAGTAACGCTAATTAGTTTTGCTCACGATGGGTTACATCCTTTTCAAACTTATTTAATTATTTAAGTAGCGTACCATCGATAGATCGTGTGCGTATATAACTCTCAAAAGCGTAATACCTAAAAGCTATCAATCAATCAAACCATGGCAGCTATTTGGCGACCATATGAGACGGAGGAACCAAAGAAAGAAGTAAGTTTACAATAGTTCTTGGTCCGTTTCAGTCTTCTAGATAATTAAACATATATATATGACATTTTTATTATTAGTGAAAAGAAAACCTGGAATCGAAGAGATTGCGGTAATCAAAGAATCATGGCTATTGGAGAGACCTAAAGGGTGGGAAGCTGTAGTTTCAAAGGCCAAAGTAGAAATAGCAAAATCTACAATTGTTCCACCGGAAGTAAAGAAATACTACCAAAAATCAAAGCTGACTGCGCAAGTTAGCAGAATCAAAAAGTGTGTTGAGAAGCTGCATGTGTTGCCCTCAAAGAATGATAACGCTGCTACCTCTAACAGTAGTTTGTCTGCGGCAAGTAGTGCAGAACCTCCAACGGTCGTACCGCAACCAAATAAGGAACAAAATGCCAAGGAATATGCCTTGGAAGAGCCAGAGAAAAGACGGGAGAGAAACAAGAAGAGAAAGCGAGCGAAAGTGAGTAAAAGTAGCGATGAATCAAGCAGCAATGAGTATCCCAAAAAAGGCAAAGGGGAGCTGCAAAAAGAGGCACTGCATAAGCACTCTAAAATGTGTGATGCAGCTCTAGCAACAATGAATAAAATGGAGGCAATGCTGGAAAAGCTCCAGAAAAATATGTAAAACTGCAAAGACATGTCTTGTTCATTTCATAGTGCTTTATAATAGAGTGATTTTAGTCAGATTGTGAAATATAAAATATATATATTTGCTCTGCTCTGCTTTGCTCTTGCTAAGTTGTGCAAGCAAGGGGAAAAAATAATTTGGATAAGTTTTAGCATTTCTATATATGACAAACTGTACTCGTTGTATCAAAAACATCTTTGAATTTTTGAGCCGGCTATTCCTTTGTTTGTGCGAAAAGGTTTAATTCATGTTGATTCATGTTGGATCTAACTCAATATTTTCCTTTGTCTATATTTAACGACTAGACAATGACTAAAAGAAATAGGTTCACAGTCCGCTAAAAATCACTTATTAATATTCTAATTAATTGTACTTGCAATAAAGAATAATTCTCGTTTTAAACAATGGGCTATCGCATTTAATATCCGTGCACCCAGGGTTGAGGACCCTCAAAATTCTTCAAGGGTTCTCGATTGTTGCCACAAGATTCTTCAGGGGTTAATACATTTCGGTCCATAAAATTCTTTAGGGGTTGATATTATGGACCTCAAAATTCTTCAGGGGTTCGATTGTTTGGGCACAAAATTCTTCAGGGGTTCGATTGTTTGGCCACAAGATTCTTCAGGGGTTAAGACATTACGGTCCATAAAATTCTTTAGGGGTTGATATTATGGACCTCAAAATTCTTCAGGGGTTCGATTGTTTGGGCACAATTATTCAATGGTTTAATGCAGTTACTACAAGAGCTTATAATGCACCTTTTTTAGAATCATTTATGTTTGTTTTTGATTTTTTTTTATAGTAGAGACATTTATTTGCATGGGATTGACTTGATAATAAATAGACTATCTCTGTTGTTGCTGTTTTTGTGTTATTGATTATTAGAAAAGTTATATAATCAATTTTGTATTTCTTTATCATCTTTTATGTTTTATATTTATATTAATTAATCAATATTATTATTACTCGTTGTTAAAGCATATATGGTCTCTAATGGTAATATTTAGCCTGTGTAGCAAGCATTTCTATCACAAAAAAATCAAACAATCGTTTTGGGATACCTGTGGTTACGTGTATGGCGAAACAGTAATTCCAAATATTTGGGTTCCCTGTGGTACTTGTTTTTGCAAGTTTTCACCATTGATTAAAAAAATCGCTCAAAATTCACATCAAAACTGAAAAGCATTTCTACTATAGGAATAAAGATTGGTTGAAATTGTTCTAGTTGCGGCTCTTAGGGGATTCCCCTGAGAGCTGTCCACCATGTCCATGGTCTCCACTATAAGAGCGTCTTCACACTAGGCTTTCGAAGTAGCTTTATTCATTTTAAAGCGCGCTTTAGCCTAAACGCCAGTGTGTAAAATTTGTTTGTAAAATTGTAATGGTATACTTGTAACTTTCCCTGATGATGGATTAAAAATCCAAAAGCTTGGATTAAAAAAACAAAAATTGATGTGGAAGAATCAGGTTTATTCTTTAAATACGATTCTCACATACAAGGAAATATTGAACACTTTTTTATTGTCAGCATAGCCTGCGTAGCTGGCCCTGACGGAGGGCCGGCTACGCAGGCTATTTTGTAATGTGAACGAGATGTTTGTCGTAGCAAGCTTTAAGTAGAATTGTGTTGACAGACGTTTAGGTGTTCAAAGTCTAAAGCTAACATTAAAATGAACTAGTGTGAACGCGGTATAAAAGACGCTGTCGTCTTGCTTAGAGGCTGGTCAATTTAATTGTCAAGGATCAAAACTGTCAACTATTAGAGATGTTTCGCATAAGCACACTCCATATGCAAATGATCCACTATTTGTGGATAGTCCTACCTATGCTAATAAAAGAAAACACATGTGTAAAGTTTAATGGGTCTTTAATTTCTAACAATTTTATTTTAAACACTTCATGGTTGAATCCTCCCACAAATCAAATATCACTAATTAATACTAATTAATCAATAAAACAAAATGTATTCTATTTGATCTAACAAGCACAATTCAATTCTGAAATTATCGTCGGGCTAACTGCGAGCACTACATTACATTTATCAATAAAACAGTCACTTTCAAGTGATTTTCGAGTGATTTTCCTGTTAGAAGAAATGATGGTATATATTAGGCATAAACCAGCACGAACGTATTTGTGTAAAGAACAACGTGTACAAACCTTGTAACTTTTCAGTACTTTGTTCATTGTTTTTTGCCCCAAAATCAATGGAACGCCAGAGATTGGCCATGGCGAATACGATATAGACCGACAAATCAATGTAGGTTCTTTTATAGCCAAACACAATTAACGAACAATACCAATGTTATTTTGTGGGCGTTCTTTACAAAACTGTTTAATGAAGTTTTGAATAGGCATTTGTAATGCTATGCATGCATGCAGGAATAAACCCCGCGCACTAATACAATCCGTAATGAAATCGATTTAAACTCAAGTGTGTCAATTTACAACAATAAACTCTTTAATGGCCTTTTTCGAAAAATGCACTTTTGAATTCAATTTCACAATAACAAGCTGAATAGTCTTTGCTATAAAAACAACGTTGGTTTCTTGATATTCTTTTTCAAAACGTTGTTAGTCCCTATATTAAGATGCCACTAATATTAGAAAGAAGGCAACATCGAATTCTTTATTCATTTTTAGAAATGATGACAGTCATTGCAACTCCAGCAGAAAACCGTAGCAAGCTTGAACCTTTGAAAATTTTGCTCTTGTTGCTGGTTACAATAGTCACCCCACCTCAAAATAATGGGATGACTCCCATTATGCACCGATTGGATACAACTTTCTTTGGCTCTCGTTTTAAAGGAAGAGATTATTATTCTATGATTGAGAGTCAATCTTTTCAATCTTTTGATTGAGAGTCAAAGATACCTATTTTGGTTAAATACTGGGGAATTGCCTGAAACATTGACTCAGATTGCTCAAGATATATCGCACAATTTGTCAAGATGGAACAGAAATGGCAATTTAAGACAAAGGCGTCCAAACTGAACTATGTCTTGTTAACGATTATGTGGCTCAGACAGTACAATTGTATAAATGCATTAGCTTTGATGTTTGACATTAGTCCTTCAACCGTGTCTGCCACTATTCACCGTGTGATTCCGATATTGTGGAGGTTTTTTAATAATCAAGTTACGTGGCCAACCATGGCAAAATGGAATGCTCTACGTGGTAATTGGCATTCATTTCCAAATGCAGTAGGTTGCATTGACGGGACACCGCATGAAATCTATCGCCCTGAGGCTGAACCACAAGGTGATTTCTATAGTGGTCACCGTCACTACCATCATATGAATACGCAGCTTATTGTTGACAACTTAGGAAACATTGTTTTTCTACAAGCGGGTTTCCTGGGTGCCATGGATGATTCTGGGAACTTTAACCTCATGCAAAGGGTTGGACCCGGAACCCGATACGATATGCCGGCTGGTGTGGGCCTTTTAGCAGACCAAGGCTATGCAGATATAGCGCCACTTCTTACACCTTTTCGCGCAGTACAAATTAGACGAATGGGTAGGAGCGATAAAAGAAGGGCACGCAGATTTAATAAGAATCTTTTTAGGTGCAGAATTATTGTTGAAAACACCATAAAATACATAAAGACCTATCGCGCAGTGAGCAGCATTTGGCGTGACCCTCGCTGGTTTCAGCCTATAGTAGTTGAGCTGTGTACTTTTCTTGCCCAAAGGCATGTAGTGTTGTTAGAGGAAATAAGTAATTAAATCAAATAATACCAACCCATGCCAAAACCAAAATATTAGGAAATGAAGAAAAATTCAAAGGTGTTTGCATGTTAGCATTATACTCATGAGAAAGACTAAGAATTGTGAACAATTTGTTTTTTATAAAGCTTTGAAATACAACCTACATTAAACGTTATTATTTATAAACATTTTGCATTCAACGTACTATCTAGTTTCATTGTTAATCAGTAATAGCTAGAAAAAATCTGTGTGTGTTATTACCCTTTATTAGCATAATTAGTAGGACTATCTACAAATAGTGGATCATTTGCATATGGAGTGTGCTTATGCGAAACATCTCTATTGTGACATATAACAGATTAGATATGTTTAAAGTTTACTGTTTTTACGAAGCTTGCTATAAATCACGAGTTATAATTCCCTGTTAATTTCCCGCAAAAACAATGCATCCCTTGATTGACGTGTTTGTTAGCTATACGGATTTGTATTGTGCCGCGGCTTGAAGACCAGTACGTGCACGATTAGCAACGCGTCCGTCAAGACAGAGTTTATAGTATGTTTAACTGGTCCAGAAGTTCTACTTGTTAGTAAGGATTTTGCATTCTATTTTTTCTATTCTGTACTCTGCTCTACTAACAGTGAATCTGGTAAATAATTCATCGGATGTCGTGAAGCACAAAACCTTTGTTCACTTTGTATAACCTTACAGTCTTGACACTTGAAATAAAAATTCTATGCTCCTTTTTAGCGAGTGTTGCTTGTTCTTTGTGTGTTATTATAACAGATCACGCAACACCCAAGTGTATTAAAATAAATCACGGCTCTTGATCATTTTGTATTTTACTTATGGCGCGATCTTTGCGTGTTATCAGGAAGTGCACATATCGTGACCTTAGTTAACGCCGAACGCTAAAGAACGTACGGCCAAAAGCCGGACTCTGCGAATAAAGTATTTAGTGAATTCACTAAAAAATGTAATTTAAGCCAGTTATTACACATTGGACACCTAAAATATGATTGAATATGTTTTTTGTTTCCATCAGAGCCGATGTCAATCATTTGTCAAAAAAAAAGAACCAATCATAATGCACAATGTCATGACAGTGCTTTGTGACGTAATACTTACTGTCTTGAGCATTTGTAACATTAATTTAAAAGTCCCTTTTCTTGTTTGCATAGTCTCGTAAAAACAACTAACTATTGAAATGGATTTCATATTGGAAATGAAAGATGAGAATGGACAACTTCTTGCAACTCTAGACAACGTGAAGAGAGAAGACAAATTGTCAGTAGTACGTGAAAGATTGGCTAGAGAATCGGCGTTTCCTCGTGAATATAAATTTCTATCCTTTGAAATTCCCCTGACCAACAAACAAGAACCCAAGAACACTGTTGCTGACGTTTGCGACATGGTTGGTAGATCAGCACAAGTCAAAGTTCGGTTGCCATGCAGCAATCGAACAGATCTCCCAACAAATCTCCCAACATCTCCCATCGTGCCTGGAGGACCTGAAGCGTCATCACTAGATTACGAGCCTGTCACAAAGAAAGGGAAAAGTAGCGACGAGTTAAGACCATAACCCAAAGATATGATCGACGGGGTTACAGCACTGTTGGAGAAAGAGCGAATGCGCTTCTTTAACAAAAAACTTGCAAATTTGAAATCAAACAAAAATCTTAATTCACGGGGTCAACAGGAGCTGCGTGGGGTCATAGACGTTTCATGGGTGATGGAAAAAACAAACATTCTGAAGTTGAGCGTCAAGGAACATGTAGTAGCTGCCAAGTCAAGTCAAGTCAAGAAAGAAACTTGATGAAAAATTTGGAAGAAGTTGAAAGATGCCATTTTGTGGTGATGGAAGAGTACCGCAAGTTTTGCGAGAATCTTAAACAGCAGGGAGAGAAGCAGCGCGCAACGCTTGAGGCAAAGTTTGATGGCTTTTTTTCGCAACTTAAAAAAGCTCAAGCTGATCTTCAAAAAAGCCTAATCCAGACATCGAGTGAAGTAAAGAGTGATGACCCAATTGACTGCACTGCATCTATGCATATGCCTATGGACATCACCAATGAGGAGTGTCAAAGCCTTGCTAATAAGGTGAAAAACGAAGATCAAGTGATTCTCTCTGACAGCAGCAATTCTGATTTTTGAATAATAATGGCCCGGCCTTAACACCACAGAGAGCCCGGCTTTTGTATGTGTGCGAGTGTTTTCTCTCCTTCTAATACGATATACTCTTTATAGAGTTTTTGGTTGTTCTTTGTAATACTTTGAACCGCGTATAGCCGTTGGTTACTTGAGGGCATCTTATTACGTATTTAGTAACGCACGCAGTAGCGTGTTTATAGAGAATGCGGTAGTACGCTAAAGCGGAAATGCGCTGCCCTTCAAAGTAATACAAAGGACATAAATATTTTTTTAGAGAGGAAAAACGCAAATACATACACATACACAAGCCGGGTTCCATGTGTATACACCTTCGTTTGTTTTCAACATTAATGATTCTTTTAAAACCCTTGTTTTTATATTTATTATCAATGAATAAATTTCAAAAGTGTCAGTACGTAAAATATTGTTACGAAATTCTAAATCTGTATAATGATTTATGTCCATGGTTTTTGTAAAAGTATGATCTTTTTAGTTATAGTTATTAATTCTATTTTGAACTCTCCCTTATTAGTAACATTCTAATGTACCATATATGGTGTTTAAGGAATAAAGTTATTATTCATACATATTTATGTGTATGGTGAGAAGAAATCGTACACAGAAGTTGTAAAAGAGTCTATTATAAATTACAATAACAATAAATGTCAAATACTAACTAGCGTAAGCCAATTTATCCTGATTTACTTAAGATATTTTTATTAGCAGCTTCATAGTTTAGAACAGAGTAGAGCACGCGCTCTAGAAAGCGGGAGAGATGTGAGAGAGCCTGCAGCGGTGATAAGGCAGTTTAATAATAATGATTGACTCGTACTTCTCCGTTTACGCGCTGTTTCCGTTAACGGTGCAAATTTGACATTCGGCATGGGCCAGAAATGAATTGAAAAGGTTTGTGTCTTTGTGTGAACTTATAATCACCATTATTATTTATTTTTTTTGGCGTACGGCTCTGCATTTTCAATTCTTTATAATTTCATTCTGCATTTTGCGGCCGCTTGGAGACAAACTCTGTTACAGCGCGTTAACACTAGGTCATTAGCTGGAGACATTTTAGCACCTTGACGTCTATTCTACTTAAACCTGCTATAATAAATAAACAACTCGTATGAGTGAGAAAAACATTCGAAATAGAGTGGTCAAGCCGTGACGTCACGTTGCTATGACACCAAAAAACTCTGTTCTAAACAAAGCTCGAGCAAACCAAGATGGCGTCGCTTTCCATCGCATCGCTCAGTCATTTCTTCTCTGGAGAACAGAAATCGATATCTAGAGGAGAAAATCATTACCAGTCTGGCCATATAGAAAGTTTTGTTTACAATGATGGCGTAATTCGAGGTCAAGTTCATGCGAGCATGAAAAATAAAGCCTATAAAGTCACGGTAAGTTATGTGCACGTGCGTGGTCTTATAGATGTTATTCGAAGGATTAGAATCGCCGGCTTGCTGCTTATCAGACAATCGTTGGTTCATTTATTGATCAATAACAAAAAAACTTAAATTGTTAGGATAATTTTTATGTCAAACAATGTATTTTTGATGGAGTACGACACGCTCTCAAGCGAAGGCGTTTATCGTCGTGACAAAACATAAACTTCGTATAAAATACTGCTTTATTTCATATTAAAACTTAGCCACTTTTTATCATTCTTTTTAGATATATCTAGATGGGTCGAATCACATCAAATCTACGGACTGTGAATGTCCTAGAGGATCATTTAAGTGTAGTCATGCCGCTGCGCTATTTATACATGGAATTCATAATCTGAGCAGAACCAACGTTGAGTGCTCGTGGAAGAAAAAGAAGAACGCCGACAAAACCCCTGATTCTGCCACAGAAATGTTCCCTCCAAGCAGGGAAAACTACATCTGTTTATCAAGAATGCCCACAGAAGAGGATAGGAGGTGTCTGTACTCACATCTGCGTGAGTATGGACGTTTTACTGGACTTTGGTGGATAATGAGTCCTGAACCAGCACCACCAAAGCCTTTGCCCATTCCAACTATAGAGGAACTGATACACAGCGAAGAATTTCTCTCTATAGAAGGTCAACAATATCAAATCGCCTTCATACAAGACAAAGTTAAAGTGACAGAAGAAAGTGTAAAGGATGTAGCTCAACTCACTAAAGGCCAAAGAGATAACCCTTTATGGCAACAGGTCAGAAAAGGCCGCCTAACAGCCAGTAACTTTGGCAGTGTACTTCAGGCCAAGAGAGTAACACCCTCACTAATGAAAAGGCTGTTAGGTGAGTATGATCTATCAAGAGTAAAGGCTGTCCAATGGGGTATTCAGAATGAACATGAAGCAATAAATCACTTTACATCAACCACCGGCCTTCCTGTAGAAGAAACAGGTGTATGGCTAGACACAAATGGGGTACTCGGTGCTTCACCTGATGGTTTTGTTGGACAAAGACATGTTTTAGAAGTCAAGTGTCCTTATACACAGAGAAATCAAGTCATCGCTGAAGCTGTGTTACATGATTCTTTTTGTTTAAAAAGAAACGATGATGGTACTTATGCTTTGAAGCAAGACCATGTGTACTGGCATCAAGTCCAGGGCCAGATGTTTTTAACACAAAGGCAATTTTGTTATTTTGTAGTGTGGACTACCAAAGAATCAGTTATTTTAACAATTAACAGAGATGAGTCATGGGCAGACAACATTGATATTCTTTCAGATTTTTATTTTGTTAAACTTTTTCCAAAAATAACAGAAGGAGAACTTTAATAAGCATTTGTAACACATTTTTAAAATATTTTATTTCTTATTAAAGAGTGATTTTTATTATATAAGCAAAGTGATAATTTTGACCATTAAAAGTTGTAGTTAGTTCCTGATTAAGTGTGGACCAGTTGATCAAATGCAAAAGAGATTGGCGATAAATTGGCTAATAATCATATCTTTGTGTACAATTATTAAAAATGTTCTTAACCATAAAGTGCTATTTAAATGTGATAAATTGTCTTGGCATACTGAAAATAAAAATCACTCTGAAACTATCAATTATTGCATAAACTATAAGATTTGAAGAAGTTACATTGAGGATAAAGAGTACAGACAATGAAAGTGTGCAATACTGAAACATGGTGCTTAATTATATGACAATTATATAGTTGAATGATTGTCATTTTATATTAAATAGTTCACAGTATTGCATGCCTTTAAGTGTTTGTAGTCTATTAAAATAATAATATTTAGGTAATAATTATGAAATTCCTGAATATATTTGCAATAAAACTTTTATTACATATTAATGTAGACATTTGCTGTACTTGACAAATAAATATGTTTTAATTTTCAGTCAAAATCTGTGTCATCACTACATTCCTTTATAAGAGGAAACTGTAAATTAACTAATGCACAACATAACTGAACTAGAATCTCGGCATGATTTCTAAGATAAGAAGGAATGAAATTTAAAATTTTATATTCTTTTATCCTTGCGTTGGCTCTTTCGACATGGATTCTACATTTTGCAATCGATTTAGTTGCCCTTGCTTCACTTTCTGAAAATTTCCCATTATTTAAAAAAGGAGGAATGTTAACGGATACACCATATGGGACAATGTCTTGAATGAGAAACCCCTTATCTGCTAAAACCAAGTCACCTGTTTCTAGCTGATTTAAAAACCCAGACTTTTCTACAATAGCTTTGTCTGAGATAGACCCAGGATAAAGCTTACTTACATAAGTAATTACTGCATTTGGAGCAACACCTATTAAAACTTTAAAAGAATTCATCCCCCTATAGCTTGAGTAAGTTGCATTCTGCTGATTCATTTGCCTTGGAATAGCAATTTCAATGTCTGTGCAGTCAATGACTACCTTACATGAAGTAAACTGAGAAAATGAGGATGGTGCACAATTGTTATTCTTAAATCTAGAGGGAATGGTTGTCATTAAATCATGAAAAAGAATATAATGTAAAACATGGGTAAACGTAGTGACAATATTAGCAATAGTGGCAACACTACAAGAAAATAACTGTGCAAGGTGTAAGTTAGTGTAGTTTTGTCTGGCTTTCATTAAAGTAATAAATATCTGATCCTCAAAAGTTATCGAATTCACTACCCAACCATAAAAATAACGAATCGAACTCTTAAATCTTAAAGCATAAAGCACAACAATATTAAAAATCTCTTTCGTAGGTAGTCCAGTTTCCATTCTAAGAACTTCATCACTTAATGTAGACGCACTATAGTGGCTGCGTTGATAGGCCTCTATCTCCTTGTATTTATCCAGCTCTCTACTCTTGTTATCTAATTCTGCTTCCAGCACGATCTCTGCTACTGGTTTCTTGTTTTCCTTATTCTTGTCATTTTCTTGTTGCCTTTCTTGATCACGGAATTTTTTCACAATTTCTTCTACTGATTCTTGTGAATTGCCAACATCGCTAGTCCTTTTTCTCTTCGCGGTCTTCTTAGCCGAGTAGTCGTCCGGTGGAAACATAGTTTTCTCATTCCTCTGAAAGATCTCTGGCCCGTTTTCTTTTAAACCATCTCTAAAATGGCAGCTACATACTCTAGAATGTTTTCCAGGAAATTTATCATCTCGTCTACAAAAGAAGATAAAGTAAGATAAGTATTTAAAATTTTGTTCGGGACGCAGACGCAGCAAAACATCAACTACAATCACAACCGACCGGCAAACTGTACTTATTAACGGAGAAAAACCTTACCTTAATAGTTTAATCCATCGCAAATACTCTGCTTTCTTCTTTTTCTCGCTTGGAAAGCCGAAAAATCTGCATGAATGGCTCTCAGAAGTATGTTTGCAGTCCGGTGCAAAGCACTGAACCATGTTGACCCGTCAAGAATCGTAACGCCAACTTTTGATCGACAAAATTCGAAAATCATCGAACTGATTTCTATAATTACAGAACTTGTGTAACAATACGTCCTGTTGCTTCAAATTAAGCTCTTCTTTGAATTCTCAAGAGAAGTTTTTGTCTAAGAATTTGAAGGTTAATTCTTCAAAACAATGGCGTAACGCTAATGGCGTCTCGTCACGAGAGTTTGTTTAGAACAGACTTTTTTGGTGTCATAGCAACGTGACGTCACACTTAAGGACTCTATTATTCCTGCCATATCACGTTATCGTCGTTTTCCAGTCATACGAAATAAACTCTATAAAGCTATCAAATAACAGTGGTTTAGAATTTTGGCGGGACGGTCAAAGTATTAAAACATGTCAGAAGTATCAGACATCTTGTTCTGATATGCAATGATTTTTGCTCCCTACTAGTAACTATTGTCTCGTTTTAGAGTAAAAGGCTGATGGACAACAAGAAAACATATTGTTGATTTGTCCTCCTGGAGCCGGTTGTACGAAAGCCGATTAAAATTAACCTAGGATTAGTGTTAATCTATGGTTAAAATCCCTAACCCAGGGTTAGTAAATCCTAGGTTAAAAATGTGTTGCTCGAACGGGAAACTAACCCTGGATTTACTAATCCTGGATTAAACTCGCTAAAACCGGTTTTTACCAGTTTTGTACACGTCATCATCTTGTTTTATCACAATAAATAAGACAAAAACTACTCACATGCATCTTTTAATCCCAAATATGTAATACTTTTAGTAGTAATAATGAATTTACAGTCTTTTTTGACGTTTTTCGCTCAATTTTCTTCGCTATTTGAGCTGGAAGTGCTTAGTGACCACTCAAACAGGAAACCCAAACAATGCAAAGCGATCGAAATGCATTGTTTGGGTTTCCTGTTTGAGTGGTCACTAAGCACTACCAGTTCAAAAAGCGAAGAAAATCGAGCGAAAAACGTCAAAAAAGACTGTAAATTCATTATTACTACTAAAAGGATTACATATTTGAGATTAAAAGATGCATGTGAGTAGTTTTTGTCTTATTTATTGTGATAAAACAAGTCCGCCATTTTGTATTCGTCAGCTTTAATCGTGGATTAAAAAGTTAATCTTGGTCGCTAGCAGGGTTAAATTTTAACCCTAGATTAGCTATTTTTAACCCTAGGTTAAAGTTAATCGACCATTGAGCAACGCAAAACTAACCCTGGGTTAATCTAACCCTCGATTTAATCCTGGATTAGCGCTAATCGGCTTTCGTACAACCGGCTCCTGGCTCAAAAAATTAATCTAATCTCTATTCTCAACTCTAAACTCAAAGAAATTAGAAACAGGGTTTAAGCTCCCTTGAATAATATAATTTTTGATGACTCACTCATAAAACAAACAAAATTCTTTCAAATCAGTTCAAGACCTTCGAGCCGGCTTTCCAGTTATTAACCACGTAGCAATGTGCTTTTAAAATTACACGTTTCCGGTGTAAATTTCTCATGTGAACGCCGCTTTAGGGGAAAATTGTCAAGACTGGAGAAATTTCACGTGAAAAGTTACTTCGAAAACCTCGTGTGAACGCGCTGTTATATCCATCATTATTTCATCAATCATATTTGTATCATAAATAATAAGTGGCCAAAATAAATCACTTGTAGGCCAAACAAATTAGATCAAATTACAGAGAATATCCCTCAGATTATCCAGGCGTAGTGAACTGTGTCTGTACCTGGCATTGTCTCCCTCCTCAAAGTGCAATTTGATAAATATCCTGTGATTACCAGTCTACCATTCATAGCAGGGGTCTAAGAAATCCAGCAATCAAATTCTTCAGGGGTCCTACCATATGATCAAATTCTTCAGGGGTCAGCCTAAAATATGAATAATTTCTTCAGGGGTCTAAGAAATCCAGGATTCAAATTCTTCAGGGGTCCTACCATATTCGGTACTGATATAAAAATTTTAACAAATTCTTCAGGGGTCAGCCCAAAATATGAATAATTTCTTCAGGGGTCTAAGAAATTCAGCAATCAAATTCTTCAGGGGTCCTACCATATGATCAAATTCTTCAGGGGTCAGCCTAAAATATGAATAATTTCTTCAGGGGTCTAAGAAATCCAGGATTCATATTCTTTAGGGGTCCTACCATATTCAGTACTGATATAAAAATTTTAACAAATTCTTCAGGGGTCAGCCCAAAATATGAATAATTTCTTCAGGGGTCTAAAAAATCCAGCTATCAAATTCTTCAGGGGTCCACCATATACACCATTCTTCAGGGGTCATACAAACCCAGGTCCTCAACCCCGGGTGTACGGATATTAAATGCGATAGCCAAATGGACTCTTGTTTCTTAGCTCTAATTAAAACAACCACTTGTTTATATGTCTGTGTTATTCAATAAACACGAAAAGCGTGCAGCGTCAAAGCGTCAAAGTAGCGTAAAAATAACGGACTTATGAGAAATCTCTAATGAACGGTTGATGATAGTTTTGTAATTCTGTGACGATGATCGTCTTGAAAATATTCGTCGAATTTGTTTAAAATATTAAAACTTTTTATACTTTTACTAGTATCGATTCCATTGAAGAAAATAGATAGAATATCTTGTATAAAACAACTGTTAAAAATTGACTTATTGGCACAAAGTTTACCATAAAAAGCAATGTGGGGCGAACTTGCATATCAAGCGCCGTGAGGCCGGGGCGAAAGTGATGTGGGGCGAAACTAGCGTAATTAGCTGAATCCAGGTTGCACGTGTGACGAAGTGACGACGAATATGCCGACTTTCATTTGTTTTTGTTTTATAGTTTAAGAGTTTAAAACTTTTACATAAATGACAACCGAATAAAGTGCTTATTTAGCTAACTATGGTTTGATACTGCAAGAGAATGTTTACAACTTATAACATTTGACAATTTGCAACTTCACATAAAACTTGAACAGATTCTTACACAGTTTTTTCGCCAATTTTGAGTCAAAAACTTACCAATTCAATTGCCACGAAAGCTTTAAATGTACTTCTAACATTACCAATGACTCCAAGAGCAGACAATTCACTATGCGACGAAGTAAATCAACTTTAAATTCGGAAAAACGCACAGCAACAACATCCAAACAAGAACAAGATAAACACCACGTGAGTGATACTCGACCACAATGCACTTCGTACAACCACACAGGAAGCCCAAACATAAACTACGTCACTTCAACTTATTACTGGGATGCCTTTGTTTTTTCTCCTGCTCGACAAAATGAACAAATTGCGCAATATTACCCAGAATATATATTTTACAATATAAAAGGGGAAAGTGTTTCCCGGCATTTTGAATGCGTAATTTAGTAAGAAATTAAGATGACAAAAACCCACAATCTTTTACACGTGTTTATTTTGTTATGAAAGTGTTGTATTTTATAAACTATTTTCGAAACACTATAAATATAGATTACTTCATAGGAGGTGCGGTATACGGGGTTATATTCAAGAGTTGTTTGTGTAAAACACGAACGAGCGAGTCTTCGAAAATAGTTTATAAAATACAACACTTTCATAACAAAATAAACACGTGTAAAACATTGTGGGTTTTTGTCATCTTAATTTCTTACTAAATTACGCATTCAAAATGCAAATACTTTCCCCTTTTATATTGTACAACTAGTCGTCTTCAGAAAAATATATTTTCGCTTGGTAACGTATACATACACTCAACGGAAAAAATCTTTTCAACTCGTTGAAAATAAAATTGAATTAGAAAAGCGAAAAACGCGCGATTTTTAATCACCTAAAAGGCTGGAAACCGGCTCAAAATGCTTCTTAATTATATTTTTAATTAATTTGATATATAGTCATTTGTCAAGACTTAACGATTTTAGTTTACTTTTTTCGACTTTCACGTTTTTCCCCAATGGTCCTTAAAAAAATTACTCCCAATGGTCCTTAAAAAAAATTCCGACTCACCACAGGAAGCCCAAATCAAGTTTTCGCTCGCTAATTTCGCTCGTTCGATATACGCGCGCGTTCTAATTGATTAAAAATCGCCTGTTTGTGGATCCTGGGGTGCCTGTGGTAAGACTGACACAGAATATAATACAAACTGACACAAAATGTAATAACGACGCAAAATGTGATACACTTTGACACAAAATGTAATACTACTGCCACAAAATGTAATAACTTTATTAACGGAAAATGTGATATATTTTGACACAAAATGTAATCACTTTTTCAACGCAAAATATAATACACTTTGACACAAAATCAGTGCCTTCAGAACAAAACTAAACTGCGTGATCATCCCTTATGTCATCTGTAAATTATCTCTTACGTAATTGTGACGGCACCAGGACGGCACCTTTTTAAAACCTTTACAGAGTGGGTTATTTTGTTAAAAATTGGCATGAAATATAATTACCAAATAACTAAGGCTCAGCCGTGGTTTTAATATACTCTGATAACTGCATGATGGGCAGATGAAAACACGGGAAAATGTCAAAAGGCACGAGCTGATCATTTTCGAGTGTTTTCAACTGTACAGAGACTTGCAGTTTTCAGAGTATAAACCACGGCTGAGCCTTAGTAAATATGAATTATTACATAGATTTACTAGAGCGAAATGTTTTCTTGCAAAAATCTATTTTGGTCTTGCAAATTTTCGCTCTGATGCTATCGCGATATAACGCTAATTTTGATTGGCTCAAGAATAGTAACACTCTTCTCTGATTGGTCAAAAATGTGACAGCCAACATTCAAGTAGCTTTTTTCAATGCCGACTGAAAATTTTACAATCTTTGAAATCTCTGTCAGTTTTACAGTTAAATCCGTTTTAAAGCTCAAAACCTAAATATTGAAACTGTAAAAGGAATCAAACTTGTTTACAAAAGCCGAAACCTCATCCGTTGAGCTCGAGAGAAGAGAAGCGAAAAAACAGCGACAAGAGAAATAAAACAGCCATCGATTTTTTTACAACACTTGTGTGATTTCTCGCGCGTTGATTGGTTGATTTACCGTTGTGAATAAGAGTTCAGACACACTGCTTACGCCATCAAAGTTTTCTCGTCGAAAAAGGATTTTTATTGATAAACTATCAATGGAAATTACTTTTCTGTAAGTAGTGAATTGTAATAAATGTAACTATGCTGTCATGGAGTTTTTTCTGTCTTTTCGACAAATCTTTCAATTAATTCTGTACCGTCTTCAACAAAAACGTGCTCAAATTACATTTTTGACGAAAAATACCATTCGTTCAGGACTGATTTGAAAAGCTTAGAATGTTGTACAAAGGTTAGACATATCATTTATTGTCTATGATCAGTTTTAATGTATTTAAAATGCAATTTTTTTAAAAGGGTAAGACCTGAACCAAGCTGCTTATCGGCCGTGTTTGACGTTCTTGTACTTTTGACTTTTCTAACGTACTTCACTTAGCAGTCTCCCAAGACAAACAGTGCAATGTATTTCTGTATGAAAATAAGCTTATAGTTTTTTTTCCGGCTGAAAAAAGATCATTTTGGTAAATTGTGTGATTTTCCGTAGCTTGAAGAGAAACCAATGAGTTCGATGCGTGATTGAATTTTTCAAACTCAAGAACATGTTCCTCTACTAAGGAATAGCTACAAAGATGCTGTGTTTTTTTTGTGTCTTATCAAAATGACATGAAATAAGGCAACCACGAGGCCGCTACTACTAGCGAAGATGCACGGTAGGGTTAATATGAAGTTATTTTATGACAAAAAGAAAACATTTGAGCTACAAAAAGACATTTATCAAAAATAATCAACTCGAAACAGTGTATTTTCTCTGAACTGTCTTTTGATTTGTTGTTCTTACTTGAAAGATGAACATTTTTAATTTGTTAGTCACAACCTGAACATTTGAAAGCGAATCCCGAGAACGTTAGATATTTTTGTCTATTCAGTATTTGAAGGGCATGTGAGTTTTTGAATTATTTGAATTCATATTTACTTGATAGCCTTATTTGTGTAAGAATATAATAGCAAAGTCATGAATTAAAACTATGTTTTCGTCCTAAAAACGTCTCGTCTTTCTAATTTGCTTTCTTTTTCTCGAACTTCGGTAAGTTTTCTTTCAAAGTCACTGACTACAGAGAAGCATGGTTTATACTCTGATAAACCACGGTTTTTAAACCAATCATAGCGCGTGTTAGAATGTATCTATGTTATAAATCACAATAACGTCTTTAGGATAGAACATTTTTTTGTACAAACCGAATAGACTTCTTTACCTTCCTTGTTTGTTGTCCCAGTTTATGGTTTCACTTTACAACAATGGCCTTGGATACAATTCACTTAATACAGCCCGCTCTGCTTTATCATTAGTACTTACATTTGATGGCATCAAGTTTGGTGAACACCCACTCGTTACTCGTTTCATGAAGGGTGTTTTTGAGTTAAAACCGTCTTTTCCCAAATATTCAGAAATTTGGGACGTTAACATTGTTTTAGAATATTTGAAATCATTTAGTACGTTAGAAACACTTACGTTAAACTAACTCCTAACTGGACAACGCTGCCAGACTAGACACAATATGGACACTAATTACATTCAAAGATTCCAGGGCGGATTTAGAATTCCTATCCGAGAGAAACTAAAACAAATTAAAGCTGGAAAACATTTAAAACCCATAGAGTTACTGGCTTTCAAGAATGACAAACGACTCTGTATTGTAGAACACCTACATGAATATCTAAAGAGAACAGAACCCAAGAGGCATGGCAATACACATGCAGCTTCTATTCTTGGTTTTCACGTAACATCATCAATTATTTCGGAAATATTAGTTATATTTACTTCTGGCAGTAATACTCAGCTTTAGAGCTCCCCTTAACGAACATTTGTGCTAAATCTTGTGTCTTTGCTGTGTTTTGGTATGGAAATATAAGCGAGACAAATTGTGTCACGCAACTCTAGTCACGCATCTTTAGTAGTCGAAAATTAGAGCTAGATTCATGTCCGTTTAGTATTTATCGATGTTTGATTGAGCTCAAAACCTTAGAATTATCATTAGAAAGCTAAATTATTTTTTGCAAAGTTCGGCTTTTGGCCGCCATGTTGGTGTCGCTCAGAAGGACACCAACATGGCGGCGCCATACATTTCACTTTAATCAATGCGCATATTCACTGGCTTCGTATTCGGTCACAATTATGTGCTTAATGAATTCAGTGATTGTTTACAGTTTAAGCAACAAGTTAAGGACTTTCAATATGGTCACGTGATAGGTGAAAACCAGGAATTGAGTTACACAAAGCCATACAAGTCATTGCCAAAGGACACGATAGCCAGATGGAGCAAAATGGTGGTATTGATGGTATTGATGTAACAAAATACACTGCTAACAGCAGCAGGGCCTCATCCACATCATATGTTGTAACAACAAAGGTTTGAACATCCAAGAAATCATGAAAGTTGCTGGATGGTCAAAGGCAGGAACATTTGCAGTTTTTTATAATAAACCAATAGATGGTTCACAAGAAAACTTTGGTCATGTACTTTTAACTGGAAATTAACGGTTGTTATTTTTACATTAATGTGATGAATATTGTAACGAATTTACATTATGACCAGTAAACAAGTGTTACAATTACACTGTTTATTTCCTGTGTTATTTTATTTAACTCGTTGCTCAGGACTTTAAAATCTCATGTAACTCCGAAGTGACGTAGACTGATGACGTAATAGAATTCTAAAAACGAGACTTACCTGTAAGTTGAAGTTTGATTGGAGTTCTATGTAGTCATCAGTCAGGAACGAAGGAGTTACATGCCCATGGGTCTTTCTTCCCTCCCATCCCTGAACTCCTTCGTTCCTTTTTTCCTGAGCAACTCGTGTTTGAAGATTGTCGACGGGCGATACGCATGCGCATCTCATGTAACTCCTTGTTACAGGTAAGTCTCGTTTAATTTTAGAATTTTAAATTGACAAACACTATTATGAGTTACGAGCTTTTTTAAAACAGTAGAAAACAATACTAAAAAAAGCCGCATTTTTTCATAGAAATATATATAAAGTTTATAAAATATTGCTAAGTATAAACTGTTTTTTTTTTGTATCAAATAAAACTCAAAAAGCGTATAACTTGAAACGCGCAACTGGAAAACTCTCCTTTTGGTCTTAAGATTTTAGTAGCAACACAAATTAAAAAAAATTGACAATATCAGACACGTCAGTTTTGTCCTTTCAACTGTCATTTTGCTAGAATTATGGTTTGGTATAAGAGAGTCTTAATAAATGTCAATTCCGCTTACTTCCCAAATAAATTGCTTTACTCCGTATAAACCATAGCCGTAGAAAACAAGTTTCACCCAAGCATTGGACTTCATCCTAGCTAATGAACCGACGGACACGAATGTCTGCAATAGACATAAAGAAAAGTGACAACAGTAAGTCCAAAAAACCCGCTCTGTAAAGGTTTTAAAAAGCCGTCACAATTACGTAAGAGATGTTTTATAGATGACCTAAGGGATGATCACGCAGTTTAGTTTTGTTCTGAAGGGACTCAGGAAGGTTATTACATTTTGTGTCAGTTTCGTATCGGGAAAATAGAACACACACAAATATAAAAATAACCGGCATTTCATAAGCGTTGTGACATTCTGATTTTAATAATAAAAAGATACAATTATACAAAAAGAAAACAATCAGTATGCGTTATAAAACATTTTAACTTAAGATAATAGTGATACTTTTGATGATTTTGCTGACAAACTACTAATCAGGCTTATAAATTATATATTAAGTCAATGCTGATAAAAAACGTCTTTGAAAAGAAAAGTCTTAACTATTAAGTTTTAATCATTATCCAAGAAATCTGTAAATGTTTCAAAATTGATCTCAATTTTTATATCAGGTTTACTCCTTCCAACTTCCTGTGACCAGTGTTCCAGATTATATGATAGCTTATTCAAATGCTCATCGGTTACAAGTATCACGTGTTTGACTTTACAGTTTGTATCTAATAATACTTTACTTAGACTCATTAAGTCCAAGTCGTTCTTACAAAATACAATCTCCAAATCGTTGATGTGTGTTGACGGCAAAGCGTCACAGAAAATATCAAGACTGTCTTGTAATATAGCAGTACAGCACAGGCTGGTTATTGGACTAAACGAGTCATTAAGTGCTTTAAATACTCGTTTCATGTTTGCTACGTCTACATCCCACACACAAGGTAAAAATACTTTATATACCATAATTTCGTCGGAAAGCGAAGGCACATTCTGCACTAATTCATTATGGGTTTTGCAAAATAAATTCAACAGATCTAGATAAAAAATGAATATTCTATAGCATTCTCTGCCAGACACGAACTGCAAGAAAAGCCGACTAAAAAACACTACTCCTTTACGACTACAAAACAACAAACGAAAAAAATGTCTTTCAATCATCTTCACCCCAAAACCTTTGTCACCGTACTCGTAAAGAAGTCGTACTAGGAGCAATCGCAAATCATCGGAGACTGGCTGCTGACGTAACAATAGCAATAACTGTTCCATCAGATCCTCGCCATTTTTTGCTTTAGCAGAGAGACCAGAATAAAAATGTAAAACCACTTTGCTGTCAATGTCTTCCAGCGATGGCACTTTTCCATTCTCTACGTACCAACGAGCAGTAAAATACTCGTGCAATGTTAAATGTGAAAAACAGTAATAGCGCGTTATCGTGGTGGCAGATGTTCTTAACCCAGGACCAGATGTAAGCAGACCGCTTAATTTAAGATCCTCGATTTGTTCAAAAGCAAGACCAATGTTCATCAATTCTTCTTCTTCAAAGTTGAACATATTTGTCTTCATCGTTTCAACTGCTAACTTTGATAGTTTTTCGAGAGTTGATTTTACTATGGCAGGAAATTTGAATAGTTCAGGAATTTGTCCAGATCTGTATTGTGATTTGGAGTGGTGTTTCAGTTCAAATATTTCCAAAACTTCCGAATACATTTCTGTTATACTGACTGGAAAATCCGGATGATCTGTTTTAAACTCCATGTGCCATTCCATGCACCAACATATCAGAAAAGCAAACATAGGAACGTGTGCTAAGCTTATCAGATCTTCATTTTCCCTCACATGCCCAAGAACAACGTTCTTCATTTGGCTATCAGACTGAAAATATTTACCGATAAATTCTTCAACTTGTTGTGGCGAAAATCCAGTAATTTCCACCTGACAATCGAATTTCATTCCTCCAAGCTCGTTAGATTCGGTTGCCCTGGAGGTTACCATGACTACAGCCTCGCCAAATATCTTTCCTTTCAAAAGTTTGGAAAGCAGAGCAGCAACAGGCATAGCAATTCGTGGATTACTTTCGTGCTTTTGGTCAATACGATCAGTAGTGATGCTTTCACGATGTACATACTCATCGTATCCATCAAGAATAAGCAAAACTTTTTCTTGATGTCCAATCATGTATTCGAACAGCGGTTCATCGATGTTTGAACGCTCATCCAAAAGAGAACATCGGTTTAAAACTTGGCGCAATGTTAACTGTTTATTATCGATGAGGTTTAGCTGACGGAAGGGCAGCAAGTACACAAAGTCAAAACTATGTGATTTGGTTTGAGGCTCTTCCTCAAATAAGACATCATCAGCCCAATCTCGAACCAACTTTTGGCAGAAAAGAGATTTTCCAATGCCAGGCTTTCCAGTCACAAGAATGGATTTAGGGTAAGTCTTTTCTTTCTGTTGTGGGATAAAAATGTCCTGACATCTTTCAATAGGTGTTCCACTCAGTGTGCTGTATTCTGATAACTGATGTCTTCTGCTGGCGCGTTTAGGTAAGGACTTTCGTCCATGTTGCATCATGAGATTAGTGAAGATCTCATCTGTTCTTTCACTCACAATAGAATGACTTGATATTAACTTGGGCTGGAATTCTGTCTGACGCTTTGTTGAGGTCTTTAAGTATTTTGAACGCAATTGGACATCTAAAATGGGTTATACAATAATGTTATACCAATGATTTCAATCATTCACTTTGAAAAATACACTTGAGTTTTGACTGGAAACAATCTTGGACAAATGTTTTGATATAATGTGGTTTTTATTCTTCTTTGTTTGTTTGTTAGTAGTATGTTAGGAATATGTTAGAGTTCCCGAGGAGCAAACGAGGAGCAAGCGAGTAGTTCCCGAGGTGCAGGGAGAGTAGGGAGCAATCGGAGAGCGAACAGTCAACCTGTTCCTATAGATACACCAACTGAATCAATGCAGCCCCCATTTCACGAAAATGGTATCAGCCAATCAGAGGTTTCTACGCCACTACCTACTCCTTCAATTTCAAATTATCAACCCTCTACCCCAGTGCAAACTCCGGTTCCTGAAGGGCTATTAACACCACCCCCGAGTTCATCACCTGGTGAAAGAAAGCGAAAGCGACCTCGAGTTGACCAGATCAAGAACATGTTGGATGATGATGCCCATAAAGTTCAAGGTCCCTATTTGAAAGCTTATCGTTCACGGCGATCTATGAAAGTAAGGAATCGTTTTAATCCTTTATTAGACTGAACACACATGATATTCTTTCAGTTGAATACTTAACCACCAGTAACCAGCAATTCTGCAACTATAAATCAAGTAGTCAATTGCCCTATTTGTAAGCATCATTTTCCACTTAATCATGATACCGTAAAAAGTATCTTGATGTCATGTAATGATTGTGATGGTATTAGTCACCACCCTAATAATCATTCTAGTGATGATGAAGAATAAATAATTCAACAAACTGTGAAAAAGTCTCTACTTCTTTTTTTGTTTATTAAAATTGGATTCATTAGAGAACAATAGTGGCAATAATCTACAGGGAACAGTGTTCTTTTATATCATGGTTCATCACGTGACTGTTCCCTCTCCGATTGCTCCTTGTTCATCGGGAACTCCTCGTTTGTTCCTCGTTGACTTCTCGTTCACTCCTCGTTGACTCCTCGTTTGCTCCTCGGGAACTCCTCGTTTGCTCCTCGCTTGCTCCTCTGCTCCTCGGAGAATAATTTCATCCCTAACATACTACTTTTGTTTGTTTGTTTGTTGCATTTTATTGAATAAATTGATTTGAAATGAATTGTATCAAATTAAAACAATTTGACTTGTATTTTAGTAATCGTACCTTCAGTTGATAATTGTACATGACCAGTGGAGGAACCATCAAGTTTATAAACCATCTTTTTGACTTGATCAAGTTTGTCTTTGATCTCATGTTGCCCTTGCTCCAACTTTTCAAGTCTTGTAATTACTAACGAAAAGAAAAATAAAAGAGAAATTCTTCACTGTGGTTCACTAAACTGAACTATATGCATACAACTAAATTATATATGTTATACCGCATTCGCGTTAGTTCAATTGATAGACCATTTGGATATTGATTGGATATAAAATTTGCAATGTGAGGGGTTTGCGACCCGCCCGCACCACCACTCAGGAACTTAAAATAATCGAGGAGAATGTACTGAAAATGTTTAGACTTCGCGTCCTTTCGGATAAGGACTTAAATCGGTGGCCCCGTCACAACACACTACACTACACACACTAACCGGCACCAGAGGGACGTAAAAGAACCAAAGAGGAGGTAACAAATCCTCATTGACTGGCTCATACTTATACATACTAACTATAATTCCTCCTGATTGTAAGTCACCAGCGGTCCGTATACATGATAATTGTAAAGCGCATTAAGACTTGATCTAAAACGCTATATTAAACATCGTTTAGCAATCAAAGCGATACTATGCTGGCAGGATAAACCAAAATGGCGGAACATGTTAATTATCAATGCCATCAATACACTCACTTGTATTTAAACCACGTAAAATTTCATCATCTTGTTCTGCACATTGCTTCACCAATGAAGTCAACTCATTCAACGGTAGCTTCACATCTATTAAACAAGGCGAACGATTAACAGTTATTACCCACGACGTATTTTAATGCTGATATAATGATTGTAAAACAGCTCTCTCCATATACCAAACATACCTCGTTTAACCTTTCTGAAATCCTCTAACGTAGCACCAAATACCACTAATGCATTATAAAGAGCACTCCACATCTTCTTGAAGTCAGCGGTTGCAATCTTTCCATCAGGCGTATGACAAACAGCGTTTCTTGTTTCTCTCAAGCGTTCCAGGGATTTAACTAAAAATGTGTTTGTTTCAAATGAGGGCTTGGTATTGAGAAGGGCTTTCACCAATAAAGTTAGATCCCACCTAGTTATATCACCAGACTTTACTTTCTCTTTCTCATATGGAAGAGGTTTGAACTTCGTCAGTAAGTCCCTACCATTCTGAGCACAACCTGTCCACGGCATAAACGTCCCGACATCATTCCATTTACGAATGAAATGCTGCCGTAATCGGTCAGTACCAACTCTTGTTAGTAGTATCACCAAGCAACAATAATTCCTGTTAATGTAAAATTGCTAAACGTTTCTTTTTTATTGAAGAAAATATGAAACTTATCAATCATTTAATTGGTATACTCATGCAGTAAAAAATTGATAATAATACATAACAAGAATTGTATGCACTAAATTAAAACCTCCTAAAAATACTATAATTTAGAAAATTCCCATGTTAGAAATATACACCTATTTCAAAAATCGTTCTTACAGGCAAAGCTACATTCAACACTGCTAAGGCTGCAAAGGATGTCGGTTATTTCACTTTTAGTAATAATTTTCTTCTGTAGTCCACTGTAACAGCTTGTCATCATAATATATCACAAACACCATACAGCAAAATCATTAGAAGAACGGGTACTGAAAAAAATACATTTACAACCTTACGACACTTGACTGTAGCATCGGCTGTGACAACGATTTTTGGAATAGGTGTATACCAAGACCTACTATCAATAAGTCCTTGCCCCCCTAAAAGTGCTTTAGACCCCCTAAGATCGCCTATGATAGCCCGAGATCGCCTAAGAGATGCTTAGTCTAGACTAGTTCAGTACAATGGAAATGGATTAAAAAAAATACTTTATAACTGGTGAAATTGTGTTTTACCTTTCCTCTTCGTCCATTTGTCAGTGTTCTAATAGAACAATTAATATATTCAATACTTGTTAAAACTGCAATAGAAATAATATGATTTATTATCCAACTAGTCATATAGACGAGTAAAAATATCGCAGGAGTAGGACTGGATCGAGTAAAAATATCCAGCGATATTTTTACTCGTCTACCTAGCCCTCAAGTTAAACAATATTTTGCATTATAAAATAACAAAAATGTTTTGATTGGATAATAAATAACTTATTAAACAGTTTGATATGTAATATGGCTGGATATTTTACTCGTTAACTTGCATTTTGACTCGCCCGGAGGCTCGTCAAAATACAGCGTTTCACTCGTAAAATATCCAGCCATACTACACATCAAACTGTCTAATAAGATATATATATCCATGTGAATATTGATTGAACTCATGTATCACCATGACGTCACGACGTTTACATTATCAAGAATCATGACGATTTAGAATATAAACTTTCCTTCAAAATTGTCATTTTTCTTTCTCTAGCATTTGCAGCAAAAGCATTCCAATTTTTTTCCATTCTCTTATATTTAGGATTATACTTTAATTTTATTTACTTTGCTCGTACTTTTTCGGCTCTGCCTCTGGCGTCATTGATGTGTAATCATGGGGAAATATGGTAATATACTTGTGTCATTTATCATTGACCTGTCGTCATAAATTTCACAATCAATTCCTTTGAGAATCATAGTTATTTTTTCTTTTGAGAAATTGTTTTAGTCACATCTATTAGATAATTCTTCCCCTTTGACCGTGCAATAAGTAGGCATTAATTTGAAAGTTTTAATGTAAAGAAATAAATATAAATATTTTATTATTTTTTGTTTAGGGACGGATCATTAGTTTTGCAAACAAATATATATATTTCCAACAATAAGTGAGCATTTAGTAAAATGTTTAATAAAAATAGTTTTATAATATGTTTTTGGTCTAGTTATTTCAGTTTTTACCTGTAATAATATACTTATTGATGATTATTTTCAATCTCACAAAACGCTTGCTTCTCTGCCGATCACTGAACTTTGGTGACGCGTCTCTACCTCACTCACAAACAGTCAAAGTTTCAAACTTTTTGCATCGATATTTTGTCCGACTGACTTTGAGTTATAACTGTAAAACACAACGGTCTTACTAACCTTGTTTTCAGAAGAAAGAATAGTAGTAGCCAAACAAATGTTTTTAATTCTTGTTTCTGTTATGCCTTGTTCTTCCTGTTCCTCCTAAAGATGATGAAATAATCTTTGAAAATTCGAAATCTGTTTAACCGGGCTGCCTGGAAATACAGTTACGAGTTACACAGTGACACAGTTACAGAGTTACGAATATGACAAATGTCCGTTATCGATATAGACTGCGAACAGTCCCTTCTTATCCCTTCAGACCCCGAGGAAAACGAGAGAAAAAAGAGCATTTAGATAAAACACGGACGAGCGGAGATTGGGGGCGAAAAGGGGGAGGAGCGATGGGAGAAAAAAAATGTTCTTCTCCGGCCCCTCCTCCCAAACTCGCCCCCAATCCCCGTTCGCTCGTTTTATTAAAGTTAACATTTTCTGAATCCGGAGGGAAAAGTATGGACTACTCGCAGTCTATTATCGACATGAATAGCGTGGTCGAACAACATATGAGTGTCACGCATGAAAAACATAAGCGACTGCCGATAATTGAAGGGGTAGAATAACAATATTAAAATCAATTAAGTTATAATTAGCCTACGTCACATCCGGACTTTTTGTCCTTTTTTTCCGGAAAAAGTAAAAATAGAAAGTTTAAATAATAACTAAGTAATAACTTCTCAATAACTATCCACCAATATCCTTTTTGAAATTCAGTGTAACTCTCATAATATATTTTAATATTAATTTTCAACATTTTGATAAAAACTTGAGACAGAACCTAAATCGTAACTAGACGCTCTATGAGCGTGAAGTCGGGCTACTCATAAAATCAACACAGGAGGCTAACCAATTCTACTTTGGGCTTCCTGTGTTCGTTCCCAAAGAATCATGGGGGACTATACGCGACATGACAGATAGATACATACATACATAGATTGACTAAAAGGTAAACCTAGAGTCGGGCCTTCTAGCCCGACTAACAAGACATTTTTACTAGACAAAACCGATCACTAAGCGATAAATTGAGAAAACGTTTATTGGAAATTGAAATGACAACCGAATTATTTTCAATTTTCATTGAGTGTTACTGACTATTATATTGGAGATGGGAAGCTAGATGATTTCTGACTGATTTTAAATTTTTGATATTGTTTTAACATTGCCACTCGAATGACTTGTATTTTTGTATACTGGTTGTATCGGCAACATTAATTAAAAAATATATAAAATGTCTTTATTTAACTATATTTCTGTTGCCGAGTCTACATATCCATATTCAATAATCATGTTTAGAAAAAAAAATCAGTTTTAGAGATTGATGTATTAGGAGTCTGCTAACTTAATTTTAATCTCTGAGACGGAAATCCTGGCAAATTTCGAGCTTTTCATACGGTCAAAACACGCTTTAGTCGGAATATCTTTTTGTCGTTTTAAATAATGATAATTTTGAATTAATTTTCCAAAACTAAATTTATTCAGCTTTCAAAAAATATATACTTTTACTGGAATATTTTACAAAGCTTGCGTACAATTTGAGTTTGCGTGATACGTTAACGTCGTCGCTGAAACAAGCCTAATCTTGAGAAGGGGACATGGGATTTCAAGATTTCATAAGTTTTAAGATGCATAAACCGTAATTTGTGTTTTTGTTTCCATTGAATGTTTTACATGCCTTGCATGCCTCATTCGCGCCAAGATATTCCTCGATAAAAGATATCCCACGATCCCTTTCGGTCTCACAATAGCTGTTATTACAGTTATATGCAAATGATTTTGAACAATGGGTTGAAGTCGAGGCTTTCGGGCGAAAACAATAGGTTTGCCCGAAAGCCTCGATTTGAATCCATTGTTTGAAATCATTTGCATATAACTGTAATAACAGCTATTAGGCTTTATAAATCAGCTACGTTAATTGAATTAGCAATATGCGTTCGGCTTAATTTGCACAAGGAATGACATCCATACTTAACTAATATTTTCTAGTTTCAATAAGTTTTATTCAAAATAGTGATCGAAAAACTTTTATTTTTTTATGAAATATAGTACAATAATATAGCCCCATTACTCTAATATTCCTATACTGTAATTACTCGAACAAGCGCCGCAGCGCTTATTAAATTTTTCTTGATTTCAGTCCCCTTCTTGATCAGAACTACAAATATTGGGCTGATAACTTCATGGACAAATGGTGAAATATAATCACTTTGAACTGAAGAATATAGCTAGCTTTTGATAAAAATGTATTTTTTATGTTGTTCTAGGGTAACATTATAGTGGCGCTTATTCGAATAAATACGGTATTTCATTTATATGGTTTATTTTATGTAGTTGTCATATTATTATCCAAACAATTTCTCCCATTAAAATGACAATAAAACCCGATTTAGTGAAATAATAAGGAACTTACGCGAGCATGCATAAGTCACTGGTTTCACTTGAGGGGGCCTTCATTTATTAGTGTTTTTGGGGATCGGCAAAATCACCTTTTTAAAAAATATCACCCAACCCCAATGACTGGAAAAATATCATAACCCCTATATTTCATCTAGTTTTTACTTAACCCCTATAAAACAGCATATAATTAGTAACAACCCCTCCTTCCAAAAATAATGTGACTCCCTGTCCCCTTAATATTGCCGACCGCCCACACATTAATAAAGAAAAGCTCCCTTAATGGCTGTTATTCCAGTTTAATACAGTCAATGTCATGTCAGGTCAATAACTATCAAATCTATGTTCACAATAAATGCTACTATTGAGCATTTAGAGCGAACTTAATTATATGGTGCCACGTGACATTTCTTTTAGTGTTAAAATTAGCATTGGCCGTATATGAGTTGTATGATTCAAGTCACGGCTCTCGAGCAAACAAAAAAACTTAACTGGAAAGCTTCGACCTGAATCATCATTCAAAAATGTTTGTATATAACTGGAATAACAGCTTTCACTACTTCTATGCGAAAACACCCACGAAGACTGGCTATTAGCCGTTTCCAAGACGGATAAGTTGTCTTCGTGGACAGACAACTAGTCAAATGAGAAAATGTCAACAGGTGGACGTACAGTGACGTATTTTGGCATGGTTTTGCCAACCAACCATTGTTATTGGAACAAAGAAAATTGAAAAATCTATTGTGAAAATGGTTGGCAAATTAGCATCACAATACCAACACTTGTAAACACTACGCTCACCTATTGGACAAGACGTGACATCACGTGGTTTATTTCTGGCCATATTCTGCATTTAGCTATCTATCTGTCTATTTTCTCTCTCAAAGAAAGCAAACTTCAACTCGTTTTGGAGTTTTCGTGCAACACTTGGTGCTGTTTTCTACATATCGATGACAATCCGGCATACATTATACTCATTAAGATTGTTCTTCATTATTTGATAAAGCTCTATGTTAAGAATTGATTGATATATTTAATTGTGCATTCTTTGTACATCCAATGTGGGTTAACATTTCACCAGAGACGTTATGGAAGCCAATCCCTGAAAAAGAAAATGAGACAAAGACTTAATTTATATGAATATAAATGCTTATATTTTATATTTGCTTATACTTCACAAGACATCGGTTTTTTAATGATTAAAACATTACAAGGGAAGTTGCAAATGCTCTACAATTTTCAGGTAACTTTTGTTGCGGAGAGGTTCAGCTGAGAAATGTGAACAGCGTAACAATGTTTTTTATTTTACCTCATTCGTCTCCATGGCTACCACTGGTCGTCTCTCTGCGTTTGACAGCGGTGTCTTTCGAGTATGGAAAACAACCGGAGTCTGAAAATTGAAACAGTTACAATAGTGAATATATTAACATAGGATATTCTAAAGATTAGAATTTGTGCAAAATAGCAAAGAAGAAGGCATTAAGGAGGCTTCCTCCAGTTTTTTGGGACTCGACCGTTTTACCCAGTTGTTGAATAAAGTTTGACACTTTTAATGGTGGTGTCTTTTGTTCAGTAACATCGGAGTTACCATAGCGACGAAACAATGATATCGCAGTTTTGGATAAGCAGTGATTTTACGCGTTTTTCGATCTAAACTTTCAAAACGACCTACACAGTGCTACATTTTGAAAAATTTGAGGGTCGTTTTTTAAGCTACAAATTTGCTATTTCTTGTTTGCGATACCATAACCTATCAAAGAAAGCACCCTAACAACTCTTCAACGGTCCAATCTTGTTCTAGCATCAGACTTCTTGTAGGCAAAAATTCAAGTCGGAAGGTGCTTTGGATCTCCACCAGTGTGCTTCAGCGTAGACACAAAATTGGGCTGATTTTATTTTACCAAAAATCATAAAAATAGCGTCTAGAAAGCGTAAGAAAAACAAGTTTCTAACTTCCGAGAGTTTAACGCTATGCCGAGTTCAAGTATTAATACACTCACAGAAGTGAGCTTGCGTGACACCATGGTGACTTCATAGCATACTAAAACATGAATGTAACAACAATAATTTTGAGCGCGAAGGTTCTCTAATATGCATAAAAGCTGTTGTCTTACTTGTTCAATTGTCCTAATCGACGCGATCCCAGAATGCCGTTGTATTCTCACATGTATGTTATGCTCAATGACTTGGGTTTTTTCCAGTAAAAGTCCATAACCATGTGGTACGAAGGGTATAAACCAGGAAGAGAGTACCGATGTACTTGTGTTGATGTATAGAGGTAGGTAAGAGGGGACTGGATCTGATGTGGTAGGTAACAATACCGCCTTGTGCACGTCAACTGCATAGTCTTGTGTTAGAGGCTCATCGCTTCTTTTCTTTGCTATGAAGGAACGCACATATCTTTGGAGAAACAAAGTTGCATTTCTGATGGTCAAGAACCTTGTCCGAACTAGCCATCCTCGCCAAACTAGAAAAATAGAATCATACTCATCACGCGATGCCTTCATTTTACTGTAATGTATACAACATGAGGGGCCGATGTTTTACTAAAATTGTCAAGATAAAAGTAAATCTGGTCAAGAACATTCAAGTTCAAACTAATGCAACTCAGGACGGCAACGGACGTGATTTCTTTTGTAAAATATTAATCATTAATTATTCATGAATTTTATATGACATGCCAAATTGTTTTATAGCTTTGTGTTTTCGTTTTTATTCCGTCTAATATGTCCTGGAAATTCCTGGAAGTTGGATGAGTATAAGACAGATATATATGATATGAGCTCATAAAGATACATATACGCTGACATGAATTCTTGGTTTGTAAACCCAGTTTAACATCTTCAGGGGTTAGACTGTTGTCATTATGGTGGATGACAAATGTGTTTAATCAGCTCTGGTAAACGAAAACCGATCAGTAATTGTTTTTTCAATTTTGTTTGCTATATTTATCTATGTTTTCCCTACCTTTTTGTATCGTGATAGCTGCATGTCTCTGCTTGCTGAAAACGTTTCTCCTGTATCTTCTCCAACAACATTGAATTGAAAATGCGCAGTGAGACTGATTACGTATTCGTGATCTCTCAAGCTCTTCGATCTAAGACAATATCACAAAATTACCAATAGCCTGTACTGTGCTATGTATTATATACAATACGAGTGGCCGATCCTTATGTGATATACAACCTTCGTCAGACACGGGTGAAAAACGCACTGCGCACGCTCGGAAGACGGTCGTGTTTACAACAAAACCATTGGAGATTTATCGGCGTTTGGTAAATCTTAAAAGTTAAGAAAGTTCGTGGAAAGTTAGTGCTTATATTTCCCTAACACATTACATTAGTTGTTTTCTTTCCCTTGTCAAATAATACAAGAGAAATTCGCTTAATATATAACCACACGAAAACACGAAACCCTTCGTAAAATCTTCAGTTAGTCTTTTGTTTTGCTTACGCATGCGCCGTGCGTTTTTCACCCGTGTCCCTTCGTCAAGGACGTGAAGAGTCCTTTCCACAGTTCCTTTAAGTGACAACGAATAACAGTTCCGAGACGAGGTTCCCGTTGTTGCGCATAGCAAAACAATAATTTATCATGCGCAACAACGCGAACCTCGACATGGAACTATCATTCGTGGTCAATGAACGGAACTGTGAAAAGCACTATTCTTTTTTAAATTTCTCATGAATTATTAATGAGTTTTATAAGGTATGCTATACAATGCGGGAAAATTATGATATGCTATGCCATGCTATGCAAATTATCTTTACGTATTGTGCCGTCTAACTTACTAATTCTTCACGCAGAAATATCTTGGTTCGTCCAAGTTTGAAGCCGGGACAAACACTGGACGCGTTTTCTTTGTCCTCATCTATAGTACAACCGACTGAAGCTAAAATTGATCGACATAAGTTCGACGTGTGATCATAACCGCTTCGTTTTCTACGCCGTGCCCGACGATCTTCTCTCTTAAGTCTGTTAACTGAGCCACTGAGCCGGGAAGGCGACTCGTTTATACGGCATGGTGATGGTTGTCCACCAGCAGGCGCGTCATGAGGGTGTTGTCTACCATGCATTACACAAAAGGTATATCTGTTGATAAACTCACGGTGAGTTAACCTGAAAAAAAGAGATTGTATCAATACATTTATACAGGCCAAGCTTCGATTTGTTGTCATAACATTCACAAATCACAAGCTAAAATGCTATCGCTCAACAATAGAAAACACATTTGAATTTACTCTGAATTGAGGCTACCCTGTGCAAACGCGATTTTTAGTTTGTCAAATAGTACAGCAGTGCCAACCTCGTTCCCAGGGCCCTCTCCCTTCGCTTTTGGGTGGGGCGGGAAATATTTATAGAAGGGAGAGGGCCCTGGGAACGAGGTTGACAGCAGTGCTAGATAACGTGAAACTGGTCTATTTGAAGCGAAAAAGCTTTATGGTCGAATGCAGTTCCAACAGTCTAGTTGAAGAGGAGTTTCAGAAACCTTGCAGCAACTATTGATAGTAGAAAACTGCAAAGGTGCAATTCTATATTGTTTCGCTCGATCACTGTCATATTTGAAGACCTCTATCGCATTACCTTACTGGGTAGCCTGATGAGCATATTTTGACAGTTTCCATGACACCACAAGCTCGTAGCTGATCGAGAATCTGTTAAAATACACAAACATTAGAAAAGATTATCGAATCAGACAATAGAGAAGAAGAAAACAGAGGAAGGATTTTAAAACAAAAAAGAACTAATGATGAGATCGATCCAGCCCCTAACCTGCTTTGCAATGAAAGAACCACTGAGGACGTATCAAAGCCTGCTTAAGACTACCACAAACTCATTTACAAGCACAAACACACACTACACTCACTAACACGCATTGTGGATGTAAACAGAACCACTGAGGACGTATCAAACCCTGATCTAATAACCTCGCACTCAATCACTGGCACACTCGCACACTACACTCACTAACACGCATGTGTTTACCTGATTTCTGTCAAACATGTTCGGAGCACCAACGGTGTTAGGTCGAATACATCGTATATAATGGACATTGGTACGGCTTATTGTTGACATCAGCTTATCCAGCGAAGCCTGGAATCCACAAACAAACATTTATGATTCAGTTTGACTAAATTGTATTTAATTGTAAGAACTGTATTGTAAATAACCGGGTTATTTCATGGTCGCGAGGTGGGCTGGTACATTTACACATGAACTCCGGGAGCTTATTATCTTGTCACACCTTTTTATTCTCGCTCAAATTGGAAGTAAGGTTGCGCTAATAGAACGTTTTCGTATAACCCACTTTTAACATGCAAATGAGCATGTCTGTAAAATAACATGCTTATGAGGTGTGCATGGAGCAAAAACCTTTAGTATGTCACGCTCTCGGCTTCATATAATCAATTAAAACAATGATCAATGATTTTCAGTGGCTTATGCGGGCTCAAGGAAAAAAATGAAAGCAAATAGCTACACCGACGCACACCTCATTTGCATTATAGCATCATATACTAGGAGTACCAGAATGCTTTGCTTATTGTTCTAGCATTCTCAAAAGGGGATAAAAATCTGAATAAGAAGGAAAAGTCGTAAAGCATTCTGGTACTGGTGGTAAAATGACGTCATAAATGACGTCATTAAATGAGTTCAACACTTCTTTTTGGATGGATCGATTCATAGAACGATTGAATCAATGAGAACGTATTTTTGAGTAGAAACTGCCCACATGCATAAATGTTTATGATTGGCTAGATCTTACCTTGAATTTGCTAACAACTGTGACATTGGATGGCCGTGGTAGTTTGGAGTTGAGATTGGTCTGTGGGAGAGTAAAAGATTTAGCTGGACATCACGAAGTATCACAACTTGCTCACATTTTGCTAGAATTGACAAAATCGGCTAACCCGTTGCTATGTACGTTTTTGGCCCATGTAATTCAAATCTTTTGGGAATAAGATTTTATCACATGGAGGTTTTAAATTGGGTCGAAACGTATGTATAGCAATGCGTTAGCCGATTCGGTCTATTGCTGAGTAGAAAAGCAAGTTTTCATAGCAAATCATTCTCATTTTAGAATCAATATACAACGAGCCTGAGGAACATAATTGGTTAGGTATACAAGAGATTGTTTCAAAAGTAATAGCTAGTCATTCTCAATGAAAAGGTATGTAAGAAGATGTGCATAGGTGACCACAGGAACCGTTGAAGCTTGTGCTTATTATCATTCCGCTGCAATTGATAATAAATAAACAAACCAAAAAACAAACTATGACTAGATCGCGTAACATAGTCACTATTTCTAATGGTGATCCGCAGATATTCGTAGTCGGCTTGTGTATGCTTTAGAGTAGATTTTGCATGACTATGAAAATCTCACGGCACGAATGCAGTCAAGCGGGTAGGGCAAGTCAAAATTCCAGAATCATCGCAATCGCGGCGCCAAGGCACGCAGACGACAATGAACTTTTCAGTCATACAAAATCAGCTCCAGTTTGTGTGGCTTATTTAGACTAACCTTTTTCTCGCTGCTTTGAAATAGCTGTCTCAGGAAACGATTATTGCTGGATTGAAGAAGTTCCACGACTTCTGGTGCGGTGTGGTCCTAGCATTAACAAAACAAAATGTATGAAACTAGTGAAGATATACACATGAGTAGTCGTACAACATTCTGTGTATTTCTTGATATTGTTTCGTTCTTTGCTTTAGAAAATTAGTCTGTTGCTTCAAAACGTACATCAAGCCATTTGTTGATTAACACTAATGTACTTTAGATATATATGTTGGTCTGATCGGCGGTTTTTAGATTATGTATGATTATGATCGTCACGGAATAGCAATTAATAGAATACCCTGTATATGGGCAATGAGATATTGACAGGAGGTGGATTACTTTGTGCGGGATGTTTATTTTGCACACAAGGCTGTTCAGGATATTGTGCACGATATTTTGTCAATCGCCCCCCCCCCCCCCCCCCCCAATCAAAGATCTAATGGTCCGTCCCTTAAATTTAAAATTCCGTAGAAACTTACCAAGAGCGCAAACACTATCTATCTATGTCTATAGCATTCAATGGATACCGTGTACCTATTTACTCAGGCTACCCCGCAGGGGAGCCCGAGTCTAGGTTTACCTTTGCTATCTATGGGTCTATCGTTGTGTCGAGATTACACATGACGTAATGCCACAGGTAAACCACCTATCAAAAACAATTACTATGACGTAGCCTGAGTAAACGTAAAAGTGCGTCTATTTTATTTGGTGACTGTAATAGGCACAAGGTATTTTCCCTAGTGTGTTTGGTGTTTGAGTGACTAAATAGGAATGATGTCATAACAATGTCAATTGATTTGGACTTACTTTATTTTTCTCCACGAGATCATGTACTTGATAACATACTTTTGCAGCAAAATGATGTATTATAAACTCAGGTTTCTGACTTTTCAAACGAAGTCGAGAGAAATGTTTATTGTGTTGCAAAGCTGAGCCAAGTCGATCACAAAAGCTTTGGTCATCCCCAGCTCTGTTCAGTCTGCATTCCTCGTTCATCAGGGCAAAGACACTGGCGCGTCCTTCGATAATATTAAGGCATTGTATGTTGTCTGTGAATGCCTGGAAGTTCCAGTCAATTCCCTCCTTTTGGTACTCTTCCTGAAAAAAAAAAACGAAAATGTCTCAATAAACTCAAAATAGAGCTGATTCCGTGAAAACCTGTGTAAAAGATTCCAGATTTTCAAATTCATGATAAACACAGTTATATTTTAGCCTATACTGATTAGTGTCAGCTTAAAAATCATATAGGGATGTTCCAGACAGTGCCATATATAGGGATATTCCAGGCATATCCCTATACATGGCACTGTCTGGAACATCCCTATATACGGCACTGCCTGGAATATCCCTATATATGGCATTGCCTGGAATATCCTACATATGGCATTGCCTGGAATATCCTTTATATGGCACTGCCTGGAATATCCCTATATATGGCACTGCCTGGAATATCCCTATATATGGCACTGCCAAAGCAGTTTCGAACTTTTGGCAGGAAAAATCGGTTCTACATCGCGTTTTCAGTACACATACCTGCTGCAGTTTTAAAAAGTGAGATACAAAATACTGCTGTAGTTTTTCATTGGCATAGTTAATGCAAAGCTGCTCAAGACTGTTATACTCAAAGCTTTCAAACCCATACACATCAAGAAGACCTGACACGAAATAAGAAAAAGACTGAAATTATTGGAATGACTTTTACAAAGGTGAGCATTCTAATTTACAGGTATGCTCATTTGCATGTTAAAAGTATGTTATATGAAAACGTTCTATTATATAGATAAAAGGGTACAAAATATAAAAGCATGCAACATAAATAGTACTAAATAGTGATATTTTAATTTATGCTAATTCTATTGTTTTCAATTGTTTAATTAGCACTATTTAATACTAATTAGCACTATTTAATACTAATTAGCACTACTTCTTTTGAGGGTATATTAGAGCTGTTATCATTAACCTGTGAAACACATGCACAGGTCTTAATTCCATTGTGTTCTGTTGTTGTTATTTGACTATCACACTTTAACTAATACACTTTGTTACACAGGTTAATGAAACAACTCTATTTGCATTCTAGCTATAATACTGCAAATTAACAGTGTATGCACTACAGCTATAGTGCTAATTTTTAAAGCAAATCAATATTGTTACCTATAAAGGAATGCTTTGATTGACTAGGGGCCTTAATGCTGGTGTTGATAACATCCACTATCCAGTCAAATAGCCTGTAACAAATATTACTATCAATGAATCATATGAATCATTTCATGTCAGTGTCAACATATGGACTTTGAATATATACCTATTTCAAAAATCGTTGTCGCAACCAAAGCCACAGTCCACACTCTGAAGCCTGCAAAGAATGTCAGTATTTCTTCTCATGATATCAACTTATTCATATCCTATTTTGGTTGTACATTTTGTGTTATGTGATCATAACAAGTTGTTGTTGTGGTAGATAGAAATATAAATATTTATTAAAAAAAAAAACATGAAAAAATCACAAATTATGTCCACATAACCAAGATCCTTTGCAGGCTTTAGAGTGTGGATTGTAGCTTCGGCTGCGACAACGATTTTTGAAATAGGTGTATACACCAGTTCATAACATTATAGCCTGCGTGGCAAGCATTTTTTAAGGGGGGGGGGGGGGGTAATGGAAAAAGCTGTTTTGGGATAGCTGTGTTACCGATGTGGCTGGAGAAAACCTAAGATGAGTGCAAAAAGACAGAGATGGGGGGAGGGGTAAAAGAGTGCTCTTCTCCCCTCCCCCTCTCCCCCACTCATTTTTTTGCACTTGTCTTGGGTTTCACCCTACATCATTAACACAGCTATCCCAAAACAACTTTTCTAATCCCCCCAAAAGAAAAGCTTGCTTTCTAACTTTGATATTGCAACCAAATCTGCATTCTGGCAACACTTACACTTATTACAACATTTATTCTATCATTGTTATCACAGGCATTCTATTTAATAAAATGATGTCATTAAGGTCAACCGGTTCAGTGACAGTTGGACAACAAAAACCCAGTTTGTTTGTACCTTGCATAGATGAATTTAGCTAAACTATCTCTTCTTGCAATGCATTCTTCAAGAAAGCAAGGTTTCAGGAACTCCTCATTTGTAGAGCCTGTGGTTATTCGCCTTGTATTAATTGACTTATGAAACCATTCTTTATCCAGCTCCAGCAAATCACATGCACTTTGAGCTACAACAAAATACCAAAACAATTAAACTAAAATTAAATGCAAGTATGTATAATCTTTATCATTTATATCAAAAAATGTTGTCCCAGCTTAAGCAAATTTAAGCAAAGACCAAAATGAGCCCTTGTCTTGTGCGGGTAATAGATTGAATCAGACTTGTTTCCTAAAGTACTAATATTGTGACTATTTTCATGTGCATGTAATAAAATCAATTCAGCTGATAACAAGTCTGGTTTCAATGCATTACCAGTACTAAACCAACCTTTTTTTTGGTCACTGCTAGATGCTAAAGCTGCGACAAAGTTTTTAGAAATAGGTGTATAAACATGAATGATATACATCTTACCACAAATATCATTACAAAATTACACACATAATATCCTTCTCACAAAGAGCAAATGAATAATGCACTTATAGCCAATCCCCATCATGGCATTGCGACCTTGAAATTGGGTAAAAAATGTTTTTCTCATTTCTCCATCATCCTTGGGATCATAGCTTATGTTAACCTATCCTGATAAATATTAAATATAGAATTGATATAAGCTTTGTCTCCGATAAATAGATCTAAACAAAAACATGAAAATCTAAGAATATCAAAATGTCAGTGGTAGTAGGAAAATGTTGTCCCCTCAACATTTCTGTGACTATATATTGAACACTTGTCTTAAAACTTAAATAATTGCCTTACCTATGATAGGGTTGCTAATTTCGCATCTACCTTCTTGAGAGTCTTCAAAAGAAACTTGACAAATCTTTTGGATTCCTGCAAGGACCTAAAATGAGGCAATTCATGCAAACATTCAAAACAATATGATTGAAACAGATAATAAATGTAGGCATATATTGGTCTGGTCCACGGTTATGAAAGTGTGTATGATGATGATGATAAGCAATAAATCAAAATTTTGCAATACTAAAAGACCATCGTTTTTGTTTTACATACACGAGCATAACCTACATTTTGTAACATCACATAATTATACAATAAAACATGACAAAACACAACATACATAGTATAGCACAACACAACACAGCAAAGCATAACATAATATTAAATAACAAAATGGCACCAGATGTAATGGTTATCACTTATGTGACATAATTGATGAGGAATAAGGTGATATATTCATACAATGTTATTTAATTCAGCAGTGATGCAGTGTGATGAATGTCTTGCAAAGTAATGATATGGTGTTAATTAAAAGTAACATAAATGATGGTCTGGTGGTGACATGAAGTGACTAATTTATTAGATGTGATGTTATCTAATATGAAGTATCCAGTTTTAACAATTTAACGTGACATGACATGACATTACATGACATGACATGATGTCACATGATTGAATGTGACTGAATAACAACATAATTATGATGTGAAGTGTTATGGTGCTTTCTTTTGTACTGCAATGTTGTGTGGCTCACATTGCAGTGCAGACACTCCAACCGGGACCACTTAGACAAAACTGTCCAATCAAAAAACATGTAAACCAGACAGAGATTGAACTGATAAGCCAATCAAATTATAGTGTTCTCATGCTCATAACATTCTTGAACTGAAAGCTGCAATATGATTGGTTGATTATCAATTCATCTAAAGTGGTCCTGGTTGGAGTGTCTGCACTGTAACATTGTTATACACAACATTATCATATAATAATGTAATACAGCTATTTCAAATAATGTACAATATTGAATAATGAATACTGCATTCCAAGACCAAAATGCAATGTACATCTTATGTAATCGTTGAAAGCACAAATTTAGAGCTACAATTTATTTTAGTTTTAGTAAATAATCAACAAAACAGTATAACAACTCCATATAGAAAGCAGATCAACCTATTTATTAACCTTAAAAATATCTCTTTGTAGGTCATCTTGTATTCCAATATTTCTCATTGCTTCACATGTTTCTAAAAATGCTTGCCTGTCTTCACCACCTAGGAAGACACACACCATTTCATCACAACAATAATATTATATTACATAAAGTGTGCATAGTCTGTGTTATTAATAAGTGTAAATGATGGTATTTCAAAAACTCCTGCCCCCTTTTTAAAAGGCTTGCCTCGGACTGGGTTGCAAGTGTAGTGTTATAATTATATTATATCATTCTATACTTTGGGTACCCTGTGTATCATGGCAGAATAAAGTTCAATCCAAATCAATCTGTTTACTAATTCAAACCATTGACCAACACAGGAAACAGGGCCTTCTAGCTTGACACACTCATTGACACAGGCCCTAAAGCTTGACTAATAAGAATATATTATAAAATATAAGAGGTCCTACGCTCTGATTTCAATTGGCTGCTTTATTAAAAAAAGTTCAGAAATATTTTATAAAAACACTAAATATAATATGATATTAGAAAATGAGAGGCGTGATGGTCTAGTGGTCAGGGGATCGAATTCCCGGCCTAATGGTCTGGGTTCAATTCCCTGCCCGAGCGATTGCGTTCTGTCCTTGGGCAAGACACTTCACTCTCTCAGTGCCTCATCTTCTCGGATAAGGACGTAAAGCCGGAGGTCTTGTCTGCCTTCACTCTAATTCCTATAAAAGATCCTGTTGTGCTCTTAGGGGATTGTCTCCCCCACAGTAATTGGCATAAGCTGTTGTGGTGTCCCTGCCTTCGTATGAAGGAAAAAGCTAATAAAAAATAATAATAATAAAAAAAATGAGGCAGCGTACTCTATTATGACTTTCCTCTTGCTCTACAACTTCCAGAGTGTTTATATTACACTATATAGACAAGCCTGTCATTTTATATTCCTTAAATAATAATGATTAGAATGGAAAAGAAAACTTCCTCTCCTAATTATATATTATTTAGTTAATCAAAAGCCATTCAACCAGTACAATACAATTTAATAAAAACTATTAATCAACTAACGTACCCCATCGAGATGACCTTCTTTTTCTTTTACTTGTATTTCGACCATCAGAAATTGAAGAAATCTAGGAAAGAATTTAAGAGTTCTTAAAATTATTACATGTAAGTCTACTTAATATTGCATTACAGCGAGAATAGTTGTACCCTTAACGCTTGTCTTTTTTCATGTTTATTGTTATTATTATTTTTCTGAACCTTCTACTGCTTCAAAACCTCCAAAAATGAAGCAGTGTGTTTAAATACACTAAGTGTTAAAATCATGCTTGTAGACTAAAAGAAAGCTTATTTTGTTTTTTAGTGATAGACCTAATCAGCTAAAGCATTGCTATGTACTTTCCACCCAATTCAAAATCACTGGGAATACAAACATTTGTTCCAAACATTGAAATGCATAAGATAAAAAATCTTCCCAAAAGATTTGAATTGGGTGGAAAAACATATAGTAAGGGGTGGACCATTTGACTTTTGAGGGGGGGGGGGGGGGTGGATGATTTGGTCCGCGCAGGAAATTTTTTGTTGCCTGCTTCCATGAGCACAAAATTTATTTGATAAAAAGGCAAAGATTTGAGTGGCGATTTTGGCTTGCAGGAAATATTTTTTGGCCCTTTGGGCCGTGCAGGAATTTTTTTTTCAAAATCATCCCCTCCCCCTCAAACGTCAAATGGTCCAACCCACCAATAAATGCTTTAGAAGTTTTGGTCTATTTGCCTCACCTGGTAAAAGATGTGGAAGTTTTTCTCTCCAGATGACTGGTGTACAACTCTTGTTTTCTCCAATAAATATGTCTTGATTTTTGCCCCAACAATATGGCTATCACTGTAATTACAATTAGTTGAAGGTTCACATATGCCAAAATTGTTTGTACATGTGACATTATAGTAATTATACTCAAAGATTCTGCTCCATACATTTCTGATTTTCATATAATTATATATTTTTTTAAATGCTAAAACTTTGTGTGAAACATATTTTTACATTGTAAATGTTTTTGTCACTTGGTATAGATGTAATTTGTCAAGTTATGTTTCGTCGAGTGTAAATAATCCCAAATTTTTCCAAAAAAAAATGTGTCTCAGCTGGGTTTGAACTTAGTTACAACTGCTCGGCCACAGAGACCAACAGGTGTGCAGGTTGGGTATGTTCTTACATTGTTTAGACCAAAACAACTGTATATTTTCTTCATTGTAAGGCAATTTCATTGAGATATTTCCAATTGCAAGTTACAAATTAAGCACTAAATGGAGGTGATTGTCAGTAGTATGTATTGATTCTCACATTATTTGGCTGTACTAAATATAAACATCAAATTACATGCAATCAATTAAGTTTCAAAAGCCTGGTGCATACCTGTCAAACTGAAGTTGAATGTACTTCCCAAATCTACTGCTGTTTTCATTCCGCAAAGTTGAAGCATTACCAAATGCCTCTAAAACTGGGTTAGAATCTAGTATCCGCTGTTCAATGCAAGAAACACGATCACATCCACTGAAAAGCACAACATGTAAAAAAAAATCTAAACAAAGTTCTAAAACATAGTAAAATATCTTTGGTCCATGCACTCCTTCGGCTTGTGATCGTATCTACCGTGCATGTTGTAAACATTGCATAACAAAGCAACACCGAAAAGTTTGTAAAACCATGGCATTTTGACTATGGCTGTAAGTCTTCATCAGTAAAATATCACATATTAATTATTGATCATATACAATCATGTTCAAAATTATTTGGCTGAGATAAACTAAGGTCTCCATTTCTGCAACATTGTCATGGTGCAATATTGTAATTATGCATATTGCCAAATGATTTGTACAACAGTAAGTATATTGCTGCTGGTGCAGTTCACAAACATGACCACATAAATAATCATGATTATTGTAGAATTGTCTCAGAAGACCCTACTTTTTAATGGACCACTTATCCAATACAATCAGCAAACTCCACAACAGATTCTGATTCGGGTAAATTGTTGTGTTCTTACATCAGGCTAACCAATCATATAATACAAATGGAAACTTGTGAGTAAACTAGTATAGGCTGCGTCGGTGTTTGATATAAATGATAGGTAATATAATGAAATTTGTAACACTGACAGTAAAAAAATGTTAACTTAACTTTACTGAAGTTTCAGGCTTTAGCTACAGAGACATCTTTTTTAACAGTGTTACAAATTTCATTATGATATTACATATCAATCATATAATAAACCATGTTGAAGAATAATTGATACCTTTTCCCTGCCATATCAGCAATAAACTGCATCAGAGTTCGAGTTGTCCATGTCTATATAGAAAATAAATATAAAAGTGAATTTTAAGGTATAACCACACAAAGCCAATAATTATGGTAATTCCTTGTGTTTAAATACATTTGTCTGGAATGTCTCTTGATAGACTTTACCATTTTGTTTATACTTTTGTCATTGAATCATGCAATATGATTGCACTATGGAGTTCAAAAAGGATAGCAACATCCATTACACACATGTAGCTTATGAAAATTAACAATAATTGTTTCTTCTGGATTGTCAAATTATAATAATCATTATTGCTGAACTTATTATATATTATATATAATATATACACTATCTAGAATCTGATTGGCTAAGAGCCTGCAGATTATTTTCACAATCAGCTAACCTACAGATTAGTGAAAAATTTGCTAATCTTTAAGTTGCCCCTGCAATGCATTATTCGCCAAAAGTATCACTTCATTGTCCACTTTCGTTGTTTTCTTACAAAACTTACGTTCAACGTGAAAGAACTTTTGTTACTTAATTTTATCTAAAACAATGTGTAATAAAACATTGTTTTTTGTGATATCAGAATAATCAAGTTCTTGGCATTAGTGTAATCAGCCTTGTCTTCCGCTTCTGCTAATGACACTTACCTTGACATTGCTTATTTTCATGATATCACAAAAGCCTCATCCAATAACTGTTTAAAAGTACTTACTTTGCCAGCTCCACTTTCTCCACTAACAATGATTGATTGGTTTGATGTTTCAAATCCTCTTTTCAAATCACAATATGCCTTCTGTCCAATTGCAAAGATGTGGGGAGGTAGCTCCTGACAAACAAACAACCATGCATATTTCTTATATGAAATAAAATCTTACACAATTGTCTCAAACTGATGTGACCCAAATGACTAGTAACAGTTTGTTAAAACTGCATAAAAGTTGTCCATTTTGTGTGTATATAAAAATGTGATATCATGGAAATTTATACAATGTCACGTCAGAATCAAACAAAGGCTGTCACATTTAAAAAGTAAGATCATTATCAAAGGTCTTATGAAAACCATTGCAGTGTGAAAGAGTGCAATTCACATAGTTACATGTATGTATAATCATATAAATTGATGAAATTGAAATAAAATATTTGTAGAAAAAGAATGAGTTGTTGTAAGTGCATTTAAAATGAAATCTTATTGTAATTTGTTTACATCAAATGCATCTATTGCAGAATGTTGTGAAGTATTTTGTAGGATATTTATTAACCATTTACAGTGAGGATACTAGAGCCATGAAACATAATAAAAAAAAATTAAAAAAAATAAAACGGTAGAAACAAAAAACTCCAAGTGTTCTCACTGTAACAGCTAAAATATACAATATTAAATAAAAAGGTTGAGATGCTGTTTGACTTTTTCTTAACAATTAATTCAATTATTGTGCAATCATACCCTTGCTTTTACTGCACTGTCAATCCTGTATTTGTCCTCCATTTGCTCATTATACAATTCATCCACATCTTGAAATGGATTAATTGCCACTAAAGGAGTACCTACAAATTATAGCAAGATACTCAAGAACACAAATTTGAATATTCATAGATATTAGGTGTTTGCATACAAAGCTTATAATCATCCAGTCTACACCATCGCCTGATGAAGACTAGCAGATTGCAGTCGAAACGTTGCGGTATTTCTACCAATGACCTCAATTGTGAGACAATTGATTAAGTATCCTAAGCTTTTAATTTCACATTCCACGATGAATAACCTATTTCCTTCTTATAATATGTTGTTTCAAATTGAGTTTCCTGTGGGTAAGTGTATATTATTATTAGGTCAATTATTATGCTGCTTTGATACATACATATACTGACATACAACAATGCTCACAATAGGAAAATGCTCTTACAAATCTACCTTATATGACATAAAACAAGAATAAGCAGGGTTACGGGGCGAGAAATGGAGTGGAGAGGAAATTAAGTAGTGACTTAATTTATTTTTTATAAAATATTAAAAAATTCATGAATAATTAATGAGACATTTTCAAAAGAAACCATGACCATGACGAGTGTTGTAAATCTGATACAACACTAGTGTTGTATATCCTGATTTGCATAAGTTTTAACTGGTAATTTTACGGCAAAATTTATTTTAATCTTGAAAATTTTGGTCAAATATGAAAGAGCTTACCTAGACATTTTTTAAGTAGTTTACAACATTCGCGTCCGTGTTGTATCGGCGATACAATCGCGCGCCTTCGGCTTGCGATTGTATCTGCCGATACAACACGGCCGCTCATGTTGTAAACACTACTTAAGCCTCCCGATCCAATATTCTTTATATTATATTATATATATTATATTTATATATTTGAATGCCAACAAATTCAGCAAAAAATTCTGAAGCAGCCATCTTGATTTGAGCTTCAGAAACCAAATATGGTATCAAAACTCCTAATTTGCATGTGTTGTATGTTTCCCCTTCTTATCTTGGCATTCAACCCTCCATCTGCAAGAACTTGCATGACCTTTCAAGTTTCTGCCAAGATTTAATTAAGATATTCCCAAGATCCTTCCAAGAAATTTACTTGCCAAGGTTTTAGTAAGATTGTGGATGATCTTAGAAGTTCTTAACAAGTTGCTCAATTAGCTGGGTATAGATTAGCTAAGGGGCCGACCATTTAACTTTTGAGGGGGGGGGGGGGGTGAGTGATTTGGTCTGTGCACGAAATTTCTTTTAGTCAGCTGGCATGCGCACGGAATTTATTTGATAGAAATGCAAAGATTTGAGTGACAATTTTGGCTTGCCCGAAATTTTTTTGGGCATTTCTGGCCTTGCAGGAAATTTACCACCCCCCCACCCCCCCCCCCCCCCCCCCCCCCCCCTCAAAAGTTAAATGGTCGGTCCCTAAGTTAAACAAGTTGTAAATTAAGTACTTGGCTACTCTATTTCTCTTACCAGCCCATGTATAGTAGATACCAGACTTGAATCTGTTTTCAACTGCTTGGACAACTAGAAAATTAATACATTAATATAAGAGATTGTCTTGATTTCACTTAAAATAAGTTATTTATCAACTATTTGGTTATTGTCCAACTAAGAATATAATCAATAAATTATATTACAATGAAGAATACAATAATAATCCCCTGAAGTCATAGTTCCCTTTAAAAGCAGTTTGCATCGAAGCGAGCCGAACGTTGAGCTTGCAATGATAGAGACCTTTTAATACCTTGCCGGACAAATATTCACATGTCTCTATCATTGAAAGTTCAATGTTCGTCTTGCTTCAATGCAAAGGCCTGGCTACCAAGATGGCGCAGTGAACTGTATTCTATTCACACCAGTCCCACTGTACTCATGTATGAGAATTGGAGAAAAACTGGCGGAGCTCTCCAATGGACGATAAAGGCGAGTCGTGGTGAAAGGGTGGGAAGGTGGGTTTTAAAAAACAATAGGAGAGCAACCCCAGGTCGGGGAATGGAGAGCACAGCAAGACCATAAATACGTAAGATATGCAGGCTAGATACCGTAAAGCCTACTGCAGGTTTGACTAAACTGAGTAGTATGCTAATGAATTCTCACACATTTATACTAGTGAGACCGCTGAGAATAGTGAATGGGACTATTGCAAAGTTCAGCTCCAGTGATTTCAGTACACTGCCAGCCCAACGTGATACATTGATTAATACAGTATTTATTTATATACAGCTATTTCAAAAAACGTTGAATACTGAATACTGCAGTACTGCATGAATAGTGCATTCCAAGACCAAAATGCATTCTGGGGCATTTAATATTGTTTAATACAAAACAAATAATAATTAGTTATTTTATTCTTTAGTGCATTTGATTCAAAACAGTACACAAGCTAGTACTAGTAGAGTGCAAACATTATACCGGTGAAACAAGTAGTACTAAATAGTACTTAATAGTGCTAATTAAACCAAGGGCGCTAGGACACTAACAATATGCAAATGTATGCTGGTTATTTGAGAGGGCTTTTAGGCAGCTAAATCAGCATAATCAGGATACCTTTCAGTTAGTAGACCTTTATTTATCTAAACTAGGATAAATTAACAAATAACCAGCATACATTTGCATATTGTTAGTGTCCTAGCGCCATTGATTAAACAATAGAAAACAATAGAATTAGCATAAAATATCACTGTATAGTACTATATTCATGTTGCATGTATTTAATGTTTGTACTCTAATGGGGAGTAAATAGAGACCCACAATGCCCTTAGTTCTTGGAATGCACTATTCAGTATTCAACGTTTTCTGAAAAAGCTGTATTTGTTTTATGCAATTCAGCATTAGAGTATTAAGAGTATTAAGAGCGTGAAACATAAATAGTACTAAATAGTGATATTTTATGGTAATTCTATTGTTTTCTTTAATTAGCACTCTTTATTATTAATTAGTGATACTTGTTTCACAGGTATAATGTTTGCACTCTACTACTGTAAGATACATTCATGAACTATCTATCTGTCTGGGTTTTTTTAATTCTTTGTTTGTTTTGGTATAAGCATACATGTTAAAATGTAATCAAGGATATATTGTTATTCAAATGTTGATAATCACAACAATCTTCGATCATAATTATAATTAAGGCCTAGAAACAATGATTGGAAATCCAATGGATGACACAAGAAGCCAGTCATCGATTGACAATGGTGTCAGATAACTCTTAATGGTTTATCAATTTAATTTATTTGATCAATTGCTAAGGTCACAAAATTTTGTTTCATTGATTGGTCATCGATTGGTCATCGATTTCAATGAATTGGTATCGATGGATATCGATTATCGGTTCAACAATTTAGTACTAGTTAATTGTAGTCATCTGTTCATTTGTCTAACTAGGCTAAATAAAAGAAACTTACCAGAATCTTCCGTAAGGGAGCATAACGAAGTCAAATCATTGACATCTTTTAGAGTTTGTCCTTCCTGAATTATCCAGTTTTTGCTGATTCGTGGAACGCTATTTCTGTTCTGATCCAAGGCCACTTGATTCTTCAGAATATGCTATATGAGAACATAAAGACATTATACTGAAGAATTGATAATTACATAAGCTTTTTTGGAATATAAGTTATGTGGAATTTGCAAAAAGAAATTTGAACTGGACTTTCGCGCCCGAACAACGACTCGGAAAATATGAGCGTCAAGACCACTTAAATTACATATAAAACAATTGGTTTGAGTTGTACTACCTCTGATTCTGTCCTTTTAACATTCATGTTAACTTCTTTCTCCCCAAAAAGGTCGAATCTTTGTAAACAAACTCTAATATTCGGCCATTATGTTTGAATTTCGAACTGAATAGCAAATTGGAAACCTGATTGGTTAGAAATATCCGCAAGAACAGGTCAGCGGTAGCTTACACGTCTCCAATCCCATGAGAACTTGCGGGCTCTAACAGATGATTCAACAACAAGATGGCTTCCTCTTCAATGAGTAGATGGGAAGGTATGCCTTTATTTAAGCGATGTTTTTCCTATTTTAGCTCATTTTCATTGATATAAAATCTGTTGCTTTTAAAGGATAACTATGGGTTTTTATTTGTGTTCTAATAGACCTACGGAAAAAAGCGAGGCAGTTTGAAAATGAGATTGACTTAAAGCTAGTGTCCTTTAGTAAACTTGGGACGACATACAGTCACCGAGAAGGCTCAAGAGATGGGTACGGATAATATTAGTGAATAGAATTGTTCTTATAAAGTACATTTTAATTATCTAATCATTCTTCAGCTCGGACAAAACACCTCTCCTCAACAGTTCAACTGACAGGATGTTTGAGACCATGTCTATCGAAATCGAGCAACTTTTATCCAAGGCAAGTGCATTATTTAATATTTTAATATATTGATTATTTCAATTGGTTTCATTCTTATAAATTATTGTTATTACACTGCTACATTCATTTTTGTTATTGCAGTATTTGTCGATAATATCGATTTATATCAATCAATAACAACCAATCGATTGATATTGGTAATCGATAATCAATCGATGGCTGATATAATCGTGACCTTTTATCGATTTGCAATTAATAACCAGCATTGTCGATTGTTAATGCAGGGCTTAAAATAACGGCCGGACATCGGACAATATCCGGCCAAAATTGAGTGATGTCCGGCCAAATTTCGAGTACGCCAGTCATCGTGACCGGCTAGAAATTTAAATTTAAGTTTTTATTACATTTAAGAAGATTTTGACTAGATTATTCCAATGTTTTTTTTCGTTTTTAAGTGTAAATATCTCCGTTTAAATACAGTACAAATTCAACTACAAGCTCGTCAGCCGCCATTTAATGTCCACCTCGTTTTCGTGTTAGATTCGTTGTTGCCTAGTAACGTTTGTTTTGTAAATGTCACGTAATCGTCAAGGCGCCCCCGACTTCGCTGATAACCTGTAGTAGTAGTTAGTAAATAGAACATATTGCTTGGCTAAAAGAAGAAATTCAAGGAAAATAATGTGCTTTATTTCAATTTACCAGCATTTTACTGCGGTTTTCGACTTTCTGCGAACTCAGACATTTCAACTGCTCGTTGTGAAATACGTATTTAGCTGCCGTCAATCAAGGATTTAAAAGGTACCGACTAATTAGTTTTGATTGACGGCAGCTAAAAACGTGTTTCGCAATAAGCCGTGGGAATGTCTGAGTTCGCAGAAAGTGGAAAACCGCAGTAATAAATCAATAGTTACAATTATGTGGATAATTCAGATACAAATATTTGAAAACTAACGATTTCTCAGAATTTTGTCTCGTCGCCCGGTACAAAAGAAGAGGAAAATGTACAAACAACGCACCGGAAAACGTGCTAAACCAAGAGTGCTTATAGATCATCCCGTATCAGAGGCGGAATCTACAACAGACGAAGAAAGCACTGATACTGAGAGGGACATTATTCCCGAGCTCCAGGAACTAGATTAAACTACCAAAATTAATGTTAATGTTATTTGTTATGTTTTGTTATATTTAATAAGAGCTATATTGACGCACGTCGCTACAGTTTGATTCGTTAATCAATCATCAGTGTATGTCTCATATCGCGTTGTAACGCGACATATATCTCAGCATAATTATTTATTTTTTCTAAAGATAAAGTATTTCTCTTGTTAAAGTTTTTAAAATGTAGATTTTTCATGATCTTGGGAACAAGGTCTTCATTTTCCGACGCCACAGATGCGCGTTTCTGTAGCTGGAAACAATTAATTAACTTGTAATAACTTGTAATAAATCAGTTATTTGGTCCTGTATAAACTAGTTCGTATTTTATTTTATTTTTTTTATTAATTAAAAAAAAATTTTTTTGTCCGGCCAAGATCGGCAGATGTCCGAGCTAAAATCAATCACGCCGGTCATCATGTCCGGCAACTGGCCGTCCGTTATTTTAAGCCCTGTAATGGGATACCAATAAATGACAATCAATGCACTTTAATTGACAAACTTTGTGTGACTGTCCCGGCATAGTCAATCAAGTGATTTCGGAAATCATATACAATCCAATGCAATCATACGATTGGACTTGATTGCATTTTGCAATCGAACCAAATCCAATGCCAAAAAAATTGTGAATTCAATGATTGCATTCGATTTCCGAACAATCGAATGGTTTATTGCAATTGAGTACCATATGAATAAACATAAATTTACAGTAATATATATAAATTATGATAATAGAACAGTATTCTTTTAGAGTACAAACACTAAAAGTGTGCAATACTTTGTACTATTTACCACTAAATAGTGTTGATTAAACAATAGAGAACAAAAGAATTTGCATAATTTAGCAGTATTTAGTGGTATTTATGTTGCACACTTTTAGTATTTGTACTCTAGTGACTTTTTAGTTATTTTTGGTTTAGTTACAACTGTAAATTAATAAAAATGTGTTTTGCTTGCAATCAAATGTTTAAGTTTTATGTTAAGATTTGTTTGTCTATATTTTTCAGTTGACAGAAGTGAATGATTCTATGGCAGAGTATGCGTCTGGATTACATACATTGGGTCAGTCTAATGCAGCTCAACTTCACACACTTCAAAGACACAGAGATATACTCCAAGATTACTCACATGAATTTACAAAGACAAAGGTAAATCTAATTGTATGCACATAGACCTAATCAGCCAATGCCTGCTATGTACATTTCCACCCAATTCTAAACAACTGTGAATATAAACTTTTGTTCCAAACATTTTCCACATGATATCAAAATACTCAAGACAATAAATCGTATTCCCAAAAGATTTGAATTGGGTAGAAACATAGAAGGCAAGGTGTTTGCCGATTTGGTCTATTACAAGCTACGTATACATGTATGAGATATTTTGTTCTTTATTTTAATTGTATCAAGAGGAAACATGACATGTGGATAGTGTTGATAATTTCTATAATGGTAATGATGATGATATACACCCTTTCGGAGAAAGTTTGTCACCCATTAAAAGCACACAAGCTAGTGGTGCAAACAATCATGGATCAGTTCAGAAACTAAATGTGCATTCAGAACGCCTTTCTTGTTGTTGGATAAGTCAAAATGAACATTTCTCAATAACATATTGACAAGTGTAGCAATGTGTCCATGCAATCCCTGCGTTCTAATAAAGTATACATAGGTAACCCATAATACCCTGCGCTACTAGCTTGTAGGCTTTTCACTTCACAGGTGACAAAGTTTCTCAGAAAGGGTGTATAATAATGTCAATGTTGTAAAGTTTTTCCTGTAGACATCTTTAACTCCATATGCAAATTGCCCATTTCAGACCATGTGACATTCCTTGAGAATTGTTCTTTTGTTAATTCAATTCAATTCAATTCAATTTCAGTTTATTTACACTGTTTACATCAATACATATTATATGAATACAATTACAACATTATAATGGTTACAAATTAAGTAGTTTACAATATATACATATTTTATATAAGTGCACGGCAACCAAAGGAGCTTGAATAGCTTTCGAGTTGGTTGCCGTAATGTTCTCATATGGGTCAGAAAAAAAAAGGACAAAAGAAAGAAAATTGTAACAAGCAGAATATAAAAAAGAGAAAAAAACAACAACAACACTACATGAACAATGGATTCATGTTATACAATTATTGATTGTTCATAATTAGATGCTCTTTATACATCCGTTTTAGAGATGCATAAGGAAGGCATTTCAGTGAGTTTGGTACTGTTTCCCAGACCTTAGAACTAGTAACTTTGTAGGTAAATTTACCATAGTTTGTGCGTACTCGTTGCCTATATAGATTATTTTTGGATGAATATCTTGTATTATATTGGTGAATAGCTGAGACTGGTATTACACAATCATCGAATATATCACATGATTTTATGGAACTGCTTAGTATCTGATGAGTAAATAGAACCACTCTAAGTTTAAATATATTTTCGATCTGTAGGATGCCCAGTAGTTTGAAATACAGACACGGATCATTGCGTCTATTAAGGAAAAAAATACATCTGACACATTTCCTTAGTTGCGAAGATAGCTTATCAATGGTGGTTTTATAGGTACATCCCCAACTCATAATTCCATAGTTAATATAGGGATAGATTAAGGAGTAATAAAAGCTAGTTAGCATTTTTAAGCTTAAATATCTTCTCAGTCTATATAGAATCCCAATATTTTTTGCAATTTTATTACTAATATATGATAAATGATTTTTCCAATTTAAGTGTTTATCAATATAAACACCAAGGTATTTAATACAACATTTTTGTGTAATATTAGGAATGTTGATTTGTGCATTTTTCCTTTGCGTAGTTGTTATTATCATATAGTTAGTTTTAGCAAAGTTAATTGACAATTTGTTTACATTGCAATATTGATATACCTTAGGGAGTTCATTATTCATTATATTTTGAAGTTCATTCAGATTTTTGGAAGAATAAAAGATATTTGTATCATCTGCGAAGATTCTGAATTTAAGGATATTTGAAGAGTCGGCAAGATCATTTATGTAGATAAGAAATAATAGGGGACCAAGTGTAGACCCTTGTGGAACACCGGAATTCATGATTAGTTTTTTTGACTTTATGTTGCCAATTTGTACGAACTGAGCTCTATTAGATAAATAGCTATAAAACCATTGCAATGGGAGTCCTCGTATACCATATTTTTCTAATTTTTTTAAGAGTATGTTATGATTAACTGTGTCGAACGCTTTTGAAAAGTCGAGGAAAATTCCGCAAGTGTACTGTTTGTTATCAATGGCAGTTCTTAGGTAATCAGTTAGTTCCAAAATAGCATGTTATGTATGTGTTATAACATTTACATTTAAAAGAATCAACTCCCAAGGGTTGCATCACATGGTCTGAAATGGGTAAACAAACAAGGAAGGTAAAGAGGTCTATTAAATAGACATTTTGGACTATTACAAATGTCATGTGTCTCATTAAATATTCATTTGTCAATTCAATTCAAATCTTTTGGGAATAAGATTCTTTGTCTCATGTATAATGATATCACGTGGAACATTTTTACGCTTATTATAAAGCTTGAAACGTCAGTAAAGTTAAGTCAACATTTTTACGGTGTTACAAAATTTCATTATATTACCTATCGTTTATATCAAACACCAACTCGGTCTATACTAGTTTACTCGCTAATAACCATTTATTAATGAATTTTATAACTATATTTATGTATAACGATATCACATGGAACATTTTTGGAACAAAAGTTTTTATTCTCAGATGTTTTGAATTGGGTGGAAATGACACAGCAACGTGTTAGCCAATTAGGTTTATTAAGGTGAAGTTATCATGAATTCATATTTATTGAGAGACATGACATTTGTAATAGACAAGTCAAAATGTCTATTAAACTGCAGTGTCAGTCGTAATGACATTAAGTGAATTCAGTTTTTAATGTATGTTTTGTGTTTGATTCAACTGCAGGCTAACATTCAGACTTACAAAGACAGAGAAGATCTTCTTGGCTCTGTTCAAAGAGATATCAAGTAGGACAATAATAAAGTAGTCTTGTACTTGTGTAATTGCTATGTTATTATATTTCTTTACAAAAGTTATAAACAATAGTGAAGTGAGAGTACTGTTTTGGTGCCTGTCCGACACCATTTTCAAGCTTATGATTGTCAAGAAAATGGTCAAAGTTCTTAACTAAATAGAGAACAAATTTACATGATTACACAGAGAGTTTGGCCTGTAATCATGTATGTATGTATGTAGAGCGCAAAAACTCTATCCGTGAAATAGAATTGAATTGCTTCTGTGTAATAGTTCTTATTTAGTGACTATTAGTCACTATCAAAGACAAGTAAAGTTTGTTTCCTTTTGTATTTGATGTTTCTGGTTGAGTGATACTGACTAAATATTCACTAAATAGAAACTATTAGTTAGTAATGTTCAATTTTGTTTCTATTTCATGGTTTTAGTGTTTTCGCTCTATTGTGAAATCATGTAAATTTGTTACTTTTCAATCATAAGCTTGGATATAGTGTCAGACAGACACTGAAACATCACTCTCATTTCTCTATTATTTATAACTTTTTGTACATCAAAACAACTTCTTATAGATTGATATGTCTTTGCATTTTATGATATTTCACTGTTTGTTTATATTTCACTTCATTTTATTTCTTTGCATATAATTCTTACTATTCTATTTATTATCTATTTTTTAAAGGTCTTGACTAATTTATTCATTTGTTATGTATAGTGCATACAAGACAGGACTTAATAGACGAAGTGAATTGTACCTGAAAGAAAATGAACATATAAGAAAGTATGACATCATGAATAGATATCTACACATAACAATAATGCCTTTATATGTTTTTAATGCCAATAATGTTTTTTTTGGGGGGAGATATTGTAATTCAAAATTGTTTGATTTGAATTATAATTGGTATGATTTAAATTACAATTGGTTTGATTTGATTTACCATAGCTACACCCAAACAGCAGAAGGCATTATGGTTATTGTGAAATTAGAGAATGAAACATTCATTTGTGTTATGTTTCAAAATAGTTGTCAAATGATGTACTGTAGTCTGAAACATATTGATGATATTCTAGCTCGTAGAGCATCCCATACTTAGTAGGCCATTTACAGTGCGACTTGCCGTACCATAGTCAATTACAAAAACATTTGATGAATTTTTGACATTATTTTGACATTTTTTCATCTCAATCGGACCAATCAGATACACGTTTATATTGAGAGGCGGAGTTTATATCGAGAGGCGGAGTTAATATCGATCAGAGGCGGAGACTTTAGATACTTTGATGTCTGTAATTGGTCAGATTGAGATGAAAAAATGTCAAAATGTCAAAAATTCATCAAAAGCTTTTGTAGGTGACTACGGTACGGCGAGTCCCACTGTAATAAGTAAAATAATAATACTGCAGTTTCATGTTATCTAGTACTGCTGTACAATTTGACAAAAGACGCATTTGCACAGGAATAATCTCCATACACAGTAAATTTAAATGATTTTTCTATTACAAGTTTAGTGGTAGTATTTTACTGTGCTTGGCTTGGAATATTTTTACAACAAATCAAGGCTTAAACTGTGCAAATGCACCTTAGAACAGCAGTGCTAAATAACATGAAACGAGAGTATTACCTTTCTGTTTTTCAATAGCATAAAAATAATTATTTAAAAATTATTAGAGTACAAACATTAACAGCGTAAAACATAAATACTAAATAGTGATATTTTATGCTAATTCTATTGTTTTCTTATTTTTAATTAGCACTATTTAGTACTAATTAGTACTACTTGTTTCACGGGTATAATATTTGTACTCTACTAATGCTTGCTATGAAAATAACTTGAGCAGTTAAACGCCTGTTTAAACAATTTGACCTTGGGGGTGTCTTTTTGTACCACATGACCAACTTGAAGCAAAATGATTGGCCAGAAGCCATCACATTGTACAAAGAAAACAGGATAGTACAGTAAAATTTGGTATTTTTAAGATAGCTCTCTTATTATGACCATAGTGTAAACAACCCATATTGTCATGGTAACATAATTGAATCTTTTTATATTAACTGTATTTATGTTTTCTTTCCAGTTCTGATAGACTTGCAGATGAAGCAATCGGGTATGTTACTTCTTTTTTGCTCATTTGTTTGTTTTGGAGACATTCTGGAGACATGGAATCAGGGGATAGCATCTTAGGAAACTCTGAGGATCCTGTGAGAGGCTGTGAGGGTTTGCGGATGTTTGAAAATACAAAGCCTTTCCTCCTGTCCTCTCACCTCCTCCTTTGTGTACTGGAAACCTATTGTATTTTTTAGCTTTGTTCTTTGTTTAACTTGGGGTCTTTTGTGTTTCTATTGAATGACTTCGACCGTGTCCGGTAGACAGAGGAGCAGCACACCTCTCTTTGGGTGTTCTGAGGATAAGAGAGACAGTTATTTGTTCATCGATTTAATGTTTGTATTTTATATTATTCAGTAGGTTAGTCACTCCATTTATTGTTAGTAATTATTGTTTCTATGAATCAATGTTATTGTAATTAATAAATTTACTTTTACCTTGATGCAGGGTTGCCTTGGCAACAAAAGAAAATTTACAAAGTCAGAGAGGAATGCTTCATGGAGTGACAGGTCGGCTAGCTAATGTAACACGTATCCTTTACATTAACACTTTAGTCTTACTGCTATTTTTATTGTATTGTTTTTAATACAAATAAATGTTTATCTGACTAGTCATAGACAAGTGAAAATATACAACAGTAGGAATTCAATAACCAGCAATATTTTTAGTTGTCTGTGACAGCCCTTTAAAGTAAGGAAATGTTTTGATTTATAAAAGAACACAAAACAGGTTCCAATTTAAATCTGTACTTATGCAAATTGTGTTGATGTGTGCTAAACACACAGATCAACCAATCAGAGTATATTATTTCTGAAGTGAACTTCTCTGATTGGTTGACCTGTGTGTTTAGCACACATCAACAAAATTTGCATACGTACAGATTTAAATGGGAAAAAAAAACAGAATAAGATTTAAATGGGAACCTGTTACAACCTTTTTTACTGATAGTTGGATAATAAACAACTTATCACAGGGTTTTTTATGCCTGGATATTTTACTTGCTCACTTGCATTTTGAATCATTTAAAAAGTGGGATGCTGTATTTTGACTCACTAAAGACTCATCAAAAACAGTGCCTTACTCGTAAAATATCCAGCCATATTATACATCAAACTGCCTAATAAGATATAATTATTATACCTCACAAACAATAATCCAAGCACACATTTACTTTTACGCTGTTAAACTTCAAAACACTAAATAAGAACCATTTCACAGTAGCAATTTGATATTGTTACTAATATACCATTATTATTTACTATGGCGCTTATTAAATTTTTCTCAATATCACTGCCCCCTTCTTGATCAGAACTACAAATATTGGGGTGATAACTAAATGGACAAATGGTGAAATATAATTACTTTGGACTGAAGAATATAGCTTTTGGTAAAAACATATTTCCAATGCTGTTCTAGAGTAACATTATAGCATTAAAATGTGGCGCTTATTTGAGGACGGCACAGTTATTCAAATAAATAGGGTAGTGTTTATACTCTATTGTAAGTCACTGGTGCTGTTGCTGCTGTTATCACTATTATTGTTTCTATTGTTTCTAGTAGTTCTTCCTTAACTAGCTGACAATTAGAACGATTTCCTGGCCTCAATAATCTCATGCAAAAGATAAACTTTCGAAAACGACGAGATTCCATCATCTTAGCGTGTGTTATTGCTGGATGTACAATCATGCTACTCATGTATGCCTTGAGATGAAAATCAAGTCAGTTCTCTGGAATAGTCAACTTTTTTGGTTGGGCTTGCTGTGGCATAGTGAAATAAAACTATAGAACTCTCAAAAATCTATTGCAATACAGGAAGCCTTGCTCAGGAAAGAACACACAATACTTTCTCCAAAATACAGATTGAAGGATAATTTTAAAATGGAAGCAATACCATGTTGCAGTACCAAGGTGGATTATGGATGGTGTCTATCCTATAAGTGGACGTACAGTGACATATTTTGTTATGGTACCAACCATTGTTATTAGAACAAAGAAAATTAGAAAGTCTACTGTTAAAATGGTTGGCAAATTAGCCTCATGCACAATACCAACACTTGTAAGCTTCTATTGGTTTTAAATGAAAAAAAAATGCTATAATTAACAATTATTTGCCGGAGACGAAGTGGATGTCGGTGAATAATAACCAGATGGAGTCAGGGTTTTTATTTGATGATATTCACTGAGCCTGAAGTGGATAATGTGTTTAGTATAGATACAAAAGTGATTACCTATTTCAAAAAAGAAAAAAAATAACCAGCATTTATTTAAGAAAAAGTATTCATTTCTCAATTCTAAAAGCGTGCGAGGTGTAGAGTTTCTCAACCAATCACAGCACACAATTTTGTATAATCACTTGTGTATTTATACTAAAATAGAATAATACATGAAACTAGATAGCCTGTGTTACAGCCGGAATTTCTCTCTCGAAAGTCCGTCTGTGAATCAGCGCAACAAACCGTGTTCTGGCCCCCAGCGAACTACACGATTATATAAACTAGATGCTGATTGGCTTTCGATGATGCTCTTTCTTACACGAACTCTCATTGGACAATTCAACATAACCGGAAGTATTGAATTGTCCAATGAGAGTTTGTGTAAGAAAGAGCATCATTGAAAGCCAATCAGCATCTAGTATATATAATCGTGTAGTTCGCTGGGGGCCAGAACACAGTTCATTGCGCTGATTCACAGACAGACTTTCGAGAGAAAAATTCCGGCTGTAACACATGCTAGAAACTAGAAGGCTTGCACCAAACCCATGAAAGTACCAAATAGTGCAAATTGCACAATAATGTACAAACATTAAAGCGTGAAACATAAAAAGTACTAAATAGTGATATTTTATGCTAATTATATTGTTTTCTATTGTTTAAATAGCACTATTTAGTACTAATTAGTACTACTTGTTTCACGGTTATATTACTTGCACTCTATCAAACAAAGGATTAGAGTAAACGCACCTAATCCATGAGACAAAAATAGTACAAAATAGGTGCTAAATTATGGTAATTCCTTTGTTCTCTATTGTCTCATCAACACTTTTTAGCAGTAATTAGTAATATTTGTTTCACGGATTTAGTACGTCTACTCTAAGATTATTCTAATGTTTAGTGGTAATTATTGCTCATGGTTTGGTGCAATCCCAAAAACCATAAACATCAACAACAATTATACAAAAAAAAGAAAGACTTAATTTCAGACCATGAAAATCACACATTCAGACATACATATATTTGGTGGGTATTTCCACTCTAACTAAATCATTTAGCATATCTTGTTTTCTTGTAATACAACTGAATGTGTGAATGAATAAATAACACTCAAATCAAAATAAACAACACAAAGCATGCCAGTAAGGGCCCAAGCAAACAGTTTCAACATTTGCTTCAACATAGGTTCGATTTTGTTGAATGGCAATGTTTAAACGCCGCTTTTAAACTCTTTCAACATCAATCCAACATTGATTCAACATGTTTCAACAATGTTGAAAGAGTTTAAAAGCATTTAAACATTGCCATTCAACAAAATTGAATGGATGTTGAAACAAATGTTGAAACCGTTTGCCCGTGCCTTGAGTGACGATGGGTTTTTAAGAGCTTGTTGTGAAATAATATCCCACCCACTTTACAATTCCAGCTTCTATATTTGAAGACCTTTGATCAACCCTTTTAAATATTAAATTCTATGGACATAAAATGCATTACATGTATACAATAATACTTGAGTGAAGATTAATGTTTTAACCATCATCACTTAAGGACTATTGCCAGAAGGATGGTAGGCATTTCAATCCAATTGTTTCTCTCCAAAAGTATGGTGAATATTGCAGAATAATAACCAAGACAAAGTCAAGATTCTTTATCAATATTTATTGACTGAGGAGAATAAGTGTTTTAGTTTAAATACAAAGGCAAAATAAAAATATTGCATGATGGTAACTTGAATGTCTTTTTATGAATATAATAATAAATGATAAGGTGTTTTTGCTCCCTTTTTATCTCTTGTTTTCCTCCATACCAGTCCCTACCTACTCATCTGATTAGCTGGAGTCATTGAGCTGTGACATGTTTTTTTAATAACCAGATGTGATTATACCTTTCAGTTGATTTCATAACAATGTCACTGGGTGATTCAATACAACAATAATAAGATAAAATAAATAATAATTGTAGAGAATACAATTTATTTGAACTCTCAATCACATACTGGTAATCATAACCCAGTTATCGTGACTGGCATAATCTGCAAACTATTTACCTAAGATTGCTATTTATCTGCTGTGACTCGCTCAAGCCTGTGGGCAGGCTAAACCAAACAAGATTTTAAAAATATAAACCAAACAATACAACTTTAACATCATTTCATGTTAAAATATGCTAACACTGCAGTTTCAGGTTATCTAGAAACCACTTTACTATTTGTACATAAGGTGCATTTGTACAGGGATAATCTCGATTCAGTTAAAATTCAAATTTCAGTCCATTTCAGTCCATTCCATTTCAGTCAATTTCAGCCAATTCCATTCCATTCCATTTCAGTCCATTCCATTGCAGTCCAGTCCATACCATTTGAGTCAATTTCAACCCATTCCATTGCAGTCCAGTCCACAAATATGTAGACGACCTGACTATATTAGAAATAATTCCAAGGAATAGTCCTTCAGTCTTAAGATATGTTGTAGAGGATATTCAATCTTTTGCCTCCAATAACAATATGTGTCTAAATCCAAAAAAATGTAAGTCCATGTCGGTTGACTTTTTGCATTACAATGCTTACGAGTGTCAGCCTCTTGTTATCGATGGCACCTATGTTGAAAGTGTTAAGTCGTTCAAATTCCTCGGTGTACATATTTCTGACGACTTAACGTGGGCTGTCCATTGTGATCATGTAATGAAGAAAGCCAACCGTAGGCTATACGCCTTACGCAAACTCATACGTTGTGGTGTCCCGTCACCAGATATAGTCCAAGTTTATTGTTCGCTTATAAGATCATTATTAGAATACGCATCAGCTGTTTTTTCAAACCTGCCTCAATATTTGATAGATGCTATTGAGAGAATTCAGAAACGTGCATTACGCATTATATTTCCTGATATATCTTACAATCAGGCTCTAGTTAAGTCCGGTCTCACGACCCTTGTAGAAAGGAGATTTGAAATTTGTAACAAGTTCATTAAGAGTATTAAGATTAATAATCCTGTTCATAAACTAGTGCGCAACAGAATCGTTATGCCCTGTAACCGCTATTCCAGACGATCAATTAAGCCTTCATCACACCTTAAGGCTACTGCCACTAACCGGTTTGGGGATTTTGTCACCCATAAATACGCGCGAGCATTAGATGAATTATAATAGGGCGGGGGGATAAATAAATATGTGCAAGCGTTTGACAATTTATAATGTAGTGGGAGGGCGGGGGATTTATTTATTTATTTATATATTAATCATTCTAGTCGTAGTTGTTAAATAGTGTATTGTAAATTAATTATCTGACCCTACCTGTAATTCAGCCATTAGCTGCAAGAGGTTTGATTAAACAAATTATCTATCTATCTATCTATTCAATTTCCGCCCATTCCATTGCAGTCCAGTCCATTGCAGTCCAGTCCATTTCATTTCAGTCCATTCCATTTCAGTCAATTTCAGTCCAATTTCAGTCCATTCCATTGCAGTCCAGTCCATTTCATTTCAGTCCATTCCAGTCAATTTCAGCCCATTCCATTGCAGTCCAGTCCATTCAATTTCAGTCCATTCCATTCCATTCCAGTCATTTTCAGTCAATTTCAATCCATTCCATTGCAGTCCAGTCCATTAAATTTCAGTTCATTCCATTCCATTTCAGCCAATTTCATTTCACTCCATTCCATTCCAGTCAATTTCAGCCCATTCCATTGCAGTCCAGTCCATTCAATTTCATCCCATTCCATTGCAGTCCAGTCCATTGCAGTCCAGTCCATTTCATTTCAGTCCATTCCATTTCAGTCAATTTCAGTCCATTCAATTTCAGTCCATTCCATTGCAGTCCAGTCCATTTCATTTCAGTCCATTCCATTTGAGTCAATTTCAGCCCATTCCATTGCAGTCCAGTCCATTCAATTTCAGTCCATTTCAGTCCATTCCATTTCAGTCAATTTCAGTTCACTCCATTTCAGTCCATTCCATTTCAGTCCAGTCCATACCATTTCAGTCAATTTCAACCCATTCCATTGCAGTCCATTCCATTGCAGTCCAGTCCATTTCATTTCAGTCCATTCCATTTCAGTCAATTTCAGTCCATTCAATTTCAGTCCATTTTTACCTTAAAACACTATTCCAGGTATCCTTGGGTTGTTCTATGTTAAATGATTTGGAACCTGACAATTATTTTGTAATTTAATGTCTCTCTGTAAACCATTGAAACAATGATGTAAGCATCACCATCTTTACTATATCACTACCATTTGGGTGGGGGGGGGTTCTCCCTTTGTCCAAATGGTAGGCAGATCGGTGGTTGATTTTGCAAATAACCCCTAAAAGGTATGCATAAATTAAGAGAACTGCCAAATTCTGTCAAAGACTTTTAAGCAAGAACCATAAAAGGTACGTACAGGGAATATCTTCAACCCTCAAAAGACCGATGATCACCCCTATAAAGGAAGTACCCAACCCCCCCCCTCCCCCCCCCTCTTCCCCAGGATATACAGCATCAATTTCTGTCAGTTTTGCTTACTTGCTCTTGTTCTTGTTCTGCTTAAGTTGACGTTTCCTCCTTTTGGACTTGAATAGACCAGTACACTTTTTATTCAATTCTGATAGCTGATTTTTGACATGCTTAACTTTTCTGCAGAGGACGGCAATACTTTCTAATTGTTTTTTAAATAATGTATGTGCTGCGTTTTCTCCACATTTCAGCTCTCCAGTGGAAGTGAAAAGTGTGCTGTCTGAAAATGTAATTTGCATTTTAGTTGCATTAACACTTGACATGATGTTTTTGGCCTTTCTTATGTTTTTGCAAATTATATTTTTATCACTTCGTATCAACGTGTGATCTTTGTGAAGTAGTGCAGCTTCTTTATCGATTATAAAGCAAATCTGCTTGTCACTGTCATCAATACTCCGTTGATATCGATAGAGCTGCTCGCCTGTTTTGTGAAATTCATTCACAAAATGGTCAACATTACTGCAATGTTTAAACTTGGAATTGTAAAACTCAGGTAGGATAGAATTCATAAACTCAGACTTTGGTGTAGTAGGATTGGGAATAAATCCCATTTCAGTTGATTTCCATGCAGGAAGTGTTTCCACTGGCTTAGCAAGCTGTTGTTCAATGAATGCATCCCTTGTTTTTGCATAACTTGATATGTTCTCCACTTTAACAACAATGGCAGGCTGTGATTGAAAGTCTACTTTTTTCTGCATAAATTGTGCAATCTCAGGATAAGAAAGGCCTATGGAACATAAAAATATATTGCCATCCGAAAGAACAATTAATGATTACATTAATAGCAGGTTACTTGATGACTGGCTACTTTTGATTATGATTATGATTTTAAACTTTGAATTTTTCCTCCCATTCCATTCCATTGCAGTCCATTTCAGTCCAGTCCATTTCAGTCCAGTCCATTCCAGTCCAGTCCATTCCATTCCATTTCAGTCCATTCCATTCCATTTCAGTCCATTCCATTCCATTTCAGTCAAATTCATCCCATTCCAGCTTCCAAAATTAAAGTGACCCCCCCCCCCCCCCTTCCTCCTCCCCCTCGTAGCATGGCACACATCAAACAAACTGAATTCAAATATGATCCAGTGCCCGACCTCCCCCACCCCCTTCCCTCATACACTAGTAAATGAAATCCCCTTATTTGTTTTCCGTAATGCGACTGACTGCAAATGCATTTGAACGGAAAAATCAAATCAAATCAAATAGCAGCGCAAAGCATGCTGGTAAGAGACGATTGATCTTTAAAGTACGCAGGATTTCAAACTAAAAAGTCCAATAACAAACAACCTCGCTCAGATCCAGCAGATCGCTATTCCCTTTTTCCAGCAATTCGGGTAATTTTAGCGATTATATGAGATGCTTAAGAGCCTTTGGTTTGTGTTCATGCGTGTAAAAATGAACAACTATATTAAAGGAAAGTACTAACCAAACTTGCGTAAATCACCAACGAATACATCTTGCAAATGGCCAAATGTTTCCATACCGTACCCTTTAAATACAGTTTCATATTTTTTCAAATCAGCAAAGTCTAAAAACATCGATATTGGCTTGTTATTTGCACTCAAATTCTCCTGTGAATTCGCCATGATTTTTGAGATTGAGTAGAGTAAATCAATCGCTATGTTCAAACTGTTCAACCGCTGGTCAAACTTTCGAACATGGCATCCGGGCATTCAAGCAGTTTTCAAAGAAAAAGATCACCGCTGTGATCTGGGTTCGATTCCCAGCTCGGGCACTGGATCATATTTGAATTCAGTTTGTTTGATGTGTTAATTGTTGCATTGTTTACCATGCCACGAGAGTTATCCAGGTTTTTCTTTGTTGAAAATATTATTATAATTATCATATTATTACTAAGGCGTTGTTCCGTGCTATGTACGTTTCGGCTCAACTCAATTCTTTTGAAATAAGATTTTAATTTATTGTCACGTGGAAAATGTTTGGAACAAAAGTTGTTCAGTATTCCCAGAGGTTTTGAATTGGGTCAAACAAAGCGTATATATTTTTGAAACGTTATTAATCCAGGGAGTCCGCTCACAGTAGTGACAGTGGGGCAACGCGGGGCAGTAGCAACGCTGATGGAGCAACGAGTGACAGTAGCAACGCTGATGGGGAAACGGGGGGCAGTAGCAACACTGGTGGGGCAGTAGCAACGCTGATGGAGCAACGCGTGGCAGTAGCAACGCTGGTGGGGCAGTAGCAACTCTGATGGGGCAACGCGGGGCAGTAGCAACAGTAGCAACGCTGATGGAGCAACGAGTGGCAGTAGCAACGCTGATTGGGCGACGTGGTGCAGTAGCAACTCTGATATTGAATCAGCATATCAAGTTTTGAGAGAGTTTCAAAATCGTCACGACAACACGATTTTGCTTATTTTATAGCAAACATTTGGGTAAACGAGGTAGGAAATAAATAACAATTTTATACATGATGTGATAGTATGTACATGATGTGATAGTATGTACATGATGTGATAGTACATGATGTGATAGTACATGATGTGATAGTACATGATGTGATAGTATGTACATGATGTGATAGTATGTACATGATGTGATAGTACATGATGTGATAGTACATGATGTGATAGTATGTACATGATGTGATAGTATGTACATGATGTGGTGTATTCAAAGCTCACACTTGTTGATAATTTATGCAACAACTCAAATAACTGTAATACAATTTCGACTCTTCGGGTCATGGGGGTGACAATCCCCCCCCCCCCCCCTCCCATCCCCCCCTCCCCCAAAAGGAGAAAAGAAGGGGGACACAATGTGCCAAAAAAATCTTGCTCAGAACCCAGCTCAAAAAAAACTTGCAGAACCTTCAGTTGGTAAAATTTTAAAATCCGAGCCCGAGATTCTAGAAATATATCAGCTCATATATTTACTGTATTTAAAAATTCGTGACTCCGAGACATCAAAAACATGAAAATCCGAGACTTAGAGACACTCAAAACACGAAAATGCCAGATATCAAAAACACGAAAATCCGAGACTTTGAAACATCACAACACGAAAATCCGGAAATAAACCCAGAGAGATTCCTGGGGTAGAACTAATAACAGTCTGTTTTGGTCGAATCCTTTTCTTGGAGAAGTTGCTTCTATTTCCTGTTATACCGGGCTTAACTTACGATTGGAGTCTGTTGATGTAATTCAGATATATAAAGGCCTGGGTCTTGACATACCAGCCGGCTTAAAATAGGAGGGGGTGGTCTATCTTGTCTTAGTTGTAAGATATGGTATTGAAAATTTAACATATGAAACGGACACATAATATTACAGTTGCCGTGGAGATAAGCAATATGACCTTTGAACCCTTATTTTAATGAATTTTGGAAAAGCTTCTGGAAGAGTAGTAGAACCTATTTATTTGGCAGACGTTATTATGGAAACTATTAAATCTTAGTACACTCTTCCTGGGTCCAACTTGAAAACATCTCAAAATAAACCCCAACCCAAATCAAGGTATTGGTGAAATATGATACCCTTTAATAATATCTTATCTATAGATAATTTCCATTCTAGTTGGAACCAAATGAGGATCACCATGCTTAATCTATTTACAGAAGAATATGTGCTTAATAAAAACTTTCTACTATAACTCTCCCACAACCGTTTTTCGAAATTTCTTGAAATGAGGGTTCAAAGGTCACATTACCTGTATCCGTGACAGTCGCTGACTTGGTCTCTTACTAATGAATTATACTTCCAGCCTTCTAAGTGTCTCGATCTTAGGATTTCAAGAACACGTTTAATTCCTTCCAGGTCGTACTCTATTTTAGGATCCGATCTTGATATAGTCATGATCAACTGCTACCGACTTGGGAGTTACAATCACCAATGATCTGAAATGGACTGATCACATATCCTTCATTGCTTCCAAAGCCAACCGCATGTTGGGGTTTATTAAACGAAATTGTACTAAAGATCTCAAGAGAGACTCTGTAAAGATACTCTACACATCACTTGTAAGATCACACTTGTGTTGAGCTTCCCAACTGTAGGCTCCACAATCTCCCACTCTAATGACAGAGATTGAAAACATCCAGCGAAGAGCCCCTCGCTTTATTTGCAAAGGATCCGGTCTTTCTTACAAGCAACGTTTGGTTGAACTCAACTTGCTTCCTTAAACTATTGGCTTGAGTACTTAGACACTGTCTTTTTCTTCAAGTTTAAATTAGGAAATGACCTGTTTCATTGCAGTGGGCGTTCCCGCCGTGGAACCTCGCGAAAACCTCCCTATATCGTGACTCATTTTTTATAGGAATAACAGCTAATAACAAATTTATGGATCGCTGTGCCAGCTGATATAAGAGCCGAAGAGAAACTGTTACCTTTTACTAAGAAGCTAAAATCTTTTTTCTTCATTCGGCTCTCTAATGTTTTTGATCCTGACGACATCTGTTCATTTAAATTAGTTTGTGTAAAATGTCGTCGTCCAAGTCCTTTCAGTACTTGTAAATGTTAAAAACATGGTTTTTTTTCCCCCCTATGTATTTTTTTTTTCTTCTTTTGTCTCTCTTTTGTAGCACAGGGATGCGTATAAGTGGGTTGGGTCTGTTATTACTCTTAGGGGATTGGATAAGGTAATTTTACCTAGTAGGGGACGTCATGTTCTATGTAATCTTACCCGCCTTGGCGAATTGTTAGATAAATAAATAAAAATAAATAAATAAAAATAAATAAATAAATAAAAATTTTGTCGCTCTTTTCGATCCGCCATTTTTGTTTACATGAAGTTGACAGCAGTATTTCTTAATGACAGCTGATTACACCGATTTTTCGTTCCGTTGTTGATTACGATTTGCCTAGAATTGCTCCCAGTTTGTCGGATCATAAAATCGCTTACCATTTGCAAACAAATTTCCAACCAGATGGATTGTTTTTATGGAAATCACATCAGGCTACGAATCGAACATCGTACGTCATTCCCGACCAGTAAACTGACAAAACCTGCTAAATATTTTGTATCCATAATGTTGACATGGATTTATGAAATAGACGTTTAACTTATATGCAAATACACCTACTTGCAAGAAAGTTGTCATACGGAAAAAGAACATTTGTATTTAGTGTGTTAGAAATAAATTAAAAGTACAAAAGAAAGAGTTCAATCAGCGTCAGTGATCATCTTTTGTACTTTTAATTTATTCCTAACTCACTATAAATACAAATGTTCTTTTTTCGTATGACAACGTTCTTGCAAGTAGGTGTATCAACAATCAATTCAATAATTCGAAGTTTATCACGATTAATCTTTGAATCCGTCATGAAAACTAAACAGATTGCAAAAATTTAAATTCACATAATACCGAAAGTTACACAATACTTGGCATATTGCTCTCCCCTGGAGCTGTCGGGTTTTTTTTTCCTTTTTCTTTTAAGGTGGCCCAGGGGTATTTATTTACGTAAAAACAATTTTTTTTGAACTTCAAATTTTGGTGCAAAAACTTCTTCGATTGCTTTAAAAATCGGGATTATAACTTATCATTGTCTCTAGTTTATAGATATTTAAACGTTATTTTAAAAATACTGATGTCGTAAGAGCAATGCACTTGCAAACGCGAACTCGACTTTTGGATTTTATGGCTATTTCTAAAAATCTGAAAGACGAAACCACTCGATTTTGCGTCTATGGACTCATGTACTTCACTACTTTTACGTGATAAATGGCCAAATTAATCGAGACCATGCAAGCTTAGGAAATACGAGTACTCAAAATCGAACACACAAATGCATAGCTTATAAAGAATCGAACAGAGACGCACAATAAAATCATTGCTTTCGAAATCGTTACTCACCACTATGTTGTACAATGCTTTCCCAGTGCGAAGGCCAAATTTAAGTTAGATTGACGTACTGTGTGCAGCAATATCACGACTGATAAAAAACAAATTTATCGATGCATTATTCAAAATAGTTAGATAATCTAATTTTTGCTCAGTATTAACTTAAATGGTAATTCTAGCAATTCTCAAAAACACAAGATGTAAACAAATCATTGTTAAAGTACCTTACAAAGTTTGAGCGTGTTCCATTCATACGGTTTGGAGAAATGGAGAAGTAAAGTTGACCGTATATAAATATTGGCGACAACGCCGAGTTGCAGTTGCAGTGAAAAGCCATCATGTGCTTTTGTTGATGCATGAAAAATTTGCAATATTTTTTTTAAGTCTCGCGAGGGATATCCCATTGGGACTAATTACTGAACTAATATAAGTTTAGAATATTATATTGCAAGAGCAAATAACTAATACTCGCTATACGAGAAAACTAAGATATTTAGTTTGTAAATATGCATATGAATCGTTTATGCTTGATTTTCGTGTATATTTGGATTTACAAACACTCTTTCTGTTGAAAGAATTAATAAATAGAAATGACACATTATATAGTATAGCGAGTATTAGTTATTTGCTCTTGCAATATTATATTCTCAACTTATATTAGTTCAGTAATTGGTCCCAACGGGATATCCCTCGCGGGACTTTAAAAAAAATATTGCAAATTTTTCATGCATCAACAAAAGCATATGATGGCTTTTCACTGCAACTGCAACTCGGCGTTGTCGCCAAGATTTATATACGGTCAACTTTACTTCTCCATTTCTCCAAACTGTATGAATGGAACACGCTCAAACTTTGGAAGGTACTTTTACAATGATTTGTTTACATCCTGTGTTTTTGAGAATTGCTAGAATTACCATTTAAGTTAATACTGAGCAAAAATTAGATTATCTATTTATTTTGAATAATGCATCGATAAATTTGTTTTTTATCAGTCGTGATAGTGCTGCACACAGTACGTCAATCTAACTTAAATTTGGCCTTCGCACTGGGAAAGCATTGTACAACATAGTGGTGAGTAACGATTTCGAAAGCAATGATTTTATTGTGCGTCTCTGTTCGATTCTTTATAAGCTATGCATTTGTGTGTTCGATTTTGAGTACTCGTATTTCCTAAGCTTGCATGGTCTCGATTAATTTGGCCATTTATCACGTAAAAGTAGTGAAGTACATGAGTCCATAGACGCAAAATCGAGTGGTTTCGTCTTTCAGATTTTTAGAAATAGCCATAAAATCCAAAAGTCGAGTTCGCGTTTGCAAGTGCATTGCTCTTACGACATCAGTATTTTTAAAATAACGTTTAAATATCTATAAACTAGAGACAATGATAAGTTATAATCCCGATTTTTAAAGCAATCGAAGAAGTTTTTGCACCAAAATTTGAAGTTCAAAAAAAATTGTTTTTACGTAAATAAATACCCCTGGGCCACCTTAAATACTGTTTCAATTTATAATAATTACTATTCACCACCCTACCCCATTGTTCTCTCTCTGCACTAAATCACCGATTGCAGGGTACCCGCATCTGAAAGCAAAGACATCTAGTTATGTTGCAGTCCCCACTCAGCATTATTAGAAATATTGCAGTCCGCACTCTGCATTATGAGAAATATTGCAGTCCGCACTCTGCATTATTAGAAATATTGCAGTCCGCACTCTGCATTATTAGAAATATTGCAGTATGTTCTATTTAGTGTGTATAACAAATAATGTTCATTCTAGTAAAGATCAGACTTAGAATTAATTTACTAGAAAGCGATTTTTTGGCGAAAAAAGTCTTTGAGTACTAACGCCAGGATTCGAACCGAGATCTTCTGCTTTGCTGCATGTATCTGCGCCTTAAGCCATTATACTACTGAGGCAACCGTTGGAAAACTTGCAACAAAAACAAGTCTTAATGTCATCAATTGAATGAAATTATTACTAATTAGAGTTTGGTAAGCCTATTGTTATTATATTCAAAGAGACAAGAAACCGCCGATTCTACCAAATCCCAGTGACATCACTTCCGGTTAACATGAGATGCACACGTGCCGCCGTGGATTATCAGTTGCACCTGTCTTAAAGTATATAGAACTGTTATTTCCACTGGAAAAACTATCACTGAAGGATCTAACAATGAAATTAGTGATGTTACTAGCCCTAACATCAGGACAGAGATGTCAAACACTAATCTTTTTGAACACTGCAGCTATGTCAGTAACTCCAGATTATTACTTATTTCATATAAAAGAACATGTAAAGCAAGACAGGCCAGGCAAACTTCTTTCATCGGTTTTTGTAAGAAAATACCCCAAAGAACAGTTGTGTACATACACAACCCTTCAACACTATATTGACAGGACAGGACCATTTCGCAATGCAGAACATGCACAATTGATGTTATCATATGTAAAACCTCATCATCCTGTGGGTGCTAGTTCTATTGGACGTTGGATTAAAACTGTCTTAAGTGCAAGTGGAATAGACATTAATAAATTCAAACCCCATAGTACAAGGGCGGCAGCAGTATCTAAGGCCTCAAAATCCATCACTACAGATGAGATACTCCAACACATTGGATGGTCTCAAGAATCGACTTTTCAGAAATATTACAATAAACCAATATGTAATGATATACAATTTGACAGGGCAGTATTGGAATAAAATAATTGGTGAGAGAAATTATTGTGCCCACGATTATTGCTTTAAAATCTCATGTTAACCGGAAGTGATGTCACTGGGATTTGGTAGAATTAAAAAATTAAACGAGCCTTACCTGTAAGGTGAAGTTTGATTGTGATTCTACCAAATCCAGTGGCTCGGTGAGGGTTAACATGCCCTCCCTACACCTACCCTACCCAAGTTAACCAAGATTGTGACTACGTCTGCCTGTTCTTATGTATATAATCGTGTCCACAAACTTTTAAAAAACTGATAATCCACGGCGGCACGTGTGCATCTCATGTTAACCCTCACCGAGCCACTGGATTTGGTAGAATCACAATCAAACTTCACCTTACAGGTAAGGCTCGTTTAATTTTTTAATTATTATGCAACAAAGAGAACAATAATGGGGCAGGCTACTGAATGGTAAATACATTTTCATTGGCTGATAACTAATTAAAGTTTGGTAAGCCTATTGTTATTATATTCAAAAACACAAGAAACCGCCGATTACTGTGCAAGAGATAGAATAATGGGGCAGTGTATTGAATAGTAATTATACTAGATAATCACTTCGGCACGCAGCATTCGTGGGTATATTGCAGGCAGCTTCGGGCTACGCTCTCAGCTGCCTGCAATATACCCACGAATGCTGCGTGCCTCAGTGATTATCTATTAAATAACATTGAAGAGACCACATAACATCTGGCTTGGGTTTGAAACAAAGCCTACAATTTTCTTTGAAAATAAGGCAGCAAAAATTATACCTTGGCTTAATTACGCTGAAAAAAAGCAAAATAAAGAAGAAGTAGTAGGCGAAGAAAAAGAAAAACAGAAGAACAAGAAGAACGAGAAGAACAAGAAGAACAAGATCATCTTCCTACTTCCCAGTCAATTTCAGACTTCAGAGTTAACAATTTCATCCGCTATTCGTACAGAGTGCGGGCTCATATATTAATACGATCGAAGCTCTTGCTAGCTAAGCCCAGTTAACACAGAACCAAATCTTAATTGACCAATCCTATTAGCATTAGTTGCTCTAAATTAATACAATTGATGGGATTGACTGTTGATTCAAACGAACGGATTGAACTAAAATAAACTGAACACGAGTAAATAATAATCGGCTAGAGACTCATTAGCCTGAATTACAGAGCAGGCCTGGGTCCTACGCTTTCACTTTCTCCCCAAACTCAACACAGCGGTCAAACGACTACGCATGCGCGGAAAAAAATAAAAAATAAAATGATCCAGCACACAAATCTGACATTCGTACAGACTCGTATAGAAAACGATGGAGTGTACGACTTTATTTATGCAGGAAATATCGGGAGAAAGTACGGAAAAAGTATGGAGAATATAGGGAATTGGATAATGGGTTTTATGCGGAAAATATGTGTTTGTTTTTTTGACAGAAATAAAAACCGCGATTTTATTCAGATAATACACATTAAATACACAATTGTATATAATAAAATGTTGTCTATTTTTAATGATACTTTTTTCATAATTTACATCAAGCATTATAGCAATAAACATACAAACATAACAAGTTTTAGTTGAACTTCAAAACGAAAATCGTCATTGTAAACCAAAGATTCTAAATTGACATATGTTGAAGAGTTAACATAATTTGAATATAATCAACACTTATCTTTACATTTATTACGTGTAAATCATTCCTTTCCTGTTCTTCATACAGTTTTTTTGTAATAAAGAACTTGTCACTGCTTTGCTTTTTTCATTGAACGAACTGGGTTGAACTTGCTTGCTTGATTTTCACGGTTTTCTGGCGAGAAAATGACAAAAAAGGTTAATAAAATTAATCAAAATGTAAACTAAATAATCTCAGATAATTCACAACTTTACTTACATTCAAAGACTTTCAAAAATCCTGAATTTCAGTGCCATTTTCGTCCAAACATGCAAACTCGCCAAGATGTCCTTTCTTCCCGCCTTTCAAGCAAAAGGCGTCTTTGACATCGTTTTTGTGTATAACTGCTGACCAATACATGTGTGTGTTCAAAAAGACAAGTTATTTTTCTTCTCAGATTCTAAGTCCTTTATGACTTAGAAATCTCTTAGAAAAACATATAAATTAGTTTCGTAACATTTTTGTTAAATTAGTTTCGAACATTTTTGATGTAACTAGGTACTTTTTTTATTTGGTTAAAGAGGATGGAAGGAATGAACCATCAAGGAAAGGAAAATAGCTAAATCAAACTTAACATGGACTCAGTGGTAATGTAAACAACTCCCGGGACCACACCACACCACACCACACCACACCACACCACACCACACCATGGTGGTAGTATGAAGTTCAGGAACCAATCAGCGAGCGCGATTTTATAAAATCACCTACGTCATTACAGGTGTTTCAAAAATGTTGGTAACGGTTTTGCTGCATGTTACTTGCTGCTTACCAAGCCTGAACATTTTATATTCACATGAAAAAAAAATCATGCAGAAAAAGTTTGTAAAAATACCATATTGTTGTGATCTTTCGTTGCTTAAATTTTCATCCATAGTTCATTTCGGGCTTGGTATGCAACAAGCAATAAAACCTATGCCAATCATCTTTAAAATACTAACTCAATCTTTTCTTGGTACGTAGGTTTTGACATTTTTGATGCATATATAGTTTCAACTACGTTTTAATTAAACAAAAACGACCAAGCTTTCGGAAAATTGTCCATCTCCAGGGTCACAATGGAAAACGTTACTAGCGCACGCTAACTATTTGTACATGTGATATTTGTGCGCGAGCAATAAATTTAACCTGTTACCTAAGAATTATAAGAAAATCAATCAATCAATCAATCAATAAAAAAATAAATCAAGAAATTTATAAATCAAGAAATCAATCAATTAAAAAAATCAAGAAATAAATCCAGAAATCAAGAAATCAAAACATCCCGAAATCAAGAAATCAATCAAGAAATCCAGATATCCAGAAATCCAGATATCCAGAAATCCAGAAACCAACCAACCAACCAACCAACCAACCAACCAACCAACCAACCAACCAACCAACCAACCAACCAACCAACCAACCAACCAACCAACCAACCAACCAACCAACCAACCAACCAACCAACCAACCAACCAACCAACCAACCAACCAACCAACAAATAAATAAATACATACATACATACATATAATATAATCAACATTCCTATAAAATACACTCGACACAATAACAAAAACAAAGAATTGGAGTATAATAGTATTTTATTAAGTGAAAGTGGTTTTTTTATAATTTTTGTCCCAAGAGTGTGAAAGCAAGGATATTGCAGTGCAAGACATTTTTTTTTCAAGGTTAAAGCTGCTAGCAATAATATATATAAAGTGACATATATTAACTATAAATATATTACAAATCAAACAAAAAATATTCAATAAATATGTGAAAATTCGAATTAGTTAGACGGCTGTCGTTGCTGCTGGTGACTGACGTTTGCATGGTCTGAACCCAGACGTAAGTAATGTTGGTGACTTGTGATCATCTGGGTGTGTGTAGTCTTAAGAAAGACTGTTGGTGTTAGCGACTGACGTCAGTGAATGGTCTAAACCCAGGTGTAAGTGAAGTTGATGAGTTGTGATGATCTGAGTTTTTGTAGTCCTGCAAAAGACTGTTGGTGCTGGTGTTTGATATTTGGATCTTTTCACATGTTAAAATTGATCGTCTGCTTGAAGTCTTGACAAAGACTTTATTTTATTATCAAAGATTTTATGGTCCGGCTGAACCAAGTTGTAAGTCTTGCAGTGATAGGTACCCCCTTTTGCAAGGCCCCACATATGTAGATGTATGTTTTTGAGGAATGCCTCTTTTGCAAGCGACGAGTGAATTGTGGTCACCATACAACGTCTCTCCCTATCAGTTGATTTGGCAATTGATTATATATAATGGCACCCCTCTCCAGCGTCGCGGATCTGTTGCTCATTCAAAGCATGTTTGTAGACTTGTACACATGCTATTTTACCTCGAAAAAAATGTGGACCGAAGTTTGTAGCTCCCAAGCGAACTTCATACTGAGTGGCTAGGTCGTGATTGCCGATATTGCGATAGATTATTTGATCTCCATCTACAAATAATCTGGTCATTCCAGTCGAGTGGTCATACGTGGCTCCAACAAACGTCCATTGGCCATAAGGAATTGGACGACTTGAAGTATACTCTAAATCTGTAAAGTTTCTTGTCACAAAACGTGAAAAGAAACCTCCTCCTACAATCCAAATATGTACTCCCCAGTAGTTAGCACTATATTGGAAAATAGGGCCTTCGTTTTCAGCGTTAACATAGGCAAGTAGAGTCATAGAATGTTTCAAATCAAGTTTTCCGTTTTGCTGGTTCGGTATCTCAATATAGCTGTTTTGAGCACCTGCAAATCGACATGATCCTTGTATTTGATCGTTATTGTCATCAGAACATTCAACATTGTTGAGGACTCCCTGGGGTGCGTCATCTTGTAGTGGTCTGGCTTGATAGTATGCATTCAGTGGATAAGCAGAAACGAGTTGTAGATCTGCAATCATAATAATAATTGTAAGCGTAATTGTGATTTTGATAGTCGTAGTCGTAGTCGTAGTCGTAGTCGTATTCGTAGTCGTAGTCGTAGTCGTAGTCGTAGTCGTAGCATACCTGTGATGGTACCAGTCTAACTCACCAATGTCACAGTTGGCGCCGTCGAATCCCAGTTTACAAACGCAGTGGTAGTTCTGCTCAATACGGCTATATACGCAGATCATGTTCTTTCCTTGACAATTACAGGAGTTCTGGAAGAGAACAATGATAAAATGTATGTTGGCTATATATATATAGCTGTTTGAAAAACGTTTGCCGAAGGTTTTGTTGCATCCCGGTAGGCTCAATTGTTAGATCGTTGCGATTGATCGACTTGCATGCGGGAGGTCGGGGTTCGCGTCGGACTAGCACTCAGGGTCTTAAAATAATTAAGAATAACGTATTGACTTTGTTATTTCAGCAAATTGTTATACTTCACTTTTTCTCGAATAAGGACGTTAAATCGGAGGTCACGTTTCTCCACTGTTTGCTAACATGTACCGGAGGGACGTAAAAGAACCTTTGTGGAGGTAACGAACCCTGGCCTTGGCCACCCTCAGTGATTGTCTCATAATAATAATACCTTAGTGTATGTTGAACCCCAGCCTCCCCCCGCGCAAATCCGATGCTCTACGAAGTGAGTGAACCAGGATGCAGTTCACAAATCATAATCCTTGTAATACATAACACCTAAGAACTTTTGAATTTGATCTTAAATAGGGTTTACATGAACTTATTATGATTGTTTTCTAATGGAAATGAAAACTCAATCCATGGACATATCGGGAATATCTACAAATTATCATCAATGACTTGGGCTACCAATATTCACTATCTAAAGTTTGAAATTTCCCACCTAACGTTACATCAGTTTTAATGAGCAATGACAGCTGGTTCTGTATAAAATAACTTTGAAGTTGTTTATCAAATAATACCTCTGTTCTCCAGTAAACTGCGTTGGGCGTGTTTACCATGTGTTCAGGATGCATCACGTGATCTGAGTTACTGAGATTACATACTTTCTTCTGGTTATCAAAAGTGCATGAGATGCACCTATCATCCATGAAACAAAGAGCCCTGCAGAAATGCTTTTGTTCTGTTTTGACCGATTTGAATGTATGGTTGATTAGTGTTTGGTTAACAAGACTCATCTTGAATAACGAAGTCTTCTTGCAATCCTCTGCATTCACTATAATAAAGATATTGTTGGTCAATAGTCCAATAGTCAGTTATCTATCACCGCTTTAGTTTGTATAAAAGGCGCATATCCACAGGCTAAGCCTCGAATAATTGTAAAGATTTTCACAGATTCATAAACAATAGAAATCACATTTGTATTTGCCCTAAATCAAGATTATCCCTGTACAAATGCGCCCTTTTTACAAACTAGTAAAGAGGTACCAATTAACACGAAAATGGATAATCTAAGACCTATTTGTTTTAAACATGCAATTCGGGATTAATTAATTATCCGATTAACTCTCGCGGAATAGCTAACATATATATTATATACCCTAGTTTATGAAGCCGAATATTTCCCAAATAAGCTAAGTGATCTCCTCATTTTTTTCTAGTATAAAAAATCTTAAAACCTACAAAAGATCGAATTTTTAGAGATCATTTTAAGTAGAATCAAGTACAGATTATTACCAAATAACTTACATTTAAATGAATGCTAAGTAATGGACATCATGCAAGGATTGTTATGTTGTGAAAAACAACTTAATTTGAATATAAGTTATCTATTATTCACGAGGTAGTAGTTATGTTAATTGAAAGTCGGTAAAAAAGCCAAATATTTTCATATTCTTCAGACACAAAACAGATAAAAAACAAAGTATATTACTTATTACTAAAAAAACATATTATTGGAGAAGAAGAAGGCAAAATTCGAAATAGAAATAGAGGAAGAAGAAGAAGAAGAAGAAGAAGAAGAAGAAGAAGAAGAAGAAGAAGAAGAAGAAGAAGAAGAAGCGGAAGAAGAAGAAGAATCTTCTCGTGTTCTCGTTCGCTGTGCTCATTCAAGAGAGATCCTTTCATCACTCAAAGATAACATTGGTATCTCCGCGCACTTATGTAACTTCCTCTATTAATATATTAATGTATAGCTTCGTAAATGAAAATTAAACTGTTTTAAAATGAATTAAGAAAACTAAACTTGAAAACCATTTTAAAAACGGTTTTCATAAACAACTACAGTAACGCAAACTATGATTTTCCGTGTGTAATACCATGATCACCTCGGATTGTTTTGTCTTCCGAGAGGTTTACAAACCCGAATTTTCCTCATGCATACAACATGAGGGAAATTTAGAAGACAAAGAAATCCTTTGTCTTTTACTAAATTTCCCTCTATTTAATTTATGCAAGGGAAATTTAGTAAAAGACAAAGGATTTCTTTGTCCTCTAAATATCCCTCATGTTGTATGCATGAGGAAAATGTAGGAGACTATCCCTCAATGGTCCCTCATTATAACAATCATCGAGACCATTCTTGGATCGCTTCGACCCAGTTGAAAATTCTTAAAATAAAGACGACCCTTTACTACACACAAGTCCATACTCTAACACTTGTGGGAATCATTAAGTAGCTATGCGCATGCGTTGACTACATTGAAGTATAGTATGTCATGCATGTTTAAGCAAAATAAACTATAATGAATGCAGGGTGGTATAATTCGGCATTGTCTCATTTAACAAAAGCAACTATTTCTAAAAGTATGCCGAAAATGCTTCTATGAAAACTAACATGTATTTCCTTATTTCCTCGGTGATCATGGTATTACAAAGTAATACCATGGCACTCGGGAAATTAGTGATTAAATTTCCCCGAATACCTCGGGAAAATTTATGAAAGTCCACAAATTTTCCCTCGGTATTCGGGGAAATTTAATCACCAATTTCCCTCAAGCCATAGTATTACTTATAATTGATACAAGGAGAAAAACTTTCTCCACAAATTGTTTCGTTAAATTACAATGAAAACATACCAAAGACAAACCAATAAAAATAGAAATACCTAAGCAATCACTACGAATGAAATGAAACACTTAGTAATACATATCATAACCCACAAAAAAAGAAGAGAAAAAGTGGGGGGAAATATTTTTATCTTATGTATGCTTAAGGCCCGGGCAAACGGCTCAGTTATAGTGCGACTATTGAAACCGGGTCCACCAAAACAAGATTATCCATTAATCACGATCAAGAATATGAACAATAGAATCTCCACTTTTTTGCTTAAAATGCTAATAATTTTCATTATTTGTGAACGGAATAGATAAAGATTGAATAAGAAACATGATTTTGATCTCAAAAACTATTTATTTTGACATTTGCCGGTTTGGGTGGCCCCGGTTTCAGTAGTGTCACTGTAAACAATACTTCAACATGCGTTTGTGCGATTTTGTTGAATGGTAATATTGAACCGTTTCTACATTGTTGAAACGTTTTTAAGCGATTTTGAATTGATGAAAGAGTTTAAAAGCGTTTAAACTTTGCTTTAACATTCAACAGTTCTTCTGTTCTTCGGAGTATTCAAAATGTTCACGATTTTGAAATCTTTCAAATACGTAAACACGCATCAACAATGTTGAAAGGGTGTGGCAAACGGTTTCAACATTACCATTCAACAAAATCGAACAGATGTTGAACTAAACGTTGAGACCGTTCAACACTGTTCAACGTCGTTTTAACAACGATTTTACATAAAAATGAACGAACGAGAAGAAGAAATAGATGAAAAGACTAGAGAGAGAAAAAAAAAAGAAAGATCATAATACAAAGAAAACACTTACCAAAGCATCCAAAACACTGCAATAGCACAAGTATTGCCAGCAGTTGATTTTTCAGTGAAGCCATAATGTACTACTAGATAAACAAGTTGCGAAGTCAAACAAGTTCCTCTTGTGGACTTTCAAGTAATCAATTATTAAACTGTGAGCAATATCAGTTTAATTAGCTATTGACCGGATGCTAATATTGCCTCCACCTCCTTATCATCATGTTTATTTTAAAATTATATTTTAATTGACCAACAAAATAACGGATTAAACATGCAATCACTCTTTTCAAAAAGGTTGCCCGACCGAAAGGAAGTTTGGACTTTGATATTTATTATGTTTCTCTTTTGTGGTAGGAAAAAAAAAATACTGCTCCATTCCATACCCCATTTAGTGAGGAAGAGCTTATAGTTCATGATTTAAATCAATAACACACCCACATAACGTTTATGTGAAACCACCGTCCTTTTTGGTCGTGCAACATCACTGTACAGGTAATCAATTTATAAGTTTTCAATCGCAAGCAAAGACAACGGCTGGCGGTTGTACCCAAAATAAACTCTTATTGTAGAATCCAAGATGACCGACTGATTCAAGAAATTATAATAATTCGGGATTAATTAATTCTCCGATTAACTCTCGCGGAATAGCTAACATATATATTATATACCCTAGTTTATGAAGCCGAATATTTCCCAAATAAGCTTAGTGATCTCCTCATTTTTTCTAGTATAAAAAATCTTAAAACCTACAAAAGATCGAATTTTTAGAGATCATTTTAAGTAGAATCAAGTACAGATTATTACCAAATAACTTACATTTAAATGAATGCTAAGTAATGGACCTCATGCAAGGATTGTTATTTCGTGAAAAACAACTTAATTTGAATATAAGTTATCTATTATTCACGAGGTAGTACTTATATTAATTAAAAGTCGGTAAAAAAGCCAAATATTTTCATATTCTTCAAACACAAAACAGATAAAAAACAAAGTATATTACTTTAATTATTACTAAAAAAATATTATTGGAGAAGAAGAAGGCAAAATACTAAATAGAAATAGAAATAGAGGAAGAAATAGAAGAAGAAGAAGAAGAAGAGGAAGAAGAAGAAGAAGAAGAGGAAGAAGAAGAAGAAGAAGAAGAAGAAGAAGAAGAAGAAGAAGAAGAAGAAGAAGAAGAAGAAGAGGAGGAAGAAGAAGAAGAAGAATCTTCTCGTGTTCTCGTTCGCTGTGCTAATTCAAGAGAGATCCTTTCATCACTCAAAGATAACATTGGTATCTCCGCGCACTTATGTAACTTCCTCTATTAATATATTAATGTATAGCTTCGTAAATGAAAATTAAACTGTTTTAAAATGAATTAAGAACACTAAACTTGAAAACCATTTTAAAAACAACTACAGTAACTATGATTTTCCGTGTGTAATACCATGATCACCTCGGATTCTTCCGAGAGGTTTACAAACCCGAATTTTCCTCATGCATACAACATGAGGTAAATTTAGAAGACAAAGAAATCCTTTGTCTTTTACTAAATTTCCCTCTATATTTAATTTATGCAAGGGAAATTTAGTAAAAGACAAAGGATTTCTTTGTCCTCTAAATTTCCCTCATGTTGTATGCATGAGGAAAATGTAGGAGACTATCCCTCAATGGTCCCTCATTATAACAATCATCGAGACCATTCCTGGATCGCTTCGACCCAGTTGAAAATTCTTAAAATAAAGGACCCTTTACTACAAACAAGTCCATACTCTAACACTTGTGGGACTCATTAAGTAGCTATGCGCATGCGTTGACTACATTGAAGTATAGTATGTCATGCGTGTTTAAGCAAAATAAACTATAATGAATGCAGGGTGGTATAATTCGGCATTGTCTCATTTAACAAAAGCAACTATTTCTAAAAGTATGCCGAAAATCAACAGCTTTGTAAAAGTTTATAATTTATGCTTCTATGAAAACTAACATGTCGGGCTGCGCCCTCGGGACTTCCACAAGAAGTCTCTCATTCAAGAGAGATCCTTTCATCACTCAAAGATAACATTGGTATCTCCGCGCACTTATGTAACTTCCTCTATTAATATATTAATGTATAGCTTCGTAAATGAAAATTAAACTGTTTTAAAATGAATTAAGAAAACTAAACTTGAAAACCATTTTAAAAACGGTTTTCATAAACAACTACAGTAACGCAAAGTATGATTTTCCGTGTGTTAATCAAAGGAGAAAAAATTTCTCCACAGATTGTTTCGTTAAATTACAATGAAAACATACCAAAGACAAACCAATAAAAATAGAAATACCTAAGCAATCACTACGAATGAAATAAAACACTTAGTAATACATATCATAACCCACAAAAAAAGAAGAGAAAAAGTGGGGGGAAATGTTTTTATCTTATGTATGCTTAAGGCCCGGGCAAACGGCTCAGTTATAGTGCGACTACTGAAACCGGGTCCACCAAAACAAGATTATCCATTAATCACGATCGAGAATATGAACAATAGAATCTCCACAAAATGTTTGACTTTTTTGCTTAAAATGCTAATAATTTTCATTATTTGTGAACGGAATAGATAAAGATTGAATAAGATACATCTTAGCCTACAGTTGAGAACCCTCTACAAGTTTTTTGTTTGATCTCAAAAACTATTTATTTTGACATTTGTTTGGGTGGCCCCGATTTCAGTAGTCTCACTGTAAACAATACTTTAACATGCGTTTGTGCGATTTTGTTGAATGGTAATATTGATCGAACCGTTTCTACATTGTTGAAACGTTTTTAAGCGATTTTGAATTGATGAAAGAGTTTAAAAGCGTTTAAACTTTGCTTTAACATCCAACAGTTCTTCTGTTCTTCGGAGTATTCAAAATGTTCACGATTTTGAAATCTTTCAAATACGTAAACACGCATCAACAATGTTGAAAGGGTGTGGCAAACGGTTTCAACATTACCATTCAACAAAATCGAACAGATGTTGAACTAAACGTTGAGACCGTTCAAGATCGTTCAACACTGTTCAACGTCGTTTTAACAACGATTTTACATAAAAATGAACGAACGAGAAGAAGAAATAGATGAAAAGACTAGAGAGATAGAAAAAAAAAAAAGATCATAATACAAAGAAAACACTTACCAAAGCATCCAAAACACTGAAATAGCACAAGTATTGCCAGCAGTTGATTTTTCAGTGAAGCCATAATGTACTACTAGATAAACAAGTTGCGAAGTCAAACAAGTTCCTCTTGTGGACTTTCAAGTAATCAATTATTAAACTGTGAGCAATATCAGTTTAATTAGCTATTGACCGGATGCTAATATTGCCTCCACTTCCTTATCATGTTTATTTTAAAATTATATTTTAATTGACCAACAAAATAACGGATTAAACATGCAATCACTCTTTTCAAAAAGGTTGCCCGACCGAAAGGAAGTTTGGACTTTGATATTGATTATGTTTCTCTTTTGTGGTAGGAAAAAAAAAATACTGCTCCATTCCATACCCCATTTAGTGAGGAAGAGCTTATAGTTCATGATTTAAATCAATAACACACCCACATAACGTTTATGTGAAACCACCGTCCTTTTTGGTCGTGCAACATCACTGTACAGGTAATCAATTTATAAGTTTTCAATCGCAAGCAAAGACAACGGCTTATTGTAGAATCCAAGATGACCGACTGATTCAAGAAATTATAATAATTCGGGATTAATTAATTCTCCGATTAACTCTCGCGGAATAGCTAACATATATATTATATACCCTAGTTTATGAAGCCGAATATTTCCCAAATAAGCTTAGTGATCTCCTCATTTTTTCTAGTATAAAAAATCTTAAAACCTACAAAAGATCGAATTTTTAGAGATCATTTTAAGTAGAATCAAGTACAGATTATTACCAAATAACTTACATTTAAATGAATGCTAAGTAATGGACCTCATGCAAGGATTGTTATGTTGTGAAAAACAATTTAATTTGAATATAAGTTATCTATTATTCACGAGGTAGTAGTTATGTTAATTGAAAGTCGGTAAAAAAGCCAATATATTTTCATATTCTTCAGACACAAAACAGATAAAAAACAAAGTATATTACTGATTACTAAAAAAAATATTATTGGAGAAGAAGAAGGCAAAATTCGAAATGGAAATAGAGGAAGAAGAAGAAGAAGAAGAAGAAGAAGCGGAAGAAGAAGAAGAATCTTCTCGTGTTCTCGTTCGCTGTGCTCATTCAAGAGAGATCCTTTCATCACTCAAAGATAACATTGGTATCTCCGCGCACTTATGTAACTTCCTCTATTAATATATTAATGTATAGCTTCGTAAATGAAAATTAAACTGTTTTAAGAAAACTAAACTTGAAAACCATTTTAAAAACGGTTTTCATAAACGTTTTCATAAACAACTACAGTAACGCAAACTATGATTTTCCGTGTGTTAATCAAAGGAGAAAACATTTCTCCACAGATTGTTTCGTTAAATTACAATGAAAACATACCAAAGACAAACCAATAAAAATAGAAATACCTAAGCAATCACTACGAATGAAATAAAACACTTAGTAATACATATCATAACCCACAAAAAAAGAAGAGAAAAAGTGGGGGGAAATGTTTTTATCTTATGTATGCTTAAGGCCCGGGCAAACGGCTCAGTTATAGTGCGACTACTGAAACCGGGTCCACCAAAACAAGATTATCCATTAATCACGATCGAGAATATGAACAATAGAATCTCCACAAAATGTTTGACTTTTTTGCTTAAAATGCTAATAATTTTCATTATTTGTGAACGGAATAGATAAAGATTGAATAAGAAACATCTTAGCCTACAGTTGAGAACCCTCTACAAGTTTTTTTGTTTGATCTCAAAAACTATTTATTTTGACATTTGTTTGGGTGGCCCCGATTTCAGTAGTCTCACTGTAAACAATACTTCAACATGCGTTTGTGCGATTTTGTTGAATGGTAATATTGAACCGTTTCTACATTGTTGAAACGTTTTTAAGCGATTTTGAATTGATGAAAGAGTTTAAAAGCGTTTAAACTTTGCTTTAACATCCAACAGTTCTTCTGTTCTTCGGAGTATTCAAAATGTTCACGATTTTGAAATCTTTCAAATACGTAAACACGCATCAACAATGTTGAAAGGGTGTGGCAAACGGGTTCAACATTACCATTCAACAAAATCGAACAGATGTTGAACTAAACGTTGAGACCGTTCAAGATCGTTCAACACTGTTCAACGTCGTTTTAACAACGATTTTACATAAAAATGAACGAACGAGAAGAAGAAATAGATGAAAAGACTAGAGAGATAGAAAAAAAAGAAAGATCATAATACAAAGAAAACACTTACCAAAGCATCCAAAACACTGCAATAGCACAATTGCCAGCAGTTGATTTTTCAGTGAAGCCATAATGTACTACTAGATAAACAAGTTGCGAAGTCAAACAAGTTCCTCTTGTGGACTTTCAAGTAATCAATTATTAAACTGTGAGCAATATCAGTTTAATTAGCTATTGACCGGATGCTAATATTGCCTCCACCTCCTTATCATCATGTTTATTTTAAAATTATATTTTAATTGACCAACAAAATAACGGATTAAACATGCAATCACTCTTTTCAAAAAGGTTGCCCGACCGAAAGGAAGTTTGGACTTTGATATTGATTATGTTTCTCTTTTGTGGTAGGAAAAAAAAAATACTGCTCCATTCCATACCCCATTTAGTGAGGAAGAGCTTATAGTTCATGATTTAAATCAATAACACACCCACATAACGTTTATGTGAAACCACCGTCCTTTGTGGTCGTGCAACATCACTGTACAGGTAATCAATTTATAAGTTTTCAATCGCAAGCAAAGACAACGGCTTATTGTAGAATCCAAGATGACCGACTGATTCAAGAAATTATAATAATTCGGGATTAATTAATTCTCCGATTAACTCTCGCGGAATAGCTAACATATATATTATATACCCTAGTTTATGAAGCCGAATATTTCCCAAATAAGCTTAGTGATCTCCTCATTTTTTCTAGTATAAAAAATCTTAAAACCTACAAAAGATCGAATTTTTAGAGATCATTTTAAGTAGAATCAAGTACAGATTATTACCAAATAACTTACATTTAAATGAATGCTAAGTAATGGACCTCATGCAAGGATTGTTATGTTGTGAAAAACAATTTAATTTGAATATAAGTTATCTATTATTCACGAGGTAGTAGTTATGTTAATTGAAAGTCGGTAAAAAAGCCAATATATTTTCATATTCTTCAGACACAAAACAGATAAAAAACAAAGTATATTACTGATTACTAAAAAAAATATTATGGGAGAAGAAGAAGGCAAAATACGAAATAGAAATAGAGGAAAAAGAAGAAGAAGAAGAAGAAGAAGAAGAAGAAGAAGAAGAAGAAGAAGAAGAAGAAGAAGAAGAAGAAGAAGAAAGAAGAAGAAGAAGAAGAAGAAGAAGAAGCGGAAGAAGAAGAAGAATCTTCTCGTGTTCTCGTTCGCTGTGCTCATTCAAGAGAGATCCTTTCATCACTCAAAGATAACATTGGTATCTCCGCGCACTTATGTAACTTCCTCTATTAATATATTAATGTATAGCTTCGTAAATGAAAATTAAACTGTTTTAAAATGAATTAAGAACACTAAACTTGAAAACCATTTTAAAAACGGTTTTCATAAACAACTACAGTAACGCAAACTATGATTTTTCGTGTGTTAATCGAAGGAGAAAAACTTTCTCCACAAATTGTTTCGTTAAATTACAATGAAAACATACCAAAGACAAACCAATAAAAATAGAAATACCTAAGCAATCACTACGAATGAAATAAAACACTTAGTAATACATATCATAACCCACAAAAAAAAGAAGAGAAAAAGTGGGGGAAATGTTTTTATCTTATGTATGCTTAAGGCCCGGGCAAACGGCTCATTTATAGTGCGACTACTGAAACCGGGTCCACCAAAACAAGATTATCCATTAATCACGATCGAGAATATGAACAATAGAATCTCCACAAAATGTTTGACTTTTTTGCTTAAAATGCTAATAATTTTCATTATTTGTGAACGAAATAGATAAAGATTGAATAAGATACATCTTAGCCTACAGTTGAGAACCCTCTACAAGTTTTTTGTTTGATCTCAAAAACTATTTATTTTGACATTTGTTTGGGTGGCCCCGATTTCAGTAGTCTCACTGTAAACAATACTTTAACATGCGTTTGTGCGATTTTGTTGAATGGTAATATTGATCGAACCGTTTCTACATTGTTGAAACGTTTTTAAGCGATTTTGAATTGATGAAAGAGTTTAAAAGCGTTTAAACTTTGCTTTAACATCCAACAGTTCTTCTGTTCTTCGGAGTATTCAAAATGTTCACGATTTTGAAATCTTTCAAATACGTAAACACGCATCAACAATGTTGAAAGGGTGTGGCAAACGGTTTCAACATTACCATTCAACAAAATCGAACAGATGTTGAACTAAACGTTGAGACCGTTCAAGATCGTTCAACACTGTTCAACGTCGTTTTAACAACGATTTTACATAAAAATGAACGAACGAGAAGAAGAAATAGATGAAAAGACTAGAGAGATAGAAAAAAAAAAAAGATCATAATACAAAGAAAACACTTACCAAAGCATCCAAAACACTGCAATAGCACAATTGCCAGCAGTTGATTTTTCAGTGAAGCCATAATGTACTACTAGATAAACAAGTTGCGAAGTCAAACAAGTTCCTCTTGTGGACTTTCAAGTAATCAATTATTAAACTGTGAGCAATATCAGTTTAATTAGCTATTGACCGGATGCTAATATTGCCTCCACTTCCTTATCATGTTTATTTTAAAATTATATTTTAATTGACCAACAAAATAACAGATTAGGATGAGAACAACAAAGGTAAAATGTTTGAAAAAACAATATTAAATTCTTGAGAAGTTATGAGATTTTCACAAGGATGAAAATCACCATGACGAGGCTAGCAAGGAAACAGTTCGCTGAACACATACAAATCTCTGTAATTTTGATTCCAAATAGCTTCACTTGAATTAACTTCATAGCAATAAAACTTTCCAAAAATACATATTTCTCCTTGCTCTTTTTGATGGTGGCGTTTATTTTAAGATTAGATTTTTGTTGTTGTCAATTGGCATTCGTTCTATGGCATTATGGAATTGATTGGGACTCTTTTACAAAATAACCTTCAACCAAATCCTCGAATTCCATAAGATTTCAAATAAGATTTGTCATGAACACAGTGTATTTGAACTCACTGCTTCATTTTTAGAGGTTTTGAAGCAGTAGAAGCTTCAAAAAATAATAACACGAAAAAAAAATGTTCACAGTGGGAGTATCTTCGCTGTAATTAGTATTTCAAAAACTTTCAACTACGTCCATGCAATCAAATAACGAAAGAAAATTTACAATTTTAAAACAAACGTGTTTGATAAGTTACCATGGAAAAGGGTGCCAAACACGCACTGCGCATGTCAGAATTTTCTTTCGAACAAAAGACTAACTGAAGATTTTACGAAGGGTTTCATGTGATGTATTATGCGAATTTCTCTTGCATTTTTTTTAACAGAGAAAGAAAACAGCTAGGAACTTAAAAACATCCAAGAACCGAGTATCTTTCCAAGCGCGAACGGCCTTAATTTTAAAAATTTACCACACACCCGTAAATCTCCAATGGTTTTATTGTTAGCACAACGGCCTTCCAAACATGCACTGTTTGTTTTTCACCTGTGTCGTAATCATGGCTCTTCGTTGAGTACCCTATCACATCACATCACACCACACCACACCACACCACACCACACCACACCACACCACACCACACCACACCACACAGCCTGCGCGACTTAAGCTTTCTAACATCACCTGCGTCATTACAGGTATTTCAAAAATGTTGGTGAAGGTTTTGCAATAGCTGTTATTACAGTTATATGCAAATGATTTTGAACAATGGGTTGAAGTCGAGGCTTTCGGGCGAAAACAATAGGTTTGACCGAAAGCCTCGATTTGAATCCATTGTTTGAAATCATTTGCATATAACTGTAATAACAGCTATTGCTGCATGCTACTTATTCCATTTGCTTACCAAGCTTGAACTATTTATATTCACATGTAAAAAAAATCCTACTGACAAAGTTTGGAAAAATGTCATATTGATGTGATATTTCGTTGCTTGAATTCACATCATCAATAGTTCATTTCGTGCTTGTAGTTTGTAACAAGAAAGAAAACCTGCGCCAATCATCTTTAAAATAGTTGTATATATAGAGGATATTACACGGTGGCGCGAACATATGAATTTTATTTTCGAGTGGTGAAAACAATATTTTACGAGTGAGCGCAGCGAACGAGTAAAATGTTGTTTTTACCACGAGAAAATAAAATTCATATCTTCAAGCCACCATGCAATGTTCTTTTTATTATATGGACAAAGTGAAGCAAACAAAATTAAGAATAAAGATTGAAAATTTAGCCAAGTCTTCCTCTGAGACTTCTACAAATCGAGCCGCCATGTTTAATTCAGCGAACAAGCGACGAGAAATGGGCGGGAAAGTTGTTTTGTCCTATTGTATTAATTTGTCAGGTCGTATTGGCGGAGAGTACTACGGCTACACTGGTGGAGGCTCTAACTACATCTGTCTTCCTGAGGTGCCCAAGTACCTAAACTACAAACCAGGTCACCAAGGCGCTGCGTATATTTACGGTACAGAATACGAAGTAAATGTTCAATCCATTCTCCAAAAGTCCCCTCCATGACCATGATGCCCCGTGTGTTGCATGCCATGTCAAAACAAGAAGCTCCAAGCTAATGATCCCGGCAACTTACAAGTGTCCCTCGGGATGGACCCGCGAGTACTATGGCTATCTGATGGCTGAGTATCATCATCATAAGCATTCATCAGAATACATATGTGTTGACAGAGATGCTGAAGCAGTCTCAGGCAGCCATGCCAACCGTAATGGCGCATTGCTGTACCCCGTGGAAGGTGTATGTGGCTCTCTACCATGCCAACCGTATGTCGGTGGCAGAGAGTTGACATGCACAGTATGTACCAAGTAAATGACATCAAGTTCTTCGAATGACCGGACTGACTACTTAATCCTACTCCTAAACCCTTGACTACCAGCATGGTATAGTTACATGTTGTTAAAATACATAAGTAAATGAGAAATTGTAGTGATTAAAGATAAGAAAATGTCGTTAATAAACAATATGACAAAGCCCAGTATGTGTATTTATTTGTGTGCAGTATATATATTTACAGAAAAATATAGCTAAACCTATCAAAGTTAGGTTAGTTTTGCATAAAAAGTAATCTGTTTTAAGTGTCAAAACATCGCATCAAAACTCAGGATTTTGGTAATTCACGAATATATTATTTAGGATCTTTTGTCAATTTTTTAAGACTTTTTTTGACCCTGCGGAAACTCTATGAAAACCCTATTTACCAAAATACCATGTACTTTAGCATAGGTATTGACAAAAGCTAAGAAATAATAAGATAATCAAATCAAACCGGTTTGTATGTGGCGAATATATCCTACGATATTACAGATTGAAGAGCTTAAGAGGGCGTCTCAGTAAGAACGGACCACTCGGTCTGGGATCCAAAAAACAATTTCCCTTATATTTCTACCATCGAAAGTACTATCTATCCTTATTACAAAACTGGACTTAGAATTGTTCTAAATAAAATATTTCGGCCGCTAGGCGAATTTTCGTACATCGACCCAAAAACCGCCGAAGGACGCTGATTTTCAAGTTCGCAGAGGCCTACTTTCAAAGTCCGTTTTCTCGGCTTTTTCTTGAAATGAAAACTTATTTTTGGGGTCTAAACTATGGTTTGACGTCTCGTCTGACTAGAAAAAGCAAAATATTTCTTTAGGATGTACAAATTACGAAAAGTTATTTAAATTTATCGAGGCTACTTTATGCGTGACACGAAAAGCAAAGATTAACGGGTCTAGAAAATTGCAAATTTCTCAAAAGTGCAACCTATCTCCGATATAAAACATCATTCTACCTTGAGATGAGATGCTATTTAGTAGTTCTGTGCAATAAAATTTGTGGCACATTGCGTTTTGAAGAATTTGACGAAGCCCAAACTTGTACATTTTTACAGATATTTCCTTGCGTGACACGACTTGCCGTTGAGTCTAGCCAACGTCAATCCTTATAAAAAATAAAAAAAATAACAAATAATAGCTAGAAGTTTATATTCAGGTGTTACTATCCGTCATGATTAGATATTTTAGCTCCATTTAAATTTTACCACAATAATGTTTTTTTTTAATGAACAATTTGCATAATTATATGCCGAAGTCAAGTTGTCTAACAATATTCACATTTAAACAAAGTTTTATATCTAGAAAATCCTCGTCTATTAATCTTGAAACATGATTGTCATATTAAGTTGGATAAAACCTGGATGTTTTTTTAAATATTTTATATATTTTAATTGAGTTGCTTTATGAGATTATACAATTGTGTACGATACAAATATGATTCACCATGATGCATGTTTTTCTCTAAATGTGCTAAATAGCGGTGATGCCATTTTTCTTTTTCTTCTTTAAAAAAAAATCAGAGTTGATAGAAAGCGACTTGATTCTTACACGAGTAAGACCACGAGTGAACACGAGTGAAAAAAATAAAATAAGATAATAAAGAAAAAATGAAATGAAAAAAAAAGACGAAAAAAAAAAACGAAAATAAGCCCAAACAGGCATGAATGTATCAAATGTATGTAAATGCACATTTAAAAAAAGTACAATATAATGTCTATCCTGTGAACTGTTCAATGGGATTGAGAAGGTAGGGGGCCTTTCCCCTTCCTTTCCTATCCCCTTCCCCTCCCTTCCCCTCCCCAATCCCCTCAAACCGTTCACAGGCTATATAATGTCAATTTAATGCATCGAAAATTGATAAGGATTGTAATTAACTATATAAAGTTTGAGATCACAATGTTTCCATAAAGTATAAATAAACGTGTTACGCCTATTTTAAAAGAATCCATGGGATTGAACAAGAACACATATGACATAATGGTAATATGGCACACCCTGCACCTGATTTGTCTTGTATCACAGCCAAAGCCGGATTTTGATTGCATTGCTATTTGATAGCTATATACGTTAAGGTAATTGGCTACTTTTGAACGCCTTTTGGAGTTTAACAATATTTTCAAAAGTAGCCAGTCACCTTAAACATTTGTTAAACATTGTGATTTCAAATTTTATATAGTTCATTACATGTAATCCAGCTCAATTTTTGATGCATTATATTAACATTATACTGCATTTGTTAACGTCCATTTGCATGGACTGCCGTAATTAATTGTGAAACGATAATTTTTGAATATGAATTCATTAAAATCCTATTATTTCTTCTTTTTATTTCTGTTTATTAAAATATAATTCTATTTTTCAAATATTTTAGTAATACCACTAGCTTTGATACATTCATGTCTAGTTGGGCCTATTTTTTTTGGTTATTTATTTTTTTCTTTTCTATTTGTCTCATTTTCATTTCTTTTTTTTCATATTCATTTATTATTTCATTTCATTTTTGCTACTCGTGTTCACTCGTTGCTCATGTTTACTCGCGTTCCCTCGTGTACACTCGTGCTCACTCGTGTTTACTCATGTTCAATCGTGTTCACTCGTGTTTCCTCGTGTTCCGACTCGTGTTCACTGGTGTTCATTCGTGTTCACTCGTGTACACTCTTGTTTACTCGTGTACACTCTTGTTTACTCGTGTTCACTCTTGTTTACTCGTGTTCACTCGTGTTCACTTGTGTTTACTCGTGTTCACTCGTGTTTACTAGTGAGTGCCCTGACTCGTGTGGAGTTTTAGACGACATCTCCAAATCAACAATATGCAAATATGTATTAGTCATCGACATAGTTTAATAAGATTTTGGCGAGCAACAAGAACCTGTCGCTATCCACAGCACAGTGGACCAAGAAAGCATTGTAAGGATCGCCATGTGATCAATTTTGACATGTCAAAAGCAATGAAAGTCGATTTTCAATGTTACTGTCGATTTGGATCACGTGAGTATTTGTTAACACCCTTTCGAATTTTTTAAGTGAAAATATTTGTATATAGTCTATGCACAAGCAGCCCAACAAGTTGATCTGAGAATCTTAAGATCCAATAAAATGAACATTTTGTTATTCTTAGAGCGCGTGGTTTGGCTTCCTATGTTGATTGGTTTGACATATCGTCATTACATTCATTTAACTTGACCAACTCTGTAGTTCCTCTCCAGCAGCGTATTTTACAAGCTCCTGTATAACTACAAAGACTAAAATCCATTCTTTCACAAGATAGTTTTACTCACTGCAAACTTGGTGCAACACGATAGTTTTACTCACTGCAAACTTGGTACAACTAATTAACAAAATGTAAATTTGTAAATTTCATTTCTGAAGTCATTAATAATTCATGACAAAAGTAGTCTGGCAAAGACAGCCATGTACTGTATTTAATAAATCATTGATAATTTACAAATTATTGTATCGAAAGGCTTTATTCTCTTTAGATATTAATTCAGACTTTTAAAACATTAAAAAGTTCACCGCTATTTTGCATATGTAGTATAATATCATGGTGAATCATATTTGTATCGTGCACAATTGTATAATCTCATAAAACAACTCAGTTAAAATAAATAAAACGCTGGGCTGGCAGTGTACTGAAATCGGCGTTTTTAAGCGTGATTTTGAATAACTTTTTATAGTTAAGTCGGATCAACTTCAAATTTTATATGTGAAGAGTACACACCAAAAGAAAAGATTTAAAAGCCATCCAGGTTTTATCCATTTTAATATAAGAATCATGCTTCATTGATTAATAGATGAAGATTTTCTAAATATAAAACTTAGTTTAAATGTGAATGTTGTTAGACAACTTGACTTAACTTTGACATATAATTATGCAAATGTTTCATTAAAAAAACCCCACATTATTGTGGTAAAATTTAAATGGAGCTAAAATATCTAATTATGACGGATAGTAACACCTGAATATAAACTTCTAGCTATTATTTTTTATTATTTTATTTTTTATAAGGATTGACGTTGGCTAGACTCAACGGCAAGTCGTGTCACGCAAGGAAATATCTGTAAAAATGTACAAGTTTGGGCTTCGTCAAATTCTTCAAAACGCAATGTGCCACAAATTTTATTGCACAGAACTACTAAATAGCATCTCATCTCAAAATAGAATGATGTTTTATATCGGGGATAGGTTGCACTTTTGAGAAATTTGCAATTTTCTAAACCCGTTAATCTTTGCTTTTTGTGTCACGCATAAAGTAGCCTCGATAAATTTAAATAACTTTTCGTAATTTGTACATCCTAAAGAAATATTTTGCTTTTTCTAGTCAGACGAGACGTCAAACCATAGTTTAGACCCCAAAAATAAGTTTTCATTTCAAGAAAAAGCCGAGAAAACGGACTTTGAAAGTAGGCCTCTGCGAACTTGAAAATCAGCGTCCTATGCCGGTTTTTGGGTCGATGTACGAAAATTCGCCTAGCGGCCGAAATATTTTATTTAGAACAATTCTAAGTCCAGTTTTGTAATAAGGATAGATAGTACTTTCGATGGTAGAAATATAAAGGAAATTGTTTTTTGGATCCCAGACCGAGTGGTCCGTTCTTACTGAGACGCCCTCTTAAGAGGCTGTCGGCCTAAGAGCGGATAAGGCAAAAATCGGACCATCGCCGATTTCCATGATTTTTTCAGTGAACAACAACTATCATATGCCATCAACAAATATCACTTTGATTTGGATGAATTCGATTTTTTTGGTACTTTACGAGACGGTTTTCGGCGACCCCTCGAAACTCGCTAATTGAGCGTTATTAACGCGGCAATAAAGCAGTACGTATAGGTGTTCACCGAAATTTTATTATTCAATGAAATAAACTGAAATTTGTACACATGCAAATATCACCCTTTGGCTGTATTCTAAACGTTAAATGGCTGAGTTGTGTTAAATTTCGACTGAGATATGATTTTTTTTAAATGTATATCAAATTGTCAAAATACGGTTAGCGGTAAAATGCCTTCAGGTAAAAGCGATTTTCTCAAAAGTGGGACCTAACTTTAAGATAAGTCTGTTATATTTCAAAAGTACTAGGACCAGTCTACAAACTTATAAAATAAAATTTGTGGGCACTCTTAATAAACTAGCCGAGCGATGACTTCAAAGTTCACTCAATTTTGTTAAATTCAGGAAAATCCATAATAAATCTTATTTGTCGGTGTGACAGTATAAGGCCAAATTTTGAGCCACATATCTTTGAATGAGTATAAACAGTCCTTCAAAAGTAATTTTGATAGTTAAGTAAGCATTTAGGACATTTTTAGGTTTTTAGAATGATTTTAGAGGCCGTAATCTACTGATCAATTTCATGTCTGCAATATATATGCAAATTAGATACGAATGTTTACATCAAACGGATCACATAATCTTAATTTAAAATGAAAACTTATTTTATACAAATTATTAAACTACTAAATTGTTATACAATACTTTAAAAATTCTAACGATGTATATCTAAGAAATTTTTACGGTGTTTTGTTGCCTACTAGTGAGAGATGTACAGGACCCGAAGTGATCCCAGGACCCCAAGTGATCCCGGGACCCCAAGTGATCCCCAAAACTGTTGTTATTGTACCCGAAGTGATCCCAGGACCCGAAATGAACCCGAGATAGGACCTGAACTGATCCCCGTATATTCTACGGAATGGACTTAGAATGGAAATAGGAATTTTATTGTATTGTCACTTTTAATTATTTCATTTCATCATTTCTTGAATTATTTATTGTTAAGTTTTTAAAAAAACGAACACAAAAAATTACAACGATTGGATATCCTCCGATGTTATTGTCAGGGGAGGTTGAATTCGTGGAACATGTAAAAATATACAAAATACGGATCAATGATGAGATAGTTTAACTTGTACAGAGTCCGTCTGAACGTTTAGCGTAAAATATAAAGCATCTCAAATATTAAACAATCGAGTTTGCTTGTACATTTCTTTAAGATGAAGCATTTTTCAGGGACTACTGTCGTTAGTCCGTGCTCTTCCTGGCGATGCTTGCCAGGTTACCAGTGTTCGTCTATTCGTTGGTGTAGGTGGCGCGCTGTATAATTTAAGCTTTGCATTTGTAACAGTAATAATAAACAAAGGCATATAATTATATACAAAAGCGATTCATTTTCAATAATAAAACTCTTAAAACTGGACTTATATGTCAACATGATAACATGCATAAATTCATATCACAACAAATTATTATTTTTTTAAACACGCTGGGCTGGCAGTGAAATCGGCGTTTTTAACCGTGAATTTGAATAACATCTTATAGTCCGATCAACTTCAAATTTTACATGTGAAGAGAACACACACAAAGAAACTTTTACAAATGTTACGAGTTTTGGCGGGGAAATGACGAGGGTTATGCAAAATTTTAAAATGCACATTTGAAAGAACTCATTGAGAAACGTTCAAAACCGAAGCCGATAACAGTCAAAGTCAAATTTAATCTAAATGTATAATTTTTTGAAACCCGGCCTCGTTTTCAATTTCCCACTAAAATTACATTATTTTCCCGCCAGAAATCGTAAAAGACCGAGGTCTGATATTTTCCCGTACAGACCGAACAAGCAAGGTTAATAAATCGTTTATTATATGGCTTTTTTGGCTGAAAAAAATACGAATATGGGCTGTTGTCATAGAAACGGCCCAATACGCCTTTGGATGGACCGCGCGTCAACCAATCAGAATTCCAGAAATATCTAAGCCATATAATAAAAACAGTTACTGTTTTAAAAAATAATTAAAAGTATTCTATTCCCACATGTCCATTCCGTAGTATATACGGGGATCAGTTCGGGTCCTATCTCGGGTTCATTTCGGGTCCTGGGATCACTTCGGGTACAATAACAACAGTTTTGGGGATCACTTGGGGTCCCGGGATCACTTGGGGTCCTGGGATCACTTCGGGTCCTGTACAGAGAGGATCGGTCGCAATCTGCAGCTGAAGTATTACGCGCCTGCATGTCACGCGCTTGCAATATAACTGTGAAACACATTACTAAATTGTCCAAAATATTGCTAATTGAAAAATATATAAGAAAAAAATTAATATGAAATAGTACATGAGAATATTACACGGTGGCGCTTAGATATGAATTTTATTTTCGAGTGGTAAAAATAATATTTTACGAGCGAGCACAGCAAGCGAGTACTATGTTGTTTTTAACACAATAAAATTAAATGTGTATCTTCAAGCCACCGTGTGATGTTCTTTTTGATTGTATGGACAAACTGATGCAAACCAAGCCTTTTTGTACGGTGGCCCATGAGGGTCATGCCTTCTGTAGAAATAAATAGCTTTTCTTCGTTGAAAAAGAACGTTTCCTTACAAATAAAGACACTTTCCCTACAAAAGTAAATCTCTTCTTTGAAAATATGAACGCCTTCTGTAGAAATATGAACGCTTTCCGTAGAAATATGAACGCTTTCCGTAGAAATATGAACGCTTTCCGTAGAAATATGAACGCCTTCCGTAGAAATATGAACGCTTTCCGTAGAAATATGAACGCTTTCCGTAGAAATATAAACGCTTTCCGTAGAAATATAAACGCCTTCCGTAGAAATATGAACGCCTTCCGTAGAAATATGAACGCCTTCCGTAGAAATTTCAAAATCTTGCGCGCGCATGTGACCGGAAGAGAATGGGCACTAGCTCAATCAAAGATGGCGGACGACGAGGAAGCTGATGTTATAGCTCATTACTTCAATCTTGGGTATCAAAATGTATTTTGTAAAAAAAGGGCTATGTGGTAGACATTGACCTGTAAGTAAACAAAAAAGGAAAAGGAAAATAGAAGAAAACGGAAGAGTGGAGGTTAGGAGATAGTGTAAGAATGGAAAAAAAAATTAGATAAATAAATAAATAAATAAATAAATAAATAAATAAATAAATAAATAAATAAATAAATAAATAAATAAATAAATAAATAAATAAATAAATAAATAAATAAATAAATAAATAAATAAATAAATAAATAAATAAATAAATAAATAAATAAATAAATAAATAAATAAATAAATAAATAAATAAATAAATAAATAAATAAATAAATAAATAAATAAATAAATAAATAAATAAATAAATAAATAAATAAATAAATAAATAAATAAATAAATAAATATAAAAAGAAATATAAAAAGAAATATAAAAAGAAATATAAAAAGAAATATAAAAAGAAATGAATATAAAAATGAGTAAATGAATAAATAAATAAATAAATAAATAAACAAATAATTTATTTAAAAATAACTAAATAAATGAATAAGGAAATAAATAGATAAATAAAAAAATTAATCAATTAATCAATCAAATAAATAAATAAATACATGAATAACTAGATAAATAAAAAATGAATAAATAAATAAATATAAAAATAAATAAAAAAAATAAATATAAAAATAAATATAAAAATAAATATAAAAATAAATACAAAAATAAATATAAAAATAAATGAATAAAAAAATATAAAAATGAATTAATGAATAAATAAATAAATAAATAAATAAATAAATAAATAATTTATTTAAAAATAACTAAATAAATTAATAAGGAAATAAATAGATAAATAAAAAAATTAATCAATTAATCAATCAAATAAATAAATAAATACATGAATAACTAGATAAATAAAAAATGAATAAATAAATAAATATAAAAATAAATAAATAAAAAAAATAAATATAAAAATAAATATAAAAATAAATATAAAAATAAATACAAAAATAAATATAAAAATAAATGAATAAAAAAATATAAAAATGAATTAATGAATAAATAAATAAATAAATAAATAAATAATTTATTTAAAAATAACTAAATAAATGAATAAGGAGATAAATAAAAAAATTAATCAATTAATCAATCAAATAAATAAATAAATACATGAATAACTAGATAAATAAAAAATGAATGAATAACTGAATGAATAAATAAATGAATAGATAAATAAATTAGTTAATTAATTCTACGGAAAGCGTTTATATTTCTACGGAAAGCGTTTATATTTCTACGGAAAGCGTTCATATTTCTACGGAAAGCGTTCATATTTCTACGGAAAGCGTTTATATTTCTACAGAAAGCGTTCATATTTCTACGGAAAGCGTTCATATTTCTATAGAAGGCGTTAATATTTCTACGGAAGGCGTTTATATTTCTACGGAAAGCGTTCATATTTCTACGGAAGGCGTTCATATTTCTACGGAAAGCGTTCATATTTCTACAGAAGGCGTTCATATTTTCAAAGAAGAGATACTTTTGTAGGGAAAGTGTCTTTATTTGTAAGGAAACGTTCTTTTTCAACGAAGAAGAGCTATTTATTTCTACAGAAGGCATGACCCTCATGGGTCACCGTATTTTTGATTGTGTATGGACAAACTGAGGCAAACCAAGGCATTTTGATTGTATGGACAAATTGAGGCAAACCAAGACTTTTTGATTGTATAGACAAACTGAGGCAAACCAAGGCTCTTTGATTGTATGGACAAACTGAGGCAAACTAAGGCTGCGTCGGTTCATTATGTATGGCAGAGGGGGGAGGGGGGGACAGGTGCAATTTAGGGGGATCTGGAAAAAAAAATACAAGAAAGGGGGATGTCAGAAAAGTAGGGGGATAACAAGGAGGGAGTGGATAAATTTTTATTCTTGAGAGGGGGGATTGTTAATTTTTTTGAGAATTGTGAGGGAGGTTGGAATTTTTTTTGATTTGTTTGCATTTAAAAATTTCACCTGCCTCCCCCTCTGCCATACATAATAAACGCAGCCTAAAATAGAAACATTTAAGCTTCAGTTTAATTTCAATTTCATTTCAATTCAAAAATAGTAATATTCTTTTGTTTTTTACCTCTAAATTATTTTGTGTTTTACCTCTAAATTCGAGGAGCCGCCTTTTATTGCAGGATCAAGCGACAAGAAACTGACAGGAAATTTTTTAGGGCGTGTGCGTACACCGGGACATTTGGTACATAAATTTTCCATTTCACTAGTGAAAACATGGAAAATACGAGTGTTTTAGTTTCCGGTAAAAAAAATTATTATCTTTACAATAAAATTTAGTATTACTAATATTTCACGAACATATTGTTTGCACTCAATGATGTTATGTACTTTGAGTATAGAGTCCTTTTCGTATAAGTGGGAAATTTGAGTATGACGCGATACCACGTTCATCCTTTTGACAATAACTGGCTTGATTATTTCCACCCGCCTGTCTTTTCTTCCTTTCTGCTATCTTTTTTCCTTTCACTGATCTCTTTTTTATTTATTTCCTTCTTTATCCTCGTTCCATCTTTTTATTCCCCTTCTTTTTGTTATTTCTTTCTTTCTTTCTTTCTTTCTTTCTATCTCTCTTTCTATCTCTCTTTCTGTCTTTCTATCTGTCTTTCTATCTCTCTTTCTTTCTATCTCTCTTTATGTTTTTCTATCTTTCTCTCTCTCTTTCTTTGTTTCACATATCTTAATTTTTTTTCGTTTCTGCCTTGTTTTACTTTGATATATACTTTTATATTATGTTTCTTTAATCAAGAATCCTGGAGTTGTTGGGTGTGGCTTGGAACAAGATTTTGTTCTATTTTTACTCTCCCTAACTTGTGTTTTTTTTTTTTGGTTTCTTTTTTATATTTTTCGACCCGCGTCTTATATTTTTTCGCAGTCAGATATCAACATATGTGTGCTACTCCTTCTACTGAACCACATTCGGTCTTTAAAGTTTCGTGGAAAGAACAACTGGCGGGGAATTCGAAAAAGCCATTGGTAAAAGTATTGAACAGGACGTCTGACTTACAACACAACAACGGCCAGTCTGGCGCTAGTTGGCGCCAATTACGTGTAATTGAAACAAACAAGTGCAATTAACTAATAAAGCGAAGCAAACAATACTAAAAGCCTGAAAACCTTTTAAAAAATAAATCTGTCTTGCATATTTTTCTCTGCTGTTAAAAAGAAAACACTCAAGTTCTTTTGATAAAGAAAAATAAAATCAAGACTGTGAACGGTAAACGTAACGTGTACATGCAGCGACTAATGGATGATATACACTCTATCACTATTAGAAAGTGGGAGCAAAATTGTTAAGATATCTGAAAAAAGCATCGATGAAACTTTTTATAATATTGTATAATATTTTAATATTTTAATGATTTGAATAAAATAAGTTATAATCTTAAGATCGCGTGATCTTTGATGTAAACATTTGTATCTAATTTGCATATTGCAGACATGAAATTGATCAGTAGATTACGGCCTCTAAAATCATTCTAAAAACCTAAAAATGTCCTAAATGCTTACTTAACTATCAAAATTACTTTTGAAGGACTGTTTATACTCATTCAAAGATATGTGGCTCAAAATTTGGCCTTATACCGTCACACCGACAAATAAGATTTATTATGGATTTTCCTGAATTTAGCAAAATTGAGTGAACTTTGAAGTCATCGTTCGGCTAGTTTATTAAGAGTGCCCACAAATTTTATTTTATAAGTTTGTAGACTGGTCCTAGTACTTTTGAAATATAACAGACTTATCTTAAAGTTAGGTCCCACTTTTGAGAAAATCGCTTTTACATGAAAGCATTTTACCGCTAACTGTATTTTGACAATTTGGTAAACATTTAAAAAAAATTATATCTCAGTCGAAATTTAACACAACTCAGCCATTTAACGTTTAGAATACAGCCAAAGGGTGATATTTGCATGTGTACAAATTTCAGTTTATTTCATTGAATAATACAATTTCGGTGAACACCTATACGTACTGCTTTATTGCCGCGTTAATAACGCTCAATTAGCGAGTTTCGAGGGGTCGCCGAAAACCGTCTCGTAAAGTACCAAAAAAATCGAATTTATCCAAATCAAAGTGATATTTGTTGATGGCATATGATAGTTGTTGTTCACTGAAAAAATCATGGAAATCGGCGATGGTCCGATTTTTGCCTTATCCGCTCTTAGGCCGACAGCCTCTTAAGGTGTCTCGATACAGTTTTGAGATTACCATGCCAAGTATTTTAAATCCCCCATAATGTTATGTACATGGAATCGTTTCTAATTTTCACTACTGCGGACTAGTCAATCAATCAATCAATCAATCAATCAATCAATGAATCAATCAATCAATCAATCAATCAATCAACCAATCAATCAATCAACCAATCAATCAATCAATCAATCAATCAACCAATCAATCAATCAATCAATTTATTAAAGTCATAACGTGGGATAAGGTTGCCCTTACATCCGAGCCAGAGGCTCATGTATAAAAAGTTTTTAAATTTTTAACGGTGTACATTTTGTTCAGTTTAATATAAGCAAAACAAGTCAAAGAGAAAATTAACAAGAGAATTAAAAGGAATTGCGCACCAATCTCGTGTTATTTAGAGAAAACTGTTCAATGCTGTTCAACTATAATATATGATAACCAAAATATTATGTACTGTAGTAAAGTTTCAAATAGTTATACATAGTTGATCTCCAGAAAATAGCGCCAACATTTTAAAATCTCTGTTTTACATGTACATGTCATGTATACGCCCAAGTTGATTGTCCACAAAACATTACATCTGCCTCATTTTCGTATTTCTAGTATTTTTATCAAGATAGTTTGGCTTGTCGTTGATCTAATCATTTTCTCTAGTATCGCGATTCACTAGATAGCTTCCTTTATTTTTGAGACGACAATATTTTGTGGTATTGACGTCTCAAAACAATGGTTTCTGATTGGCTAACGCGCGCGTGTTTTGACAGCTCATTGTTTTATAATCCAATAGGAATTAAGCTGATTTTGAGTAAAGAAATGTTTTATTCACACTTTGAAATCCGAGGGATTCGTTTTACATTTTCATTCTGGAAATTATGTAAAATGCAAGCTTTTTCTCATTAGAAAAAAAAGATGTAAAAATGACAAAAGGTAAGCATGACATATTTTTTAAGTAATTAAAAAGTGTTCGTTGCAAAATGTTTATGTAAAATGACAATGATGTTGTGTTTTCAAACGAAGCGAGCGAATTTCAAAAACCGTTTACAAATGTAAGAACAAATGAGTTTCAAATACTCACTGAAAATACACAACTTACATAGATAAAATGTCTTGGTTTTACAGTAGTTTGCAAATTCAAGTTTTGCTTAGATTAATCTGAATTCGACAGTTGTTTAATGTTGAATTGCTCAACAGGTTGGCAGGGAGCACGTGCTCGTCTTTTTTCTCGCTGGAATGACTGTAAGTGTTAACTACAGAAGAGGTGCTGCTTTGAATGGCGCCAGAATGGCTATAAGCCAATTTCTCGAACATCATCTTTTGGGTTTCCAAGGAGTTATGGCTATATGACTGAATGCTTGTGGGGTTTGCATGGCCTGTTAACTCAGAAATGGTCAGAGGATCGAAGTGACCACGGAGACTCTGAATAGCCGTCTTTCTTCCAGAAGAGTTTGTGAAGTTTCCCTCGTTCTGTATCCCAGCTATTTCGGACATTCTCTTCATGATGTTTCCAAGACCATCTCTCTTTAAGGACAGCGTTTTGTACCATATATTGCCTTTGGGATTGTCGATAGGCTGAAGGTAAAATGTAGTGGTTTCTTTTGGTCTGTGGCTTAGATACAATTTGAGCGCAAGGTAAGGATCCCTTTCATCGCCATTTCCTCTGAATATTTTGTTGTTGTACTTCCGTCTGCTCTTTGGATTCTCATTTTCTCCATTTCTGGTTTTAGTAGACCGCTCAGTGTATTCATAGAAGGTCCCTCTATCGGTGAAGTCTTGAATTTGACAATTTAACTGCTCTTGGCGTCCTCTCATCCCCAACATGCGGGTGTTATTCCACCAAACTAATAGATGCAAAATCTGTCTTGGAGTTTTTAGGCCAATCGCTCCGGTCTCCCACAACTTTTCAATCTGTATGTCATCCAAGGGATGAGCTTCGTTTGGCCTGTTTCCTTTGCCTTTAGATTTGAGCTGCTTTTTCTTTGATGCTAGCTTTTTTTTGAGATCTTCGTCCTCGCCGATGTCAAACTTTTCTCCGGTGTTTCTTTCTAAAAAATATCGCCTTAAACCATTTCTGTATGTTTGTAGGGTAGATGGTTCGTACTCCTCCCCAACTCTGTCTTTCCTGGTGTCTCTTATTTCTAAGAAGAAATGCTTCAGGAGGTAGCTGGCGTTTGTTTTGTTTACATTTGGCAAGTTTATTTCCTCGCCGTATCGCTCATGATACCATGCTTCAAAGCGACGAATGGCCACTTCAGTCCCTTTTTTGGTATTTCCAGCAGTTTGTTTTCCTTGAAACTCTTCAATGTCTTCATCCTCAAAAATGACAATACTAGCTTTTCGCTTCTTATCGCTCCCAGTTTCACCGGACACGGCTGTTGTCGCTGTTGAATTGTATATGTTACAAGCCATCGACGTAGCATTTTCATCGGCAAAAAAAGTGCTTTGAGAGGAGATTTGGAAACTGGGAAGTTCCATGTCGTCGTCAGTCCAAGTTTGTTTCGGAAACATATACATTTTATAGCATTTTTTTCATTTTCTAGGTAAATTAAGATCAGTTTTTGAAAAAAAGTGGGATTTTTTTCAAAACGTCCGCGGTGAAAAAAGTGCTTGCGTGATCGATTGTCATGGGAACAGAAAATTATTACGTTGAGAGAATTAAGTGTTTTATCATGAGAAAAAGGCACATTTTGATGCAAAAAAATAGCCAAAACTGCAGGAATCGCGAAAATATATTCAGGTATTGGCTCCGTCGCTTCGCGACTCCGCCAATACCGAATATATTTTCTCCCAACTAGCCGTCAATATTTTGTGGTATTGCCGTCTCAAAATCGTAATTAGTTTATAATATTGTACTTTATATGAAAACATAGGACATTTAAGGCTTCTCCATTTTCGGTTTATAAACCATCTTCATTACCACCGTTTTCATAACTACTCGAGAGACTAAAGTCTTGAATGGGAATGTGTCCAATAGACTACAAACATTTCAGTCCATTTCTGTGATTGTATGACAACGTGCCGGGCTTCCTTTCCACAGGAACCCCGAGAGTTTTAGGAGATTAAGAAATTTGAAAAATGGATTTGAGTGAGCATTTAATTTTGAAAAAGTCATTATATGCACAGCCTTTGAAATATATATTACAGTGATTTTCCGTCGTCTTTGAAAAATTAGTACGCATAAATACCACTTATTAGATATTTTCTTGGGTATTACGGGCTGATATTTTACGAGTTGCGTACGTATTTTGCCGAGCCTCCGGGCGAGGCAAAATACAAGCAATGAGTAAAATGTCAGCCCGTAATACCCAAGAAAATATCTAATAAGGGATTTATTATACAACTTACTGTTAATTTTAATTTCTAAAGCATTTTTTAATCGAAAAATATAACCTTTCGGAGCTATTCAGCGCGCGGAGAGAGAATCAAAACAAAGCCCTGGAAAAGCCTGTAAAATGCAAGTAATTTCTCGCTCTCTTTTTGATTGACATAATGTCAAAAACCTCATTGGCTATCGATGTAGATGACGCCATCATGTAACGCAACGCACGAAAGGAAAGTTTGTCATTTAAATTTGCACGAGGGGCGAAGGTTTCTCATTGAAAAAAGTCCCATAAAAGCATGTTAATGGACAATTCATGAATGGAAATTGATTTAATGTAAGTAAAAAAATTGTAATAAATTCCACTGCTTTTTCTTAGGTTGGTTATCGTTTTCATTCTATGCACTTTTTCATCTTTTTCTCAAATGTACAACTGTCACTTCAGTCAATAGTTTTTCAAACAAAAAAGTGTTCAGAAATGTTTTTGATGGAAAATACCATTGATTTCCCAATTGATAGTATGAATAGCCTTAAGTTATATTTATCCCTTTTATTTTAAAGTTATTAAGCCTATTTTGCTTTTGATAACGCCTTGAAAAAGGCTGTGGCTGAAAAGTCGTTTTACGGCCGCTTTTTACCTTCTTTCATTTTCCAAAGATAGTTAGAATTCCGGATAGAAAAGGCTAACTGTGATTTTTCATAAAAATAGACGTCATTCTTATTTTCTGGCTGAATTTCAGAAGACAAAAACGGATATTTTTTTGGTTAAAGCTTAGGTAAAGTCATGCAGACGTCAACTCGTCAAACCAGTTTTTTTGGAGGGCAAAATACGGGTTATTCGGCCCTCGAGCTCGGTGTAATAGCGTCTCACATTTGCCTGCAAACGGTACCTTATATGGTAAATTTACGTCACAGTTGTATAATAATATACGGTACTACCTTTCGTAGTCAGTGCTACTAATTATATTAATATTTTTCTTATATATCATAGTTTTTGTATACTTTGTTATTCTTATAAATTTACTTATATATATATAATTATATATTGATCTATATATAGATATTCACTTATTATTATTCAGTATCATTATTTTCTTATTGTTTTAGGGCCACTAGGTTATCAGTACGATTATTGTAAATTGTAACTGTTATGTGTCACCCTCTTTAAATAAAGTTTATTCATTCATTCATTCATTATAATAATTATAATATATACTAGAGTGATTGTCCTACGTCTGTGAAAGAATAGTCAACGTATTACATAGTAGTACACACTAATCCTATTGTTTTCTTTTGTTTTATTTCGACTACAGACACTACAGTAAAAACCCGCATATAAGAACCAGTGGATTAAGAACCATTAGGCTAGAATTTGCTTTTTAAGCACCTGTTATAAAGAACCACTTTAGCCTAAGAAATTAGACTGGTTCTTATTTGAAAGGTTTCAAGATTTATTTGGATTTATTTTATTATCTTTATTTTTTCACAAGTTTAAAATTATACATGCACAGTACTGACTATTACTGAAACAGTATTTTTTTCTTTGATTCTTTCAACAACAACAAATGTTATGTTATGTATATGTTTATATTAAGTAATAAAAACACCATTCTTTTTGCCACGTAAAAGTAGAAACAATCGACCATCTATTTATAGAATGCGTGGAAGCAAAAAATTATTATTTTGAAATTCGAGCCTGGCTAGAAGAATAGGAAATCTTACTACCAGCATCCAATAAAGAAAATATTATATTAGGTGTAGATGACATGACTGTCAATTTCATTATCCTATTATATAAATTTTCATTGTATAAACAAAGAGACAAACAGAAAACCCCAACACTTAACGTTTTTAAAAATATATTAAGATATTACGAAGTAATTGAAAGAAAAGTGGCCGTAAATAGAAACAAGCTGCATATGCACTTTAAAAAATGGGAAAAAATAACGCGCGCATTATTGAATGAATAATTATTTTTAGTAACATTTCAGCTAAGCCAAAAAATATGTATATCGTAATCTATTGTAATTGTAATCTGAATTATTGTCTTCTTGTGTGTCACATTTAATGCGATACTCTTTAAATGTAAATTTTGTGTGTATATTTGTTTTACTCGTTTGTTATTTATCAATAAATCATTAAAAAAAAGTAATAAAACACCATATATTGGAAATTGTTCTTACTTTATAAATAAGAAACAGTTAAGAACCACCTTATCCTAATTTCTCACTAAATACCAATTACATAAGAACCACTTTAGCCTAACCTCGAAAAATAGTGGTTCTTATATGCTAGTTTTTACTGTATTATACTCACTAACTAGTCTACTTCGTTGCACGGACGAAGGAAAATCACTCTATATTTACTAGACTAGAGTGGCCTTCACGCATTGTAGCGTGAAAAAGGAATTCCATTTTACAATATGATGATGAAAGAATTTGTTATAAAAGTTACTGCAGTTTCTTGTGTTTTAATCTTTAGAATAATTGATTGTTATGATCGAATTAATTTATTCTATGACACATATAATCTGAATTGTCCATCTTGGTCTCTATGTATCTTTTACGCAACTATTACACACTACTGCAGTGACAAGAGGTGACAAACTAGTTTGTTTTTTTTCACAGACAACGGAAAATCATTCCAGTTTAATTTGAATATAAAAAACGTAACTTTTCCTTTAAGGGCTTTAAGTAGAATACAATTATTCAGTGGATGACAAAGTTTTTTCCTCTTTTTAACAATAAAGAATTCAATTAATATGTAAATCAATCTGATTTATTTTACAGGATTTTTCGTGTTGTGGTTTGTTTTCTTTCTTTTATAGATAATAGCAAGCACTAGGCTTGTATTCTTGTAGTTGAACTTACAACACTGTAGAGTAAAGAACTCTAACAATGAATCAACGATTGATAATTTTGGCTGTGGTGATGATGATCGCTGTGGTTTCAGCCAGTGATATCGAGGAAAGAGGGGCAGGAGAACTGGCACGTTTCGCAAAGAAATTGAGTCAGATAGAGAATAGGTGAGTTGTAAGGACATAATCGCATGTTTTAAGGAATTACACGCGTTTAGTTTATATCTATTCCTCTATGAAGTACATATTTTATTAAAGATTAAATAACAAAGATTATATATTTTTAAATAAATATAAGGTTTAAATAAACATAGGCCTATATAGGTGTTCAAAAATGCATTTTCTTTGATATCTTCATTGCAAAAGCATGTTTTACCATTTTTTCATGAGATAATAGATTTCATTCTGTTGTTTGATTCATTTTTTTTTTAAAAAAACGAGGAGAATTGTGTCCTGTACTAACCCGTAACATCATATGCCTTATTGTATTCTTATTTCAAGTTCTTCCATCTTGTTTAAGTTAGGTTTAACATCTAATTAGAGTACAAATACTAAAAGTGTGCAACATAAATACCACTAAATACTGCTAAATTATACAAATTCTTTTGTTCTCTATTGTTTAATCAACACTATTTAGTGGTAAATAGTACAAAGTATTGCACACTTTTAGTGTTTGTACTCTACTACGAAAAAAAGTATTTTGATTAAAATAGATAGCAAAGCAGTATATCAAAACTGTACACTAACAATTAAGCTTTTTATTAAAAGTTAAGAATCGTACCTAGATGATTTCTCAGTATATAAACTCTGATATATATTTATATATAGACTTGTATAGGATGTAGTATATAAAGTAAGTATATAAGTAAAGTAAGATTCTATCTATCAAAGTTCTTTTGCATTTAAAGTGCTATTCATTAAATTATATTAATTTTAAAGACCTCGATTTTATTGACTGGACTAAAATGAAATGTTGATCGTTTCTTTTCTTTAAGATATGAGGAAACTCCGAAGCAAGAAGAGGTTTTCAAAAATGTTTGTTCAAATTGTTGGATATTGCAGGGCCGTAGCACCATCAAAATGATTGGGGGGCTCACCCATTGATTTATGAAAATAGCCCTGAAAAAAACTACCATTCAATACACTCAAATCATGATGGTTTTTTTTTGGGGGGGGGGGGGGAGCACGGGCTACGGGCCTGTATTGAATGCGGTTGTTGAAACTTTTAACCATCTAGCTTTTGCCAATATGAGAGTTTATCCATGATTTTGAGCAACACGAAACGAATGGACTCAAATGCATTGAAAAAATCGTTGAAATTGCTTAAATCAGAAAGGATTGGAAAATATACATGAAAAAAGTGTTTACTTACCGTGGTAATAACTGATTACTTGGTAATAAACAGAACAATTTCTAATATTATATATATGTTGTAACTTTCCATTTCTATTTTGCAGGCTGAAACAGATAGAATCCAATCGAATGTTCATGTTGAAAGGTATGCAGTATTGTTAAATAATCTTGTAAAGTTATTTAGTGTTCAATCTTGACTCAAAATCCATGATTTATCCCATGTTCACCCTTTACGAACAATGATTATCACGGGGAACTGCCATACACAAAGTAAGAGAATGGTTTCTCTTCCCATGTTTCTCTCATCTTTTCCTTGAAGTGCTTTTTAACATGTTTTTTGTATTTCCTGATGTTTTCTGTTAGCTTACCGTGTGTCTTTCCTTCTTCATTTACCTGTACTACATTCATAAACTTTTATGACAATTACTTCCTGTGTGTTTTTACAGGTAGAGATGGTCATGATGGAAAAAACGGACAGCAAGGACCACCAGGTATTATCACCACAACCATCTTTATCATCATCACCATTATCATAACCATCATCACATCATCGCCTTGTTTAAATTGATATATAGCTATGTCTATTAATGTTTGATATTACTTCCTGCAGGTAGAGATGGTCGTGATGGAAAAAACGGAAAGCAAGGACCATCAGGTATTATATATCACCACAACCATCTTGATAATCGAACAAAAGCACAATCATAATTGACATTAACGGCTACCTATCTTAGGTTCACCAAATGGTTATTATAGGTAGCATGTACCTTTATTTTTAACATTTAAATTAACAAATGTATATACTAGGTACTAAATAGATATATATTGTATTGTAACGTCATCACCATTATCATAACCATATCACAGATTTGATCATTTTGATCATAACGATTGCCATCATCGTCGTGTTTTAATTGACATAGCTATGTCTATTAATGTTTGATATTCACTTCCTGCAGGTAGAGATGGTCGTGATGGAAAAGACGGTAAACCAGGACCATCAGGTACTATATATTATGTTTATCATCATTACCATTATCAGAATTGATCATCCTTATGATCTATATCATCATTATCATTATCATTGTTGCTTTGTATTCTTACCGGAGCAAAATTATATCCTCATCAAAGTCGAACAGACGTCTGATTCTTCTGATCAACTGAAAAAAAACCCTTAGGGTTAGATCGTAATATATCATGTCTAAAACAACTCAGCTATGCCTTGTTGTTTTAAATCCTGATACAACAGTCCCAATCGTTTATTAAACACCACCTATAATAACGACAGGTTGTCAGAAAAAATATTAACAATAATTAGCTAAAGTTCTTCTTTAAACAACATATAACTTGTTTTTTATAAATGAAGTGTTCTGCATAACATGGTAGGGCCACGAGGTTCCCATGGTCCATCAGGCAAGCACGGTGCTAGAGGACCTCCGGGACGGAGTGGTGGTGGAGTCGAGTACATTCGATGGGGAAAGACATCATGTCCTGCTGGTGCTGGCTTCGTCTATAAGGGTTAGTTTACTATCACCTAATTGTTATGTATATGTATACACCTACTTGCAGTAAGGTTGTCATACAAAAATATACATTTGTTATAAAGAAAATAGAACATTAGAATTTAGTACGATAGGAATTGATTAAAAGACAAAAGAAGATCACTCAAGCTGAACTCTCTCTTTTGTCTTTTAATTAATTCCTTTCGCACTAAATCACAAATGTTCTATTTTCTTTGTGACAAATGTTCTATTTTGTATGACAACCTTACTGCAAGTAGGTGTATATGTATATAAAGTTTTCATAATTGTACGACTTTCAAAACATCACGAGTATCTATTAATTACAAATTGTACGAAAAGATTGTGCGATTTTTTATTCATAATATACTGAAAAACTAATTGGTACTCTGCAAAGTACAATCTGCGATTTAATTGTACTCCACTCGCCAAATCAAAATCGAGTAATTCTGTACAGTATATCATAATGAAAGAAACTGTTTCCAAATCCCGATGGTGCACATAACAATTACATAGTAAATGAGTTGAGGTCATTGGGGTGATTTGAAATGCGCTTCTTAATAAGTAATAGGTACATGAACATTACTAATTAACTGACGGTAATGATTTGATATGTCAGGTCGTATTGGTGGAGGGTTCGCCAACCACCATGGTGGAGGCTCCAACTACATCTGTCTTCCTGAGGTGCCGAAGTACCTGAACTACAGACCAGGTGACCAACACAATGCGTATATTTACGGTGCAGAATACAAAGTAAAAAATTACAACCTATTCTCCAAAAGCAACCTTCATAATCATGATGCCCCGTGTGTTGCGTGCCATGTCAAAAAAAGAAGCTCCAAGCTAATGATCCCGGCAACTTACAAGTGTCCCTCGGGATGGACCCGCGAGTACTATGGCTATCTGATGGCAGAGAGTCATGATCATAACCATTCTTCGGGATTTATATGTGTCGACAGAGATGCTGAAGCAGTCTCAGGCAGCCATGCTGATCGTAATGGCGCCTTGCTGTACCCTGTAGAAGGTGTATGTGGCTCGCTACCATGCCAACCGTATGTCCAAAGCAGAGAGTTGACATGCGTAGTATGTACCAAGTAGATGACATCAAGTTCTTCCAGTGACCTGACTGACTACTCAAACCTAAACCCTTGACTACCAGCATGATATAGTTACAATCATGTTGTTAAAATACATAAGTAAATGAGAAATTGTAGTGATTAAAGATAAAAAATGTCGTTAATAAACCATATGATAAAGATCAGTATGTGTATTTATTTGTGTTGAGTATATATTGAAAGAAAAAGAAAGGTAAACCTATCAAAATAAGCATAAAAAGCAAGTACTTCTAAGTGTGAAAATATTGCAACAAAACTCAGGATTTGGGTAATTCACGAATGTATTATTTACTAGGATCTTTTGTTAATTTTTAAGACTTTTTATTGACCCTATGGAAACTCTATCAAAACCCTATTTACTAAAATACCATGTACTATAGCCTAGGTATTGACAAAAACTAAGAAATAATAAGATAATCAAATCAAACCGGTTTGTATTGGGCGAATATATCGTATATCGTTTGAGATTACCATACCAAGTATTTGAAATCGTTCATATTTTTATGTACATGGAACGTTTGCCATTTATATTACACCACTGCCGACCGACCAACCAACCAACCAACCAACCAACCAACCAACCAACCAACCAACCAACCAACCAACCAATTTATCAACGTGGGATAAGGTTGCCCTTACATCCGAGCCAGAGGCTCATATATAAAACTTAAAAATTTAAGAATGTTTAACGGTGTACATTTTGTTCAGTTTAATATAAGCAAAACAAAGTTAAAGAGAAAATTAACAAGAGAATTAAAAGGAATTGCGCACCAATCTCGTGTTATTTAGAGAAAACTGTTCAATCCTGTTCAACTATAATATATGATAACCAAAATATTATGTACTGTAGTAAAGTTTCAAATAGGTATACATAATTCATCAACATCACCTTCACCAGCACCATCATCATCATCATCATCATCATCACCTTCACTATCATCACCTTCACCATCATCACCTTCACCAGCACCAGCACCAGCACAATCATCATCATCATCACCATCACCTTCACTATCATCACCTTCACCATCATCAGCTTCACCAGCACCATCATCATCATCATCATCATCACCTTCACTATCATCACCTTCACCATCATCAGCTTCACCAGCACCAGCACAACATCATCATCATCATCATCACCTTCACCATCACCAGCACCATCATCATCATCACCTTCACCATCATGATCATCACCTTCACCATCACCAGCACCATCACCATCACCATCATCATCATCATCACCTTCACTATCATCACCTTCCCCATCATCACCTTCACCAGCACCATCATCATCATCACCTTCACCATCATTATCACCTTCACCTTCACCAGCACCATCATAATCATCAAATTCACCAGCACCATCATCTTGATCACCTTCACCAGCACCATCATCACAAACAAACAAATGAACAAACAATCAAATGAACAATGAAATAAACAAACAATCAATCAAAACGAACAAATGATATACTTAATAATAATAATAATTTATTTCTTTATGGAACGCATTATACAAAGTCTCAATGCGTTTTACAAATAAAAAATACAAACTAGGAAATTATACTGGAAATTACATTAAAATATCAATTTACAGAAAAATCATATAATATACATATATTAAAAAGCTAATATAGAATATTATTATATACAAGTTGGAAACCTACATAGAAGGAGCAATTTCATTGGCTCGCTATCTCGGAATAATATGCGATACCCACCTCTGAATCTCGGAATAATGAGAAACAAAATGGCAGGCGTAAATTGGCGTTTTGCAATAGTTTCAGATGCCAAAATTGAGAGCGAGAGGTCTAATTGTTTTAGTATCCACAACTTATTGGTTAAACTTAAAAGGAAATAATAGTAACAACAAAGTACTAAAACTCGAAAAACTAGAACATTTTGTGAATGAATTTTGAAAAGCGCGCGCTACTGACGCCATCACACTATTTTTCAGTTTGATTGAGAAAGCCAGATTGAAAAACTGTTCTTGAACTTTTCTTAATTCATCCGTCGTTCTAAAATATATAGTAGTTTTAACACTAAAATTATGCTATTTTCAGCCGTTAAACAAAAGTATTGAGGGAGAAAATGGCAAAAACAGTGGAGAATTTCGATGTGTTTTGAGTACATTTTGACTTGCCTTCACGCGTCATTGAGCGCGCGCTCGGTATTTTCACTTTCGATTATCTGTCATTTTATCAAAATAAAACCATTGAAATTCTCATTTTGTGTTGAGGTTTCCTCCTTATATATAATAAAGGACTCGCGAGGACTCGCCGTTCGGTAGATATTCATTGATAATCACTTTGCCTTCGGCGAATAATTGTTAAATATGCTTGTTTATTATTCTATAATAACTAAATCAGGATTAGCACTAACCCATATTACAGAAACTCCGAAGGGGTTGAAACGTACCACACTATACCAATGATCTAAGATTCGGCTGCCCAATTGCATGTTGAATGAATTGCCTCTTGTATTAAGGATGTGCGACAGCCACAAAACATTTTTCAATGTCTAATACTATGTCTAATGAAATAAGAACATCATTTTCACTACCGGAAATAAAGCATGAAATTTACATAACAATTCACAATGGCCTGCGTTGTGAATTTACACAGTAAGAGGACCTCGAGACTATCAGAAACTGTCCAAAATCCACGTCATGTCGAACCAACCACCCGAAGGACAGCGCCCACAATAAGACCTCAGGCAGCACTGCAAAATGGGAGAGAAAGCTAGGAGCAGCTATCGTCCCACAGATACTAAACGCAGGCGAAGAACCATGACCTGAAGCGGCGCCCGGACAAGCAAACCAACAAGCAGCGGCAGGCCAGTTACAAGAACAAAATGAAGCGGCGCCCCAGCAACCTGCCGCAGCTCAACAACTAGAGGTGAAATATCATATTCACAACAACCAAATAGCATTCCTTCCCCTAAGAATAATATTTGTGCCACGTGTCGCTCTGACCCTACTGGCCGTTAACTTTACTTCGCACATGTAACCAACCCATGTGACAGCAACAAAATTTAATATAAAGTTGAATACGGCCCAGGAAAGGTTAGGAAACTTTTTAAAAGTCCAGTATAGACTAGCGTGTTGAATGCGGCCCAGTCGAGGCCAGGAAATAAATTTACAAAATCTATTAAGCTAATTAAGACAAAAGTGCGTAATACGGCCCAGGCGAGGTCTGAAAACAACAACCAACGGTGACCTTGATTGTATGCTTGTTTAACATTTTCTATTTCTCTCTCTCTCTTTCATTATCATTATCATCTCCAAGCGCATCGACACGCTAGGATGCGTTACAAATTATATCTTTTTTTATGCAATACACGGTTGCAATAGAGAGCCAGGGCCTTCAGAAAAAAATCAATAAAGGCACTCAGCGAGCGGCACTAGACAGTTGAGGGAAAAGGCAGCTTGAAACAGGGGTACAACTCTACACCCGGTTTTACTGGGTCGGGTTGTCATTTCTTCTTACTTGGCAGTTGCTGCAACCTCTGTGTTTGCCAGATGTACACACGAAAAAACCCAACACATTAATACTAGTCCTATAATTATTTCTAGAAAAGAATAGAACTCGACCACTCTGGACGCCAAGAGTTCGAGCGTACACTGGAGGGTTGGGAAGAGATGGTAGCCCGCTTCTTAAACTCCAAGCTGTGCCAGGATGTAATCACTGGAAAGGTGCCCCCAGAGATACCAACACTCTCATTCCGCGACCCCGACTCCTTCGTTGCGGGCGGATTACATAAACACGCTGACACATGGTCAAAAATCGCCATCACAAGCAACTACGAACACGCGTCAGAGGTGCTTGACTGGATCACTAGCTACATTTCTGTACATAAATTCTTCAAGCCATTCAAAGGAAACTTCAATGGGAAATACTATGACTCAAACATCCCACCCAGCGTAACGCTAGACAAAAACAAGACATGTAAGCAATTCTAAGACTTCATCGACCAGTCGCTGCTCGAAAGGGTACGCTCCTGCGCGCTAACACTTTGGGGAAGAGTCGGGGAAGTTGACCCGCCACAACTAATAATACCCCTCACAGTAGAGCCATCCAAGTCACGGTTATGCCACGACGGGCGTTACCTGAATCTGTGGATAAGGGACTGTAAATTTCTATTTTAAATTTTATACATGTAAACATTTGTGTAATTCAGCGTACGGCTGCTGCCAAGCGTTTGTTAACAAACTATCTATATAGTACCCAGTTCCCTTCTCGCCCCTCCTTATTTGGAACATGGCCAATTTCAATTTCCAGTTTTGTTTCCCATATTTTAAAACTCTGTAATAAATCTCTCCCTCGTAGGCGACCACTATCGTTTTTTTGTAGAACAATACCCACAAAATTATACGAGATACCGTGGCAAAAAAACAATATTGAGAAGAGAGTTAAGATTAGACAGTGATTCTATAGGTAAATTCATTGGAGGACGAGGGAATTCCACGTTGAATTTCACGAGAGAAATCAATATCGCATGAATCGCGGAGTCCGCGGAGCTCGTTCCGATGAATTCAGAAACCGGATGAGAGGGTATTCCACGCTAAATACCCTCGCATCCGGTTTCGTTCTCAACCAATCAGCGCGCGAGTTTAAATTGAAGTATAAGATTCTAAAACTGAATGCGTCGATATGTGGTTGATTACGAGAGTCAACTGTAGCAAATTGTCGTCGTGTTTTCGAAAATAGCGGGTTCGGTCGAGATATTTTTATAGAACATCACAATGACATGTTATCTTAAAAATGTATATTTATTAATTCCTCTTCTTTTCTCTTAAATAAAATCAGAATATGATTGTGGTAGCTATCCAAAATATAATATTTTTAAACTCTTGCCTATTATTTACAAGTATCAAATAAAGTGCCACCCTATCTTTAGAGTAAAAAAGTCTCGAAACTTGTACAAAATACAAGTAACAAGACCACATGTTTCTGTCAATCAAACATTTGTCCCCTCTCAGAAAGTCAGTATGCAAAACGAATATTAAGCGAAATGGGGAAACGTGCCCGGCTTTCAGGCTTGTTCGAGCGCTGTTTTAGAAAACAACCTCTTAGAGTACAATATTTTACACTAATAAAATATAAATAGCATTGGCAAAACACTTTCTATATAGTGCTAATACTAGTATGTAGCGCGCGGTTTGTGTTTGTACCTCATCACTGCAAAAACGACCGACTTGTTGAATAATTGTTGTTACAGATATATGCAAATGTTTTCAAACTATACATTCCGGTCACAGCTCTTGGTCAGAAACAACATTATTTGTAAATAACTGATAATAACAGTTCTAATACTGCAGTTTCATGTTATATAGCACAGCTGTTCTATTTGACAAAAAGGCGCATTTGCACAGGGATAATCTCGATTTGGAGTAAATTAGTAAAATTTCCCGAGCATAGCTTGGAATATTGCTACAACAAATACCTGTGCAAATGCGCCTTTTATCAAATAGTACAGCGGTGATAGATAACTTGCAAATGGAGTATTGCAATGCACATTTAATTGTGTTGCATCGATTTACTATGTTGTTATCAAATTAGTCGTTTTTGCAGTATAATGAAGGATGTATCGACTTAGAGCAGATTCTGTATGACTGTGAACGAACGCGGTCAAGGCTCATCAAAATTCTAGAATCATCGCCGTCAAGGCAAGGCTTGCACAAGGCACCGAACTTTTCCAATCATATCAAATCTGATCTACCGTCTCATTTGAGTAATCTCTATCATTTTTGAATGTAAGAAGAGCTAGGCCGTGTCTTAGCTTGTTGAAAAAGCCATTAAAATGGCAAAAATACATTATGAAAGGTCATTTACCTTAGATCGTTTTTCCATTGATCTAAGATCGATAAGTTAGAGTTTTTCTCGACCATATTGCGACTCAAAACTAAAAAAGAAAATTATAAAAAAAGACATTGAAGTTTTGGGTTGTTATGAAAGTTGGTCTGTGTCCGATATATAAAATTCTTGCTTTTACAAATAATTTAATTCATGTAGTTTAGTCCAAAACCTGTATAATTTAACCAAAGGTTGACAAACAGAGAATTTGATTGGATGGCCTTGGACGCTTTAATTATTAGGGCTGTGCTTCATCTGTGAATGAATTAGACGATATCTTCGTGAGAGACATCCAAGAGGTCATCTGCAGAAATAAAAAAAAAATCAGTTAGTTTGGGCTTTCTTGAAAGTGTACTTGTTAGATTACAGCTATTTCAAAAAACGTTGAATACTGAATAGTGCATTCAAAGACCGAACCGCATTGTGGGTCTCATTAATTTGAAATCAAATATACGTATAAAGACGATATTAACTCCCATGACTTGCTGGTATATTGTTTTGAATGCATGGAATGCACTAAGAATAAAATAACTATTATTATATATTTTACTTTAAACAATATTACGACCCAAAATGTAGCCTGCGTTGCCGGCAGTTATTCTTCTCTCTTTTTTCTCCCGAAACCGCAGACCGCTGGCAACGCAGGCTACCCAAAATGCATTTCGCTCTTGCAAGTTTTTTGAAATAGCTGTAGACGGGGTTTCAGTAGCGATGGCTAATCTATGCTGATCCATGGAAACAGTAAATTGGTAAACCGGCTCTAAATACAGATTATCCTTGACAAACAAGAAATAGGCTTTCCTTGACCTGACGAATGTACGTAATTTAATAGATTTAAGTTCCCTGTGCCATCTTTAAAGGTAGCCGGGCCTTTGCATTGAAGCGAGACGAACGTTGAGCTTAAAATGATAGACTTTTGTACACCTTGCGGGACAATTATTCACGTGTCTCTATCATTGCAAGCTCAACGTTTGTCTCGCTTCGATGCAAACGGCCGGCTACCTTTCAAGATGGCGCAGGGAACTGTGAAGGAGATTATTCCAGCATACACGGTAAAATTCTATCAATCTATTAATATGCGTACATGAGAACAACAAAGATATTGTCAAGTTTTAGTTTTCAAATGCAAAGAGGATGGCCCTGGTCCTGTAATAAACGGCAAAATAAAGAATACTATCTTTAAGATTAAACACTTTCTGCCTTACCTGGAATAGGGGCCACTACTACCATTTGATGAGTGTATTTCTTTTTTTCCAAAGGTGGTATATAATAAGTACAAGTATCTGATTGAGATATGACCGATAGTCCACTAGAATACTGTTTATTTTTCACACAGTTTCTATTTAATATGTCCGTAAGAGATATTCTGCTACTAAAATGTTCCGTTCGATGGAGTGATCCTTCAGATCTTGCCCGCTGAGGCGGTTTGCTCTGTTTTTCGATTTGTTCTTCAGAAGATTTCGTATCTTGAGTAGGAATAATTTGTATGTCTTGATGTAAAATATTGTTGATTCGCGGAGAGGATTCTTGAGATGATAAACAACTTCCACAGCCCATTAAAAGCCATCTTCTGGGCGGCTTTTTTTTTACGTTGTCCCTTTCTGAAGAAAAAAAAGAGTACAATGTTTTAATGATTTCAATAGCAAAGAAGACCTATGAAATTGATGAAATCCAGAAAAACGCCAGGATATGTTGTATACGTAACCACAAATCCTTACGGTCGTGCAATCGCCGTTCGCCTCGTCAACCTTTTTTGAAATAGCTGTCTTCAGGAATCATTGATATCATTAGTTGTTTTTACTACATTACGTCTATAGCTATTTCAATAAAAACCGTTGAATACTGAATATTCCTAGACCAAAATACATTCTGGGCCATGTAAATAAAGTATACGTAACATCCAATAATAATTAGTTATTTCATCCAAAACAATGTACTAGCTATAGATATAGAGAATAAATCGTACTGATATCTCAAATGTGATTTTGTATTATTGAGACCCACAATACCCTTTGGTCTTAGATTAGATTTGGTCAACGCACTATTCATAGCCTGCATTCCATTCGAAAGAATATTTCGGATGTAACGCAGGCTAACTATTCAGTATTAAGGTGGCTCGATTCAGTATTTTTACGACCTGACCACCAGTTTTCAAAAATATAATATTTCTACTAAGTAGATACTCATACTACAGAAAGTTGCTTCAAAGCACATATTTTCTTCGGTTGAAAATTGGTGGTCAGGTACGTCGTAAAAATATTGAATCGAGCCTCCTTAATTAAAAGTATTTTTTTAAACTACATAATTTACAAGCTTTGTTTCTCACCTACGATATTTAGCATACAAAGTGGGCACGTGAAATTAGACAATAGCCATGGATCGACACATTCCTTGTGAAACTCGTGACGACAAGGCACTATTCGGACATCCTGTAGAAAAACGAATATGTTATGTTACATGTGTTCAAACTGTGTGTCACGCTACCTACACATACCAAAAATGTCACGCAGTTTGCCTTGGTATAAATAATACATGGTCTATAAAACATTTCTACTTATTTCAAAAAAGGTTGAAGGAACGAACGGTGATTGCACGACCGAAGGGGACTGTGGGTCTTTGATATTGATTATTAATTGCTCGATCCTTTGTGGCAAAGTTACATTCTCGTACCCAGATCCTTCTCAGCTTTCTAACGAAAGGTCGTAGGCTCTGGGAAACCCTATAATATCAAGTGATCTGTTTGGCTGAGTGGTATAACCTACGATCTGCCAAAAAGCTGAGTAGGGTCTGGGTACTATAGTGTCAAGAAAACCTTAAATATATACACCTAATTGCAAGAAAGTTGTCATACGAAAAAAGAACATTTATATTTAGTGTGTTAGGAATAAATTAAAAGTACAAAAGAAAAAGTTCAGCTTCAGTGATCATCTTTTGTACTTTTAATTTATTCCTAACCCACTACATACAAATGTTGTTTTTTCGTATGACAACGTTCTTGCAAGTAGGTGTATATGTATATGTACAATTCCTTTCGGTCGTGCAATCGCCGTTCGCTATTCACTCCGTCAAACATTTATGAAATAAGTACATTCGCTGGGCAAATGCGAGGTGCCTATCAAGAAATAATAATTAAGACAATGTCGATGTTAATCATTAATAAATGTTTTTGAATGACGTTAGAATTATCTGCTTTTTTCATTCTTTTTTAAAAAAAATTCCAGAAAAATAATAATTATTAATTAATAATTAGAATAACTGTTTATATCTTATTTCTATATGGCACGCGAAAAGCTGTAAGTGATTATCAAAAAATAGTCCGAAGTTCTCAAAGCAATCTGCGCTCGCCATTTCCTGCGTATTTTTACTATAGCTAAAGGTATTGAAAGCACTGTAACTACTAAGGATTCTAGTCACATTTCGTCGAAATATGACAGTGTGAATTAATATTACCTGTCCATTTTTAAATTTTTCTAAACAAATAATGCATTTGGAAGTCTTGTCCGGGCACTCGTTAAGTGTAGTTGTTGAATTGGCCAAACTGCCTCCATCAATGCTTGACCTATCAAGACTGCACGTGTCACTTTGATATTTTCTAGTTTCCATCCGTGATAATGCATGTAATGCCATTCTTGTTAATGACGTCTGAAAAATAAACACATAAGTTATATTAGAATTCAGAATGCCTTGGTACGTAGAATTCATGTCGAACATATATTTGTATCAGCTACTATATAAAAAGCTAAGATATTAATGAGACGAGCTTTGGACTAATCGTCCATCCTCGGAGCCACAAGAATGACATTTACCGGTAAAAATGTTAATCCTGACTAGTTGAAAGGTATTTGTAAATTAATCTAGATCTTGTATCACCGTTCCGTACGTAAAAGCGGATGTTCAAGAAGTACTTATGTGCTCGATATAAGTTTTCAAGTCTATCGCTTTAAAGACTAATAATAATAATAATAATAATAATAATAATGATAATAATAATAATAATAATGATAATAATAATAATAATAATAATAACAATAATAATAATAATAATAATAATAATAATGATAATAATAATAATAATAATAATAATAATAATAATAATAATAATAATAATAGTAATAATAATAATTATTATTGGCTATATACAATAAAAAAAATGATGCATATATGAGGAAAGTAAACCATAAAATTTCTTATACCTCTTTTTGCTTTTGCCTCCATTTAATCTGAAAATACAAGATATGAAGCTAATGTTAAAATCATATTATAAGAGCTAAATTAAGGATTCTTATATTTAGACCGGTACACACTGGGCGATATGTCGTTGCAACACGACGCGGCAACACGTTGCGGCGACAGTTTCCCTTGTGAGCACATAGAGAGTTTTTTTAGAAATATTTGTCCCCGCAAAAAAAACATTATCCCTCTTTTAAAGACATTGAGGGACAGGACACCCCCTAACACCTTGAGAGCCCTTCGTTTTCAATTGGGATACCCCCTGACACATTTCTGGATCCTCCCCGCTTATATACCTATTTCAAAAATCATTGTCACTGCCGAAGCTACAGTCAACACTTCTATGACTGCAAAGGATGTCGGGAATATGATAACTTCACTTCAGAACTCTTCGTTTCATTATCTGACATTGCAACAACTTGTTATGGTCATATGACACAAACATTAACAAAAAGGCATGCTATAAATTTAAATTTTAAGATCAAAATATCGACATCCCCTGCAGGACTGTGAACTGCATGTAGCTTTGATTGTGACAACGATTTTTAAAATAAGGGTATTTTATAACAGCAGTGTTGCATACATGATGTACCCTGGTGTATCTAGCTCAAAGGGGCCACCATACATTATGGCGTGGATCTACAAAACGTTATGCAAACAATTTCCTTTTTTTAGAAGAAATACACTTATTTCTCAAAAGGTTGACGTAGTGAACGGTGAATGGCTAACGGTGATTGCACGACCAAAAGGAATTGTAGTTACGCATACAACATATTCTAGTGTTTTTTTTTCTGGATTGCCAAGGACAGTTTCATCAATTTTAAGCTCTTCTTTACTATATGGGGCTGACGTTTTGCCGTAAAATCGTTTACTGTCACCAACGATACGTAAATATTCAATATCAAAGATCCACAATTCCCTTCCATCGTGCAAACGCCGTTCGCCATTCACTGTCAACCATTTTTGAAAATAAGTGTATGCACCCTTTCCGAGAAACTTTGTCACCCGTGAAGTGAAAAGCCTACAAGCTAGTAGCGCAGGGTATTGTGGGTAGCCTATGTATACTTTATTAGAACGCAGGGATTTCATGGCCACATTGCTACACTTGTCAATATGTTATTGAGGAATGTCCATTTTGACTTATCAAACAACAAAATAGACGTTCCGATTCTGAACTGATCCATGATCCTTTGCGCCACTAGCTTGCGTGCTTTTCACGGGTGACAAACTTTCTCGGAAAGGGTGTATTGCATTGCCCGAGCTGTCGGGTTAAAATCATATAATAATAATAAATATCATAACTGTACCTTTAATAAAAGTATAAAGCAAATCACTGACACCAGAATAAAAAATGTCATAAAAATAACCATGTCTAGGTATTCATTAGCAGCTCTCTGTAAGTAGAAGAAATAAAACACTGATTACATGAATACACCAATACACCTAGTTGAAAGAATGTTGTCCTGGCTTTTGTAATTTATAGTGGCAAAGGAATTAATTAAAACACAAAAGAAAATAACTCGAGCTGATCTATTTATTTAATTATTCCTTTGTTATTAGATAATTACTAATGGTTCTTGTTTTCATTAAACATTCAAGAATTGTTTTTCATTTAACAATTTACCTGTGGGGTATATCCTGCCACGCCATATTGTATTCTAACTCGTGGGACTTTTTGACTAAATAAATGAAAGATACAATTATATATACACAGAGGAACATGGCTGGAAAAAGGGTCTGTATGAAATAAAAACAAATTATCTAAACTTGGGAAACATCATTCATGTGGATTCATGTACTAGAGTGAGTAAACTATTGTGAATTTAGGGACCGTTATTTTTTCAGCGCAAAGATCTTCCCGTCTATGTGGTCCCTGGAATTGTTAGTGGCGAGCAAATGCCAAAGACAAAGCCCAAAATTTGCTAAATAAGCACTCTTTACGCTTGTTGAAGCAAATTATGATGGTTGCCTGCAATTTACCATGTGCATGCTGCTTCAAGCAAACATCCTGAGAAATCTGTACTGGCGTGGTAAGCAATAGACATATTGCACGCTTATCATCAACACAATGATGGTTACTAGAGAATACATTACTGATTAAAGTTAATCCCTCTCTCTCTCTACCACAGGAATCCCAATATAAGAAGAATATTTTATTATCATATTAGATTATATACAGTAAATATTGTAAATAAAAGAAATGTATACCGGTATATATATCCATTAGAAATTGGAATGAGGTGGCTTACACCTGCTTTTGTTAAATAAATATTGTAGCAATTGTGTAAGCATAGGACCTTGCATGGTCATGTGACCTTGTCAATCAAAACATCTAAGAGTAATAAAATGAGAATCAAGGAACAAACTAAGTGCAAATCTGATATATACAAAATACATAAAATACCTACTTTTTAATAATATTCATCAGCTTCTTTGCATCTTGTCCATCAATTAAAACAATAGGTCTTTTGGCCTTTCCTTTGTTTTCATTCAGCTTGGAAAAGAAAACATTTAAAAGTTATATAGACTATGTTTAATACAGTATATACTAATCCTATGAACATTGTGTGACTGTTATATAGCTATTGTTTGTATTTTGTTTGTTTGGTAGAGTAACGTTCCACAAATTAAGCTCTGGCCACTCAAGACACTCTAATCTGCAAAAATGACCTTTGGTGGCTCCTATGGCGATCAAATGACTAGCTAATCAGCGAACAAATGAACTTTTTTCGGAAAAGCGGAACAATTTGATTTGAGTGGCCAAAGGGGCTCTTTGCTCCGAGACTCGACCATCGTCACTAATTAGCGACTTAATAGCTCGTCGCTTAGTGACTCGTCTTATTCCCTATAAAAGAAAATCAGCTCCTCTGGAACCAGGGTAGGCATGCAGGCATCCACCCTTTCAGTGTTTGAATATGAGCTATTTTCATGATGTACATTTTTACACCTATTTGATTTATCTGAGCCCATTTTATGGTAGAGTATTTAAGTTGAGAAAGCAGGTTGAGCCTAATATTAATTTGTGACTTAAATATCTGCCATAATAGCTGGCATGCAGGATGGATCCTATAGGTGTTTTATTATACCAAACAACTAATTTGTTCAAAATAATTAGTTCAATAATTCAAAGGTTGCTGTCTAATATAGCAAACTAATGGATCGCTATATGGGACGGAAATAAGGACATGTGATTGGAGGATTATTTGTGAGGTTATTATTACAATACAAATACATGTCAGTTAAATACTGCATATAATTACCTCTGAGATTGCTTTGGGATAATCAGTAGTATCAAATATAATAGCTGTTGCCCCTCTTTGCATGGCTCTTTTAGCCTAACATAAAGGAAATAAATACATTTTGATTAATGTCAAAAACACATAAAACAAATATATATATACAACCAAATAATACCACAATTTACTCATGATAGACCCAGGTAATTAGTCCACAAATTTCAGTAGGAGTGCATTATGTGAATGTGATAGCCATGCTAATTAATAAAGCAGATGTCCAGAAGGATTGACGACTATAAGGCAATATTATCAGTAATCCGAAATGCAATTACTTGCAATTATTATCTTCTAGCCATTTAAAAAATATACAGATAAAATGAATGGATCTATAGCAAACATCTCCTCATATTTCTCTGCACCATCTTATAAGGTGGTCATGCTCTAATTTGCATCAAACTAGAAAGGTAGCCGGGTTTTTGCATTGAAGCAAGACACAAGTAGCAGAGCTTGCAGTGATATAGTCATGGGAATAATTTTCCTGTGAGGTGTCATTGGATTGTCTAGATTGCCTCCTACCTTTCAAGATCGATGGCACAGGGAACTGTGAAGGGGACTGTATTTGGTGAACTCAAAAAGTTGATCATAACTTTTGTAAATTTATAGATTTGGGAGTGAAATATCTAACTGTTTTTAAAAATGTCAAATTCAAATTCAAATTTCAAAATTTGCATTAAATTCACATTATATCTTGTGAGATTATATTTTAGCACAAATACTAAAATTAAAAGCATAGCGAATTGTGTCATGTATGTTTTGGACAATATATACATTAAAATTAACAGTAATAAATTATTTTAACAGCTGTTCTAATTATTATGAGAGGCGTGATGGTCTAGTGGTCAGTCGATCGGATTCTGGGCCTACTGGTCTGGGTTTGATTCCCGGCCCGGGCAATTGCGTTGTGTCCTTGGGCAAGACACTTTATTCTCTGTGCCTCGTCTTCTTGGATAAAGACGTAAAGCCAGAGGTCCAGTCTGCTTTCACTCTAATCCTATATAAGGTGGACGCTAAAGATCCTGTTGTGCTATGTTTGCAACGAGTAGGGGATTGTCTCCTGGTACAACAGTCAGGCCTCGGAGGCATTCACTAACAACACTCATGATTGTAAACTGCTGGTTTAAAGCAGTCCAATAAGTCCTCCATATTCAAATTATTCAAATTAGTAGATTGTAAAGCGCTATGAGCTATTCGAGAGATATAGCGCTATATAAATTGAGGCATTTTTTTACTATTTTAACTTGTATTACCTTTTGAAACAGAGAGAAGCATGGTTTGTTGTGAGGGTTGGGTGGAGTAAGCTTGACCACACCCACCCAGCCATACTCATAAAGGTCACTATCATCAGAAGTGTTACACAAGCCTAGTGGATGGATCTGGGAAAAACAAAGAAATGTTTCAATATAAATTACAATCTTGATTAAAGTGGCTTTAGTCGTTATTTGTAGAACAAAAACTAACGCAAGTAGGTTTGTGATCATTTTATTCTCGACGTTTTGACGCTATCTAGCGTATAAAACTTTTTGATTTCTTGAATACTAATTTTCTCTTGAAAATGATGCTAGATAGCGTTGAAACGTCGAGAATAAAATGATCACAAACCTACTTGCATTAGTTTTTGTTCTACAAATAAATTACAATACAATTCAAAATGTCTTAAAAGTGGATCATATGCAAACACACTTAAGCATATATGCTGGTGCATATATATTTACCTTTACCATAAAACAAGTAATACAGTGGAACCCCGTTAATCCGGCCACTGAAGGGAAAGCCCAAAGTGGCCGTATTAAGCGGGTAAATTTTATAGAAAATGGTTGGTCATGCATTCCAAAAATTATTAAAAACTGGCCGCAATACCGGACTGGCCTTTATTATTAAGTGGGCTCCACTGTATATAGAATATGAGTAGCCAATCTGTACGCGATGTACAAAGGTGGGTCAAAGACGAGCCGTTGTATATCATATACAGATCAAATGCGAATATTGTATAGTACTTATGAAAGTCCAACGTTATAGTTATAAACTCTGTAATATATTGGTCTAGCTATAGTGCCTTTATCACATTAGTAGAAAACTTTAAGCTACTTCTTATATAATGCTAAAGCCATGTGCATGGGTTAAATGGCTGCGGTTTCATTTTGTACTCTGAAATTTTTATTTAAAGGTATAAAACACAAAAAAACTATTTATAGTTAATAATAATAATATTTTCCACAGCAGATCCTCATGCATAGTGGTTATTCTTCTGCTGGCACTCACACTCACTACCTCTACATTAAATATTTTTGAAACATTACTGCTCGCATTATGATTTTTGCTGAGGGAGGAACAACTGGAATACTCAGAGAAAAAAACCCTTGTGGCAGGTAGAGAACAATACATCAACCAACTAAATTCACATATGATCCGGTGCCCGAGCTGGGACTTGAACCCGCATCACAGCGGTGAAAGGCCTCAGGGTCTTATACTGGTGACTCTGCTACTGGTAACATTGTAACCCAGTACAACCTGCCGCATGGTCGGGTTGTCGGCGACTAAACCGGTTCCCCCACTAATATTATGTTAGTGAGGAGGGTGGCATTTCACCCAGCAGGACGAAAAATAAGACCTGTCAAAGGGCAGAAAAGCTAGTTTTGAGCCAACGGCCAGCATGCAAAACTGAAGCTTTGCTGAGTGATGTCAATTTCAAGCCAAAAAAAGATCAAGTGGAAGACCAAACTGGTGATGTATAACTGATATGATGCAACTGAAGAAAGGCAAAGAGGAAGAGATAGTTTTACTAGATACTGTATTTGTTAATTAGTATATTTTTCGCATTGTACCTATAACCCTAGTATTATAGTTATATTTAAGGAGGAGTAGGATATTTAATTGGGACGAAAGTTCTGTTTCCATCTCCTGTCGCAAGTATATACTCTTTATTAGTTGAAAATTGTATCATCGTGACAAATAAATAAACTAAATACAGTTGACTTTATATTGGTGATCAAAAGAGCTCAGTGGCACAAATATCTATGTGGATTGGCATGGGATCCTTTGCAATTAAACAACACATATACTTCATAGAGATAGATAGATAGTTTTATATATTGAGTATAGCTATAGCAACCTGTAGATTGAATTAAAGCAATCTATACAATTTAAAAAAAACTAAGTTAAGACGATATTAACAAAGGGAAGAGAATGTAAGAACTGATCACTATAAAGCAATAAATGTACCTAAAAGTATTACTAATATAGAAAATATAAAAACTAACACTAATGATACACTAATGATTAAAAAATTACTTATATGTAGCTCTTCCTTTGTCCTTTAATTCAATGAGACTTCTTGATATAGCTAATTCAATTAACTTTGTCGCTGAAACAAGCCTAGAGCGAAAGTGGTCATGGGATTTTAAAATTGCATGAGTTTTCAAGATTCCTAAACCGTAATTTTTTGTTTTGTTTCCACTGAGGAACACTTGCAAATACACGTTGAATGTTTTACACGCTTTGCACGCCTCATTCGCCTCGATAAAAGATATCCCACGATCCCTTTCGGTCTGACGATTAGGCTTTAGGCATTATAAATCAGCGACAAAGTTAATTGAATTAGCTATATATAAAAACCTAAGAACTATAAAACTGCATACTAGTCCTCCTCAACTCTCTGAATCAACAGCTTTAAAAACAGTTAGCCTTTTTTCTAGATTGTAATTCAATAGCACAATATTACTCATTGAAGACTTGAATTGAATCTTCAACTAGGAGAGATGATTAAATGATCATTAGCTTACATTTTTGACATTTTTAAAAAGCAAATCACATTAATTAATCTCCAGATATCAAAATTTGAGCATGAAAAAAAGAGAAAAGAAATTCGCTTTCTTTAGGATTGAAGGCAGAAAGTGTAATTACTCTTCTCCTAAAGTGTTAATTTATGATCTGCCAAAGCAAACTAAAACTAATCTAATCAACCTTTAGCTAACATACTATGTGCTTCACAAAATAGAATTCTGTGTTGGCTATAGCTTCTATATCTGTCTTTATATCAGTAAATAAAGTAAAAGTTAATCTGTCTCAAGGAAAATTCATTAAATAAGTTGAATTGGTTGAGTAACAGTTATATCACTGGAAAAATTTCAATTGATAATCCAGATGTTGTTGATCTCACCATCTGAACCACAAACCTTCATATCCCACACAAAAAATTCTAAATCCAAGCTAATAACTAGCTATTTAATTTTATAGAAGACAAAGTAGACTTAGATTAGTCTTTTCGGTCTTGTGAATTACAATTTTAAGCCTCTTTAGGTGTCAAAACTTTTGTACATGAGTATAGTCGGTAAAATAATACACATCGTTAGCAAGCAGATGTTCTTCAAATTTTCAGTAATTTAGTCCCCTTCAAAAGTACCGCAAGCAATAGAAAATCGTTTGACATCGGCTGCGTTCTCGTTTGATATTTTCATCACGTGCCAGAATTAGTCTCAAGGCCAACAGATTATAATAGTAAAGTTTTATTATTGCAATTAAAACGATCTTGCCTAGCATTAACGTAGAAGTTGGTCAAGCGAAAAATTAATAATGTTAGTTGAGACGCAATACAAAAACAACAAAAACTTGCGGTTAAACGTTTTTCAAAACGTTATTACTGTGACACAATCGTGTGTCTTAAGATTCATTAAAACTGCCTTTAATATTGTAAAGAGGTTTTATTTGTGACGGTAATAAAAGCGAGCTATCATTGAGCCCTTGAAAAGTGAAGAGCGTGTTTGCGGTGATTTAATATCTGTAATTTGACAAAATTATACATCTTATCAAAAACGACGTTCAAGTAGCTAAAGCTTTAATCCGTATCCCTATTCTTGTGAGATCTATTATTTATAAGTATTTGTGGAGATTAATGTTCCTAGGGGGTTTGTTGTGATTAGTTTTCATGCAAACAATTAAGAGATTTCAATAGCTAAAGCCGTAGCATCGAACCAACATTCTCCGAACAAAACATATTAAATTTACATCTTCTAATCCACCGGTTGATTGTTATTTACACTCAATATTACTAGGAAACATCAATAGCATGTAGGACTCTCTCTTCAGACCAATAGAGGAGCAGACTCTTAATTTAGAGTATGTTAATATTGAGCTGTTTAAACATTTACTGAACAACTTACTCTATAAAAAGGCTTGAAAAAAGAAAGAAAGAAAAAAAAATCACATATATCTATATATAATTCTTTGGTTTTGTGCCGGAACTATGGAATAAAATTTTGCGAGATTGATAAATCTATCGAGTTAACCTTACGGGTAACACAGAGTAATGCCGCCACAACAAAAGCAATCCAAATGGTAAATGATTGCATTGTTCTTGTTTTAATTCAAATCTAGCTTGCTCCTTTTAATTATATCTGTAGAGCGGCTTCAGTGCTTTTGTGATCGCCGAGAATTGTAATTGCGTTCTTTGTGGCTGTTCGCCCTTTGAGACTAAATACTGCTTCTGCTGCAATAATTTTGTACGCTTGCTGTATACGCTCTTCTATACGCCACAAAAATTTATTCACAACAAATAATTTTCATCAAATCAAAATTCATAAGACTATTAAATTCCATCTGTGAGCCATCAAAACACGAGTGCTGAGTGCCATCGTTCAACACTCTTTTAGAATTTCTTGATCAAAAATGACCAACAATCTATAGTCAAAATTACTGCGAAAACGGTAACATATATGGTAACATATAAACAAATTTGTAGTGTATTATTTTACTGGATAAACATTGAGCCATGCTTTAATCCCTCTAGGTCGCGCAAAAGTTATGACAATGACACAGATATCTGCCCGGCTAGTCTAAAGTTTGTTTGGGTATTCTACGATTGGATCTGTCAGCGAAAGGCCAGCATATAAATCCAAGAACAACAAACTCACGGCTAACACAAGTGACATACTAACATACATGCCACGTGTGACTTACTATCGATCACTGACGAGTTATTTCAATTTGGCGGCCTAGTAAAATAATTACCAAGTATAATGACAATACAATCTGTCCTTCAAAGATACGGAATAGCTATAGAAATGAGCTTAGCCCGCAAAGAAGCCGCAAATTGTTGCACCTCGGCAACTGAACTTATCAGTTCCTGTCGGAATATCGTACGTGTGTATGTGTTTTCTTCTGAATGCAAAATTTTGTTTCCGGAATGCTAATAAATTTCGACCCTAACGGCCTCCTCTTTAGAAATCATTGTCATAGTAAAATACTTGAAAATGACGAATAGTTAATTCTCAAAATCGCTTAATGCATCTTATTTTCAAGTAACTTTAAGTAGAAACGGATTTCAAACTTTCAAAACACAATTCATGTGAAACATATTACTAATTGATTGCAATCGGTGCTCTGTCACGTTCCGAATTCATTTCAGGACGTGAAAAGAACACGATCGAAATAATGTCGATTTCAACAAAAATAAACCACCTAATTATAATTACAAACTAAAAGAAAACCGAAAAAATCTTCATATTAAGATTTCAACACATTTTCGATGAGCTTCGCTGCTCACTGTCGCTAAACATTAGTGGCCGGCTAGAGTAAATATTTTAAGACCCGTCAAAACTCAAATAACGAACTATAAGATTGAGCAAAGAAATTAACATTCAAAATCAAGAGTTCGTCGTTGTAAAGTTTGGATAAATACGCCGTAAGTTTTCGTGACAAAGTTAATTCTAGCGTAATTATGTAGAAACCAATGTTGAAGCGATGAATGAAAACGATAGATGGTCTCATTAAATCGAACCGACAACAACACGATGCTCTTGAGAATATATAAGCACGGCCGTACAACGGCCAATTGGTAAATAAAAGAAATTATTACAAACTTCATCTCTGTCACTGTGCTGGGAGATACTTAAAAGATTAATGTTTGTGGACTGTTTGGAACTCTTAAGCAACGTAGCTTCCAAGTTTATGCAAACGAAGCGCAGTAACCCGTGGTTTATTTACGTTTCACCTTTCAATAAAAAATCTCTTGAGAATGAATTGATTACGACAATTTGATAGCCCTAACTTACCTGAAGTATGTCTCCTTCAGCACTAGTAGCAGCTCCAGCCTTAGAGAACGACCCTTTCAACTCATAAGTATAAGTTGTGTAATCTTGCCCAGTATTTTCGTAAATAACTACTTCGACCGAAGCGGTTTGTGTTGCTTGCACACTGGTCGAACACACGTGAAACAGTAGCACTATAAAGCTACATAACAACTGATAACCAAGCTTAAACCGGCCCATGTCGAATCATGGATCTATCTTGGATAGAACATCACCCACAGTATGACCTACTTTCACTGATGTAGCGGCTCCTACTGCCAGCACACATCGATTCCTCTGGGGGCGTCTGTGATGAACTTCACTCGTGTTCTTTTTTGTTTTTGTTGTGTACGCGCCGATGCGAGTTGACTAGAGTTGACCGCCAACCTAAGCGCCGCCTTTTCTGTCAATCATTGAATCTGTCAAAAAATAATTAAAAAATAATTAATGGTCTGGTTGCTTGGATTAACACAACTTTTTCCAATTTTGAAATTCCTATCGATCGACTGTATGTTTTCTTTCCTCAATCAATTGCACATTCATAAATCGAAAAGCTAGCAGTACGCCATCGAATTGAACAGCTCTGGATGGTCTTCAAATGTAACACATTTATATTTCGAATTCTTCTATGATCCGTTTCTCCTATCGTTTATATGAAAAGAAGTTTGTATTAAAGGCGGATCTTCAAAGCTAAAATTTATCTCAACTTATTGTGGCTCTGCTATTGCCTTGCTAATTAAATAATCCGACGGATCGTCGACATCGCCTTTCTGAAACTTGCCGCCGATTTATGACTGAGCTCTTGGTTGATATCATGAAATGAGCGGTACATCCAAAAGGCCAAGAGGACTATGTTGTTTGACTAGCGCGCTGTTTAATATTAAAATTCACAGAATGTAAATTAGAGCATATTTAATTTGTTGAAAGGAAAAGAAGGAAAAGAAATTTAACCTCGGCAAAAAGGTATTTTTGATAATTGTCAGGGGTCACTTGCATTATGGGTGTAGTGTGAGTGACTTCATTCCCAGGTTATTAACCAACAAGCTAGCGTACTTGTTAATATTTCATAATCCAGTTTTCTTTATCGAGAACCGCACCAATGAAGACTGGGAATCAATGATTGTATCGGGCGGTAATAGTCGATGTTAATTGAAACTTTGTTTCGCCGCGTTGACTCTAATATTACATGTAATATTGCACAGAAAATTCATTATTATGAGCCAAAATTAAGCGGCCGTATGACATGCGTCCCAAAACATAAATCAATGCTGTTTTGTATTGAGTTAGATCTCACATATCAGATTTTAAACAATGAAATGAGACCAGCTATAACGCCCCGACCATCGATATCATCGGAAAACTTACTAGAGGCTGGTGTTTAGTCTCTTTTTCATATAATCAGTTCTTTTTTGCGTCTGTTTGCTTGCAAATGCAATTAAAATACTGTATATAGCACAGCTATTTTGGTTGCAGTAAATATACAGGGGTCCAAAAAGCGTCATATCATTCATAAAATATAAATCTCAAAGAACAAGCGATGGATAACCACCTAAGAGTCGTAAAAGAGCCGCACTACTGCTCACAGTCGTACCCCGTAGAAGCTAAAGTGAGCCCGCAACAATAACACTAAAACACATCGAGTACTCGTACTTAGGGCCATTGATCTGCTCCGAGTGCGATAGGGAAGTGAACGAGAGCCGAATAAATCGCCAACAGAGTGTGTGTTTCCCGTATTCAATGAGTTTTTTGATATTTTTCGGAAGTTTAGCTGAGACGTCTGGTGATAAAGACTACGGGTTGGCCAGCATGTGGTAGATATTTGATCGTTCGCCGAAGCGGCTTTTTTGGAATGCATCAAATGTCCTGTTGTGTTCATTTCGACCTAGTTTACTGCACCTCTCATTTTCATTTCATACAATCGACTTTCCGTGGGTCTTTCGTCGGCTTTTAGTCAGCCGTCTGTCCGCGTCAAACTGCTTATCTTGTCCTATTTTGAAGCTAGTCATATATTTAAAAAAACAAAACAGTTTCACATCAAAAATAAATAACGTACGGAACTATAACGGAAATTTAATCAAAATCAGATCATGATTAAAACACAGGACATTTCTATAACCCAATCGGCTACAAAGCCGTTTTTAACCACTATATTTAGCCCAAAAATTTCAATTAGACATCGGAGTTAAATCACAGTCTAATAGTAATTGAAAATACAAAATTCGGGCTAATCGGCCAGGTTTCGCCAAACCCTTTGATATTAAAATAGGTTCAAATTCAAAGTTTTTTATTGTTTCCGTTGTGATGTTTGCGTTTTGAGTAAGCCGCACATCCCGACAAAAATAACCAGCCAATCACGAGCCTCGACTCATAATCAATAAAAAACTAGACGCTTTGAGGAAGCGTTCACTCGTGCCTTGGTGTGATTGAGTAACTCAGGGGTGCTTGTAATGCCCGACTGACAATACAGTATGGTCCAATAGTATTAAATGCATATTAAAGTTACGTACAGAGGGTTGGCAAAATCACTGATTGTCTTTTCCAAATATTACCCTTCCTGGTTGGCAAAAATTATCATAACCCCCAACCCCCCCCAATAAGTTTCGTCCAGATTTTAATAAACCCCTATAAGGCTATAAAACAGCATGAAATTTGTAACAACCCTCCCTATTAGCCTCCTATGCAGGCATCTCTTATATCTCTTTTCATTGGGCTTTCTGTTGTGAAGAGAAAAACTGAGCAGGGGAGGGGGAGAGGCACATTTGTCTTGCCTACTAGTGCTTAGTCCCTCTCTAGTAGCAGCACAGGAAACCCGAATCCAAATTGGATCACAGAGATGTCTGAGGAGGCTACCCCAGTATATAGCTTCTGAAAATAACGTACCCACCTCCCCCCTCGATATGAAAGGTGCCTTAAATGAAAGCCCCCTCTTCGATATGTCACAGTACGTATGGTCCGGAATATTCAGATATGCAATTTAGGGTTTTGATATTTGAAGTTGAAATTTTAATTTTAAACTTTAAAAAACTGTATTTTTTTCGGTTACTTTTACAGATGGATTCTATTGCCTCTGAAAAACAATTATCAAAACTAACATTTGAAAAAGTGGCATAGTGTATTTGTATAAGTTTGTTACAAATCGCAAAACAAATGCAACATGTCAAATAGACTGACAATTTCAGGTAACTAATATTGAATAAGGTGAACACACAAATCTGATAAATCTGTGGGCATAACATATTGGATATAAACTGCAATGGAAAAAACAAGCCATTTGATATTTCATAATAAACTCTTTATTCTTGTCAATGTTTTGTGTAATATTTAAATACAGTTTCTGTACATAGTACAACATAACAATCATTAGAATAGAAACAATACCAAAGATCATTATGCTTTCCATAGGATATCTGGTGTGAGCAAGAACACTGTTTCCTTTGTTAAGTCCAGTAGAATATAAACACATGACATGTTGTTTACAATTCTGATAAGTTGTATTTGTAGGCTTTTGATCATAATCATTTTGCTCACAATACTGCGATAAGTTTGATTCCTATTTCACAGCTGTTGCTGTTCCTTCACGAACACTAAAAGGGTTTTCGATCATATTTACTATGCTGGCCAGGTTGTTTTGCACAGCCGTTGCTGTTCCCTCACAACCAGAAGGGGTGGAGGCCATATGTAACTTGTTGGCCAGGTTGTTTTTCACAGCGGTTGCTGTTCCCTCACAACCAGAAGGGGTGTCAATATCTAAAAACAAATAATAATAATAATAACAATTAATACAGACGAATTGAGCAAGCTTAACAATGATTAAAATAACAAAATTGATAAACATATATACAATTTATAAATTTATCATAAATAGTTCTAATAATACAGAAAAATAATTATATGTAAAATTCCATGCTAGTAAAAAAACATCTATAAAAAGAAAAGTTTTCGAAATATTTATTATTGTTAAAAAAAAACGAGATTGTGCTGAAAGTGATAAAATTTAATGGAAAAAAAAATGTGTACTACCAAGTTCGTGATTTGTTCAGATGCCGGGTTTCCTCTGCCTTACGATCAAAACAACTAGGCGTCGCGCGTACAGACATGTCACAAATCACAAACTTCGGAATATACGCTTTTTTCCATTAAATTTTATAACTTTCAGCAGAATCTCGTATTCGTAGTTACTATAACAAATAATTCCAGCTTATTATTAAATTATTGTTACGAGAGAGAACGCCTCAAAGAAAATACGGCCTTCTTTGGTGAGTAAAATTAATGGCATCGTTTTCATGTTTACATCGTTTTCATGCTTGTCCGGATGGAAGTGTCTCTGGATTGTAGTATTAAACTAACAACTTATAGTAGCTTATTGTAGCTTATTGTATGTCATTGTAGGTCATGATTTGCGCCTTTTAGTAACTACGGTAATGCCCGGGGTAATGACATTGTCAAAGCGTTCCAAAGCGTTGCGTTGGAGCCGCCGATTCAAATGATCTGCCGCGAAGAGTAATTATATAATTGTTCAAACAAAACTTACCGTTATTCCTAACACCCAAACGAATAAAAAGTGTTAGTTTTTGGTCCAAATTATCCATGTTTGCAAAAACTGTGTAATGGCGGACAGAATTCCATCAGACTTGCATGGAGCATGGCTTTGGTCGGCTTTGGTCGCTTTGCCTTTGATGCAGTCATGATCCAATCTGATTGGCTGATTGCATTTCGGTCTACCAATCAAAATACTTCGTGACATCTTCGGGATTTCCGAAAGTACCTTCGGGCTTTCCGAAGTACAACTTCTGACATGGAAACCACAAAGAATAAAAATAATAAAAATAATAAAAAAACACGCATTGCATTTTAAGACTCGTGCCGGCCATAGGCCTGGGCACGAGTAATGATGACGTCGACGTTCAAACAAACTGATCATAAGAAAGGATTATGATTGCGTTGACAAAAGAAAGAAAAGGAATAAACCTCCGAGTGGCAAGAAATATATGTATATATATACACAAACGTATTACAATGTAAACGTAGAAAAAACAAAACGGATGAATCAAATACATGAATGAATAAAGGAATAACATAATTATTTATTGAATTATTTATTCTTACTTTAAAGAAAATTGGAGATTTATATTATATATGAAGATTGATATGATCTATATTAACACAGCTATTTTAAAGTAATGTTGAATACTGATTAGTGCATTCCAAGACCAAAGGGCATTGTGGGTCTCATAAATTTGAAGCAAAAAAAATACAGATAGCCAAAAGAAGAAAAAGATACAGCGCTATTTACTTCCCATATTAACTAACTTGAATAAAATAACTAAGAAAAAATAACTAATTATTAGTTGTTTTATTTTAAACAATATTAAATGCCCCAGGATGCATTGTTGTCTTGTACTATTCAGTACGCAGTTTTCATTATCAGACTCTACGTTTGTTTTAAATAGCTGCTGATACGAACTAAAATATATTATGTGAATCCTTTCGAGTCACACGAGTTAATTCTGGATGGAGAAAGCCTCTAAAACTACAAGTATTCAGGATTGTCCATGTTTTATAAGTACATTTATTATATGGCTTAAATATTTCTCGAATTCTGATTGGTTGAATTGACGCGCGGTCCATCCAAAGCGCCTTGGACCGTTTCTATGACAGCAGTCCAATTTATGTATTTTTTTCAGACCGGGAAATTAAAAACAACTTGTAAAGTATTGCAATAAATGTTGTGTTAAAGTTTTGCCTTTTCATACACCTAATTGCAATAACATTGTCATATAAAAAAGAAAATTACAAAATAGGAATCAATTAAAAGACAAAAGCAGATTACTCAAGCTGAACTTCTTCTTTTGTCTTTTAATTAATTCCTATTTTGTAATTTTATTTTTTGTATGACAATGTTATTGCAATTAGGTGTACCTGCAAAGTGGTTTTTTTTTAGCCAGTTTAGTGTGTTTATGTGTTTTCATTCATTCAATAATGGGAGAGATTTGGCGATAAAATATTTGCGATTTCGTACATCGCTAAGAAAAAAAAGCCACATAATAAACGATCGATTTATTAACCTCGCTTGTTCGGTAAGTCCGGAAAAATATCAGACCTCGGTCTTTTTGTACGGACCTCGCTGCGCTCGGGCCGTACTGTCAAGAGCTCGGTCTGATATTTTCCCGTACAGACGTCACGCTCGGTTAATAACCTCTTAGTATCCATTTGATGTTATGTACGACAAAGCTAAGGACTGTAAAATAATTTGAAATTGCCTCAACACAACGGGATCAATAGGTTCTTTGTAGGATGGTCACGTGACCTTGTAAATTAAAAAATCCGCTATGAGTAGCAAAACTCGAACGAGAATGTCCGGCAAAATAAGCATTATTCGATATATCTTAAAAACAGACGGTACATACTATTTTTAAACTCACATAAAATTAATAAGAAAAATTAAAATTAAAATCAACTATTTGTCCAAGTGGTTGGGGTGTTCGTACTAGGGTGTTCGCAAGAGAAATGTCAAAACCTTTCAAAGACTTTCTGAGGCATATGTATAGTGCGCTATAAAAGAACTTACTATTATTATTATTATGCATGTGATCGTGTGGATATGCAGGGGATCGTGTTTGGAGAAGGGGGGGGGGGGGGGGGGGGCAGCAGAAACGGCATGGCATATTTAATAGTGCAACAGCCCCCTCTCGATATATAATGAACAGTCCGGCCCTTATATCGCCGGAGAAATATCGAACTCGCTGCGCTCGATCAATCGTGCGACATGTGCGATATATTTCTCAAGAGGGTCCTGAAGGGGGGGTCCGAATCCCATTTCCCAGTTTATATTTGGAACAAATCCCATAATCCCATAATCCCATGAGTAAAATCACATAATCATCAGTTTGGCTTTCAATCCCAGTTTTGTTTTCAATCCCATTCCCATTTTCTATTGTTCTTTTATTTGTAAATCCCAGTCCCAGTGCATCAAAAACCCATTTTCCCAATCAAAAAAGGCCAATCCCAGCTCCCATTTTACCCCTTCAGGACCCCCTCTCAACACTCGAAGATCAATTTCGTATCTCCGCATGGAGTTTTCCACTCTTTATGCGGTTTTCGATGGATTACAAATACATAGAAAGCTCCCCGTGATCCTGGTCAGGTTAGCATTGACGCACTAATGATTTGCCGTTAACAAAGAATAGAAATACCTAGGGTGTTATTGCTGCTCTTTGATTAATTAGCAAACAAGTAAGCCTCAATTGTTTGCTAAAGAGCAGCAATAACACCCTAGGTATTTCTATTCTTTGTTGATGCTTGCATTCCCTTCCTTACCACGGACTGTATTACATACAAAAGAATATATCATACGCTATCGAGGCTAAGGCTGCGCAATGAAGAACTCGAAACTGGAGTATTGTATAAAAGCGCGTAACTCAAAAAATAACCTTTCTCTCATCACTGTATGACAGCGGTTAGCATTGCCTCCTCCGTAGGCAACTCCTGAGTCCGAAATAGTGAGTATGGGATTCCCGTGTTGAAAATTAGAAGGTTGCAAAGCCTGGTGACGAGTCCTTCTTCCTTTCTTCCTCCCTCCTCCCCCTACAGTCAGGCAGTCATCTTTTGCCATATGGCACAGGAAGCCCGCGTCGTTCTTCTGCCTTAGTTGAAGGAAGCTACGGTTGGTATGATTGTGACCTTTATTAAATCAAGGTTTTCTTATATTTATTTTAGTTAATTTTTATACATTTTATATAACTATGTAAAGCGCTTTGGGCAATTCGTGGATTTAGCGCTATATAAAAGTTTATTATACAACGGAAGTTCGATGGGCGATGCCGCTGAGAATTTTATCGCGGTCTCTCTAAATTGACTGTTTAGGAAACTACGGTGGCCTGGAAGCCCCTGGAAGGGACTCAATATTAAGAGTAAGTAAGACTGAATTGAGAGCTAGTAAGACTTAAATAAAAAGATATTCCAAATGTACCTCCTAACAATTATACCACAGGAAGCCCAACCGTGCTTAAAGAAAGAACTAAGAAATATTATTTCAATATTAAAAAGAATATTTCATTATTGAAAAAAATAGTAATTCGATACGCTATTGAAAAATCCTCAATAGAATAGTTGGGCTGCATGTGAAAAAAATAATAAAAAAATCGTTTTTAAAAATATCCTCAGAGTAATAGTTGGGCTCCCTGTGGGACCGTAGGCACCTGAACGATTTGGTACCAGTCAGAGGTTACTAAGCCATACAACGTGGAGCAGCAAAACTGTGGTTCGCTTGTAAGTGAAGAGGTGTTTTTACTTGAGTTTTCCACTCAAAAACGTTTCTCAGATATGTAGAGAAGAAGTCCCTTCAATGTTCGGAAGTTGTTTCATTATTTCAGAAGTTGCTTTGATGTTTTAGCTGATTTAAAGGACCCCGAAGTGCGCTGTGACAAGGCTTATTGCAAGACGATATTTGCAAGCCAATGCAAGGTTAGATATGGCGGTATTACTTATGTTATGTGTTTGTCTTTCAAAAGTTGTTTTGTATTCTTTTAAAGTATCATTGAGTTGTTAGTATAAATACTTTCTTGAGTCGACACGATTGAGTCACACTCTAAAAGTTGATTTTATCAATTTAAGAAACGCATTGTCTAGATACAATATGTTGCCAAGTTTCGTGACACTTCAGTTTGTAAATACTATATCTTCTCTACAGAGAAAAGTAATTTTGTCATACAAACGCTAATTTATCAGGTAAAATAATGATGCAGACATTTTGTTCGAAAATTTTAATTTGATAAAATAAAAGGAATATTTCGACGGCAACTTGGGTGTCCAGTTTCGTGACCGCTTGCCTGACACGTTTTAAAAATAGGCAGTCTAGGACTGCATGAAGCTACTGTTTTAAGTAGCTAAATATAGATATAAAAGAAATAAAAATTAAAAGCAAATTAACAGAGAACTGCTGATAACGCTTCAGAAAATTATATTTAAGAATAGCGAAGAAAAAATGATATTACAAAGCTATTCTAAAAATCTAGTGACAATATAGGGACAGTAAATAAATGAATGAGAATGAATGAATAAACAAATCATGTACTAATGTTCAAGTATCACAAGTAGTGTGTGTTGTATGATTCAAGCCGATGAACTTACAATTTTTACATTGTGGTTTGACTAACAAAATGACTTTCACCAGGTATAATAGTAGTCTGTAGTAGTCTATAATAGTCTTTTTAATACTGAATTGCTATCATCATATGAAATAATAATGGTTGCAAGAGTTAATTGATATAATAAAAGTAATACGAGACAATACATTACATAATAAATATATCAATCTTATATATCTAGACAAAAATATGATAGTCATGCAATAAAATGAAAGATTTTGCTACAGGTTTCAAAAGACGCTTGACACTTTCTATGAAGTATATCCCAGTTTGCAAATGCAAAGTTTTAAAAAACATTGGAAATAGAACAGTAACTTACCTCTATAAACGACTGTCAGACGGTATTCGAGCAGTATTTATCAAGAGTATTCAAGCAAGAAATGCCTTTCCAAATAGCATATACATGTTGACTTGGTTAGCTTTATCAACATTTTAAATGTGGTGTTGAGTCACGATCAAGTAAATACTAGAGGCAATAATTCAAGGTACATGGTTTTTTCTCACGTCCGCCATTTTGTTTTCAACTCAAGCTGAAAATTTTGCGCTTGAGTAATGGTCAGTGTTACAGTCACCCTTGTTTACACGCACGATGACATAGAAGCTACGCCCACATATATGGAGGCAGTAGCTTCAAAAATGCATTGTTTTTCAATACGTTTATTGATTCTCCCTAGAAAGGGCTGTTCAGAAACAATCTACAATGATAGTTAATTATTAAATACAAAATACATTTCATTATTAAATTGTAGTATTAATTAAATATCAAGCTTATGGCTAATTTCTAATGATATTTCTCGAGTTACGCTCTTCGAGTTACGCGCTCTTCAAGTTACGCACTCTTCAAGTTATGCGCTCTTCAAGTTACACGCTCTTCAAGTTACGAGCTTGGACACGCCCATTATGCTTAGACAACGCCTATTTTGACATATGCGCATAACTTGAACTTGAAACAGTGAAACAGTATTTTCTAGTTATGCGCTCCTGTCATAACTCGAACTTGAAACAACAAAACAATAATTTTGAGTTATGCGCTCACGCTCTTATCGTTAACATTGACAAAACACTTCAGAAAAAGTTGAGTACAGTTTTGTTTTTATTACTCAGGGTTTGTACGGGTCCTGGAAATCCTGGAAAGTCATGGAATTTCGTATTTTCGTTTTCCAGGCCTGGAAAGTTATGGAATTTTGTTGAGGGTCATGGAAAGTCATTGAAAACAATGCTTATCCTGATACTAAAAATATAACTTCTATTCCTTAAATAAATATGAAACTTTTTGATAATTATTGTTCATGGAAAATAATGAAAAAGTCATGGAAAATAATGAAAACGTCATGGAAAAAGTCATGGAATTTTGAAGCTTTAAAAAGTACGAACCCTGTTACTATTTACTACAACAAACTGGTTTCATTTACCAAAATATTGCAAAGCTGGTACAATCTTATCTGGTTTCGTGTTTTAAAATACAAATAAGCATATACTTGTTTCGCATATTAAGGTGCACCTGAATCCAAATTGTACAATACTTTTTTGAAATCTATGGCATGTTAAAAGAAAAATAATACAAATTTTTTTTTGAATTGGTTAAATTGATGAATTTTAAAACACATTTGAATTTCGCGCTCTGGCTAAATTTTGGGGTTCCTTCTTCAATTGGAGGACTGGTTCGAGTAATGTGTCAAAAGGTACCTAGACAAACGAACAGTAAAGGCTTCTTAGTGACACATTGTTTGTTGACGCAAAAAGACCTGAAAGATCTTACAATTTTCTTAAAACAATCCACAATTACCAATAGAAAGACATATCAATCCGTAGTACAGACCCAACAGAAAGTTCAACACAGTTGTTTTATGAAGATTTACAGGAATTTGAAGGTGAAATAGAAGACTCGGAGATTCAACAACATTACTTGGCGAAACAACCGCAATTATTAATATGCTTTTCAACACAAAATGGTTTTGGTTGTTAGCTGTGTTATTGCGCATTAAGAATATTACGTTGTAGTTCAGTATTTTGCAATTATTAGTTATTAGGATCACATTAAATTAACTTCAAATGTGTTGTTTCTATTTTAAAAATAAGATCAAGTTTGGATAACGATCTGTGTGAAGTTAACTTATTAGCATTGAAGAGTCTGTGTGGTATCAGATTTATGTTTAATTTGATGAGCTTTAATAACATAATATTACCTTATACACTTTGTTTGTTTTCGTTTCATATTTTAAAACAAAAATAACATGGGCAAATCAATTTTTATTACTGGCGAATCATCAAACCGTAGCGGCTTGCAGTGTAAAGTTGAAATCACACAACACTGAACACCAAGCTTATCTCTTTATAACCGAGGAATCGGTGCTTTTTCATGACCAGGCAAAGGAGTATACCTTATAGTAAAGTCTTCTGGACGAAATTGCTTCGAACAGGTCCAAGAACCATTACTAGGAACAAATTGCTTTCTTTTCTTGTTGATGAACTTTGCCCAATTCCTTCGCCGCCTTCTCTCTTCAGGACCATTTGTCATCAAAGAAAGGAATCGTATATAAATTAAACAAACTCTTCTTGGAGTTTGGAGTATTATTACAACCCCAGATGATACACAATTTTATCATTTTTCATTATTAGCGAAATCTAAGCGGTTTTTCATGAGATATAATCACAAAAAATGAAAAACAACAGCATTTCTCCTAAAAGGCTACATAATGATATTTTGAGTTACATTCGCATTTTTCATTCTCACTTCTGGTAAATGTTCAACTTCCGGTCGAGGAATATTTTGTACGAATTCATACCAGCTCTTATAAAGAGGGGATAAGGTATATCCAAGGCAAAAATTACTTCTCTGGGAGTAGGTTTAGCAGCGTACGCTGAGCTTGGCTCACTAACTTTAATTTTTCGTAGTTCTTGAGCTTGAATTTTGCTGTAGACGTCAGACATTTTGTTATTCCTTCTTTGAATATTGTTTAAGATTTTGGTCAACACATGGATTTAAGGCTAGGCTACCAAGTAAACCTTTGAATTGTGGGATACGAAATGGCTGAGCACCAAAACATTTTGTGTTGTGAAATATTTTGTCCTTTTTGGCCTTCGATTCCAATGTTACTTGGCTATTTTGACTCATAAGATATTGTATATTTTAATATGCAATTGCGAACAGTATTTTCAGGAAAATTGAGGAAGTTTTGGGACTTTTAGGAAGGATTATGTCTGGACTTTTGAATCGAACGATCGCAAACAAGAAAAACAGTGTAATCAAGCAAGAGGAGCAGTTTGCTTTTGTGCTCTGAGACATATTTTCGAGGGAAATATGTCTGAAATGAGCCGCATAAGGTAACTATTGTAGGAGAATGCGAACAGGATTTTTTATAACATTTCTCTGTTATAAAATTATACCTCAAACATATTTCAAGTCCAAGTCAGGAAGCAGCGCCCATGCTTCGCAGCCATAGTGTATTGGATTTCTAATAAGCCACACATAGTTGTCTCTTGTCCTCGAAGACATCACACCTTTGCAGACGTCACAAAGGCCCGACCCAGGCCTAATTGAGGAACCACGACTTTTTGAGGCTGTCGCAAATTTAGTATAAATATATTATTTTAGAAAAATCCCCAAAAATTAGCCTTTAGTTGAAATTCAATTTTGTTTTTACAAAATTTGTTTAATATCCTTTTATACATGTGGTGTTTAATTTGGACTGCCTCAACGCTAGCCTATCACTATGTTTTTTTCTTTGCTGAACTTTCATTTTAATATAACACGATAAATAGGGATTTATAAACTTGCGTGACCTATTTTGCATATACATCCAAGTTTACTTGTTCAACTTACCAAGGCACTTTTGAAGACTAAAGAGAAATAACATTCAGCAATTATTTCCAGATAAGTTTTTAACTTGCTACCAGAGAAATATTTGAAAATTTGAATATAAAACAAGACAAGTGACCCACAGGGCTTAAAATAACGGACGATGATGACCGGCTAGACGGATTTTAGCTTGGACATTTCGTGACATGACGAGCTTTGCACAAGAGAAAAATAATCTCTAATCCCTTTCTGAGCGAATAGATCGCTCATAAGCTAATTTACATTTAAATTTGAGCCACGAAATGTCATCCTCAGAAGTGTGAACGAAGTGTGATGTGTCATATCTTATCAAACATTTTAGACACTGATTAAAAATACGGATAAGCATAAAACAGAAACCGCAGTAAAATATCAACAAACAATGTAGTGTCAGAAATAACTCTGCCGAAATCTGCCTGAAATAATTGGAAATTGTTCTCAACATAAACACAGTAATTGTATTTAACATAAGATTTATTATCCTTACGAGTTAAATGTTTAAACGACTTTAAATATTGTTTAATTAAAAATGTAAGCTGGAAAACTTGATTTATAACGAAAGTTTATAGCTACTAACAATACATATTTAACATTCAATAAAGATAGTCTTTAAGTCTGCCAAAGACGGCCGCGTTGCGGGGGTTTCGTTTAGGCACCGGTATACTAATGTTGGTACTTCAATTTTGCACTGCTGTGCAACAAAAAAAATCATTTTCCCAAAGGAATAAATATCGCTAGCAATGCTCGGTGCCATTAATCCTTTAATGACCTCTGGTGCAATATAGTGGTCTCCAGGGTCGGGTCGTGTCGGCCTTTTTCTAGATAGTTTTATCAACTGACTACAACCAAAGTCAATAATAACAGGGTTGTAGTGTACTGCATCATCTGCAACAAACTTTTCTAGCACAACATTGTTTGCTTTAATGTCATTGTGGAGAATGCCCCGATTGTGTACATGCTCTAAGGCATCAGCAGCCAAACTGAAAATCTTAAACCAGGATTGCTTATCGGGTGGGCTTCTTTTTTTGGCAGCTTTGTAGATTGTTAAACTAGAGTAGTTTTCTTCACCATGAAATAAAAGCACTATTTGGACTGGTTTTCTACTTGTGCATGCTCCAAATAAGAATGGTAGGCCCTTATGATCCCCAAGATTCTGTAGGATAGAGGATTCGTATTTGGCAGCTTTCTTTAGATGCAATAGGTCTTTTCTTCCACTGTCGTCTTTGTATTGTTTTACGACAACAACAATGTTGCGATACCTGGCGAGATAGCATAATCCAAACGTCCCTTCTCCGATTAGTTTAGCTTCGTCGATACTCTTTATGAGATCATGATCCAGCTCTTTTACAGCAACTTTTGTTTTTATTACGGTTGTGTCTTTGATTTGCTTTGGATTTGTCACTGGAACTGGTTTACTTTTTACTTGCTTTGGAGGTGGTGGTCGTCCAAGCGCTGCCTCTACTATTTGTATTCCACGTGTGTTACGTGGCAGAATTGAGTTTTCAAATGATTGCTTTTGAGTAGCGCCACCGAACTGAGTACCAGCATCTTTGCATGCTTTGCCACTTTTTTCTTTACTTTGCATGTCAGCTATTTCTTTACTATAGAGTTTAAAATGCCTTTCTCGTCGCTCAATTTCGTTTGCTTCAAGTTGTTTAGCTTTCTTCCTGGCCACCCATTGTTTATGTTTCAATCTTTTGATCCTCTTGATTTCTTTTATGTTACGCTCTTTATCACCAATTTTGTTATCTCTGCGATCTTTGTCCATGACAAAGTTGCAGTTTTATAGTTTTAAAACAGACTTGATTCAGGTATAAGTGTCGTCGTATTCAGTGAAATTGACATTTGATACTCTATAAATTGATTCAATAGATCGTATTGTTTCACGTGGCGTTGCTTGTTTGTTTTATACTTTGCTCTCAGTGTATACACTCTAGTTTTTCAAAATGGCACCCTCATTCAGAGTCTCGTGTTCGATCTGCCTAAAGCATTTTACTACTGTGAACACCTTAGAGAAACATTATGAAAGGAGTCACTCTCGCCGAGTGAATAGTTCCGATTTTGTTGAATTCAAACAAGACGGCGGCAGGATAGTGGGGGTACCGCGAGGCCAGAAGATCAAACGTAGATCGACAACGTGGGCCAACTACTGTTCTTGGATGAAGACGGTTTCAGAAAGAGTCAACAACACTCTCCATCCTAAAGCTAAAGGTAGAGTTGCTTGTTCATAGAGTAGCTGTCAAATAAACAAAGTTGTTAACATGACAGAAATACTTTACTTTTAGGCAAATGGAATACCTTAAATATGCCACACACGCCCGTGTCGTATTTACAAGAACTGTTGTGCATGAGGAATCTTCGAGTAAACGGGGTTCGTGAAACTAGCCATTGGCGTCCTCCAATGATGAGGCGATCTGTTCTAAGGATTTCATACAAAACAACTTGTATGGAATCTTTTACACAGTGCTTCAGTGTCGCAGGCACTACGATCAAGACATCTGCCCATTTTAGTGAAGAGCGAGAGGTTCCAATCGAATCCAAAACTGACGTTGTACAAACTGCGGAAGATGTTATCAGACTGGCAATGAGGAAAGAGGAAAGCATCAGTTGCTCCTGCGAGTTGAAGATTGATCCTGGGCAAAAGCCATCAAGGGAGCTCGAGTTGATTTGGTGGCCAAATATTTACGAACATAGCGATTATGGAAAATTAAGCCTTAGGTTTTATGTTGGCAGGGTCCAACGTTAAAACCTCTACAGTAAACACCCGCTTGCAAGGACCTTGTTATTTTTTTTTCAAACAAGCCTAAAAAATTATTATAAAATCGGTGCTTAGAAATATGTTAGGCTATTTGGGCTAAACAGGTTCTTATTAAACAGATTCTTATTTAAAATAACATATTGAAAAATATTGACACAACAAAATGTTTATACAAGAATGACTTTAATTATGTAAACTTTAGTAGCTTTGCTTGTGATATTTAAAATAAAAACTAACGCAAGTAATGACGCTGGATGGCGTCGAAACGTAGAGAAAAATAAACTTGCTTACGTTAGTTTTTATTTTAAATATTTAAAGTCATTTTTGTATAAACAGTTTGTTCAAATTATTTTTAAAAGAATGAAAATTGTTTTCTTGGATACACCAAATTGCAACAAGGTTGTCAAACGAAATTTAGTAATTGTAATTTAGTTTAGTAAGAAGAAATAACAAAAGAAAGAGTTCAGCTTGAATGACCTTATTTTATCTTTTAATTAAAGCCTTTCCAACTACATTACAAAAGTCAGGACGTTTTTTGCAATTACGTGTGTTTCAAATACCTTTACATTTTAAATACCTAAAACAATTGAAATAAGAACACTTCAATTTGTTTTCAATTTTAGCCTTAACCTTAGCCTTGGTTTATTTTAAGGCAGACTTACACTGTGGGTTATTTGTTTCTTTTGTATATAAATATAAAAGTTGTTATGTACCCGTATTTAATTAAATTATGCTAAATACAAGCCTTTCAGCATGATATTATTTCATATATATATCATTATCAATTATACACTTTTACTAATATATCCTATAATACTAATATATATCACTAAACTTTGACCCAAGTAGACACCCGGTGACAGAGTACTGGTCACACAGACATACAGATGAACAAGGCATCCAAGCATATCTGCTGTCTACGGGTCTGAATTATACACTATTACTAATATATCCTATAATACTAATATATTTCACTAAACTTTGACCCAAGTAGACACCCGGTGACAGAGTACTGGTCACACAGACATACAGATGAACAAGGCATCCAAGCATATCTGCTGTCTACGGGTCTGAATTATACACTATTACTAATATATCCTATAATACTAATATATTTCACTAAACTTTGACCCAAGTAGACACCCGGTGACAGAGTACTGGTCACACAGACATACAGATGAACAAGGCATCCCAGCATATCTGCTGTCTACGGGTCTGAATTATACACTATTACTAATATATCCTATAATACTAATATATATCACTAAACTTTGACCCAAGTAGACACCCGGTGACAGAGTACTGGTCACACAGACATACAGATGAACAAGGCATCCAAGCATATCTGCTGTCTACGGGTCTGAATTATACACTATTACTAATATATCCTATAATACTAATATATTTCACTAAACTTTGACCCAAGTAGACACCCGGTGACAGAGTACTGGTCACACAGACATACAGATGAACAAGGCATCCAAGCATATCTGCTGTCTACGGGTCTGAATTATACACTATTACTAATATATCCTATAATACTAATATATATCACTAAACTTTGACCCAAGTAGACACCCGGTGACAGAGTACTGGTCACACAGACATACAGATGAACAAGGCATCCAAGCATATCTGCTGTCTACGGGTCTGAATTATACACTATTACTAATATATCTTATAATACTAATATATTTCACTAAACTTTGACCCAAGTAGACACCCGGTGACAGAGTACTGGTCACACAGACATACAGATGAACAAGGCATCCAAGCATATCTGCTGTCTACGGGTCTGAATTATACACTATTACTAATATATCCTATAATACTAATATATATCACTAAACTTTGACCCAAGTAGACACCCGGTGACAGAGTACTGGTCACACAGACATACAGATGAACAAGGCATCCAAGCATATCTGCTGTCTACGGGTCTGAATTATACACTATTACTAATATATCTTATAATACTAATATATTTCACTAAACTTTGACCCAAGTAGACACCCGGTGACAGAGTACTGGTCACACAGACATACAGATGAACAAGGCATCCAAGCATATCTGCTGTCTACGGGTCTGAATTATACACTTTCTGTAAAATAACTATTTAAAATCAAACATTTTAATTTGATGAGGCACATGGTTTATGAGAGCACATAGCATGTGTGTTTTACACAGCACGTGGGTTTGCATGTTGATTAATTTGAATTTTATAAAAGAAATAGAAAATTGCTTTCTATTTCACTCATGTTCTGACAACCCTGCGTGCTTTATAATGGCACACAGCATGCGCACACATTTTCTATTTCATCATTACTAATGATCCTATAATACCAATGTGCTATTGTTATTCGTTCGGAATTGATGCAGGTCAAGCGAAATGGTGCATGGATACCTATGACCAACTGAGTATCTGCAATATCAGTTGGACTCTATGTTTATCCATTTCAGAATATGTCCATGAAATGTTATTAACAGCACTCACACCATTGAAAAGAAAATCCCTGGCAGCTAAAATAACTCCTATTCCACAGCTTCCAGATCCAATATTGGAGTTGTTACCATAGTTAAATTGCATGGGCATACCAAAACGGGAAGGGTGTGCTTTGGATGACCAAAAGCTTGAAGCAAACATTGATACAGGGTAGAGGTTTTTGATGATGTTCAGGCCATCACATAACAACTCGAGCATCTTCAGTGGGACTGCCATTTTCATTCCATCATCAAACATAATTTGCTTGCTGCATAAGTCGACATATATCAAGCCCCAGTGTTTTTCCTTTTGAAAGTGGACAGGGACCAAAACCTGTGAAATGCCTTCAATTTTGGATGGTGTAATGATTGTTTTCAATCGTTCTTGTCTGAATGTATCATCAGGACTCTCCATCCAGAAGAAAAACTCTGTTGGTAGATACAAGGTGTTATTTTTCCCCTCTTTTGCTGCATCTTCTAGAAATTTGGTTATGGAAATATCAATAACAAAGTTGTCAATGTATCGCTCCTCTACGAGATAAGACAAGTTCAGAGCATCTATTGATTTCCCTTTACATTTTAGGATGGGTTTGTACGGTACAGTGTGCCATAATGCTTGCTGTATCAATTGCTTATTTGATCTTGAAACTTTGATCTTGTCAAGCCATTGCTTTTCAATTGCAACTTCGTTCTTTGTGTTGCTTACTCTCTTGTATATGGCCTTAGCTTGAGGTGTGGTCAAGGAAGCCTTAGGTATTTTATCAGCCATGGTTGACATTTCCCATCTGGTTGCTGAAGTTGGAATTGTGTGAGGGCTTGTCACAGGTTTGGATGGTGGTGTCTCGGGTGGTGTAAAAGGTAGCTGAGGTTGTGTCGCAGGTTTGGATGGTGGTGTCTCGAGTGGTGTACTGGGTAGCTGAGGTTGTGTCGCAGGTTTGGATGGTGGTGTCTCGGGTGGTGTACTGGGTGGCTGAGGTTGTGTCGCAGGTTTGGATGGTGGTGTCTCGGGTAGTGTACTTGGTAGCTGAGGTTGTGTCGCAGGTTTGGATGGTGGTGTCTCAGGTGGTGTACTGGGTAGCTGAGGTTGTGTCGCAGGTTTGGATGGTGGTGTCTTGGGTGGTAATTGGCTAGATAATTTGCTTTCCCATTCTGCATGATTGTAAGCAATGATTCCAGATGTTATATTTTCTGATACAACTGTTCCTTTCTTGGTGTATTCATACTCTAAACAATCTTTTCCAAACATGCTGGTAAAAAGTTCATCTACTTGTTCAATCCATTTGATTTTGACTTGAGTCCATTTGGAGATATCCATGTTAGCTGCCTTCCAACCACAACCTCTGTAGTGAAAAGTTTTCTTTCCTTAAAACAAAAAAATATACTCACATTCATTATAAGTAATAACATTAGAAATCAGGTCATTAGTGGCCCTGAAACTCAACTTTTTGAGGCTTGAGGGGACATGTAATTACATATCACCTGAAAAGTCATGCTAATAGATAATATTTTGATTTCCAAGGCTTGTCATCATGTAGCTGCACGACATATCTCTTGAAGTAATTATCACAAATAATTAAATCATTATGTAGTATACATTTACACAAAACTACAAAAACACTTACCTTCATTCATGCAGTTCACAGCCTGGCGGAAAGAATATCTCAGCTCAAGTAGGTGGGTGGAATACCAATGTGTGAGTATCTGATCCACTTAAGAAAAAAATAAATAAAATTAACAGAACCCCACAGCAAACTTGAATCTTAAATAGTTCTTAATATAATCTCAAAAACAAGTCAGTGTACCCTCTGAGAGAACTAAACTTAATAATGATTGATAATAAATATTGTTTATATCAAACATTGACGCAGCCTATATTAGTTTAAATGCTAGTTTCCATTAATATTGATTAATATGTATTTTATATTCAATTCAGTTCTTTACAATTAAGTGTATACTAATACATTTACTTTTGTTTTTCAGTAAAAAGATTACATCAATTAATAATCAAAGTATATAGAGTATGTTTTTAAATGTTTACTCACATGATGAAAGAGTTTTTGCATCATGATTTGTTGCTCTTGAAAACAACAGACGATGAAGTTTATGTGAAGCTTCAAATCCTTCAAAAGATAAATCAGAAACAGCATATGAATAAAAGAAACTATAAATATGACATGTATCTTATACATTATGTAACTTCATCATGATTTAAAAAAATGAATTATATGTAACGGTAAATTATTACATAATTCACTTAAAAAAACATTCTCAAAATAATTTCTTACAAAACTAAGTGCTTTGTATTTTACTAGGGTTTTCAAACACTGAAAACATCAATAAAAGCATATGTACTTACAAGTACTTAATATGCTTTTTGTATTTAAAAATCCCAAATAAACTATGTCTCTGTTTCAAAATATTACTGAAATTTATGTATTTGTTACCTTGTCCTGAATAATGATACATGGAACGAAATTGCCTAAGCAGCATTGCACTATGGTCAATTGTTAAATGGCCTAAAGAATGAAACAATTCATAGCAAACAGTTAATATCAATTAAAATGAAGGTTTTGAAATTTATGGAGAAGAACAAGTAACCCAGTAAATTAAATATTGTAAGGAATTTCAAATGAAAGAAACAGTAATAATGAAATACATGCAGTTAATTTGATTAAAGTCAATTACATTGATTGCACAAAGTACTTTCATATGTAGCTTATAATAGATACTTCAATTATGTAATTCTCGATAATTTATTTTGAATTGTATCTATTAGGTTTTTTTTTTTAAATAATTCATAAAAAAAATTCAGATCAATTATATCATTGTAATTATCAAAGGAATAATTTCTACGTTTACAGCCTTGCCAAATAATTAACCATCATGGTAAAATTTGTATTTGCCAATGTTTAATTTATCAAAAATTGAAGATCTATATTTCTATTGAGCGAGTTTGAAGAAAGACATTATTACCATAATCCCCTGTACCAAGATGTACACCAAACAACTTCTTGAGCAAGAATCCCCATTCTTTACACTTGTAAAAATAATAATATACTGTCAGTTCCTTAGAGTTCAAAAAGAAAAGAAGAAAAAAACAAAGAGATGGAAAGTTGGAATTACTCATTTGAAAAAAATGTATACATATAACAATTGAATTGAATGCATTGAAGGCTTGTTGTTTGAGAAAGAAAAAATTCACATGTTCATTGTTTTTGGAAAAGTCTACTTTTTGCAGACTCTAAAGTAATATATTTTCAGCATAATTGTTGGCTTAAGAGCGAGTCCGTGTGAAAACCATGCAAAATCGAAAAATGTGTCTACAACGGGTATCACCGATTTCTTTCATTTTTGGCCGAGATATGTATTTTAGTGTAAATATTAACTGTGTGCAATATAAAACAAAAATATTAAATTCTCTAGCAGATATCGAGGTTTAAGGGAATGTAGTCAGACAAACGATAAAAATTGCTTGAAATTTACACCAACTTTACAAATCAATTTCTCTAAAAATATAGCTTTTTTCTTACCTGGAATTCGTACAGACCTACTACAACATATAATAAATACAACGACAGTATCAAAGTATCAAAAGATTTATTTAAAGAAAATTTTTGCTTATTTACATATCAGGCTATGAAATCTATATTTTGAGTATGCATTCTTAACAATTCGATATACAAGATCCGGCAACTTTTTAAAACCACAAAGTTTGACTTTTATGTACAACTGATAATGGTTAACAAATACAAAGAAAAAAATTTCTGTAAAGTTTTAAGGGTGAAGAGATACAGTATCACGAATTTGGCGTTTTTACACGTATCCAATTATAAGACTAATGACCATTTCCGACTAAAAAAGCCGATAAGTTTTAAAATACTTACCTAAAAACAACAGCTAATGTAGTAGGGCGATTTAAGAAGTCATAAATGTACAATGTTAAAATATTTTAACTATACGCTGTTTTTTTTTTCCGAAAGAAATACACACAAAAACATGCCGAGTTTGCATCAACGATAATGCTAAGCTGATCAAATGGTTCAAATTACAACAAAGAGCCTTGAGTTGATTTTAATATGTATAAATGTTCGAAACTTACATCTTTAAGACTGCAGATTCGTAAAATAAAAGTCGAAAACGTGGAAATTATCCAAATGACAACGACAGCGTAGCCAAGTGTGATTATCAGTACTAAACAATCAACTGTCATGAACTGGTTCCCGGTCATTAAACATTTTAGAGTTAACTTTCAGAAAAGCATGTTATTATGACATAAAAAATGGAATGAAATAATAGTGATAATAACAATAAAATAAAATAATGCCGGCCCAACAGAGATCGTAAAGTGAGTTAGCGATTCTCTTCTGTCAAACAAATTGTCTATTAAAATATTTGCATACTAATGTCAGTGAAAACAAATTTTAGCCTAACGATGTATTCTATGGGTATCAGAACGTTAAAACTAAATAAATGTATATTTTTTGGACCAGCTATTCTATTTGAAATAATATTTTTTACCTAGCTGTTTTTTTGTTCACATTGTCAGTTGTTTATAGTAATTATCACTAGACTAGACCAATTATGTTTGATTGACGGAAGAGAATCGCTTCACAGTCGTTTGGCGGGAATGGCAAGTATTTTAATACTTAAAAATCGATGGTAATCCAGATTCATCTTATTCACTCTCCAGATATCTCAACGTAAAAAAGAAACGGCTCAATTCAAAACTCTTCAATACTAGTTGTCAATATATATAGTATTCAATGAAAATTCCTTTAAACGATATAATAAACTATTTAGTATTTTTAATTTCACCGAAACTCAGATGGGATCGAAAATGCAACCCTTACTTAGATGTAACAATACCTTGACCAATTTTGCATAACATTCCCCATGTTTCGAACATCTCTTGAGAAATACGCTTTGCATGTCCACCTCTGACAGGCTTTTGTTTAGAATCGTGTGGGGGATGCTTACAGACTCGACTGGGACTCCAGCCTAAACCAAAGTGGTCTCTATGCAGCGGACACATTGTCATATCATCTGTATTTTCAGTTTGAAAAACACCAGCTCTTAAAAGACAAAGTTCCCACTCGTACTTCACATCTTTGGAAGAAGTTTTTAAACAGCCAAGTAGATGGGTGCAGATAATCCTTGTACAAGATTTTAAAGGTAGCAAAACAAAACAGGTGTCATTGTTTCTTCGAGAACTTCCATAATTTTCCACAGAAAGATTGTGAAAAGAGAAAACCGCCATAAAATAATTACTGTATGTCAAAATTAACCTCAACTAATGCACGTAAAATGAGAATTAATGTCGGTGTCTACCAAACATGCCAATTAGTCGAATGTCAATTTCAAATTTATGCAAATTTAAACAACAAAGAGAACACTTGAAGTAAAATATGTCTTTTATTAAAATGTGTCTTGCTAGAACTTTAACAATATATTTTTATGAAAACGTATTCATATCCCTGGAGAGTGATCATAATCAGGAAAATAGTAAATCAAAAAGGTTACATAGTTTTATATAGTACACTGTTACTTTGTCTGTTTCTGTTTTTAGCAACCGCATGAGTTCAATAATTTCTTTAACATGTTGCGTGTGAGGTTAATAGATGCATAATTCTAATACTGTAAAAATTATTTTATTTAAAAAAATGATAATATTGTGAAAAAAATATTATGAAATATCGTTTTTACCAGACATAGGAAAGCCGAAGGTAGACAGACAAAACGTTACTGTATTCGGCTTACAAGCCTAAAACTTAGTTATTTGTTGTAAGATTATCTTATATATAATGATGAATATCATTATTTTAATTCATATAATTGATTCTTATGATTCTTATCATTATATTGGGATCATATTTAGCGTGTTGTAGATTTGTTGTATATTTAGTTTTGTCACGTGACAACTTCAAACAATGTAAATTTCATCATTTTCTTATTTTTCCCTTGAAAAACAAATACTTTACAGACTTTTTTTTCGATAAAACATTGTCTCTATCATCATGCTATCTGATAAAGGTTTCAAAGTTATATGAATAACTGCCGGATAGGTGCAAATAGCTCTTTTCTAGAGTATATTTTTACACTTTTCGTCAAAGCTGAAAAATAGCAATAACTCAACCCTTTATAAAACAACCCAATATTTGTTTCACGACTTTTTATTCAACTTAAAGTACTAATAAGATAATGTGCTAAACGTGGGCAGAATATTGGTGCAGGAAACAATCTGCAAAGGAAATACGAGGCCGTAAAACTTTAGGTATATTTTATGCAAATTTTGACCGTTTTTAGGGTAAAATACTCAAATGGTTGTAACTTTAAGCCTTTTTAATTTAAAGCCAAAAAAATTCACCAAAGTAATAAGTTAACTAAGATGTACAATTGAGCTAAGTTTGAAGAAAATCGGTGATGTACGGTGTAGACTGGTCTGCATGGTTTTCACGCGGACTCGCTCTTAAGAGTCATTTTCACAGTGGTCACTGATTTTGTTTAGCAAATAATGAATATTCAGCTGAAGTTGAATAAACTAAAATAAATAATTGAGTTTTGACTCACCCTTATAGCATCACAGAATGCACAGAACTGCACAGAAAAACCTTTTCCACCAAGGCAAAAGTTTTCATCATCATTTTTTGCCAGAAGGAGAAGAAGTGCTTTGTAGTCCAAGGTAACTTAAATTGATACATAAACATTGGGGATGGATTGTTTTTTGGCTTATAATAATGCTATTGGAAATGATAAATTATCTGATGTCAATGTACATAATTATGAGACATATGATCAGCAATGTGGGTCAAGTGAAAGAAATCTTATTATCATGCTATCATCCATTGACCCCCATTGCAAACTTTATTTTACTTAATTCTATTTCAATTTAGAACAACATTTTTAACTTATTCTATATGTTACTTTTAGTTTGTTAAGCAGTGAAATTTCACACTGTGAAATGTTTTTATAGAATATTTATTATTATATTTTATCAGTCAAAACTGTAGTTTTTATATAATGATGAAAATAATTAAACTTTTAAGCTAATAAAAACAGTTTTATACCTGTGAATTTGAGGTTGTATTTACATCCATCAACTACAAGGCCATGTTTTTTCAAAGAGTTCTTTTCTGCATTGAGGACAGTAAGAAGCTGCTTCAAACTTTCTCTGAAAAGTAATAGAGAATTAAAAGATGCCTTCAAATTTTTAATTAAAAGGCAGAGATAATAATGTGATGCCTCTTTTTAGGTGGTGATAAAACTTAATAATATTATTGATATAATATGATATAACAGTGATATTTCTCTATTTACAAAATGTTAGTAAGTTTGTTATAATTAGTGAGTTTTTCTTTGGTCATTCAGAGAATGTGTTATTGAGAAAAATCATTGTACATAACACAATTGCTAATTATAATTATAACAGATTCTACAATACCTGTTTTCTTCACAGTTAGCAATTGCAATTGGATACACTGAAAGAGCACTTTGCGATGACTTTTCTTCAAAGCCAATTGGCACAATACCCACTGCAACCTGGTTTTTTCCTGATTCAAAATAAATTAAAATTAAAATAAATAAGTGGATGATTAAAAAAGAGATAACATTTGAATATAAAAATATTTGATTGTTAGCAATTTCAAAAAATATAATATATTTTTTGGAATGGGAAAGCATGATAACTCATAATTACACAGATCTGTAGTGCATTTTTAGTGCAATTTGGGCATTTTGAAATATGAATATTAATCCCAAATTGTATTATCAATAGCATATCAATACCTTTTCAAAATATATATGAAAAAGTTCAAGCAAGCTTTTAGAGTAACGTCTAGTTGTAAAATTTGCAAGTAAAGTTATTTTTGACTGCTGCTAGTTACTCGGGACCTTTTACAATTTGATTAACATATTTCACAACTAGCCATTGACATGTATCAGTTGATATGTCTAAGAGCTACAGTAATAATCACAATGGACATTAACATACCTCCAAGTGGGCGACCGTCAATCTTTATATTAAACTCCAAGTCAGAGGTTTGAGAGCTGGAATGAAGGTTGTGTTCTCTGATAGCCCAGACAAGAGCAGATGAGAGGTTCACTCCCCAAGCACTGAATTCAGCCTCTATCTTGTTGACATTTAATGTTTTCCGTACCACCTTAAAAATCAGGGCTTTAATTGCCTTAATTTGGTTTTTTGTTAAAAGAATTGGCATGTCTGAATTTTTCTGCAAACAGTAAAATAGCTTTATTAAGATTAAGACTCAAGTATTTATTTAACTGACTGCACAAGTCACAACGAAGACCATCCAAGGCACATGTGTTTAAATGCAATCCTCACATCAAATTAAAAATTAATATATCAAATTAATATATATATATCAATTGATATCTCACGAGTGAGCGTAGCGAACAAGTGAGATATCATTTGAACACAAGAAGATAAAATCTGTATCTCCAAGTGCCCATGTAATGTTCTGTTTATTATATAAACTCATGGAAAATGAAATAGCAAAAGTTTTATCAAGATATGCATCAAAAATCATGTGTTTCCACGGAGTATCCATGGTAACGTGTTATTTCACATGTGAAACAACATGTTATTTTCACAATGTAAAGATATCACTTTTACGCGTGAGATATCACCTGATATTTCACTGAAGTTTATATAATAAATATATATATTGCAAAGAGCTATTCCACTATATACGGTTGGAAAAGTACTGAAAACGATAACAACTGTACTGTAGTATAATTATAGTTGTTAAGCTTATAGCATCCATAATAAACAAAAAGAAACAAAACTCACCCCACTTCTTCCAAGCTGTGTGATATTTAACATCGTTTGCCAAGCAGAGTCTGGTATCCGGGCTTTCAACTTAAAATACAAGAGAGTCCAGTCAGGTACTCGCATGCCGTGCAGAAGCTTCTTGTATAAGTCATCTGAGAGAAAGTCATTTAATCTAGATGAACCCTTCGAGTGGCAGATATGTTCTGCCACCTCCGACAATAAATCTCTCACTTCTTCTTCTTCATTTTGTCCACCAGTATCATAATATTGGCCAAGTATAGATGCTAGTGGTTCTTGGTACTCTTGGCAGACATCTTTTATTTTTGAGAAAATTGCATTGGGCCGTCGTGCCTTTCTTTTAACAGTCCTACCAAGATTGGTGGACACAGACTTTACTTGAGGCTTTTCTTCAAATTTTGCTAGTTCTTTTTGTAGATTTGATAATTTTGTTTGAAGGTCATCAATTGTGTGCTGATTAAGTTTCGATTCTTCACTCGACAGTACATCATATTCATTACACCATGAGTTATTCAAACGTTTTACAGAATTCTGAATGAAGGACGAATGTTCAAAACCATTGGGGAAATCACGTTGTCTTAGAATACCAGCAAAAAGACCAAACGTTGAAGTTACATAAACTTGGCTTGGCTGTTTTAGGCATTTATCACCATTTTCTGACAGTGAAATGAGAAGAGATCTCTTGGCGCCATTTTTGTGTACACACAAATCTTTCCTCGGAATATACTTGATTTCCGAAGCAAAGTAACTAAAAATGTGATTCTTTGCAAAATCTCTTGGTCTACTACCGCATAGCTCCTTTGTGACGAGATACCAGTTCTTATTTTTGTCGAGGGATGAAGCGTACACTTGTGTAGGATAGAAACCTGCAATCGACGGAGAACACTCCTCCATTGCCCTCTGGCGCGAAATGTGTTGCTTTTACAGATCATGTTCACTATATAACTTGAATCTCCCGCTTCGATTATGTATTAACTTGTATTTTCAATACAAAGATATTAAGTTTTCACACCAAAACAAGGTTTGTACATTCAAAGACTCCAAAGTACATTGAACATCGTACCCAGCACTGTTTTGATGACCGCTGACCAGTGATCAATGGCAGACCAACCATCAATATCCCGCGCGCGGGAAAAAATTAATTTACTATTCCTTGAAGATGATACCATGGATAATAAAAACACATGATGATACCATGTTTTTTAATACACATATTCCTTGACTACAAGATTATGTGTTCATTGTCTGATATTGAATTAAAAAATAATAATAACGATTGATTATCAGTGAAAGCTTGAGCTTTACTACGATAGATCGTACGATACTTTCATGAAGTTATCCTGAGTATAGAAATTGTGCTAATTACTTGTTTGATGTGTTGTTTGACAAGGAACATTTTACAAAGCCTTAGTAATACTTCAGCAAACTGAAATGGTTAATTTGCTAATACCTAACTATCTTTATAGCGCAACCTTTTGGTAAATACCAACCAGCGAGGGCAACAATGAAACATTATCATTGCAATGTTAATATACCCGTTGAAAAGATGCTGTCAAAGGGATCATGTTTTTGATCATTGTTCACTTCATTCCCTGAAACCGAGAATAGGGTCAATTTTTCTCGTTTAATTAAAATGATTATTGAAATGTTAAGCTCTATCAACTGTTAGAGTCATTTTAGTGTTAGGGTAAGAAATGTATTAAAATAATTGATGTATATTAAAACATTTAATCGAGTTTTTAAGACCAAAAGAATTCGAAACAGTTTTATAATTTCCAATTCACTTAAGGCTTAAACTACCTCTAATATTACGACATTTTTAATTTTTACAACAAACTATCTACCTAACAGATTTATCTATTTAACCTGAGATTTATCAGTTGAAACAAAATAGGTTTTGTAAGATATCCCGTGTTTAGTGTTCATAGTCGCTAGTAAAAGCACTTATGTACTGATTCTAATGACATCTGTTAAAGTTTTGCCTCGTTTAAAATCAGATTCTATTTCAAACTTTTCTTGTAGTTTCGATTTCAACTATAGTTTAATATTGACGACAAAACTATTCAGTCGTCATTTCCTTTGATGACTTTTAAGATTAAAACGTTCACACCACTGAAACACCTTCTGAAGGGATTATTAATCCCCTGCTTAGTTTTTTTTTTGCCTGGGCTAAGCTCGTCATGTTGGCCGGACAAAATAAATTGAAAAAATAAAAATTAATAAATAAAATACGAACTAGTTTATACAAAGTCTCAAGAACCATTTATTGCAAGTTATCACATGCAAATTAATTCTTTCCAGCTACAGAAGCGCACATGACATTGTCCTTTAGTTCTGGGGTATCGGAAAAACGAAGAGCAAAGCTCCCAGAAACACAAAGACCCTGGAAAATCTATTTTAAAAAAGCAAGAGAAATACGTAAACCTTATTTCAAAATGAGCAGAAACTTGTTATGTCTCATTTATCTTTAGAAAAACGAAATATGCTGTGTTACAGTTTAAATAGTGTTGCTATGGCACATCATGATCAGCGCCATTTGAAACAAATTTCTAATTTGCCATGTTTATTTCAAGACCGTTTAGATCTGTTGTACTTCAATATTTTTATCATTCCAAATTTCATTCTATTGCATATCGTTTATATCAAACACCGACGCAGCCTATACTAGTTTACTTGCTAGTTACCATTTATGTCTCATCGATTAGTTACTGGAATATTGTTTTTCAACTTCCTTTCAAATTTTGACAATTCGATATTTGGAGTCCAATTGATTGCTCAAAAGGACGATTTTTTTGTAAAACCCGTCGTAGCCAACCGTTAAAAATTGATATCGACTTTTAGACTACAAAAGATCTTATTAGTGTCTACATTTTAAAGCTTTATTGAACTATAGGCGGATCAACAATTCATTTAGGGACGGACCATTTGATATTTGATGGGGAGGGGGGCTGAATTTAAAAAAAAATATCAAGCAAGCTTTTAAACTCGAGCAAAAAGCAATTTTACGCCTTAAAACGCAAATTTGGACTCAAAAATGGCCGTATATAAAATAACAACAAACCTGTCCATAACTTCTCAGTTAAATTAATAGCATAGCTTTTCAACCAATCCCTTAAAATGGCATTGTCTATCAAAAACTTCAAGTACGTTTGAAAATATGTCTAATGTTTTATAATACAAGCCCACCACCCTCTTTACAGCCCAGATTGTAGGTATACGCACTTAGCCTACCCAAGCAATCAGGACTATAGCCCACCCTTGAATGCCTAATGTTTTATAATACAAGCCCCACCCTATTTACAGCCCAGACTGCAGGTATACGCACTTATTACATTGCATTATTACATTATTATTACTACTACATTACAATAATACATTATTGCCAATTAGAAACAATATTGGAAAGTAGCATTGCTCTGTGCTTTGCCATCATTCCAGCTGAAGTTATTTATAGCAGCAGGACCAAGATGAATAAAGTCTCTTGCAGCCAAAATTACCCCAATGCCACAACTTCCACTTCCAATTGGTCCACCATTGGTGGCATTCTAAAGCAATGCACATTAACATCTTTCCAGTCTTTCTGTAACAGTAGATTTGATGGGCAAAGGTCTTTCAAGATATTAAGAGTTTCTCTTATAATCACAAGTTTATTCCTGGAGAGCTTAAACTTCATACCATCATCAAAGTACACTTGTGTATTTGATAGGTCAGCATAGAGAAGACCTCAATGAGAAGCATGCTCAAAGTGCACAGGGACAGGAACTTGTGTAGTATTAGCTTGGTCTGGTAACATAATAAGTCTTTCAGTTATCTTTCTTGATTTGAAAGATTTGTCACTTGACATCAGCCAAAAAAAAAACCAATTCTGATGGAAAGTATGAGGTATTGTGATTGCCTTGCCTTTCTGCATCATCAATAAATTTACCAACAGCAATGTCAATTGTGAAATTGTCAAGATACCTTTCTCCAACAATTTCACAATAGTTAAGAGGATCAATACCTTTCCTTTGGAATGTTATTATATTTTGGCTTGTTTTGGTGTGGCAAAGTCCCTTTATTTCCTCCTTTTCATTGTTGCTTATGAAAGGATTATTTTCCATCCAGATGGACTCTGATTTCACTTTACTTGCAGTCTCGCAAATGAACACAAACTTTTTAAGTTTCATCAATTTGGTCTCCAGGACGCCATGTTAAGGAAAACACATCTGTTGGTTTAAATGACCCATGCACTACTTGGAGGCAGGGATGTTGAATGTGCTTTACTTTTGGTACTCTTTCACTCAAACTTGCCAGCTCTGATCTGCTTAGCTGCTGATTAATTTTAATTGCTAATGGAGTTGGACTTCTAGCATGGCTGATTGATGAGGCACTTGTATTGGGAGGGCTTGGAAAGTTGATATGTCATTGTGCAGGAGGACTGGTAGATGATTGTGGTGTATTGCTAGTCGACTGGAAACTTGAATCAGGAGGTGTTGGAATGTTGATATGTTGTTGTGCAGGAAGACTGGTAGATGATTGTGGTGTATTGCTAATCGACTGAGAACTTGAATCAGGAGGTATTGGAAAGTTGATATGTCGTTGTGCAGGAGGATTGGTAGATGATTTTGGTGTAGTATGGCTAGTCAATGGAGAACTTGTATCAGGAGACGGAAAGTTGCTAAGGTGCTGTGCATGAGGACTGGTAGATGATTGTGGTGTATTGCTAGTCGACGGAGAACTTGAATCAGGAGGTGTTGGAAAGTTGATATTTGGTGTTGCAGGATTGATGGATGTCGGTGTACTTTTGCTAGTTGGTGAGGTGTTTGGGGCAGAATGAGTAGAGCTTCTTGTTCTCATTTTTTCTTCATACTCTTCTTCCCAAAGGACATGGTCATAATCCCTTAAGTGGGAAATGTCCTTTACCCTTGTACCTTTGTTTGCATCATACAAATATTTGAGAAAGTCTCCTCCAAATACTTCCCTAAACAAATCTGAAATAATGGCAACCCACTGTCTTTCATTATTACTTAAGGTGATCTTGTCTTTCAATTTCCAACCACAACCCCGATAGTGGAAATACTTCATTCCGTAGTCTTTCAAAGTTGTTTTGAAGCCAAGGCATTTCTTTGCTCGCTTACTTGCAGTGCTAGTTTCGTTTAGGCCTTTCATTATTTAAAGCTTGTAATAAAAATGATACATATCTACGTAGCTGTATGATCTGCTAGAAAGCACAATGTGAAATTCTCACTGACATAGAGACAATTGGCTGTTAAGCCATCTCTATAAAATACATCACTCGCCACCTCAAAGAAATGGGATAACTTGCAACCATGTTAGCATTTGCCATGTCAATAAACAAACACTTGTTGAACAACGGACGGTATGTCGCCAAGGTTACCCTGGTTCCAGATGGGCTTATTTTCTTTTATAGGGAATAATACTAGTTGCACGACGAGCTATGGAGTTGCGAAGCGAAGGTGGTCGAGTCATTGAGCTATGATACTCTACCAAACAAACAAAATAGATACAAAATAGTCCTTGAAACTACTTAAAATCGAAAAAAATCCTCATACATCTTCAAAAAGTATGTTTAGTTTATTTTCTCTCTTTGAATATTACAATTTATACATAGAATTAGTAATACTAAAATGATTTACAGTTTTGATTTACAGTTTGGTTTTAATATAAGAAGAGCCTGGGGGCTAAATTAACTGTTAGGTTTTCTAGTTAGCCCCCAATGACCACATTTAATTTATTCGCACACTTTTATACACAGGATTTTGTACTTTCAACAGACACATTTGATGTGAATTTGTCTGACCTTACAGAATAAGGCGTGTAAAAACTCGTTTCATATCATAGAAGTATGTGCATTGAAGTATGCCAAATCAGAAAAAAATTATGAACTCCAGTCTTAATTTAAATATTTTCCCCTTTTATAGCTCTTAATGTTGCTTTTGTTTTTTGGTATTAATTCCTGTTTTTCCAGGAATTTAAATACTGCTGCATGCTCACTGTCATATGCCATGTTGAATGATACCCCAAAGAGAGTAATCAACCCTGTCATGTAATTATCCTCTTCTCTCCAATGCTACTAAAGTTGGTGCTGTACTGATTTTGGCCTGGCCAATGTAACTGTTAATATCCACAGCATCTTCCTGGAAAATAAAGAATGATGAAAGATGGCTAATCATTATGTTGTGTTTGTGTATATCTAATATGTAAAGTATTGAATAAATACTGGCAGTAACAGTTCAGGATGAGACATTTTGGTGTCATCTTCAACCCAGTAATGAAAAATATAGATATATTTTTTTTTAAGTCTTAAGGAGATGCTTTAAGATAATAATTTCAGAATATTTATGAGATGTGCTATTTATCAAGGAACAATTACCTGAAAGACTATTATTAAGCTATTATTGTATGTCCAGTACTAAAGACTTAAAATATTCACATTTATTAAATGCCTGCAGGGGATAAGTATGAAAATGACACCAATTACCAATTCCACGTTATTGTGAATATCCATTTCATTCATTTCACTTAGTGGGAAAAGAGGATAGATTGGATCCATTAAAAGTACCACTGCTCTCGGAACTGTGTTAATGTACAAAAAAAAAAAAAGTTTTGAAGTTTGACTCTGAAAAGGCAAGTTAGTATGAGAAGCAAGACTCAACCTGGAACATACCATTAATTACCATTGCTATTATCAAAGTACATGTGTATCAAATACTACATTGGAGATCAGGTCGTGGAAATGAGAATTTTAGAGTTTTTTCATTTTTCACAGAATGATCTGGGTAATTTCTGGCTTTCATTAAGAACTGTTTGATGCATGACTTTCCAGCATCTCCATCAATCTCCATCAATATCCAGAAGCGTTGTACAGAATGACTTTAACTCCTCGAAAGAACCCCACCAGAGAAATACGGACTTCTTAGTATCAAAACCCAAGTGAGATATCAAGGACTGCCTAGAGTTGAGCAAAACTGATTGGTTTTTAGAGGTTTCTGTAGAGCTCTCAGAAACGTGACTGTTCTCCATCACTGAACCAAAAAAAAAAAGGATGATGATTCGAGCCACCGTCTTTCTTGTGTCTGGGTTTTTAGGGTTGAAGTATATGATTAGATGACCGTTGGTCTTCTTCTCGAAGATCAATCATAGTGACATCCATGCAATGATAGAGTGAAAATTTGCATATCTTGAATATTAATGCTAGCACATGTTTACAATAACCAGCTTTTCCAGCAACACAGGAACAGAAATTAGTTGTCCAGAAATAATACACAAGGCTAGATTCAATTTGTGCGGAGGGTCGTTCTTTCCAAAACTATGGCAGCATTTTGCTCGAAAGTAGAAAGTAGTTTATCGTTGTACAAGAACTCGATTTCTTCTTGATATATGTCAATAATTGTTTTAGCTTTCACTAAATTCGTCAGTATGGAATGTTGATCTTTGTTTGCAAATCGCTTACCAGACTTCACAACATGTTCATTCATTTCTGCTCCTGTAATTTGTGACATCTTTCCTGGAGATGTTCCCCAACCATCCATTGGGAAAACAACACGTTCAGCTGCTTCAGTGTCACTGTCCTTAGGAGCTATAATCGCATCTTTTCTTGATTTTGTATGACTGTAGATGTTGTTAGGATCTGGTTTGGGATTTGGATCTGATATATGCTCAGTACTTATTATTTACATTATCTGAATATGAAAAGGAAATGCAGTAAACCATTTACAGGTTTTATGTTTTTGTTCTATCTATGATGTTGATTTATTAACGTAAATAAACCTATTATTTATATTATCTACACATATCTGGCAAAACGATTTCAAACTAACAACAAACATCTTTCGCTGAAAAAAGTGAAATACCTTGCTGAATTCTTTCAGAAGGGAATTCTTTACTACCTTCAATCTTAATGATGCTCTTGCAGTAGTAACTAAGTAGCCAACTTGAGCCAGTGCACATGTCCAACAATGTCTTGAGCCCTGGTTTTTACAAAGCAACTGTACTTTTCAAGGTTACTCAAAATGTGGACTGGGCGATCAATGGCTTCAATTGAGACTTGATGTCATTGTATCTAAATTGTGACATCACATTCATTATTAATAACTAGTGTTGGAATAGGGATATAAATTCAAAAATCATGCAAATATATCATTTGGAGTTTAATATAATGTCAACAACAGTGTTTTGGTCAGCCGGCTGTGAGGCTTATGTCAAAGTGTTTGAAACACATAAGTTTTACAACTTCAAATTACTGCCGAATTTTTCTGCGACTTGGGGCGGAGCTTATAGTAGTTTTTGTGAAGTTTGTTTATCTCTACAGAAAATTAATTCAACCATGATACAATCTAGCTTTTTTGAGCATTACAGTAGTCTTTTTAGCTCAAAAGCTGGAGATTAAGCAATGTTTTTGTGCAAATCGGCTGTTGAATATCAGGCCTTTGTGTTTGAGAATGCCTGTCTTCAATTTTGAGAACAGTCAACAATCATGCGAAGTGTTTGCAGAAACTTCTACTCAAAAGGCAATGACACTACCATCATTTTGAATCTTGTATTCTTGTCCATCGCATAGGCATAATAGAAAATTAGGAAAGTTCATTTTTGAAAACAAAATATTTTATTTGCCCTTAAGCAGCCTTTGCAACAATTTCCTCTTTTCTACAGGGCAGTGACCAGGATCAACCTTAAGTGGGATTCCGCTTTCACAATGAAAATATGTCAAGAAGCTCCTTTATCAGTTCCATTCAGAAGGCTAAGTGCGAAAGGCTGATTTATGTACCATGGTAACTTTCCTTTCATCTAAATAAATTAAAAGTTTCTTTGGGACGCATGGTTTTTATTCTTCTAAAAAAACTAATTGTTTCAATTTATCAAAGTCTTAGTCGACATTATTGGAACTGCACCAATGGTCAAACAAGTGTTACACATGGCTTTAATTTATATTAAGTTGGTGTGTAATACTAGCTTAAAGCCTCATAATTGATCACAAAAGTAATATAGGACCTGAAATTCCTTTATTAAAGCTGATATCTTCAAATTCTTTAGGTGAAAGTTTTTTAAACTTGTACATGTCTAGTTCCCTACCTGTTCTTGCAACTGAGGAAAAATAAAAAAAATCTGTAATGCGAAACCTTAAAAATATTAAAAAAATGATTTTTTCTAGATATAAATGGTTTTTCATTTACAGATTTTTCTTAAAATGGATGTACTAAATCTAAACATTAATTGGAACAAATTGCCAAAAAATAAAAAAAATCTACCATTTCATAGTTTTTTTATTAATAAAAATTTACATTTTGTAAGCGTCAGAGGGGTCTTGTAAAATTGGCGATATTGCGTGCACGCTCAAAAAACCATTTCGAGCCTCCTTGAGTCTTCATTGAACGATAAGTTCATAGTGGTTAAGAATGTGGTGAGAGGTATTTCACTCCCACCACCCTTTGTTTGTTTCCCAGCACCTTGAAACGTTGACACTAAAGCCTTTTTCAAGCCTTTGGGATTGATTTTGTAGATTGGCAAACTGCTTTTTCACCAGCTCTGAGATGACAGAAACACCAGATGACTGGCACCAAGGTGCCCCCAAGAAGGCTCTTTATTAGTTTTAGGGCAGTGGACTTGCCACTAGCAATGCACCTATCAATTTCTTTTGAAAAAAAAAAAAAAAAAATGCCAAAAGCCACTCACTTGGGAACACAGTTCTAGTCAAATCAAGTCAAAAATCCGCACCATATAAGTGAACAAAATTCAAGACAAAACTTCCTTATCCCGGGAGAGCACTGAGAATCAAAATCCCCACCCCTTTCCCCCCTCTCCTCGGGCTTAAAATAGGTGCATAATACTTCAGATACAAACATCTGTGGCATATTGAACTAAGAAAACATGTTTTGAAAAACACTCACCAAGTATGGCCAATAGTGTTTGGTAATGAAATGCAGCCAGTCCTCCTGCCAAGATCATTACAAATGTAAGAAAATTTGCTGACATGGAGCCTTTGGCAGCTTTTAAAAACTCATGCCAATCATAGTCTAGTATCGGTAGGGACATCTCCACTTCTAACATGTATTTACTGAAATCCATAGATTTTGGTCCAATTCCGATTAGAAATGGCACCATCCATATATGGGTTTCATCCTCTTCTGTGAGGATGCCTCCAAACTTTGAAGTCTGTAAAACATAAGGTTTTAGTTTCATTTAGTCAGTGATTGTGAAATGTGTTGACCAATCTATTAAAACGAATATATTATTAAGAACTTATAAAATTCTCTGAAAGTGGAATGGCTAACAAAGATTTCATTGTATGCTTTCCCAAGCACTCGTATATAACTTCATCGAGTCTTTCAGGTTAGCCTGCGTTCAATTAAAAAAGTCCAATTTCAGTAAAATATGCTATCCATTTCGTCTGCTGTGTTTTGAATAACTCGAGCCTGTGCATTGCTTGTACAGTGGTTTCGATAGTCAGGGTCAAACCATCAATGATGATGTTCAATAAACTAGTAAAATGAATGTTGAACTGTGTTGCAATGCAATCATTGAAATTGAACTTTTTGGCATACAGTTGCACAGGCAAAAGTAAAACATAAATGAGCTGTGTTCCGTCGATGAATGACACATGTGGCGCCCCATAAAGTTGCACAGGCAAAAGTAAAACATAAATGAACTGTGTTTGGTCAGTGAATGACAAAATTTCAAACCGATTGATGATTGAATGACAACCAAGCAATGTGTAAAAATGAAACACGAATGTTGGACGATATAGTCATAATGGAAATCAGAACAACTTTTTCCTGCTATTATGAAACTGTTATTCCACAAAATTGTTTAATATATCCTTTTTGGAACTCGGCGACGTTTGGCACACCATTTCCCAGTATTCTATGATTTTATCATAAAAGTCGAGTCTAAATTAAGCTTATTTTTATGGTTGTTACAATGAAAGATGAGTTTCTTTTGCTTGCTTTCATGATTTCTTTATTCTATTTTTTATGCTTAAACGTCTAAGATATGAGCCAACGGCCAGCATGCAAAACTGAAGCTTTGCTGAGTAACGTCAATTTCAAGCCAAAAAAAGATCAAGTGGAAGACCAAACTGCTCATGTATAACTGATGCAACTCAAGAAAGGCAAAGAGGAAGACATAGTTTTACTAGATACTATATTTGATAGTATATTTTTCGCATTGTATACGTATAATTCTATTATTAGTTATATTTAAGGAGGAGTAGGCTATTCAATTACGACAAAAGTTCTGTTTCCAACTCCTGTCGCAAGTATATACTCTTTATTAGTTGAAAATTGTATGATTGTGACAAATAAATAAACAAACAAACAAAGCTCCTATGAGTTCAATTTTTAGTTCCAGAAAAACTGTCCAGTTTTCACCATCTTTAACGCAGGTTTACGATAGTCTTTTGACCCACATGATTTTCAAAGATTTTTCAATTATTGAGAAGTCTGGCATAGATAATCCGCCGTCTGATATGTTTCCAATCATTGATGTATCCTTAATTTTCGGAGGTTTCTTATTCCAGACGAAATGAGATATAAGTTTGTTTAAAACTGTTACCTTTCTCAATTAACTTGTTTTGAATGCCTTCTGCACTGTTTAAAAAATGATATTGGCGTTCGTTCAAAATATGGCCATCAACAATCAAAAGACTGGTTTAATAATAATGTACAACTTTATTGAGGATACCAACATCACAATTAGTGGTTTACAGAAGGGTCCTCTATAAGGTTTCATTGGCTTTGGCGTTAACAAAGAAGACTATTGTAGCCGGTACTTTTAAAGTATACGTTATCTTTTATTGGAAGGTCTCAAATACTGACAACATTGCGTCGTTGACGTAAAACTAGAAAATAAACAAATTACAAACAGGTATAACTGAGAAAAAGCGATTACAACTTACCAATGTCCAAAAAATAATAGATCGAGGTGCTTTCGTTAACGTTATGATAATACAGTTGACGGTTTGACGAAGACTGAATTTAAATTACTAAAACGAAAACTAGTACTATAATTTCCATACGTTACGCGTGTGAACAAAGAAGGACGAAGGACACTGGCTAATATATACGATAACAAAGAACGATAACAAAGGACCATAAAAGGGCTATAACATAAGCTATTGTAGTTACATGGCTCTCCTAAATTTCTAGTGAATTTATTAATTAAATGTGAATTAACTATAATTGTTCTAAAGTTCAATAGTGTTCTTTCTGTCTTCCCATGGCTCTCCATGACTTTAACTTAGACGGGTAGATCCTGTTCTTCATTCATTTCTATCTGGGCTAGGAAGAGTTGCGTTCCAAACTTTGGACCATTTAAACACTGGCTGTTCTTTGAGTTCTGGCAGCTTAGTCCTCTTGATGGAATATCGGCAGGATTATCGCTCGTGGGAATATACTTCCATTGATCTGGGCAGCTCACGTCTCGTATTTGTTGCACTCTATTTGCAACATAGGCGTGAAAACGTCGTGCATCGTTAGTTATATATCCTAGTATGACTTGACTGTCTGTCCAAAACGTTTCGGAATCTATGGTAATATCTTGTAGTTCCCTTCGAAGTGTAGAGCTGATCTTGGTTGATACGAGAGCTGCTGTAAACATTCCAACCGAGCGCCTTCATGTACCAGGTAGTGAGTCTTCTTTCGATTTCGATTTTGACGAACGTGTGTTGCGTTGATTGGATCAGTCAATCTTTTTGTCATTAGAAGCACACTTGTTTGATTCTTTCATCCTAAAATTAGCAGCTAATAGATATAACAATTCTTGGAGTGTAGACCAACACTCTCAATGAGACTTACGTTTTGAACTCAATGTGGATTTTGGCCCACACCGCCCTTGTAGGTTGGCGAGCTGCAATCCATTCTAGGATGATATGAGACCACTCCGATTGATACTCAAAACTTAGCTTTAATGTAAGATTACGGAACCGTGTGACGTCATTTATATAGCTGACATTGACATTGAAATCTACATCACCTCCATCTTCAAATAATACATCCCTTTTTATAACGATACAAGTCCCCTACATTCTGTGTTGCCTTAGATTTTGTTAGAACGTTTCGCACCCTCGCATTTTTGAGGTCATTTTTCATGGTCTGTGTGGGAGGTTCTTTTGGACCAAACTGATGGCTCAATTACTTGTATTCCTCAGGATATTCCTGATTTTGAGGCATGAGTGGGTTGGTATGAAGTTAATGTGTTGGTATGATAGGAATGGGGGCACTTGCAGGTATTTTTGATAAGTTCAATTTCATGTTGGTCTTTTGGTTGGATGTCTGTATTGGTCTGATTGTTTGTGCTTTGCAAAGCCATGTTCCTTGGTTGATTTGTTTACAAAAGCATACAATAATAATAATAATAATAATAATAATAATAATAATAATAATAATAATAATAATAATAATAATAATAATAATAATAATAATAATAATATTTTATATAGCGTCAATTCCTTAAAGTTCAACAACGCTTTACATATTTAAATTAGAGTTTGGGAATATTTAATTTAATGTAATTAAAACAAGCTAAAAAATAACAGCAGGCCAGAAACATCCTTCGAAAAAGAATCAAGATCTACAGATTTCAACTTACGACATCTAGAAACCCTTCTTTCAAAGGGAGGTTTGCTAATCAAAATATTACAAAAAACTGCAGAATGGTCAGAAATGGCTGGATCACAAACAGAGACATTATTTATAATTTTCTCGTCATCTCTAGTAATTACAAGATCCAAAATGTGCTTTCCTTGATAAGTAGATTCCCTGACATGTTGGGTAAGGTTAAAACATTCTAAAATATTCAAAAATCGAAGAGCATGAGCATCTGACATGTCTTCTACATGAAAATTAAAATCCCCAACAATTATAAAAGACTTCATTTCAGTAGAAAATTTCTCCAAAAAAGTAGAGAACTCATCAAAAAACAATGAAGTAGAAAACGTATTCTTAGCACTAGGTGGAGGTCTATAAATTACGAAGACAGAGAAGTGCCCAGAAGATGAGTTTGAAGTCATTCCCATAGCCTCGAACGATTTGAATTTATTGAAAGAAATTTTCTTCATATTCAGAGTCTTATTAAATAGAAGACCAACACCACCACCTCTGCTTTCTCTCGCAATATATTCAAATAAATATCCATTAGGAAGCATTTCATTTATAATAAGTTCATTAGATTCATTAGATTTTAACCATGTTTCATTTAAACATAACAACTCAATTTTTTCATCAATAATAAACTCATTTAAAATTAAAGAGTTGTTACAAATAGATCTTGCATTTAAAACACATAGCTTGACTGGTTTACTAACCTGATATTGTAAGGGAATACGTGGAGGAATAACAAGGTTAGATTCAGTTATAGTTCTTCGATTTAAATATGCACTCGTTGATGTGGAACAAGCTCGATTATGAATATTTAATGTGCTTGTAGAAGAACCAGAAAATGTAGAAATCTTGGCTGTCTTTCCAGGATTAGAAGATAAAGATCGACCACCTCTTTTGCCCCTGAAGCGACGAAGAATTCCCAGTGTCAAACTGGCCATCAATTGCTTGCAGATGTCTTTCAAGGGATTTAACTGTTTCTGCAAACCCTTTTAGTGAAATGTGGTACACAGTTCCCTCAGGCCCAGCAGTTGCATAGTGAAGGTAATTCCCTCTTTGTGATGTGATGCTTTGGAGGTATGCAAGGGAGTCAATTAGTTGATGCAGGCCTTGCTCAAATGGCACATGAGTTTTTTCTCACTATGCCGAAGCTTGTTTTGTTCAGCCTTGGGAAGGAAACCAAGTGTATCATATATTTTTCTTACATTAAGCATGAAGGTACACGCAAACGACACATTTGTGTAGAGCTTTACATATTCATGTGATCTGCCATCAAAGCAGCAGATGACAGCATTGTTCTCATCAGAGCAAATTCCAGTTGGCTCTGATAATTGTGCATTTTTAGCAGGCCCATCCAACCACCCACTTGTTAAAAAAACAACCTCAGATTTTAAATTTTTGCTTGTCTCAGATGAAGTCATCAAATGGAACTTGTGTGAATTTAAATCGGTCACTCCAATAAAGCCACTTGACCAGGTCACGAGGGTGCACACCCAGAACATGGAATCAAAATGGAATGACATTAAATGTGGAAAGGAAAGGAATCATCTATGATGATCTACAGAGTTATCTAAATTATATAACAACTCTTTGCCGAGTCAGGGTCCATCTTTGTCAATGAATCCAACGATGATGAAATCACAAGAACAAAGTTTCCTGAACACGTTCAACAACTGCCAGGTTGTACTCTTTGAAAAACACACTCGTGCAAATTATTCCCCAATTGCACTTGAAACTATATGATTACCTATACATATTAATGTATTTAAAAGGCTTATTGTTAAAAAATCTACTTTATTATTACTACTTTTCAGTTAACCAGTCAGCCGTACGGCTATTATTAAGCGTATTTTTAAGTAGTTTAGCTGAATTTAACTGCGTTGTACTTTTAGGGATAGAGTTCCATGTATTAACAGCTCTGTAAGAAAAGGCCTGTTGAGCTATAGCTGTTCAACAATTCGGTAACTGAAGTTTGTCACTGTTCCGCGTGTTTCGGCTGTGAATCTCAGATCTTAAAGTAAACATGGACGACAGATACTCGGGAGCTAAACCCTTCATACATTTGAACATTAGAACAGCATTTCTGAGATATCATACTTAAGTTTGACAGGGACATTAGGGTTTGGGGTATTGCGGTATTGGCCATTTTTTAATGCGATATTACGGTAATAGGAAGAACTTTTTGCGGTAATGCGGGATTTAGGATACCTGCATTATGCGATATTTATCTTTTTTTAAGCGGTATTTCGGCGAAATATCATACCAGAGAATTTATTTACATGCAATATTTACATATGAATGTGCAAAATTATTACCTGGTTCATCCCATTTTGCAAGGCAATGCACTTATTTGAGATAATAATAATAATAATAATAAAGCTTTATTAATTCTTGAATGGCAAATAAAATTTGAAAAACTCGAGATTACAAGAAATAAGATTTAAATATATACTACAATAAGAAGGCTAATTATTTACATTTATAAAAGTGACTATTAAAAAGTGAAAAATTATGTACATTATTTGGAATCTAAAATCACTTGTCATGGAGAAGCATCCCATTTTTAATGGCGTATGGGATAAAACTGTTTTGGAAACGATACGAGATAAAGATTCTCTCACAAACGTTTCAAAGTCTACCTCTTTAGATTTGTTTCCTTTCTTTGACGAAGACATGTTGTGTTCTATGTTAATATGTTCATGTAATATGCTTCAGTTCATAGCCTTAATTTTTTCAACATGGTGCCTGTCACTGTACCTTTGTTATTTGAACAACTAACTAAACTTGTTTGGGCAACCAAAATGATCATGCAACTTGCAACGTTGTTCAGCAAAATTCAATGAGCATTGCACTTATTTACCACTCCGAGCAATTATCTCGCAATTATTTGAGAAATGAGCGAACAAATCGAAAAAGTTAATTAATCCCCCCCACACAAATGAAGAACATTACGTCTTACCCTCCCTACCATAACGGAAAAAATTAGACTGCACCCCCCCCCCCCTTCGTTCAAATTGGGAAGACTGCTGTATACTTACGAGAAAAGAGTTTTATCAAGATCGCCAGAGAATCTAACCAACATTGGCCAGGACGTCTTCGTCAATTTGTTGAGTTTTCAGTTTCAAATTAAAGTTAGGTGTTACCTCCCCCTTCACTGATTAATTTTGGACGTTGCCCCACCTCTTTCAAGACGTAAGTTTAGATTATGCCCCCCTCTGGATTCTCAACCCCCCCTCCTGTTAATTATTGCGCAGTCCCTTATACTGCTCCTTGTTCCCTTCCCTCTCTTCTTAAAAGTTGTCGGTTGTGATTCTTCAGCTGGCACAAGTCTTCTTGTTTAACAATGATGGCTGGTTGAAGACCCGTAATGCGATCATTCACAGCAGATAGTATGGCTTCTTTTGGCGCTTCAAGCATTTCTTTTAGATCTGCAAAACCTGATGCACTAGGAGGATCATTCTTCTTTTCTTTATATCTTAAACAAGCAATCAACAAACTAGATCCAGTAGAGAGATTCACACAAAAAATTGATGAGCAGCTCAAGTGAACGTCAAGATAATTATTCAACCTCAACACCGCTAATATACCTACAAAGAATTCCAAATAAATACCATATAAAAATAATTCATATTTAGCTATTCTATCTATGTGGTCAGGGTCAATAATTTTTCTTCAGTCTTTTTCGCTTGTGCCTCCAACCTCGTAAGAGCACTTTGAAGTCCAGTGATTTCATTATCTAAGGAATAAAGCAGGAACAATATTAGACATTAATTATTATTGTAAATACGATTTTATACGATTGTACGATTGAACTTTTGAGAATGTTTGTTTATCAAGAAATAAAACCATTTTATTGATTCAAATTTCCTTATGCTATGTTATAAAAGCAATACAAAAAGGTTTCATATGACTCTACTGGTGAAATAGAGCACTTGTACTGCCTCAGAAAGTACACATTTATATTAAGAGATGGACAATAACTCCTATTTTAGCCTCTTTCTGCATTTCTTTCATAAATCCTTTTAATACTATTGCTTCATCTTTAATAAGAACCAATCTTCACCATGTTTGTTTTTGGCATGTTTCACATGTTGCCCTATAAATCAACAACAAATATTCAATGATTTACATAAAAGTTTAGCAATTTGAAACTTGATAAACAAAAACAAAATTAAGCATTGTATAAGAGTAGTGTAAACTCACTTGATCAGTCTAAGACTAAAGTATCATTAAACGCAAGGGAATCTTTAAATTCTTGGCCTGCTTTATTACTATATGACTGATATACTAACTCTAATCATACATGTAAATCAATACCCTAAAACGTGTTTACAATCACGTGTTGTGACGTCATTGATAGACTGTCTAAATTGTACATAACACTCCCGAGGGTTATTACCTGAAGGTAATAAATCAATATGAAATAATCAATAAACGTTCGTTAAAATTGTCATCATGTTGACTTGATTTCATGATCAAGTAATTACTTTATATTCTTCTTCTTTTCAATGTTCAGTTCAATTACAATGTAATTTGTTATCTACGATGTTCAATGTCCATTCTAAATATTAATCACAATTTTATATATGAATCAGAGCTCTAAATGCGTAAAACAGTAACAATCGATAAAATGTTCCTTTTGCGTTGTTGAACTAAAACTTAGTTCAAAGTTCACTGAGCACAATGTACTTCTAGTGGTACAAGATGTTGTACAGGTCTTCTTAACAGCGTTGTTTTCCTTGTTTTTTCTCCTCCTAATACCTTGATGGTTGCTGCCCTGACTTTGTCATCTTTGCCTTTTAGAAGTTGTTCAATCTTTGCTACCTTCCACCAGGCTTGGGCTGGAGTGTCTTCCTTTAATAACACTATATCTCCTTCTGCTATGGCGAGAGACTTGTCTGTGCCTTTCTTGCTGCTGACTTCTAACAGGCTTGTAAGGTATTCTTTTTTCAATCGTTGAACTACTCCCTCTAGGAGACGATAATGATACTTAGCCCTCCTTGTTAAGCTCTGGTATGTACTGATGATTTCGCTTTGTCTTTGCGACGGCGTTCGACCAATCTGTCGTCCATAGATAAGATCAGATGGTGTCAGTGGCTGTGTAATTCCATTCTTATCGTCGTAAATGTAAGTCAATGGACGGTTGTTGATGGTTGTTTCTACTTCTACTAACAATGTTCTCAATTCTTCAAAGTTGAGGGAAGATCTTCCAATGCACTTCTTCAGGCATCGTTTAGTGCTCCGCACTAGACGCTCCCAGAATCCTCCCCACCAGGGTGCCTTCTCTACGATGAACTTCCATGTGACGCCGTTGTTAGTGAGGTAATCTTGTACTTCTCGTGAACGTATGATCTGTTTGACTTCTGATGATGCTGATCTAAAGGTTTTCGCGTTATCAGTTAGCATCTCGATAGGTAAACCTCTTCTACTGGTGAAACGTCTGAACGCTTGTAGGAATGACTTGACTGTCAGGCGATCTGTAAGCTCTAGATGGACAGCTCGAGTTGAGGTAACAAGTAAAAAGACAGCAGTACGCCTTCTTTGATTCTTTTGTCGATTCACATCGTACGTACAATGGTCCCGCAAAGTCAATACCTGTGTATGAGAACGGCGGGGCTTCACTTACTCTAATGTCTGGCAGATCATCGGTGGTGAGCTGTAAGGCCTGCCATCGTATCTGCGGCAAATGACGCACTTCGTTGTTATTCTTTTAACTGCTTCTCTTCCCTTGACGATCCAATGGGTCTGTCTAATGGCATTCAATGTCTCTCTGATTCCATTGTGGTGTACACTCTCGTGTCGTTCCTTAATCAGAAATACAGTGTAGGGATGACGGGAAGGCATCAGAATTGCATGTTTTGTTTCTTGTGTCACTGTTGACTGTTCAATGCGACCTTGACAACGTATGAGACCTTCATCATCCATCAACAGGTTCAGTTGATTATATCTGTGAGATTCTCTAGTCTTCTGGTTGATGAGCGCTTGGTACTCGTCGTCAAATGAGCTTCTCTGTATGCTTCTAGTCCATACCTTGTCTGCTAACTGTAGATCGTCTGCTGATAGGCTCTTTTGGTTGTCTTTACGCCGCAGTAGATTGATGAACTTGAAGACGAGGGCTGTTACTCTCAGGAGCTTTCTTCTAGAGCTGAAACGGTTAATGTCAAGTATCTCTTGTATCTTGACTGTGTCTTGTTGTACTTGAGTTATCAGTGCATGAGTAACAACTGGAATGTGTTTCACTATTTCTTCCTCAGATTTGTCGTCGTGTATAGTTGGCATGTCAGGCCACTCCTCCTTTTCTCCTTTGAGGAAACTCGGTCCATTCCACCACAATGTGCTATCCTTTAATTCCCTTCCGGAACAAGAACGAGAAGGAATGTCAGCTGGGTTTTGAGTTCCCGGACAGAACCTCCAATTTTCTTTGTTGGTAGACTTACGTATCTCACTGACGCGATGCTGGACGTATTGCTTCCAAGGTTTGCTGTTCTTGATCCAGCATAGTGTAGTGTACGAATCAGTCCAGTAGTACTCTGCTGTACCTTCTTCTGATACTCCTGCGTCTCTCACCGCGACGATTAACTTCGACAGTAGGTGAGCACCTAAAAGCTCTAAACGTGGAATTGTTTGTTTCTTTATTGGTGCTACTCTTGTCTTAGATGCTACTAGTTGTACATCAATCTCTCCGTCTTCGTAGTAGGTAAGTACATAGACGACAGCTGCGTAAGCTTTCTCTGACGCGTCGCTGAAACCATGGATTTCTTTAAGGGCGACTTTCTTTCCTTGCACGAAGTAGCAGCGAGGTACCTTTATCTCTGCTAGTGTGTTGATTTCATCGACGAATTTATGCCATTGACTCAACAACTCTCCTTCTAGAGGCTCATCCCACTCTACTTTTCCTTGCTTACATATATAACTTCCTTTATTTCTTATCTCATCCCATTGTTTTTTTCCATGAACTGATTGATGCAGCTCACACTAGTTTAACACTATTATATTTAAGCAATAGAAGCCAGTTCCTATGACTCTACCGGTGAAATAGAGCACGCGGGATGTTGGGAGAAACACGAGAAAAGTTATAAAATCACGAGCTGAAAGCGAGTGATTTTATAACTTTTTCGAGTGTTTCTAACAACATCCCAAGTGCTCTATTTCACTGGTAGAGTCATAGGAACTGGCTTCTATTGCTTTTATAATATAGCAATGCTGGTTTTCCGTAAAAACGTAGTTTTATTTGCTGATTAAAATTGTAATTCTCAAAACTAACACCAGTGCCCAATGAACCAATCACAATCAGTGTACTATTGAGCAATCTTGACCAAAAAGTACCAAGGTGCTGTTCACTTTCTTCCCGGGTCTTTTTGCTAGCTAAAAAGAAGGAATTTCATTTATAAAACCGTTAAAACATAGCTTTGGTTGACTTCTGTGGCTAAAAACAAAAACCTTTAGCTGAACTCTTGCATGAGACTGACATATATACAGCAATTCAAGCGAATTTGAGTGGTGAAAGCCGTGCCGACTGACAGCAATTTATCACACTGAGAAAAAACCAGTTTGAACAAGACAAGCTTGCTGTGTACAACGTTTTGAAGTTAAAAAGAACAAAGACCACATCTACAAGATTACTTAGGCTGCTGAAAGTATGTATTTATTTACTTTTAATCAAACGTTTGCAGGTTTATAAGGTTTATAAGTTTCTGTTTTCATTTTGACGAGACAATTGAAAGATAATTGTAAATCTGCCTTTTTGTTCACATTGCTTGTTTTCAAACATGGTTTATTTATAAGAATAAAAAACTTGAAAGCACATTTATAATTCTGTAATTGATTGTGTGTTTGTTTGTTTTTATAAAACAAAATATAATATTTTGCCGTCGATAAATTCAACGAACATGCAAGTTATTTGTTCAAGATTAATCGAGTTCAATTGCAAAAAAAATCTTACTTATTCACTATGAAATTATCTTCATATGTCAAGGATAAAATGAATTAAAAATTATTGCCACTTTGAAACGCTGTTTTCCTTTTGTTTTTGTTTGTTTTGATCAAATTCAACTTTTGACTTCCAACTTTACAGTTTGTCTAAAGGCGGCGTATTTTCAAAGCCATGTCTCTGATTTTTGTCGCCTTTGAATTGCATTTCATTGCACCGTAGGCTTCAGGGTTTAGGTTACCAGAAAGTTCACAAGATGAAAAGTCTTTTTACATTTTAATAGCCGTTTTTAGTAGATGTAGTAGCTTATAACAGAACAACTCTTATTAAAATTGTGAGCTGTCAATCAAAAACCATGTCTCTACCGGTGAAATAGAGCATAGCTTTTTTGAGTGAATCAACCAATCAGAGCTTACGTACTATCTAAGCTATATTATAAAAGTAAATAATATATTAAAACTTACTGATATATACACAATATTATAAAACTTATAATAATACACATTCCATAAGTAATCAGTTTTGGCATGGACAGCTCACTTGTCAATCTAATGACTAAATCCACATATTTCTCCTTGTCCATTTTGAGGGCCAGTTGTATTTGCATGATGTTGCTCTTAGCATGAAGTGGGCTGACGATTGCTTATTGTTGTGACAATGTCTCCAGCTCTGGTAGGGTTAATGACCACTCAATTATTTATGGAGTGTCGGCAGCATTAAAAGTTTTTTTCTTTTTTGATAGATCACTCTGGAACTCTTTCTAACCGTTGGATCTCCACATGCATTGCTGTTTTGCAGTGTACTGTACCAGAGTTCAACTACTTGATATAAAAATTCCTGTAAGTGCCCCTCATGACCCTAAGGTATTTCTCCTTGATTTGAAAATTCACAGGAGGAATGTTTTACCTTGTACCTCGTCAGTACTGGGCAGAGGCGCATCTGGATCGTCACCATAGAAGTCGAGGTCTGATGGGATGCTGTCGTTAAAGATGTCCCTCACCAGAATTAGGAGAGTTATAATTGAGGAGTCACCCAGAAGCCCCATTCTCTTACCCAGACCCTTCTCAGCTTCACTGATCAAAGGCTCTGGTCGGACACAAACCGGAAGACCCAAAATCTGGGTCGTCAGATATGCGCATGCTCAATATTTTCTAACTTCCGGTAACAAAATGGCTAATTTCAAGTTAATTGTCGCTGATGCGTTAACCCAAACTAAACGTAAAATTTGATTCTAAAGATAAACAAATTGTGGTTATGGTTATAGTTCTGTCAAGTGCTCGAAGAAAGTAAATAAATTGGAGAGTTTGTTATCTGCTTATAGTCTTTCTGTTCTCAGACATGCCCACGGACCCAACTGTTATCAGATGAAATCTCTTCCCTGACCTCCTCCTCTGTCCATGTGGAGACAATTGTGATTTTTCTGATTAGGCCCTTTTCAGCCAGTTTGCCCCTTTCTTGGCCTTTTGGGCAATTCATTCCTGTTGAGAACATGTCCTCGGGTATGCAAACAATATCTTTTGTTGCCTGCTTTGTCCTTTGACTGACAGGTTTTCTTCTCGAAAAAACTGCAGCTGCCCCACGCTGTTGGAAAGCAGAAGGTAATGCTTGCTGGAGAATAGGAATAAAAATGACGGGTTTATGTGAAATGTCGGTCCAACTAATAGATAACCAGCTAGGACGGATCGGTGAATGCAAAAATATCAATCATAATAGATTACAACTCCAGTACATGGTATATTAAAGCTAATGGGTGTGTTTTCACTAGTGCAGTTTAACTTGGAAAGTCCGGAAATAGAGTGAAAACAGCGTACAAAAAGGTGCTAAAAACGCCGGAAATTGTGTAAATTTTAAACTACCTTGCACGATGGTTTAACTTGTCCAAGTAAACAAATCGACCAATCACAGCGTACCCTTCAATTTGAATGTAATCGCTTGTATTTTGCAGCCAAGTTTCACTAATGCCAATTACTGAAAAATTTATGTCGATGGTAGTTAGGAAATCTGTTAATTTCGTTAAGTTCTGATTTAAGCTACGTGCATAGAGAGGAAACAAGATCTAGATTTGGAAGTTATAGCGTTAAATTGGTCAGGAACATAGTATTTACTATCGCACTGATATAGAAACTGTTGGTCAGGATCTAGATCAGCAGTCGAAGTAATCGACGAATCTACATTAAAAGGATTGAAATACAATGAATCAAGGCGATCATGGTAGAAGCTGTTGATCAATCCTTGATTAATTTCAAATAATGCCAAATCAAATTGCACATCGTCTAGATGGCAAAATGGCAATATAAAGTTTGAATCATCTACCATTTTTTTATATTATGTATAGAGTTCAGGAGCGTCAACTGACATGAGTCACTTATCTTATATGCAGTTGATCTCAGTTCACGCTCAGAGTTAAGGTTACAGTCTAGTTTCAGACCTATAATCTGGCCAATTTTTTTTTATTTCAGGAACTTTTTAGTCGATGAATAAACCTTTGAATAAAATCAAAATCTTTTGAAAATGTATTTTCCTTAGCGAGATATTTAACGAAACGTATTTTATGGCCAAATAAATATAACAATGAAAGTGTCATAATCCGTCCTAATCGCAGTGTTGCGTGATTCAATCCTGTGTAGCTTTTTACGGCAAATATTATAATTAGCATACACAACGTGCAAGACTGTTTACAGTTCGGATATATGTTGAAAGTTTTACTTTAAAACCCGCTTTAATATCTCTTACATGTCAAAGAGAGAGAAGAAAAACCCTTGGAGTTGGTTGGTTCGATGACCTTTCGTGATCCCGATGACATATAGAGACTCAATGTTTACACAACTTCAAAGCCTTATAACTTTGTTCCAGTTTAATGCGTATAACACAACTTTGAGCGAATTGATCTAAAAAAGTTTTCAACCAAATAGCCTGAAAAATGCCATGCAGCATTATCAACTCAACAAAATTCAAAACGTGTGAGCGTTTGTCGAATAACAGCTTAGTTTCAGATTTATGATCAAAAGTTTCGAATTTCACAAAAATAATTGAATCTCCGGCTTCAACTCTAATTTATATCTAAACTAAGTGAAATATTGACAAAGCCTCACACGTTTTGGAAGGCACGTATGTGCTGATTGACATTATGCAGAAAAGGCGACAATACAATGAGAACTGTTTTAGATCAAGCATCACAACTCTTTATACATTAACATTTTGGTAAAACAAATTACACAGACGTATTCTCTATGGTTATTTAGCTTTAAAATGATGTGTAAATCTTTGAAATAATATTTAATCTGACGAGCTAATGATTTTTTTACTGAGACACACCACGAAGGTGAACTGTAACCTTAAATTCATGTTTCTTCGCCGTTGTGATCCTGATCTGGTTCCTGCTGTGGATGTTCATTTGAAGTAGCGCTTTCTGGTTGTGATGTCTGTGTAGTTTTAATACCGGGTTGAACAAACCATGATGGAGTTGGTCCTCTGAATCTACCTCCCGAAGCTGTTGGGCACATTACAGAAAATAGCGGCTGAAAGCCAAATGGTGGCCGTTCTTCAAGCATTTTAGGGATCAATTCCCTCCTTTTTTCGGCTACTCGATCAGAGTAATCCTCTCGAATTGATATTCTTGTGCCTTTGAGCATTCTTCTAGATTTAAGAATCTTTTCTCGATCTTTGTAATTCAGAAATTTGGCCACAATTGTCCTTTGTTTTCCTCTTCATGTTCCTGGGTATTTTTGTCAAGAGCTTTCGAACGCGTCTTACCCGCCATACTTATTTGCATATGACTCAAAATTAATTAATTTGCATATGATCCAAAACCTGACGTGAAACTAGGCAAATGAAACTTTTTCAATTAATCCAACAAGAATTCAAAATAACTTTAACATACCTCAATAGCTTCCAGTCTCGGAAATGTATCATGAGAGCCACCTTTCTTCCAATCATAGGAAGTCCACCTTGAAAATTTTCTCATACACTTTTTCATGATCTTTGTCACCTATGAGGACAAGCAGATATCTCTTGAATCCGTCTACTGGAACCTGCATCTTCTCTTTAATGGCTTGAAAAACAGCCGCGTAATACGTCGCCTTCACGTGGTTGGTCTCCTTGGAGACGACCTTCAGATTCAGCACGTGGTCCAGGGCCACATCTTTCGAGAAGGATTTGTTAGAGTTGACAAATTTTCCTCACTACCCCGACAACACTTTCATTCTGAAGAGCTTCTAAAGACGCAATTCTTTCCTGTATTACTTGCAAATGGTTCTCCTGCAACACAAAATAATTGTCAAGCTCGTTCATTCATACTACAGGGAGTATCAGGTGGTGGTCGCTGTCAGGTCGCAAAGCATCAAGGGAAATTTATTAAAATGGCTCATTTGCATCTGACCGTCGAGTAGAGCGGATCTCCGCTTCAGTGAACACTTCAGTCAACTTTGCGTACTCAAGCTCGAGTGGCGGTCAAGGAGTTCTTCATATATTTTCAAAGTTTGTTAATGGGCATTAACACACTTCTTCCATTTTTAAAAAACACTACAAAAACATCTCATTTAAGTAATTTTAAAGGCAAAACAGCGGCTGTAGACGGGTCTTGTTGGCTGCATAAGGCGCTCACTTCAAGCGTCAATAGAACTGGAAAGTTTGATTGGTGAGTAAAATACTTTTTTGTTCTAAAACTATTGTTGATATATTACTGCTGTATTGGTCTATAATTAATATTACTACTGTTGGTTACTCACGAAGTATATTTTAACTCCTCCATGTTTAGTTATGTAAGAATTTGCGAAGGCTACTTGCAACTGCTAGTACGCAACGGAATAAAGCCGTTCCTTGTCTTCGATGGCTTTCCCCTTCCAGCTAAGTCAAACGAAGTGGATAAACGAAAACGGTCAGTAGATGATTCATTTTAATATTCATGATATTTTCGTTAATATAAGTGGGAATTTCGCCTTATATCTGCTTGAATTCGTAGAGTTTGCTGAGTTTGGAAAAACTTGTGAAGTTTTCGCACCTCGGTGTTTTGTATTTTTACTTAAATTCAAACTCAATACTTTTATAATAAAGCTGATCAGAAGCCTTATAAATGCTTTATATAATCATAAACACTCCAGCTCGTTTATTAAACTAAACTTAATTCTTTCGAGGTTATTCATTATATCACTAATAATTAAGCACTCCGTATTTAACAGGAAAAAAGACGAATTAAAAACTAAGATTGATGCTCTAACCAGAGCTGGAAAAGAAAAAGAATCATGGAAACTCAAAGGCCAGACTGTAACGATAGAGTTTCAGCATGTAGTTGAAATTATAAAGGTTTGTATATAAACTTTGGTCTGTATATAAACTGGTTGTTGTAATTATAAGTCAAGGTAATTTTGTGTTATAGGTTTGCCGCCAAAAAGGAATCCCCTATGTTGTTGCTCCTTTCGAGGCTGATGCCCAAATTGCTTTCCTCGTCAGAAAAGGACTGGCAGATATTGTCATTACCGAAGATTCCGATTTGCTAGCTTATGGCTGTCCACAGGTAACACTTTTTTGTGATTCCTTCAAAAAATAGGCGTTTCAGAATACGAGCTAATTCCTACAAATTATGTAGCTGGTATAAGTACAGTGTCTAGATTATTGGAAATGCATAAGTGAATATTCTAGTAGACTTAAAACTAGTTTAATCGTTTTCTTCATTTCAGAATTGTTTGATTTATCTTGAATTGTCTAGCTATAGTTGTTTTAATTCTTTTGTTTAGGTGCTGTATAAACTTCAAATGAATGGAAGTGCAGACCTGTTGGAAAGGGAAAGTATTCTAAAGTACTTAAAATTCAACAGTCAGCAGTTTTTATCTATGTGCGTTATTGCTGGTTGTGACTACACACCAAACATCAAAACAATCGGAATTCACAGAGCAAAACTTTTTGTTGAAAATGGTGACTATATTAATGTTTTGAAAAAGCATAAATTTGCTCCAGTAAACTACGAGGCAGATTTTAGCCAAGGATTAGCAGTGTTCCACCACCAAGTCATCTATAATGTAGAAAAGCTCACTATTGAAGCCCTTGAGCCCTGGTCAAGAAATGAAGATAGAAGTAGCTATGGTCCAGCATGTGGAGAGTATCCTTTATTTAAAAATCTCCATTAAAACTTTGATGTTAGAATATAGTCATAAATGTGATGCAATAATAGTCCTGTTCACAGTTGTCATTCAACCTCAACTTAATATTGCAAAATATATTCTTTACAACTTCCTGTGGAATTGTAAGGAATGTATAAATTATCAAACTAAGACACAAATTCCACAAGTCATAATAAAATTCTAAAAAATATATTACATGCTATCAAGGCTGAGGTTGATCAACAATTGTTGCCCATCCACACTCCATCCCCCTTTCATTAGTACAAAATAACTTCTTTGTATTTTGGCCCAATAAACAGTGATACATGTTTTATTACTGCAGCTATAGAATACAAACACTAAAAGTATGCAATACTTTGCACTATTTACCACTAAATAGTGTTGATTAAACAATAGAGAACAATAGAATTAGCATACTTTAGCAGTATTTATGTTGCACACTTTTAATGTTTGTACTCTAATAGTTATTGTTAACTAGTTATGTTTCAATATGATTTATAATCATCATAACACAATACATGGAACAATGCAATCAAACAATCCAATTAATCTTTTATTGATTATTCCTTAACTGTAATTTATATTTTACAATGTAAACTGTGCAACAAACTTTGCTTGTGGCAACATCAACATGGAGAACAGGGAAATTATGAACTCATTTCCAATACCTACAAATGTATGAAACTAAAACTTTATAGTTCTTTACAAAATATGTTTCCAAATTAAAATAGATTTACTGGGGCCGGTTGTACAAAAGGTGGATAAAGTTATCCGAGGATAAAAGTTATCCACTGCATAGGTTTTTTATGGATGTTATCCGCTGGATAAGGATTTATCCGGTGGATAGCGCTATTCGCCCTTCGTACAACCGGTCACAGATGCCTGAACTTTAAAGGTTTACTTCACCCTCTGTAAATAGAGTTTATTGTATTAATTGTAGACAATTTTGCAAACACCAAAAAAGAAGACTTGAGACTAATCCCATAAGTGATACATGTATAGAGAAGTTTTTGATCACAACTGTGTAGGTGCCCTGCATTGTATGAAAACAATTACATTATACTACTAATATTCTTTCACAATACAGTTAGCTGACACCTAGCCTAACAACTTCTTTCTTTTCACAATAGGAAAATGGAATGACATACATGGCTTCAATTCACGCCTGTAGCCCTCAAAAAGGTAATTTAACTAACATAAAAGTATAAACAAAAAGTCTTGTTTAATCATGTCCTTTCATCTTTATAAAAAGAGTTTATGAAGGTGATGCTATGCATATTATAGTTTTTCAACTCTCAAAGATCGATTCAAGTTACCGAATATTTTTGTTGTCACTCTTCATGTATGTTTATGCAAACATTATCTAAACATTCAAGATATCAACTACTCAGAATACCTTTCGTCTTAGCTGCTATGACTGATTATTTTTAAAAACAAGTCTTTTTATAATGTATCTATATTGTCTTCATATACAGCAAATTGCATAAACTTTGACACACTTGACCATATATAAAATTGATATTATGGGATGGCTTAGATGATTTTTTCCCCCATGGACTATTATCAGGGCTATATGAAAAAAATATCAGCCAAGCCATCCCAAAATTAATTTATATATTTTTTATATATATATTTATATATGGTGAAGTGTGTCAAAGTTTGTGCAATTCGCTGTAATGCATATCATGTACTAAAACTTGTCTATTAATTATAGAAATTAAAGATGTTCCAAGGGAGTTTTTGGAATTTCAATCAATCCAAAAAGAATCGTTTTCATGGACAATACCTTGTTTCCCAGTAATGGAAATAGAATTCAAAGAGGCCACTTGTACTTGGAATGGGCAAAGCAAAATAGTATTGTTAAAGAAGGAAGATAACGTCAACTTACATGAAAAGGTTACTTGCAGCTCCCACTGCCTTATTACTGTGAATGGTGTGAAAAGAGAGGTTGTCTGGAAGTGGAAGTATGTTACAAGTGTTGGGGAAAATCAAAACGATGATATGGATGAACGACAAGCTGGTGAGGATGACAACGATGATGATGATAATTTTAATTCTGAATCACTACACACTGTCCCTTTCAAAGTGATGGGTGTCACCTATTCAAAAGAAGCCCAGAGACTCCTTGAAAAGCTACATATGAAGTGGGCAGATATTAAAGGGACAGTTGATGCGAAGGTGGAAACAGAGCCATTCAATAAGTATGACAGCAATGCCATTGTAATATCTCTAAAATATGAACAAAACTGGGAAAAAATTGGCTATATTGCTTCTGAATTAACCAAGTATGTACATCAAGCTATGCAAAATGGCAGTTTGACTGCAGTCAAAATTAAGCACATAAAATTTCGTACAACTTACATGAAAGTAGGTTTTTATCTAACTTTGGAACTTACTAAAAGAGGAGAATGGGACTGTGCAGTCTGCAAAGCCAGTAAAAAAGTACAATAGAATTTATGCCCACAAAGGAAATATAGAAGCTCAGATGTTAATGTTATGTATAGCAAATAAAAATATAGAATAACATTGTAAATTTCTGTGATTGACTGGTCAGTTGATCAATGTCAAGGTACATATGTTTGTACAATTTTTGCTATTTATCATTATCATGACTAATTGTCAAGATTATATTATTTACATGTACCAAAATATGGTCTCTGAGCAAAATAGTCATTCCAATAAACCTAGGCACTACTTATTACCTGCTTATATTCATAAGTTGCAAAGCAACAAAAGTAGACAAAACACTTGGAATCCTTTAATATACTTTGCAAAATAGTAGAGCCCATGTTTTTTGTAATGACTCTATACACTGTACATTGTTAGAGTGTTTATAATTAACCTGTGAAACACTCTTTAGTGTATCACTTTTGAATACACCTTAATAACATTGTGTTCTTTTGTTATTATTGTATTAGCATGTATTATAATTGTATTAGCATCATTGCTTTAACTTCCAAATTTTGTTTCACGGGTCAAAGTGAACAACTCAATTTTTCTTCAAACACACTTTAATAACAAGTGTTTAATGTTTGCTTTAGTGTGTCAAGGTTGTAATATCTATACAAAAGTCAGTTACATAAGTTATTTTAATAATTAATAAAATCCTTAATTAAAAGAAATTGGTTCTAAATTAATTTATAATAATTATAAGCAATAATGCTAAACAACAATTAATTAGCCCATCAAGGGTTAATGGGAGGTAGAGCTTCAGGTGCCCTGTGAAATTTTGCCCTAACTGTAAGTTGGTTTCTTTGTGGCAGTGAAGCTCTGTTTGCCACAAACACTCCAGGATCACCCCTTCTTGATAAACTAACCTTATCAAGACGCTCCACTCCAGATCTTGGTTGATTGAAAGATGGAAGTGGTAATTGACGAAAACGAGCATTAACACCAGTCCAATAAAAAAATGGCAGCTCAGGATTTATCCGCTTAATAAATTCATTCAATATTTTGGGAAACTGGTCGTAGAACTGCTTTAGGTCAAAATTAGCACCCAACATCTCATGAAGTAAAGCTATAAAACCTTCTACATCGTCGGTAGAAGAGGCTCTTGGATGTTCAGGTGGCAATCCACGTTGCAGATATTGCTGTCTTCTTCTTTCTCGAGTAGAAAGGTTGGCAACCAAACCCACAATTACTTCTCTTGTTAAGCCACATATACCTTTGACGGGTCTAAAATAAATTTAAAAATAATATGACTATATTGCTTCAAAAACTCATTAATAATTCATGAGAAATTGTAACTGTGCGACAAGTGTTTTAACTGAAGATATAGATTCACCCTAATTCACATAAACTAACCTGAATTTTCTCAAATAAACTTTCATAAACCCTTAATTTTTTTACAAAAACACAAAATATAGGTTGGATTTTTTGAAGTCATTATAAACTCGCAGATCATGTTTTATCATGTTTAAAACCACTTGGCTTTACCTCGTGGTTTGAAATATGATAAAACACTCCTGCTCGTTTATTACAATGTACATTTTTATTAAAACCTTTAACTACTTCCCAATATGTTTGTGTTGTCATTATTCATAATGATAAATTGAAACCTTGAAAAAAGTAGTCAAATGTTTTAATAAAGGTTCAATAATAATTGTGCTAGATCAGAGACTGTGAACTATTATAGACTCAGTATGCAGGTTTTTCGCTTAATTTGGTCGCACAGGGAGTTGAAGAAAAGCACTGAAGAGAACTAACAAACAACTATACTTGTATTTTATGTTGGCTATACCTGTTTACATCAATTGCAGAGTAGTCATTAACTTGGTCTAAATAGGGTATCCAGTTTCCAAGAATCCACTTCAGCATATCACTACAGTATCTGGAACGGGTAAACTCATCAAGTCCTCGACCATCTACTGCTTTGTGCCAATTATGAATGAGTGTGAGAACTTCGGCTTCACTATCATGACCATTTTTTTCCATGAAAGTGATGACACCAGGTGATATAAGTCTTTCACAATCTGGAACAGATTGCTTGTTTTTACCAGTCAAGGCCTGATAGGTCAATCCACTGTCTAAAGAATAATCAAAATACACTGAGTATAAGAAATTACACCATTATGTTTCATTAATGAAAAATGCCCAGCATATTTGATGAAAGTTACTTCATACCACAAGTGCATAGCCAAGTGGTATTCCGCTTTTTTCATCAAATAAATGTGGTATTTTTCATTAAACCTTTGAGAACTAAGGTGGGATTTCCTATTAATAACACATCTACATAAAATTGAGTCTCAGATAAAAAAGGCAAAAAATGAACACTACCCCACACAAGTTGCAAAGCACGCAGGGAAGGACCAATGGAATGAATTAATTGCATGGATTAAGAGAAAATTTGCAGTCAACCAACAATTAGAAATGAGCATTTTATGTAGATTTGGTATTAAAAACAGATTTTCAAATAGTATAATGTATGTAAAATTAAAATAAAATGTAAGATGAAAATGTATGTGCATACAGACAAATAATAACCAAACAAAAATTGACTTACTAGGATCATTTAGAGCATCACGTAGATAGACAACACTGCAACCTGGAAGGAGGTCCTCTCTCATGGAATTTATAATTCTCTTAAGAAGGTGGTTGTGATCTTCCCTATGGTGGAGCTCCTCCTTAGTCTGCTCATCACATTCAGGGACAATGAGATTGGTACTGAAATCAATTCCAGTATCTTTTAAAGACTTGATTTTTGCTCTGAACAGATATATTGCCAAAATAGACTTCAAGCATTCTTTTTTTCCGTCTGTCTTCCCTAAGAAGAAACAATATATATACAGTATACAGTACAAAATTTGCATTCTACTCTACTCTTTCACATGTAAAAATTATAATGATCTATTATGATTTGTGTATTAAATGTTATTAAAAATACACCATATACAAATGAGTGAGAAATGTTTTTCACTGAGACATCACACCAGCAAAAACTGTTATTTCATATAGACATCATTAGTTTGTACTGATCATGATCAAATTATTGAAATGTATTTTTAAAACAGTTAAGTTTTGTGAAGATTGTAATCAATATTTGACCAAATAAAAAAAAACATTGTTTCTAAAATTGCAAAAACACTTTTTCAGTATAGTATTATTGTTAATTGAGCAACCTAAAACAACTCATAAACTGTAAAACCATAGTTATCTGCGCATGCAAGATGTTAAAAAGATTTGTAGTCAGATAGGCTTCATTAGTCATTTCAGAGTGTTAATGAACAATTAACAGTTACAGAGATATATTACTAGGTGACATATGTAGTGTTTCAATTCATCACTATAACAGGACATACCTTCAACCCAGCTGCAAGGGTCATAGTTAAAGGGAAACAGTTTTCGTTTCAAGATATGAACAGCTTGTTCAAATGGAACACCTTGACCATGAATGTAATCATTCAGCCATCTAACATCTGCAATTGGAACAGCAGGATGTGGATCTAGAACATTTCCTGTAAAACAAAAAAGCACAGTTACTAACTTGAAATAATGCATTTCCTTTAGGTGGCCAATTTAATACTTTAGCAATATTTTCTAGCTAAATACATTTTTTAACATAATGTCTCTAAATTAGTTTAACAGCTGCAAAAGTAAAATACAATCAGAAGTCATTCAATAGATTTTATCCATGACGGCTGAAAAAGTAATCATGAATACTTGGTATATTTTAGTTGCATGTTCAGCTGTTAGTTTGATAGTTTTTAAATGTTGTATGCATAATTGTACTCATGTACTCTTTTATTATAATGTTACCTACCATTAGCACCAAGTTTAAAATTTCTCTCTATTTGTGTCACCCTAGTAGACCTTGCTTCAGATCTGGATTGGCTTATTAACTGAATAATTGAAATTGGCCTGTCTTTTCCTCTTGTTCTTATGGAATTGAATTCTCCATCAGTTACCAATCCTGTTGTAATTCAATTGCAAAGAAAGAAATTAACAAAATAGTAATTGATGTTCTTTATAAAATTCATGAATAATTAATTACACTGTTACAATAGAAATCATGTCTGTGATGAAGGTTGTTTTATTAAAATATGAAAGAACTAACATTGGACTCTCATAAGTACTATACAATATTACAGATCAGCTGTTCATATTGTATATATTACATAAATCTATTCATTTAAGGGAACAATGCCAATTGGATGTGTCAATCGTTATCATGTGATGGTTTCTATAATCCTGGTTATAGAAAATATATAAAACTCCTGCTTACACAACCAACACACTGATACCACAATGACATCAGATCACATGACTTTCCTTAGTGAAACACAATGTATATTTATAAAAAAAACATACCAACAACTAGACCCATTCCAACCATTGTCATTCTCAGGTGATCAGAAAGCTCTCTCAGTTGTTCATCCTTGATGGACGCATAAGGCAATACACGGACTGGGACAGCATATGGCTTCATATTTCTTGATTCATCCGCAATCATAAAGACCATCAGATGTGATGCTGCAGTCCTTTTCTTTGTATACAGTTGTTTTGTGTATTCCAACAATTTTTGCTTTAACAATTTTAGCTCTTTCATTTCATTTTTTTCCCTTGACTTTGGAGCTTGCAAATTCTCCACTAGAAGTTTGATATTTGACATCAATTCTGATGACAATGTTTGTAGACCTTCAAACCCTACCAAGTTCCATGCGAGTCCCATGAGCGCTGACTCAGAAGCATTTGATTGTAAACGACGTCTTTCATATGATTCACGTGCAGATACTATTCCATCTGATAAGAATACCTTATCATTCTCCAATACAGACACTGTTATCATAAAATCTTCTCCAACATCATGGCTAGCAATACCAATGGACTTGACAAATTGCAACCTCTCCTCATATTCTTTCCTTAGCTTTTCCAGGACACCATCATCAAGGTTTTCGTCCCCAGACCACTTGCCTGCCACAGATTCCCTAAGTCCAAGTCTGACATCGCATGCATCTGCTTTGATCCACCATCTCCCTTTCGGACAATTCTTTTTGATTTTTTCCAGAGCATTCACCTATTAAGAAACAGTTGAAAATCACGACACTGTATATTGTATTAAGGTTACACAACATAATTGATTGAATGAATGAATGAAGAACAACAATTGACAGACAACTAGATTCAAGCACACACAAGCACCAACTAAAAAATATAATGTTAACATTGTAAAATGAGAATGAGATACGTTTTTAGCTGCCGTCAATCAAAACTAATTAGTCGGTACCTTTTAAATCCTTGATTGACGGCAGCTAAAAACGTAGTTAACAACTACCTGTTGGAATGTTTGAGTTTTCAGAAAGTCGAAAACCGCAGTAATTAGCACCACAATATGAAACATGTATCTTGATGTATAAGAGTTTAAACTGTTAATTTTAAATAAATAAGTTACATATTATTATTACCTGAATAGCAGAATCACGTTTAAAGCCACATTCCTGAATTTTACGCAATAGTTGTCTTGAGCCCAGTCCAGCAACATTGACATATGCCTACAAAAAATAAATAGATAAAAATTCAATAAAGATTGTAGTAATATCATCTATACAAATGTGTATGGTCATTCCAATCAAAGCAATTGTTAATTAATTGTGAGTTGTTAAGCAATCATAGCATGCAAAATCTACATATCCTATGCAATTTATAGTCACCTTATCTGGCTTGTATATACCACTGTTCTGAGGAATACACCTCCGGGTTTGTTGAACAACACCATGCATTTTTTCAATTTCAGACGGGTTGCCATGAGACTCTAACAACTCAGACACCTCTTCAGTAGATAATGTTGACCATAAGGTTGATATATTATCATGCTTGCCTTCATCAACCATACTAATGTAACTCTCACCCTCTTGACTTTCCAATGCACCTTCCTCACTACAACCATCTACAAATGGAGTAACACCTTCAACCATACTAATGCAACTCTCACCCTCCTGACTATCCACTGCACCTTCCTCACTACAACACCGTCCAAATTGACCTTCCTCACTACAACCATCTACAAATGGAGTGACACCTTCAACCATACTAATGCAACTATCACCCTCCTGACTATCCACTGCACCTTCTTCACTACGACACCGTCCAAATTGACCTTCTTCACTACGACACCGTCCAAATTGACCTTCCTCACTACGACACCGTCCAAATTGACCTTCCTCACTACAACCATCTACAAATGGAGTAACACCTTCAACCATACTAATGCAACTATCACCCTCCTGACTATCCACTGCACCTTCTTCACTACGACACCGTCCAAATTGACCTTCCTCACTACAACCATCTACAAATGGAGTAACACCTTCAACCATACTAATGCAACTCTCACCCTCCTGACTATCCACTGCACCTTCCTCACTACGACACCCTCCAAATTGACCTTCCTCACTATGACCATCTACATTGGCACCAGAAATAGACAAGGCCTCAGCAACAATATCTTTAACACTTTCCAGACTTTCATCAACTTCATCATACTGCCACATTGGACCACGGCTCAGAGAAACCCACTTGTGACCAAAGCGGGCAAGCATAGTTTCTTGCCATGATGCATAGTGGTCCTCCATGCCCAAATTCACAGTACTGGTAGCGTTGAAGAAGCGGATGTTATAGTCCAGTAAGCCAAATGGCATCCTGTCCAGTTTCAGTTTTCCTTCTGCAACTGCTTTTGATAGATGAAGCACCAAATTGTGCTTTCCCGCTGAGTATAATTTGTATATAGCATCCATTACAGTGTCAAAAATGTTGCCATTTGCAAACTTTAGAAATGGAAGTCCATATTCATTTTGTAGGAACACCTTGATCAAATAACCAATGAACTGTTTCTTCATTTTGGTTGACATGTCAAACTTAAACATAGAAAACAAATTACACACAGTGTCACCAATGTTTGGACAGGATTTCAGCTTGTTGGCAGATGGTGAATGTCCAAACATTGGTGACAGGGGCTGAACACTGGACGGTTTTGATGCATGAGTAGAGTTGCTGGTGAGGTCTTCAAAATAGTTTATTCCATATTTTTCCTCGGCCTCAGAGAGGGTAAAATTAGGTTTCAGATACTTTGTCACAACTGAACGACATGAATTTCCTGAAATTAAAAAAGATTAAAAAAGTAATTAATATGCAATGCATATCAGCATTTTTATTACAGAATTATAAAAAATATAATACCGTGGGTATTTTGTTTGTATATATAGACCAAAATCATGCTAATGTGAATTGATAAAATCTTTGATTTACAAGAACAAAGAGTTAACTATCAAGTTCAACAACCATAATAGTCAAATTGCTTTTAAAATAAAGTCTGATATAAATGTTTGAAACTAAGCATTCAACAATACCTCATTACAACTTTATTTGACTTGGGGGGAGGAGGGGAGGGCACTATATCCATCTCATGTGCAACAGTTCCTATTTAGTGACTATTATTGACTACCAAATACAAGTAAAGTTGTGATGAGGTATTGTTTCCTTTTGTATTTGAGGTTTCTCGTTAAGTGATCTAGTGACTAGATAGTCAATAAATTAGTGACCAGAAAGTCACTAAATAGGTTTTATTTCATGGTTTTATTGTTTTTGCTCTACTACTTTAGGAAAAGAAAGAACAAATGTATATAATTTAAATATAGTTATTGCCATTAAGTATAATCAATTCAAATACTCACCAGTTTTCCTTGGCTGACCTGTGGTTTCACTTATTGCCTTAGCACAACAATCCCAAAAGTATGGTGCTTTGTTAGTAGGCCATCCATCCTTTACAGGACCATCCCAATACAATGCAATGTATTGGATAAGAGCAGCTGTTTCTGCATCTAACCATGAGGCTGGTGTGGATAATGATGACTTGGCTTCCTGAGGTTTCTTCACGAACAAGGATTTTTTTACTGTTTTTTTTGGATTTTTTTTATTACTTTTTCCTGGAGTGTCGCCAGTACTTCCTCCGTGTGTTCGTTTGTTATTCATTTTTCCTGTTTTGAATAAAAACAAGTCGAACTGAGCGAAATATTAAGACACTTGACTCTCAAAGAACCATAACACATGAAGCTACATGACGTTAAACGGTCGCGAAACTACCTATAAATAGGTCAACTTTGAACACATATTTTCATACCAAAGAAAGGGGCGCCTTTGGGCGCAATCCGATATGTGGTTGGAAATTATAAAAAGACCATTCTGATAAAATATGAAAGAAATTCATGGTACAGTTTTTGAACAAGCGCGATTTTAACGACTACCACTATTGCTAACATATTTGGCGCGTAAAATAGTCCAACTTTTAAATTAGTAATTTAACCTTTAATTTGCCACATTACACTTTCATTTACCACCCATTTATGAGAAATAATCTTTAAATTGCTATTTAAAGCAGAATCCACTATCAATTTAGCTTCATGATATAGAAAAAAGTGTTTTAACTTACCATTAGATTCTGCCGAATACGACGCCGGACGTCGGCCATCTTGAAAATACTAAAAATAATGCTTTGCGGCCTGAGAGCGACCACCACCTGAGGGAGTATAAACCACTCACATGTGTGCTCTAATAAATCTCCCTTCGTTTCACTTGGCTCATAACTATCACATATATAACTCATGATTTTTAGTGCCTTTCACTTATACCAACTTAAAATCAACCGCGCAGAACGTACCCCTAAATTCATGTAGTCTCTCAGTAAATATTATTCATAACCTCCTTAATTCTGCATTCTCCACGTTTCACTTGTAAATTTTGTGCATATACTCATAGCTTCTTCTCATTTCACCTATCACTCGGTGAATATAACTCATAAACTTATAAATTATCCACATTTTCACTTTAACTCAGTAAATGCTGAGCTCATAAACTTGTAAAATTCTCCACGTTTCACTTCTAACTCAAGAATATAACTCATCAACTCGTTCAATTCTCCACCTTTCCCTTTAACTCATTGAATACTGAGCTCATGAACTTATAAAATTTTTCCACGTTTCACTTCTAGCTCCGAGAGTATAACTCATAAACTCATAAACTCATAAACATAAGCGAATATAACTGATAAACTCGTAAAATTTCTCCCCGTTTTACCTACACTCAGCGAATATAACTCATAAATGCTCAGCTCATAAATTCTCCACATTTCACTTCTAGTTCCATGAATATAACCCATAAGCTTTTGCAATTCTCTACACATTTCACTTTAAATTCAATGAATAATAAGCTCATTAACTCATATAATTTCTCCACGTTTACTTCTAGCTCAGCTCAGAGTTAATTCATTGAATATAACTCATAAACTCTCGAACTCTCTTCGTGTCACTTCCAACTTCGCAGAAAAACTCGATTAGAACTACTATGAAAAGTACCAAAAAAACAAATTCGAGCACAGCCTTAAACAGAAAAAAAAATTCGAGCACAGCTAATATTCTGAAAAAAAAGATCGTGCATGATGAAAAAAAAAATTTGTGCATATATATATCGTGCAAAAAAAAAATTGCCCAGCCCCCCTCCCCCTCAAAAATCTAATGGTCCGTCTAGACATACATACATACATACTTTATTAGGTTTTCCGAAACAGGCTTTTCAAAACCTATTACATGAATATATGATAATCTATAATGATGTCTAAAACATATATAATACAGGGTCTAAAGAATATAAAAATCTAATTATAAAGTTTGTACTTTAAAGTGTTTTTAAATTTTAAATCAAGTTGGTTGATTTGTGAGGAAAATAAAAGAAAACTGCGTTTTCTCGACGATCTTTCTTGTGCAAGTGAAGCCCGCTCTTTGCTTGCATGTTTATACTCCCACCTCAACAAATGGTAGCGCAATGTCCCTTGGGGCCATTTTCCTGTGGAGAATGTGGAATATATTATTAATTTAGGCAGGTTATACATATGCAAATAAATTTGCATACTTTTTCTGTGAATTTTTTGCTTCGCCATTTCTATACTTTGGGTACACCACCTTCTGTCAAAGTTGATTGTCTTTTTTGGTCGCTACTTCTCTTCCAAGATTCGAGTTAAAGTGTACAGCAGCACGAATGTGCCTGAATAACCAATATCCATCATTTAGAATGACTCATGAGATCCATTTTGCCATTTTGCATGACCATGCGCGAAATGCTGCACTGTGGCAACGCAATGCAGGCTCACCACAGGCTACCCACTCATTCACTTGTAACAAAATGTCGCTAAGCCATCGCGTTTTGTTATATTTATCTATCTTTCTTATCATTTCCATCGCTATTTGTGATTGTAACGTTGTTACACAGCTCCCATTGTTGCTGGTGAAGTTGACAGGAATTATTGCTTGTAGAACAACTGTATGAGATGGCTGACTCTTGCTGGTGTTGGTGCACGCACTGTTGATGTTTTTGGTTGAGTTATTCTGTTCGTTTTTTCCGTGTTCTTTAACGTTAATGTTCTCTATGTGAAGTTTGGTAGGGCGTGGCTTGTTGCACTTTGCACAGGCCCTCTTGCTAGTACAACCTTTAGATCGATGGTTGGTTCCTTAGCAAGCAAAGCATAGTTTCTTTTCTGCGATGAACTTCTTTCATCAAGACTCAAGACTGGTTAACAAAGTCCTTACATTCTTCGGTGTATGTCTTCTAGGGTTTATGTTTCGCAATTCTGTTTTGGAGTTCATAACCTCTTCTTTAGCCACCCTACGAACGAAGTTGCAGATGATTGGAGGTACTTTTTTTGGATCTCTAGGTGTTACTCGATGTGCAATATCAATATCTTGTAGTGATACATCGGCACCAATTTTTTTGAATAATTGGACGCAGATATCGACCATCTCTTTGGCTATCTCTCTTGTACTTGTTTTTGGAAGACCCAAAATCTTAACATTATATTGATAGCTGTATTTGTTGTTGCCTTGAATGGCTTCTTCAATCTTTAGTATATTTTCTTCGATGGTTCGTAATTTTGATGTCGTTCTAGTGATATCACAGGTCATGATATCCTTGAAGGTGCGTATATCGTATAAGATGAAGTCCTCAAACATGGTCTGTGTATTATGGATACCAGGGACTATAGTACTATGGCCTGTGATCGTTATGTTAATGGTTTTGCCATTGATGTTGTATGTCTGAAAACATTGGAAGCAAGCCATTCAACCTCCATCATCTACTTGCCTACATATAGCCAAACATGGGCTCAACAAGGACCACAGCATTTCAAAAAACATGTTATGTCCTACTTTCATCATATACAATAAATAGACCTGATTCTAACACCACTTCACCACAGAGAATATCAACACTAGGGCTTCCTTTGTTTGGACACCGTTGGAAAGAAGGTATTTTATGATGATGGGTTAAAAACCCCTCCACCAGATGACACCGTCAGTCATTAAATCCATGCTCAGTGGATTTGATGGTTTGATAACAGATTTCCAAGAGTGTGGGCATGCCAAGGCAACCAAGGACTGGCGATGGTTTCGCAAGCTGTGGTGTTGGGGTCATCCTTGCAGTCAGAGATATTATAGAATCTAGTAACCATAAGCCTACATTTAAGTGGAGATTTGAGAACATGAAAAATCTACGAAGAGAAGTCATGAGCTATGTTGCAAGTCTTAAGATTTTGTAGATTGAGTGGCTGTCAAAAAATTAAGACTGATAATTGCATTAATTGAGAATTGAAAATGCTTAAAACATAATGTTAAAATGTTTAGCCACTCAATTTATTATAATTATTTGGTGGTTTTATAAATAACATACACCTAATTGCAAGAACGTTGTCCTGGCTTTTGTACTTTAGTGGGAGAGGAATTAAAAGACAAGAAGATCACTCAAGGTGAACACTTTCTTTTGTTATTCCTGATTTTCCTTTGTAACAAAATTACTGTTCTTTTTACATATTTTATATATTTTTCTTAACACTGATAGTTGGAAAAACAGCAATAATCCTATGAACTGATTTGTGAATTTGTTAGTATGAAAAGTATTATCTACATGCACTGTTTTGTATTTCAACATGTCTAATGAAAATTACTCTAGAAATCACATTTTGAAAGATACATTCTAAAGATTAATCGACCATGATTAGTGAAGGTGTACAGAGTGGGCCACCATATAAGCCCCGTCTACACGAGCAATTTTTATGTGGCAACTTTATGTGGCAATTTTTATTTGCTTGTGTAGATGAACGTCAAATATTTGTTGTCAATTTGCGTCAGTAATAATTTCGGACAGCGGAGACGCCTACGAAATAAAGGCTAGGATACAAAGCAAGATGGCGCCAATAAAGAAAAGAAAAGTTAATGCTGCTACAATAACGGCTTTATTAATATCAAATAGAAAAGACCAAAAAACTAAAAATGGCGGGAAGATCTACTTCTGGCCAATCTTCTCTTAATATGTTAAGAATCTCTTTATATTGCGTCTTTTTATATTTCACATCTTATAGCTCTCACTTCGACCATTCCACAAACTTTCCCTATAACTCGTAATGCCTCTAATAATAACGAAACAATTGCATCTGTCCATCCACCTTGTCTACTCGTGGAAGCCGCCATGTTGGATGCGCAAATATTTGGGACTGGGGTCTACAGATAACTTCAAAAAATTGCCACATTTATGTGTCGTCTCATCCACACGGACAATTTTCGATGTGTGGCAATTTTTATTTGCCACATAAAAACTAACATGCCAGCTTTCAAGCAAATACAGTTGTCACATAAAAATTGGCCAATTTGGATCATCTACACGAGCAAATAAAAATTGCCACATACACAATTGCCACATAAAAATTGCTCGTGTAGACGGGGCTATAAGCTAATCTCTCTTGTTGCTCTTCCACTTCCATACCCAACCACTAAGGATGATTTGGAAGATGCTCGTTTCCTTAATAGCCTAGGTACAGCTGCTGCCTTTACTGCTTGTTGAAGCACTTCATCGGCTGTTAGGTTGAGGCTACTGTTTCTATCCTCATTATCACCAGAAAATGTTATCTCTTCATTAAGATGGACAAGATTTTGCTCTTCTAGAGCTTCAAAAAGCAAATTAATTTCATATAATTTATATGAAACTTTTCTTGTAGAGGAGAAGTAGCATGGCTGACCTCTGCGTGCCCTCTCATGCACTGAATTGGGCTGTATATTCAGCCTGTATAAAAAATGCTCAAAGTACTGCTTTGGCACTTGATGAGTGTCAATCCTAACCCACTTTGCTGCAAATAAAGAGTCAAAAACATTTGTAAGCTGAGAAATGTAAGCAACTCTTGATAATAAAAACTGTTATCAACATCAAGATACAAGAAAAGACATTGTATAAGGGCTCGAGCAAACAGTTTCAACATTTGCAGCAATATCGAACAGATGTTGAAGCAAATGTTGAAATTGTTTGCCTGGGCAAAATAACTTTTATAACATTTTGCAACAAAAGTTGTTATATTCTACTTTAAGATTTCACAGTTACAGAATGTGTTACATATAGATTACTTCATTAAATTGAAAAACTCTGCATGTCAGTTTATAAAAGGAAAATGGATATACCAAAAGTCAATATAAATATTAAAAATGTACTTTGATTGTTTTTCATTAGTCACTGTCCGGCGAATCCAAGATGCAATAACGACAGTGGCGCTTAGTTGTCATTTCTTCACGAAAAGCTTCCCTTATTCGTCTGAATTCTTGCACTTCTATTATCGCTGTTGGGTAGTCTTTCTTTCGTAAGTAACAGTCAAAGCTCGACATGAACGACCTTAAAGTCGTTGGTTCGTATTCATCCCCATCTTTCTTCCTTACTTCAACGAGAAAAGCAGAAACCAGCTTGTCTAAATCTCTTGGCTGGATTTCTTCCAGGTTTTGCTGCACATTTTTTGTTTCAAGATATTCAGTCAATAAAGCCAGGTCTCTCTTCGTCTTGCTTAGTGTGTTTTTGTTTTCTTGGTTTTGAATAAACTCATCTACCGGCACATCTAGTGACACGAAACGACTCGTCATTTTGTTCACATGAACAAAGCTACAGAAAACGCAATTTTGTTTTGGCGGGAAGCAATTCAAATGCCACAATTGCTCGTTTTATGATTGGTTGGTTTGGTCAACTAAATTTTGATTGGTTATATTTTTACACTGTGAAAAGCTGTACGCGGCGCTGATTGGTCGTATTGCATTTTTCACCAGTGAAATTCAAAGCATAGAGATTTTTATAATAGAGATTTATTGTATGAAATTCTAGTTATATATATAATAAAGTAAATTACATTTAGAAAAGTTAAAAATGCACAGTATGGTTATAAGTGTGATTGGTTATGAACTTTCATTTATTTTGAAAATAAATAACAAAACTGGTCATGTCAATTACTCTCTTCATTCAAATCTCATTGAATTATACATTGAATTATATATTTAATTTCACTTCAAATTGTGTAAATTTACTAAAAGGTTATTTTGAAAATAAGTATGATTCGTACTGTACCATATACAAGTCTGTTTTATTGATATATTGTCGAAGAGACACTTTAATGTTGGAGATTCTTGATAATCCATTGCTCGATAACATTTTATTGTCTTTATATTTGTGCAAATCATACCACAGGTAGTCCACGAGTTGAGTCAGTATCAGGGAATGTATGGTGAATTCTAATTTTAACTGAAATATGTACATAAAATTTACATTTCTTATGTGGATGTTTTTTGTGGTCTTAGATTATCAAAGACAACAGAAAACATCGATGTAATAAAGGTAAATTTTACTTATACTGACTATTAAAGCTTGGGTTATCTGTGGAACTGACCGGTAAAGTTCATCACTAATTACGTAGTTTTGATACAAGTATATAAAAACAATTATACTTACATGGTAGACGAGGGTGAAATGTGGAATTTATGCGTTCCACAAGACCAGCGAGCCAAAGTTTGTAGTGATGAAAATGACCGGCGTTCTCTGACAAATCTTTGCCAATAATTTTTTTAAATTGAGCAGTAATACTTTCCCAATCTGTATCTGGGTGCTTCAATATTAAGTGTTTTCGTAATGTATACAAGGACTTGAATTGTTTGAAGCAAAAAGAACAACCAGTTGTGAATGTTTTCGAAGCCATTTCAGTTAATTAATTACGATCTAATCACTAAAAGTTCCGATGTACCCATTGGAAATGGAACTTATGACACTTGCTATTTGGCCAGCTATCGTAGCATAACTGTAGCAGTGAAAGAAATGAACGCCAGAGACAATTCTTCTAAAGAAAAGAAGCGGCGTAGACGAGAAGTGGTTCACGAAGCGCGAGTACTGCAAGCCTTTGGTGATCTTCCCAACATACCTCTGATTTTTGGAATGTGCCCTGTCAAAGAGCCGTATTGTTTGGTGTTGCAGTTTCTCGGAGCTGAAACAACTGGCCCGCTTACACTTCAAAACGCAATAAAGAAGAAACTGATAAAGAGACAACAAATTATACAAGTATTTCTAGATATCTGTATTGTTATTCAGTATGTACACAGAAAGGGTTGAGTATGTACATAGAAAGGGTTATCTGCACAATGACATCAAATCAAGCAATGTCCTACAAATTTGCAATGAAAGTCAGTATCAACCAGTCTTAATAGACTTCGGTAAAAGTAGACCAATCAAGGAAGAAGGGCAGAAACGAGTAAGAGCTGATAGTTCAAGTTATTTACCAGAGGTCGTGAAAGGTATTAGGGCAGAAACTGTCGCAAGCGATGTGTTTTCGTTAGGAAAAATGATGGCTTCAGCGGTGTCTTGTCTGTGCTTTATACGAACGTACGTGATGATATAGTATGACAGATTATCGACGACTCCAACAGAGCTATCTGTCAACGTCTCTTTTGTTTTAACAGATTGTTATTACTGTATTTGAGCTATTTGGACCAGTTTGTTAATACTGTACAATGTAGCCGGTTGGCTCAATTTGTTATTACTGTACAATGCAGCCGATTGGCTCGGTTTGTTATTACTGTACAATGCAGCCGGTTGGCTCAATTTGTTATTACTGTACAATGCAGCCGATTGGCTCGGTTTGTTATTACTGTACAATGCAGCCGATTGGACCAGTTTTGTTATTACTGTACATTGCAGCCGACTGGCACAGATTGTTATTACTGTGCAATGTAGCCGATTGGCCCAGTTTGTTATTACTGCACATTGCTGCCGATTGGCTCAGTTTGTTATTACTGTACATTGCAGCCGATTGGCCCAGTTTGTTATTACTGTACATCACAGCCAATCGGGCTCAGTTTGTTATTACTGTACATCGCAGCCAATCGGGCTCAGTTTGTTATTACTGTACATCGCAGCCAATTGGCCCAGTTTGTTATTTCTGTACATCGCAGCCAATCGGGCTCAGTTTGTTATTACTGTACATCGCAGCCAATTGGCAAAGTTTTAAAATATCACTATATTGAATTTAATTAAATAGTTCAAGCAATTTGGCTTAGTTTGACATTTTCAATCGACTGTATGGTTAGAACTCTTTTTGAGGGTATGTGATAGTTTTGACAATTTATTCTTATACAGTGATCAAGTTTTTATTGTCAATCATTTCAAATTCAGTGTTAAAAGAATCAATTCAAGCTCACTTCAATCAAGCTCAATCAAGCGATGAAAAATCAAAAGAACTGGCTGGCATCCTCCCCGATGTATTGGTTGAGAGCAAAGCAAAGACCACTCAAAAATTTGTCCGACCTAACTTACTTAATGTATGTGATTTAGGTTACACTGGCTTTTTGCACTTTAATGAATTTGTTGGATTGCGCCATTGTGAGTTTGAAAACGTGTTATATGATGTATCCAATTTCAATTATAAACAAAAGGACGCGACAACAAATGGCTTGCAATAAACGTTGACATCCAAGGTCTAATCTTTTTGAATGTGCACTCAAAGAAGTCATACCCGGTCTTTCTAGACATCTTAATTGATTAGTCATCAACGATCTTCAGTCCTTTCTGTGAATGTTTCCAATTATAAGAGAAATCATCACAGAAACTCAAAAATATTTGAGTAATATCAGATAAATTAATATTTCATTGGGAGCGAAAGAATCATATTCAGTTTCTTAGCAAATGGCCGCTAGGCTGTCGCGGTGCACAAAGTTTAATGGTCAATAATGGGCCTTGATGTAAATATATGTGTAGTAATATATATGTGTATATAAATGTGATGCAAATATCCAAGATGGCTGTTTCATAATGTCGAATGAGCTCAAACTCAACCAAAAATACCTTGAATAAGACTCTTATATCCAATCTTTATCAAAAGAACAATTTGAAAGAGACTGAAAGAGTTCTAGAATGAAAATAAGCTGAAAACTCCACTGTTTTGATGAAGCTGGTGGTGAGTTTATCAATATTCTAACACATGTAGGTTTTAGAGATTATAAAAATAAAATTCAAACTACTAATTTTATGATGTGATTTTACCGTGAAATTTGATGATTAATTTTTGATTATTTAGATGAATATATTGTATAGAAAGCCACAATTCCAATTTGAAAATATTGTTCCTCAAATTATATTCTAACTTTTTGTTTGCAAACTTTTTTTATAAACTGAATATTTATACAATAAAATTTAACACAAATTTTCGAAAACCTGCTAAATTATTTCCTGATCATCACTAATAATTATCATGATAATTAGATAAAATTATTATTGTTTGTAATTTGATTTTTTCTTAAATAATTATTTCTTTATTTTATTCTTTCTTCAAATAAACTAAAATTTTCTTCAATTAAATTAAAGAAAATGTGATAAAAAATGTGATTAAGTTGTGTAAAAAGCACATAAAAATGATAAGGAAAAATTTGTTTTTTATAAAATTGTGAATTGAGTGTTAGATAATATTCTTGGATAAAAAATAATAATATAATGTTTTCTATAGCGTCAATTCATGTAATTTCAACAACGCTTCACAAATTGATATAAATAAGATAAAAGGAGAAAATAATAAAGTTAGACTTTTTTAACTTTTTTCAACACTAACGTCGTAAAAAGTTTGTAAAAATTTAATAAGAACAATTTAAAATATTAATGAAAATTCAAAAATTGGACGGATACATTATAAAATATGGAAAGTTAAAGCATGCTATAAGCCAAGTTTTCAGTTCACGTTTGAATGATGAAATTGTCTCACAGGACCTGATGTTAGGAGGAAACTTATTCCATAATTCTGGGACAGCATTTGAAAAAGCCCTCTTGCCATATGTTTTAAGGTTAAAAGGTTTGATGAAGAGGATCGCAAGGAGCGAGAGGGAATGTAGGGTTTCAGAAGATCACTGATGTAGGAGGGAGTCACATTATTTAAAGCTTTAAAGGCAAGAAAAAGTATTTTGAATTTAATACGATATTCAACAGGCAACCAATGTAAACGATGTGTGCAGGCTCTCAGAGACGTTGTGCATTCTGGTCGGCGTCAAAGGCATCCCAACTGCTGAAGATCTTGACTTACATATCTCGGTAAACATTTCGCTGTGTTCTCCTTAGCTTCTTCTCATGAACAAGCCTTATCTGCATGGCAGAGAGCACAGCTTCATCGAACAATAGTTTTATAAGCACATACAGTGAAAGGTTGCACTTGCCATGGGCTCTTTGGTTGAGGGCGTTGTGCCACCCCTCCACATCGTTTTTGGTATGGACTGCCTTTTTGAAGACAGACCATGTGGAGGGTGGCCAGGTGTTGCTTTCAATCCAAGTGTCGTTTATGTAGTCGGTCAAGTCGAGTAAGGCTGGTGTCGCAGCTTGGCGTTGTAGTCGTCGGAATTGTGTTGTTATGCAGTCATAGGGCAGGTAAGGCAGTGCGAGAAGGCGGCCAATGAATTTGTAGGTGCCGGCATCACCTTGGTATGCTGGGGACAGTCCTAAATCTGCTACCTAGACAAATAATTGGAAATGATTAGAAAATATTTATTATAGAGACACTTTTCAACTTTATTGGTTTTATTTAAACCTAGCTTTCTGGCTAAAACAATGTGAATTCACATTCTTTTACCCTTATTATGGGCGAGTAGCCAGAAAGGTAGGCTTAAATAAAAAGAAGAAGGTTGAACCTTGTCTTTAAAATAAAATAAACATTTTCTGGATTAGAAAATAAAATATTGATTACTCCATTTTCACATTGAATAGAGTGCTGTTTTATACCTTTCTCCACACCGCCTGTGTCCAGTGAAAGGAACATCCACTTATGCTTACATCAGGGAGAAAATCTCTTATGGCTGCCCATGTAGGCTTTTCAAAGTCTAGCATCGCACTTTCTACATTAGCTGGCTCTGGGAGGATCTCCAGTAGCTTCTTCATCACCTTCTTGTAATCTTTCTTTTTCCTGCCCGACATCAACACAAACACCAATGGGAACTGTTTGATCCACGAGCGCTCACCAACAAACGTATGGATGGTCATTAGTTGAATTGAATTGAATTGAATTTTATTCACACACATTATAACAATAAAGAAAATACAATGTGAATAATTTACATAATTACAAATAGAAAAACATATAGATGTAGTAAGTTATCACAAAGTATAATAAATAGAGTGTGTGTGGTTGTTGAAGTAGTATAAACTTTCGAGTCAACAACCACCCACTGAATAAAGATTAATTATAATAATAAATGTAGACCAATAAGGGGGAGTCAAAATAAATTAATAATTTATTAATTCGTGAAATATTTGATAAACAATTAATATTTCATGAAGTAAAAATTAAGTGTATAAACAATCTAGATTTGTGATTGCATCAAATAGATTTTGAAACAGATTCTAAATAACATCTGTTTCATTGAGTTAATTGTAAGTTGTTTATCTGGTTCTTAAGACATATTTGGGTTTGAGTATACAGTAATCAGTTGAAGTATAACAAAACTAGAGGTGCTAAATCTTTGACCTCCATCTTGGTCGGTGGTCAGCAGTACAATGCTTGAAGGGCTTGAGAATCAACTTGAAGGTCCCATCGATGTACCATGTTGTTGCACGGGCAAAATGGCGAAGCTGAAGGTCAGTGTCAAAGATGAGGTGGCGTTGCCCACGAGCTTTGATGTCACCTTGGAGGAAGTTGTCGGGATAAACTCCTCCTGTAGTGTATAATCTAAATCATTGGGGTCTGTTGGTCTGAACTTTTGGCGGCGAAGGTTGGCTGCTCGTGCCAGCTGCTCTGGGTTTGGGAGGGTAGGAACTGCAGCTGATCCAATGTCTTCAAGGTACACCTGTAACAATAGTAAACAACACAATTACACCGTTGAATTAAACGAGGACTTCTGTCTTCATCTTTGGTGTAGAGGATATCTTGCATCTCTACCAAGCTGTTGCTGTGTTTCAGTTAGATTCCAGTAAACCACTTTGCAAACATTATGATGGCATGTCTGTAGTCAGTAGCTCTTTTTGTTTCTTTTTTTCCCCAAGGGTTACTTCATACAATTCTTCAAACTTATTTATCTGCTCTTTAGTCAAGTGGCGAGGGAGTTCTTCTAGGACATTTGAGATGTGGTTTGAGATATGCATAGGTTCGCAAGGAAGGGCTTCATATGAGTCAAGGAAAAGAATTTAAAGGGTAGTTGTTGTGTTGTTGAACAGAAGAGCTGGAACTCTCTGGACACCTTGGTGATGATGTTCCATCTTTTTCTCTAGATGAAGTTTGTTATTGTCTTCTCTGAATTCCAAATTTCTGGCTGTAAGCTCAATTATTAACTCATTTTTTGTTAGATGTTTTAGTGGATGAGGCCTTTTTAGATTTGGATTATTTTTTCCAAGAGAAGTATTGGTTATTTTTTCTTGCTTGTCACCAAGAGAGACATGCTTACATCTGAATACATAGTCAAGAGCGGGACTCATGATAGCATGCATGCCACACACTGAACAAAAGTAGTGCCCCCCTTTTTGTTGGCCAGTTTCAAAAGCAATGGCTGGTCCATCACCCGTAAAGAAACGCATTAAATCTGTTACTGGTACACCAGGGCCATTGTCAATGTGGTTCGCTAGTCCTCTAAGGCAATCACAACGTGTGCCTATGTAGCCAAGCTGTTCAGCATCACTGCTTTTGCATCTGCCAACAATGTAGATTTCTGGTTTCTCAACCACTGATTGTATATCTACTTTGAGGCCGGTTTTCTCAAAATATTCTTTTGAGGTGAGATAGAAAGCAGGATCATAAATACAAGCAACCATAAATACAAGGTAACCATGGTTAGCTACTGTTGAATGGTCATGCCATACTATAAGATGTCTTTGTCTTTGTAGTCTCTCTAGTTTGTTCCTCATAGTTGTCAATCCCTCACTGTCATCAAACTCATTCAAATTCTTTAGTTTTTCCACAACAGTCAGCCGAGACATTTCATCATAATAATTATCTTGATGATTTCTGGTGTAGGCTTTGCATTTTTGCAGTGTTTTCTGTCGTACTTCATCAAGGGGAATCTTTCTTCCTTCGACAACAAATTCCTTCACTTCTACTCTTCCATCCTTATCAAGGGATTAGTTCTATCCCAAACTATCTAAGATAAGAGCTATAATTATCACAAAGACAGCTAGGAGAAAATAAAAAAAACGTTTTGCAAATACAGTCATGTTTATTTTTTCTCTTTGAACATTTACAGTACATTTTTAAACTTCACAAGCAACAATACAATTAATAATAATAATAATATTAATAATAATAATAATAATAATTTAATGATTTTTCACATTGTTGGTCACTTTTTTTTTCTACTAGTTTGTTCAGTATTTTACCTATCTCGTGCATTGTAGGACGATCTTTTGCATTTTGAGCATAGCACCTTATCATTTCAAACCATTGCTTACCTTTTCTGTAAGGGAATTATTCGAGTCTCTCGGGGTTAATAGTAGGTCTTTTCCCTTTTTCACATAATGGTATATTAAATCACATGACGAAACTTCCCCTTCCCAAGGGTGAGAACGTTCTGGTAGTGTAAACTCAACCAAGAGCATGCTAAAACTATACACATCGGTTTTTGTGCTTTTCGTTGCGCCAATATCAATTAGCTCGGGTGCTGTAAATGGTGCTGTACCAACTCGTGCTCTTGTCTGATCTGCTTTACTTTTTTGGCTGGGATTGCTTGTCGCTTGTGATAGGGAAAATTGGTTGAAATCAAATGCTGCCTGCCTAAAATCCCCTATTTTAACTATGTAATTCTTATCATTCCCTTCTCCAAGGAAAATGTTACCCGATTTTAAGTCCATGTGGATTATATTTCGTTCATGCAGAAACGAGAGTCCCTCACATGTTTGTTTGAATGATATTTAGATAAAGACTCACCGTAATGTTTAAGATACTTATATGTAGTTTTTGTGCCAAAAATTAGCAAGAAAAATACAAATTATCTACCTCCACGAGCAAAAACTGTCCAACTTTGTCCGCCATCTTGCTTTCTTCAATCTTTCTTCAATCTTATTGTTTGAATTCTCTGACTATTATGATAGCCGCTGAATTGCACTGCAGGCTTAGAGCTAAGATGGCGGAGGGCTGAATGTTATCAGTGGTTGTGTTTATAAGGCTTTGGAGGGTTATAAAAGATTAAGTTGAAATAAAATAAATAGTTGAATTGCATTCTATTGCAAATAAACTTGTAGTTGCTAATTAGAGTTTGATAAAAAGTTCGTAGAAAAAGTGAATATCACCCTAAGCGTTTCGTGTTTACGAATTTAAAACAATTCTTTGTGTTCGAAGTAAATCAGTTCTTTATATGAATACTTCTTTCCAAACAGAAAGAGCTAAAGAAAAAAGAGAAAGACTATAAATATAATGAATCAGTCGGCAAAGTTCACGCTAGAGGAATCTCGCTCAGCTACCTTGGAAGCGTTGTCAATGCAAGACTATTTAACCATTAAATAATGGTTTTGAAAAGCATCGAAGATAAGTAGCCTTTTACAACGATATTCATGATTTTGTTGCTACTTTTCGTTGTTTAAAATTTTGAAAGAAAACATTGAATTTTTTTAATTATTGAATCGTTTAACCATAGAACTCATTTCATGGTATATTTGATGCATGTTGTCATTGTTGAAAAGAAGTCTCAGTACAAATTACATCATGGTTAGTGAGTGCGTACGATTTTTATTCACGAGTTGTGAAGAATTACAAACGAAGGAGCGAGGCTCTATTTCTCTCACAGACAAGAGTAGGCATTAATTTTCCATTGTCGTAAATGCCTCCGTTTACGTTCAAACGAAAAATATTGGTTAATTGAAAACGAAATAGCATTTCAGCAAACCGTGATTGTTTCAGGAAGATTTATTTTGAGATTGCACTTACGTATTCTTTGAAAATTTATGTTCTTTGTCAGTCAAGACTGTAATCTTGTTTACATCAGTTTTTAGTTTTGCGCGCAATATCAAATTAACTTCTCAATAAAAAAAGTGTTGTAAATTTAGATATTCTTTCCAACCTATACCACTGTTTCATCTATCCATACCTAACTTATAGTATTGTTGCATGGGGTCACACCTATCTATCCACAATAAACCCCATTTTGATTCTTCAGAAAAAAGCTTTGCGATTAATGACATTTAGTAGCTACCAAGCTCATACAAATCCCTTTTTCCTCATATTGAAAATTTTGAAAATTCCGGATCTTGTCTTTCCATACACTGCTCTATTCATGTATGACTACAATTCAAACAACTTGCCCATTTCCTTTAAATCGTATTTTACCAACATAAATCAAAAACATAATTACAACACACGATTGGTCTCAAAATGAAGTTACGCCCTGCCTAAAGTCTGAACCAATTACGGTAAATACAATATACAATTTTTTGGTGTCAAAGTTTGGAGCTCCATCAGTGACTCGACTTTATTTGACGATATTTCCTCGTCCTATGCACTCATCCTCTCTCACTAGCATCTACTCGTCATGTGCTTCTTTTTTTTCTATCGTAAATATAACTATTTATCATATGACCAGGTATTTTGCCTGGCGCGCACTCTTAAGAAAACCTTCGGAAAAAGTCACGTGATGGGGTCCGTACGGCTTTTTTCACCTGGTCCGTACAAACACGTACGACCAGCTACTCGAAACATCACAACAAAAATGGCCTTTAAATTAAAAAGAGTGGGTCATATGATAAAAAACTTATTGACTGAGTTAGGTCGGGCCGTACGGAAAAATATTTGGCTCTTGGTCATTTGTACGGACCTCGCTGCGCTCGTTTCGTACGTCGTGCCTGCGAGCCAAATATTTTCCCGTACGGACCTCCCACTCAGTCAAGTACTTGATACAATGCAAATATGTAACTATTTAATTACCTACTTACGTATTTTTTGTGTGTGAACTTCTACCTTTTCTACAATAAAGATATATGTAACAATTAATTATGATTATCTTAGGCTAACCAATATGGTTATTATAGGTAGCATGTACCCTTATTCATGTAAACATTTTTTTGACATTTAAATTATGTATATACCAGGTACTAAATAAACAGATATTGTATTGTATTGTATTGTAGTTACGGACTAATATCGAAAGGATATCGAAGCCTTATTGATTTCTGGCTAGATGTATCAAAATGTCGGACATTTGTTGGATTTGAGCGTAAACAGGACAATTCAAACAGTGGATTATGATATTTCTCACTAAAATTAGTGTAATAGCCTAAACTTTTGCTACAAAATTTAGAAACTTGGTGCACATGTTATTTATGGCAAAATAAAGGTTTTCATCGCAATCCCAAGCGAAATAATTTGCAGTTGATTTGTATGACTCGCGCAAAGTCAGGTCTCACTCGTTTTCGAAATAAAAGTATTTTTGCTTGGGGCTGCGGTGAAAATTTTTTGTTTTCAATATTATTCATCAATTTAATATTTATGTTTTTAAAAAGTAGGATTTTAGACATTGTTTTTGAAATGTCTGATTTCAACTCTGGGTTTCCTGTGCAATATTGACACCTTAGCCGTCAAATTTCACACCTTGGTTTATATTTCTGAAATTATTTTTTATGTGCAGTAAAAACCCGCATTTAAGAACCACTTTTTTTTAGGTTAGGCTAAAGTGGTTCTTATATAATTGGTATTTAGTGAGGAATTAGCATAAGGTGGTTATTAACTTGTTCTTATTTACAAAGCAAAAACAATTTCCCTTATATAGTGTTTTTTAATGTGATATAAAATGTTATGCAGAAGCATCTTAATGATGAATGTATTCTCATTGAGAACTAACTGATAATACATTTGAAAAACATTTTTATTACATTGGTTTTAAATTTGGTCATATTCAGACTCAACCTATATTTTTTCAAATGACCAATTAAATCTTGAAACCTTTCATATAAGAACTAGTCTAATTTTTTAGGGTAAAGTGGTTCTTTCTTAACAGGTGCTTAAAAAAGCAAATTTTAGCCTAGTGGTTCTTAATCCACTGGTTCTTATATGCAGGTTTTTACTGTATAGGTTTTATTTTAATTTTCAATAATTTCCAAAGTGCACCCATTTTATCTATTCCTACTACCTTAACTGCTCGCTTTGGAACTTGGCCTGTTCTTTTTGCTGCTCTGCCTGCAAACGAAGTTCTTCTTTCTTATTTCAAGTTCCTGCCTTTTTTTCCTGCCTCATTTTGTGTTTTCTTAGCCAAATACTCCAAAGCATCTGACCCACCCCTTCTCTTCCTTCTCTTTATGGATGTGGCAATGATTCTTCTCCTGTAGTATCATCATCATTATCACCATCTCTTGACTTTGACCAGGTCTTAATTGCATGTTGTCGACAGAGCAAAGCAATGTTATTTTGTTCAGTTCTTTGTTACTTTTTTAATCACTTTTTTTGTAGTGGAGGTGATTGTTTTTAATTAACACAAAGTCAGATTGATATGAGAATTCAAGATCAACTATTTTTTTTCTATACTGCGTTCCGAAACGAACTTATTTATGCTTTAAGCTACTTCTAAACAAACAGACAAACACAATCTATAAAATAGTCTTTATTTTGTTGGTAGGAGCAGAACTAAATGCAAGAAGGTGGTATATGGTATCACGATACAAGAGTTACTCAATGATATGTAGGATCTAGTTGTTGTCGGTGCTGCGGTATTCAAACGTCGTGCTTGTGGTAGTGCTCTTCTGCTGCTTGGGTGGTGGACGTTTGAAGCCGGTGGTGGTCGTGTGGATCTTTGTGGAAGGTGTGTTACCCTTCTTTGAAAGGTGTTCAGTTTTGGAAAAGTGGTACTTGTGGGTTTTTTTCGCCCGTTTGAGAAAGCTGACTTTGCCTGTGGTGTTTTTGGGCAGTGGTTGCATGCTCGTGGACCGTACTATGGATGGTGTCTTACATGGTGGTTCCTGGTCGATGTTGGAGTTTCGTTGACGTTGGCTGTGACTGGGGGAAGAGTCGTCGTCGTTGTCTTCCCCTGGGTGGTCTTGGTCGGTGTCGGATCGTCTTGTGGTGTGGTAGGCGTCGTCCTCTAAGCAGTTGATGTGGCTCTTCCAGTTGGTGGAGAAGACTTCGTCGGCATGTGTTGCTTGTTGTTGCAGTTTGTTTTGTCTTGTGTGACCACGTCCTGGATTCAGTGGATGGTCTGTCTTGTAGTTGTTGAATGAGATTTCTTGGTGGTCCACCAGTGCGTCCAGTTGGTCGTTCTGTTCAATATTGAATGTCGTAAAGTGTCTGACGATGTAGTTGTCGTCGGTACTACTGTATTCAAACGTCGTCCTTTTGCGTGGTGGTCGTTGTCTTCCCCTGGTGTTTCTTGGTGGGTGTCAGAATGGTCATGTCGTGTGATAGGCGTCGCCCTTTAAGCAGTTGATGTGGATGGTCGTAACTCGTGCAGGTGCTGGAGAAAGCACTCGTAGGGAGTGCGAGAAAAGCGAGGCAAGATTCTGACAACAAATCCAAATTCGTTCAGCAATGGATTTCTCTTTTAGAGACCCCAATATCTTGCTTCTAATAATACTCTCGTCATCTTTGTCATGTCTGATGTTATAACAGAGTCCCATTTCAAATTGTTGGAGCAGTCATCTTCGATCTCTTCGTCATTAAAACAACTCAATAGGGCAAATGTTATTGCTTTTTGTCTTTCTTTAAAGCTTTACCTTGCTGTGCGTGTCGCCAAAAAGTGCAATTCAGTCTTCTGCACAACCCTCTTAGAATGATGTTTGCTCTCATTAACGTGTCTTGAATTGTACTTGAAGATAATGAGAGTGCCAGTTGAGATTGTAAACTCGGTTTTTTTTTCAGGAAGAAGGTTGGATGCTTGGTTGAGTAATTTCGAAACCTCTAAGTTATCACGTTCTCCATATTGCCACGCGAGTAAACCAAAGATGATTGAAATAAATATATACTGGCTGCGGAGGTAAGCAGTTTAGATTAAGATTAAGATTTAGATTAAGTCTAGATTAATGTAAATACTGTTGTAGGGAAATACTGTTTGTTTCTTCAACGAGTTTTAAGTTACTGTATCTGATAACATTATCTTTGTTAATTTGTTGCACAACATTACCAAACAACGACTTGCCAAGTTGCCAACACAACTCCTCCTTTGTAATTTTTTTGGCTACCTTATGTGCAGTAAAAACCCGTATTTAAGAACCACTTTTTTTTAGGTTAGGCTAAAGTGGTTCTTATATAATTGGTATTTAGTGAGGAATTAGCATAAGGTGGTTATTAACTTGTTCTTATTTACAAAGCAAAAACAATTTCCCTTATATAGTGTTTTTTAATGTGATATAAAATGTTATGCAGAAGCATCTTAATGATGAATGTATTCTCATTGAGAACTAACTGATAATACATTTGAAAAACATTTTTATTACATTGGTTTTAAATTTGAAACCTTTCATATAAGAACTAGTCTAATTTTTTAGGGTAAAGTGGTTCTTTCTTAACAGGTGCTTAAGAGCGAGTCCGTGTGAAAACCATGCAAAATCGAAAAATGTGTCTACAACGGGTATCACCGATTCTTTCATTTTTGGCCGAGATATGTATTTTAGTGTAAATATTAACTGTGTGCAATATAAAACAAAAATATTAAATTCTCTAGCAGATATCGAGGTTTAAGGGAATGTAGTCAGACGAACGATAAAAATTGCTTGAAATTTACACCAACTTTACAAATCAATTTCTCCAAAAATATAGCTTTTTTCTTACCTGGAATTCGTACAGACCTACTACAACATATAATAAATACAACGACAGTATCAAAGTATCAAAAGATTTATTTAAATAAATTTTTTTGCTTATTTACATATCAGGCTATGAAATCTACATTTTGAGTATGCATTCTTAACAATTGGATATACAAGATCCGGCAACTTTTTAAAACCACAAAGTTTGACTTTTATGTACAACTGATAATGGTTAACAAATACAAAGAAAAAAATTTCTGTAAAGTTTTAAGGGTGAAGAGATACAGTATCACGAATTTCGCGTTTTTACACGTATCCAATCATAAGACTAATGACCATTTGCGACTAAAAAAGCCGATAAGTTTTAAAATATATACTTACCTAAAAACAACAGCTAATGTAGTAGGGCGATTTAAGAAGTCATAAATGTACAATGTTAAAATATTTTAACTATACGCTGTTTTTTTTATTTTTTATTTTCCGAAAGAAATACACACAAAAACATGCCGAGTTTGCATCAACGATAATGCTAAGCTGATCAAATGGTTCAAATTACAACAAAGAGCCTTGAGTTGATTTTAACATGTATAAATATTCGAAACTTACATCTTTAAGACAGCAGATTCGTAAAATAAAAGTCGAAAACGTGGAAATTATCCTAATGACAACGACAGCGTGTAGCCAAGTGTGATTATCAGTACTAAACAATCAACTGTCATGAACTGGTTCCCGTTCGTTAACCATTTTAGAGTTAACTTTCAGAAAAGCATGTTCTTATGACATAAAAAATGGAATGAAATAATAGTGATAATAACAATAAAATAAAATAATGCCGGCCCAACAGAGATCGTAAAGTGAGTTAGCGATTCTCTTCCGTCAAACAAATTGTCTATTAAAATATTTGCATACTAATGTCAGTGAAAACAAATTTTAGCCTAACTATGTATTCTACGGGTATCAGAACGTTAAAACTAAATAAATGTATATTTTTTGGACCAACTATTCTTTTTGAAATAATATTTTTTACCTAGCTGTTTTTTTGTTCACATTGTCAGTTGTTTATAGTAATTATCACTAGACTAGACCAATTATGTTTGATTGACGGAAGAGAATCGCTTCACAGTCCTTTGGCGGGAATGGCAAGTATTTTAATACTTAAAAATCGATGGTAATCCAGATTCATCTTATTCACTCTCTAGATATCTCAACGTAAAAAAGAAACAGCTCAATTCAAAGCTCTTCAATACTAGTTGTCAATATATATAGTATTCAATGAAAATTCCTTTAAACGATAATAAACTATTTAGTATTTTTAATTTCACCGAAACTCAGATGGGATCGAAAATGCAACCCTTACTTAGATGTAACAATACCTTGACCAATTTCGCATAAAATTCTCCATGTTTCGAATATCTCTTGAGAAATACGCTTTGCATGTCCACCTCTGACAGGCTTTTGTTTAGAATCGTGTGGAGGACGCCAGCCTAAACCAAAGTGGTCTCTATGCAGCGGACATATTGTCATATCATCTGTATTTTCAGTTTTAAAAACACCAGCTCTTAAAAGACAAAGTTCCCACTCGTACTTCACATCTTTGGAAGTAGTTTTAAACAGCCAAGTAGATGGGTGCAGATAATCTTTGTACACGATTTTAAAGGTAGCAAAACAAAACAGGTGTCATTGTTTCTTCGAGAACTTCCATAATTTTCCACAGAAAGATTGTGAAAAGAGAAAACCGCCATAAAATAATTACTGTATGTCAAAATTAACCTCAACTAATGCACGTAAAATGAGAATTAATGTCGGTGTCTACCAAACATGCCAATTAGTCGAATGTCAATTTCAAATTTATGCAAAACAACAAAGAGAACACTTGAAGCAAAATGTATGTCTTTTATTAAAATGTGTCTTGCTAGAACTTTAACAATATATTTTTATGAAAACGTATTCATATCCCTGGAGAGTGATCATAATCAGGAAAATAATAAATCGAAAAGGTTACATAGTTTTATATAGTACACTGTTACTTTGTCTGTTTCTGTTTTTAGCAACCGCATGAGTTCAATAATTTCTTTAACATGTTGTGTGTGAGGTTAATAAATGCATAATTCTAATACTGTAAAAATTATTTTATTTCAAAAAATGATAATATTGTACATGTGAAAAAAATATTATGAAATATCGTTTTTACCAGACATAGGAAAGCCGAAGGTAGACAGACAAAACATTACTGTATTCGGCTTACAAGCCTAAAACTTAGTTATTTGTTGTAACATTATATTATATAATGATGAATATCATTATTTTAATTCATATAATTGATTATTATCATTATTATCATTATATTGGGATCATATTTAGCGTGTTGTAGATTTGTTGTATATTTAGTTTTGTCACGTGACAACTTCAAACATTGTAAATTTCATCATTTTCTTAGTTATTTTTCGCTTGAAAAATAAATACTTTACAGACTTTTTTTTCGATAAAACATTGTCTCTATCATCATACTATCTGATAAAGGTTCCAAAGTTATATGAATAACTGCCGGATAGGTGCAAATAGCTCTTTTCTAGAGTATATTTTTACACTTTTCGTCAAAGCTGAAAAATAGCAATAACTCAACCATTTATAAAACAACCCAATATTTGTTTCGCGACTTTTTATTCAACTTAAAGTACTAATAAGATAATGTGCTAAACGTGGGCAGAATATTGGTGCAGGAAACAATCTGCAAAGGAAATACGAGGCCGTAAAACTTTAGGTATATTTTATGCAAATTTTGACCGTTTTTAGGGTAACATACTCAAACGGTTGTAACTTTAAGCCTTTTTAATTTAAGCCAAAAAAATTCACCAAAGTAATAAGTTAACTAAGATGTACAATCGAGCTAAGTTTGAAGAAAATCGGTGATGTACGGTGTAGACTGGTCTGCATGGTTTTCACGCGGACTCGCTCTTAAAAAAGCAAATTTTAGCCTAGTGGTTCTTAATCCACTGGTTCTTATATGCAGGTTTTTACTGTATAGGTTTTATTTTAATTTTCAATAATTTCCAAAGTGCACCCATTTTATCTATTCCTACTACCTTAACTGCTCGCTTTGGAACGTGGCCTGTTCTTTTTGCTGCTCTGCCTGCAAACGAAGTTCTTCTTTCTTATTTCAAGTTCCTGCCTTTTTTTCCTGCCTCATTTTGTGTTTTCTTAGCCAAATACTCCAAAGCATCTGACCCACCCCTTCTCTTCCTTCTCTTTATGGATGTGGCAATGATTCTTCTCCTGTAGTATCATCATCATTATCACCATCTCTTGACTTTGACCAGGTCTTAATTGCATGTTGTCGACAGAGCAAAGCAATGTTATTTTGTTCAGTTCTTTGTTACTTTTTTAAACACTTTTTTTGTAGTGGAGGTGATTGTTTTTAATTAACACAAAGTCAGATTGATATGAGAATTCAAGATCAACTACCAAATACAGATACATATATTTTTTTTTCTATACTGCGTTCCGAAACGAACTTATTTATGCTTTAAGCTACTTCTAAACAAACAGACAAACACAATCTATAAAATAGTCTTTATTTTGTTGGTAGGAGCAGAACTAAATGCAAGAAGGTGGTATATGGTATCACGATACAAGAGTTACTCAGTGATATGTAGGATCTAGTTGTTGTCGGTGCTGCGGTATTCAAACGTCGTGCTTGTGGTAGTGCTCTTCTGCCCCTTGGGTGGTGGACGTTTGAAGCCGGTGGTGGTCGTGTGGATCTTTGTGGAAGGTGTGTTACCCTTCTTTGAAAGGTGTTCAGTTTTGGAAAAGTGGTACTTGTGGTTTTTTTTCGCCCGTTTGAGAAAGCTGACTTTGCCTGTGGTGTTTTTGGGCAGTGGTTGCATGCTCGTGGACCGTACTATGGATGGTGTCTTACATGGTGGTTCCTGGTCGATGTTGGAGTTTCGTTGAAGGAGATTTCTTGGTCTCGCTGTACTCGAACTCGTAGGGAGTGCGAGAAAAGCGAGGCAAGATTCTGACAACAAATCCAAATTCGTTTAGCAATGGATTTCTCTTTTAGAGACCCCAATATCTTGCTTCTAATAATACTCTCGTCATCTTTGTCATGTCTGATGTTATAACAGAGTCCCATTTCAAATTGTTGGAGCAGTCATCTTCGATCTCTTCGTCATTAAAACAACTCAATAGGGCAAATGTTATTGCTTTTTGTCTTTCTTTAAAGCTTTACCTTGCTGTGCGTGTCGCCAAAAAGTGCAATTCAGTCTTCTGCACAACCCTCTTAGAATGATGTTTGCTCTCATTAACGTGTCTTGCATTGTACTTGAAGATAATGAGAGTGCAAGTTGAGATTGTAAACTCGGTTTTTTTTTTTCAGAAAGAAGGTTGGATGCTTGGTTGAGTAATTTCGAAACCTCTAAGTTATCACGTTCTCCATATTGCCACGCGAGTAAACCAAAGATGATTGAAATAAATATATACTGGCTGCGGAGGTAAGCAGTTTAGATTAAGATTAAGATTTAGATTAAGTCTAGATTAATGTAAATACTGTTGTAGGGAAATACTGTTTGTTTCTTCAACAAGTTTTAAGTCACTGTATCTGATAACATTATCTTTGTTAATTTGTTGCACAACATTACCAAACAACGACTTGCCAAGTTGCCAACACAACTCCTCCTTTGTAATTTTTTTGGCTACCTATATATTTTGTTTTTTACAATTGCACCTTATGTTTTCCATGGTTAAATCTGCAACTTTCTTCAAATTAAGGTAAAAAACCACTACAATGGCAGATTCTTTTGGCATCTTTTTTAAAAATCCAAAATATACTCATTAAACACATGTTCAATTCACAATGTCAGTGTGGATGGGAATGTGTAGAAATATTTTATACAAACTGATCTTCAATATGTTTTTTTTTAATTAGGCCAATTTAAATAATTATTGTTTTGGAGTTCCTAGCACATGTGAAAACACCTATTGTTAAAACTATATTTATTCAAGTTGGTCAATTGGAGATATACACCTATTTGAAAAAATGTTGTCACAAGGCGATCTGCAGGCGATCTGAGACCGAAATGAATTCAGAAAATTTGCGTACTGCAAAAACCAGGCCTGGCCCTGTTTTTTTTTTTTTTTGCGCTTAGCATCTTCAGATTTATATTTACTGTCGCCATATCCGAAGCCAGAAAGTGCACGCAATGAGAAAAAACTGCCGTACCCCAGAATTCATTTTGGTCTCAGATTGCAGATTCAAATCTCCTTCTGACAAGGTTTTTTGAAATAGGTGTATACACTAGTAACAAAGAAGCACAAAAAACTTTTGATTGCATAGAAGTGATAAAATATAACCTTCCTAACGATACTTTTATACAAGACACATTGCTTTATACTGTTGGATAATTGATCCACTGATAAAATGTTTTTGACTAACATAACCATTCATTGTCATATTAGAATTTTTAAAAAGTGTGCGTGTTTTGTGGTTTTTATATAGGTTTTCAACCAGGTTTACTGTTTGGGCAATTTGTGTGGAATACTTCTCTTCCACCAAATCATCTACAATTTCAGCAATAGCTTCTTGTGTCTGTAGTCTGGCATCTATACATTTCTTTATGTCTTCAGGTAGGGTGTTATATAGTGTTTCCACTGATCTTCCTCTCCTACCAAAGTCTTTGGGCAGTTTTTCAGCCATTTTAACAGCATTAGTGAGAATGCTTTTCATGGTACCTTTTTTTTTTCAAGAATTTCACAGAATTTCAAGAAGTTCAACTACTTTCTCATTAAGTACATGATTGCTTTCTTCTTTGTCTTTGTTATTCTGAAAAGTTTTGGTCATACAGAAGGGAAAAAATATTTCAAACATTTAGCTATGTTCACAAGTAAAACATATATGCCTAGATATGATTTTACCCTAAAACATTGCCTCATCATAGCAAGCAAAACTTACCAGTCCCCATTTCAACATCTCCACTTGGTTTTCTTCTATTCGCTGTCGCCTTTGGACCTCAAATGGAGATTCCATGTCCTACAAGATATATACATATAAATCTAATATATAATATACAGCCGATCTAGAAAAGGCTATCCACATGAAATCCAAAAGTCAAAAAGTCTACAATTATAATGTTTCATTTAGGTAAATAAACGAAAAAGTACATTGCCAAAAAAATTAAAATTGGTCTATTTTAATACGGGTCTCTGCTGCGCCTTTCTCTTCTCCTTTCCCTTCTTGTTTCTCGGCTGCTGTCTGTCTGTCTGTCTGCCTGCTGTCCCCACGTAGTTCCTTAGCTCATCAAATGAGTTTGTGATTAGGTACTACTATAGATACCACGGATATACTCCTTAGCATAAAAGTGTTACCTCTAAACTCTTGTATCAGTCTATTCAGCTGAGCCGCAAAAAATAGCATTTGATGTTCTAAATGGTGCCTGCAATCAATAAGAAATGAGAACACATTTTTATAATTGTAAGGATAGAATGTTATCTGGTTTGATCATAGTAGTTAGTTACTGAACTATGGTTTGATTTATAACTGATACGCACCTTCGTTCTTCAATTGGCATCCCGGGTGTCATCTATATTATAAGCAAATTAAAATAACTGTTAAAGGAGGTAGTAGGTACGTATAGGACGTGTTTTCATTGATAAGTAATACACTAGATCACTGACACTGTACGGTTAAGAAAAGTAGACAAAGCCTAAGCAGTTAATGTGCCATGAATATGAATCGCCTGTTAGATGATTACTCAGAAGGACGTGGACTTGTATAACGTTCATTGATCAGTATTATTACACTATGTCATACAAATCGCCGGCTAGAGAATTGTTAGAGGTACATTCAGTTTACATTGTTACATAAAAACGTTATTTCATAATGATAAGTAATACACTAGACCTCTTATTACTGACAGAGACTTATCTCTCTTATTAGTCGCCGTAGGTATGGCCACGTCATCGAAAACAATTCGTACTATATGGAATGTTCTTTCATTTACATTTAGCTATTTGAAGAAAATTAATTGTCAGCAAATTGGCCTAACAAAAAGAGTTTCAATAAATCGTTGATTTACCTGAAATATCTCATTATCGTCCGACATTTTTACGGCGATATCCAGCGATATTTTTACTCGTCTATCTAGCCCTCAAGGAAAACAATATTTTCCATTATAAAAGAACAAAAACCTTTAGATTGGATAATCAATAACTTATTAAACAGTTTGATGTGTAATATGGCTGGATATTTTACAGCGTTTCACTTGTAAAATATCCAGCCATATTACACATCAAACTGTCTAATATCCTCTATGTATCGATTTCATTTAAAAACAGTGAAACGTGAAACTCTAAGAAAAGTACTTTTACCGCGATTCGATTAACATTTCGGCGAAAATCAATCATAAGACCAAGCTTAGGTCAGTTTAGTAGCTTTCTTACCTTCAATGTTATTGTGCAGGATAATGTCCATCTTTTCCTTCAAAGAATTTGCCAGGGTGAGGGATACAGGGAAAAGTCCGAAAGTTTTGGCAAAGAGCCTTGTTAGCGTATTCGCTGTGTATATTAGAGAAAAAAACTTTTAAAACTTAAAACTTAAAACTTAAAACCAATGATAAATGAGGTATTAATAATGCTTTTCTAACTATAAAATTAGCCTGCGTAATAGCCGCTACGCAGGCTACTATGAAATATGACATACTGGCTTACCGTATCTTTTTAATATGGCGTCCTTGCTGCTTTGCACCAACTTCATTAAAATCTTTGACGCGATGACCAAATCGCTCGTCTATTTGTTGCTGTCTTATGTCCGACATAGCGGAATAAAGTTCCTTGGCTTTCATGTTCAGCTCATGCTTAAGGGTTTCATTCTCCTCTTCTTTCTTCTTTAATAACTCTTTAAGCTTCTCTACAGATTCGTAAGGCCCGCTGGTTACGTCGTCGGACTGAAGATTGATGCAGTGCCATGCAGATCTCAAAGCACATTTCTTTTTTGAGTTAGACGTTTCGACATTCTTGTGTGAAGCCGATAGACGTGGCTTCGAACAGCTTCGCCGATTCTCTTTTCAGAAAGAGGATTTAGACTATACGATAACTGCTCTAAACTGATGCAGACGGCCTTGAAAACGTCTTTGCATGAACTTCGCAGGTGTCTCCACTCCCATAACGCAGCTCTGTTAACTTGAAGAATAAAACCACTATCCTCGAGATTTGATGAAACATTGATATTTAAGATATGTGTTGGTTTGATCGGGGGTTGTAAGAGCTCTGAAAAGAGCTCCCGATCGGAAAGATTTTCAGCACGATCCATTTTTGTTGTTTACTACACGACTAAAGACATAGAAATGGCGGGAGATTTGAATTTGCTGCTAATCTAGGCCCTATTGTTATAAGGTAATTGCCTTTTAGCTTAGATAAGACACATGTGCTCATCAGAACGGAAACTTGCGAACTCGCTAAGCCTCAATTACAATAGACCAATTAAAAGGTGCAATCTAGCTGGACTAGCCTGGACTCAGCTTCATATGGTCAATTTTGCCGTTATTCAAAAAGAAGATATTTTGAGATGAATATTGCTCCCCCATAAAAAAACCCGAAATTTTCTATTTTTCAACCCCTAAAAGATTAAACTTCTCCATGGATTATCGTTATCATTTTTATTGCATAAGATGTAAGTGTATTTTAACTTTATTTTCCAACCCGAACATTTTTCAACAGAATTTATCCAAATGATCTTTTTTGCAATTTTATATTCGAAGTTGGCGCGTTTTAGTCAGTTTTCTTTGTAATTTGCCTCATTAACTTCGCTACAGCTGAATGACCCCAATTTGAATCTCGCGCTTAAACAATAGACAAGTCCGCTGATTCTGTGCGATGATACTAAACCTTGATTTGTCTGGTTTATATTGGATATGTCGTTCCTCTACGTGGTGACGGCCTTCTTCATCAATAATCGAGTTGTTTAAAAATAGTTCCAAAGCCATGTTTGTTGCAGATAATCTAACAAATCGATATTATAAATCATAATTTAGCTTCTTTTTATATCCATTTTACCCCCCGGTCTTTCTCTTTCAACAATAAATAAATGTATTGTTTAATAATGAACTATTGTCTTACTAGGACTGTTACGATATTCCAGACAAAACATTTGAAAACTTAAATCTTCATTTAGAAACTAGAATTGATTACTTGTAAATCCATTTTGAAATATAAGTCAATGTTTTGTAATTACCTTTAAGTTTTCGCAATAAAATACTTTTATAAAATGAAAAATGTTGTTTATTTTCTCTATGAATAACCAACTCTGTTAAATAATGATGACATAATTTTCTGTTTACAATCTAGATTTAATAAATATAAAACTCCCTTAGATTGCAAATTAAAAAAAAAATTATCATAAACGTTTTGATAAATCAATGACGCTCATTAATCATTTTTTTACCAACAAAAGTTCTTTATCTAACCTTGACATGCTAGCTTAGTTTGACAATTGCTAACAACGTCACACGTTATTTACAAAACAAGCATGAGTTTGGTTAAACTCACTTAGTCATAAGCATGTTCTTAGTTCATTCTAAATAACCTCTTCGTTGGACTCAGATATGTTTCGCAACCCAACTGAAGGAAAAACACCAAGCGTCTCATAAACACAATTTGATTGACGTCGACTAACTTCACGTTTAATAGCGGTGCTTTTTATGCGAGCGGTGCACGTGTGACTGAGAACTGCTGTACAAATAGAAATAACTGTGCATCACATTAAGAAATGCAAGGTTTCAACATACTTCATACTCTCTAAGCTTGTTCTTAAGTTGCAGAGCAGCTGGGGTCTCAGACTTCTTGGTAGCCTGGCCTAGTTCTACAGCACGCACTCTCTGTGCAAAGACTAGGCTACAGACTGTCTCTCCAGCATTCAAACCCCAACGATAACAACCCGCTGGTTATCAAACGAACGTTGATCTACTTTGACCCAGGCTCGGCAGCTAAACTTGTTTGCATTTAAAGGCTAGGTACCTAAGCTAAATTGTCAAAGTAGATCCATGTTCGTTTGATAACATTTCAAATGTTTTGTCTATTTATTGGGGGTTTTGGACTTCGGAAAGCGTAATACAACACATGAGGTAATAAAGCAGACATAACAAACTTTTATTGGTCTTTATTGTGGTTTATTTATGAGTAATTTTCATTTGTTAGTAAATTTGTACAACGATCTATGTTGCCCTCGTAAAATGTCATGTGTCCTATATATAGCTCATGATCAGCGGCTAACCATTACATAACTCCGCCCCCAGTCGAATGACGGTCCACAAAAGACCAAATCAAAACGAAGTTTTCAAACAGCAGGTTGCGATACAACGAATATCGCTGGCTTTGAAAAGTAGCCACTTTATTAATCATGATCCTGGTACTTAGTATTCCTGTTAGTGGTGCATGACTGGAACTTGAACTTTATCATGCCTGTTTGCTTTTGAAAGCGGAATGTTCACTTCTTTTCGCGACGGTATTTTGTCTGAAAGAACTACACATACACGAATTTTTACTATTATTGCCATTTTTAGTGCCTACTACAAGCGGTCGCCCGGATATTTGTATGTAATGTATGTTAAGTAACTAACCTATTATCGCGTACATCCTATTATCGCGTACATCCTATTATCGCGTACATCCTATTATCGTGCTTTTCGTAAAAATAATATATATCTTCTATTCTGCGTAAATGTTTATTGAAAAATAATTGTTTTAATTAATTTTCAATTCTAATCAGGAGAACTTTACTTATACAATTTAATATGAAGACAATTGTTAATCTGTCCAAAGCCACAAGCCGCGTAAGCCCTAAACACCAAAGTAGTCAAGAAATACTTTCAAAAGCAATAATATGAGTTGCAGACTAGAACAATTATCCCACCTCAATTGTTTTAAGACAATATCTTCAAATTGTTAGGAGGTCGTCTAGTTAGAAAGGCGGTGTTTTCTTTGGTTCATAAGCTTCACGTCCTTTTTTTGTTTCTTATTTTTGATGGGCGCTTTGTTCTTCTGATAAGTTGTTTTATAGTTTGCTTTACATCTGGAATATAACGTAATATAATTGTAATATAACTGATCTCAAAAAGAATTTGTCAAACAAAAACGGTAGGATGCCAATTGTAGAATTTCTACTTCATGAGAATGCGATCAGATATTAGCAACAATTAATTATTTGGCAAAATGCCTACCAGGTGAAAGCATGGGGGTTCCACTTGGAATAAGGGAGAGTACTTTTGCTTCTTGTATGGTCCGGAATTACCAAACTTTTCGAACCAATATCGAAATTACTACTACTGTATACTACTATAAGATAACTCAAGGTACATGATATTTAGGAATTGTGATTGCTGAAACATTTTTTTTTCTTTTTGTCATATGTTAGTTAGTGTAACATTTGGCAATGTGAACAAAATGTCTGTTATTTTTCTGACATCTTATGTCTTCTCATCAATATTGCAGTATTTGAAAATATTCTGCAGTACAGGATCAAACATAGTTACAGACACCTTTTCTTTGCCATTATCAAATAGCAAATGTGCCTCCCAATTTACATTACATGCCTTGAGCTTTTGTGTTAAATTTGTGTTAAGACTTATTATTACACTGTGCATTAGCACCTCCTGGGGTTGTCTCCATTCCAGAAGAATGAATGAAGAAATTAAAAATAAATATAACAGAGATCGATCCTTCTGGAAAAAACGCAGCTTACCTTAACGATGCCATCCATTCAAATACATTTCGCTCGATAAAGCAGCAATCTGAGGCTTCCACGAATGGCCGTTTTTCGTCATAGAAACTCCACCCACCTACTTTCCCACCATACTTAGGTAGCCACAAATAGCGTTACAGTGACAACACCAAAGCGACCACTTTTGTCCAGTGACTTGGCCTATAAGTGTGTAAACACGCACTGATGTTTCTCTATGGTGTAAGACCAAGCCACTTTCACATAGCGGAAAGAAAGAAGTTGGCGGTGCAAGTATCGATCTTGCCGTGTCGATGTTGTAGTTTTTTAACGACAAAAATAATCCAAATTTATCTTTATAAATGTTCTCTTCAACCAGAACTTGCTCTTTGACCTGTTTTGGGAAAAATATTTTGATACCATGATGAAATACTAAGTGTGCCCCAATGGTGGCAATGTCTGCATCAGGAGCAATGTCTTCTTTCTTGATCTCTTCTATTTTACTGTTTACTATTTTTTCTGATGACAACGATACCTTTGCTTTTAATGCCAAAAGATCTATTTTCATTTTTTTCCTAGAAATTTTACTGTAAAGATTTGATATAGAAAAACCGTTGAAGTAAAATAAATAAGATGTGCGTAAATTGCTGATGATCAAATAATTGTATATACAAGGAATAATATGGCATAATAATTTTATTGTTGTGTTTTTGTATTTCTACAAAGACCTACTCTAGCGAGTAACTTACTGCGGTTTTCGACTTTCTGCGAACTCAGACATTTCAACGGGTCGTTGTGAAATACGTTTTTAGCGGCCGTCAATCAAGGATTTAAAAGGTACCGACTAATTAGTTTTGATTGACGGCAGCTAAAAACGTGTTCCACAATAAGCCGTGCGAATGTCTGAGTTCGCAGAAAGTCGAAAACCGCAGTAATTAATTTAGGAATTTTATCTCGGTTCGAGCGTAAATGTCGATTTTTATAATACAATTTCTTTTTATCTTTCCTTATAAGTTGAAAATTATCTAAGGAAAGTGTTACAGTCCTTCCTGCCTCGCTGGGAATGATTATGTGGATGTGTCAGGGGTGTCAGGACCAGACATAACGAGAGGGGTAAAAATTTCTGTCCAAATCGTGCACCATATGGAGATACGAGACAGACAACAATGTACGACGACTGCTATACGCCTGTTCACATTTAAGTGCAGGTCAAAGAGGCTGAAGCCCCACTTAAAAAAATGACTCCTTAAGGAGCCGATCAAATGCTTTGATGCCGTTTGAAATAAAAATTTACCTAGTAAAATGTCAGAATTGTAGTGCCGGTATTCCTGTGTGAGTGTGATATTATGCGGTACTTTTGAACGCTTCTTCGATTGCTTTGATCATACTGCATAATGCTTTGATCAAAACAACTTGTTTTAGTTTCTATTTTAGGTACAGTCGATGTGGATTAACTAGTTAAAGAGAAAAATAAACTAGAATCGAGCAAAGGCTTGATACAAGTTTGTCTAAGTTCAGTGATATTGATAACAAGAACGCAACGTGTAAATGTTCTATCACCGAATTCGATGTGTTACCATTACATCGATCAAAACGACTTTTTTAGTTATAGTCAATCTATCATAGTAGTAATTGAAAACTTGAAGATGAAGATGAAAAATAAATAATTAATATAATCTAAGTAATGCAAACCAAGTCACGGGACAAGTTTAATAGTTCGATCGTGATAAAACAATTAACGCTACGATTACTGTTACAGAGACGTGCATCTTTTCTCTAAGTGTAGCCACTACGATGTCAAAAGCTGTGGCCTTGGGGTGTTCATTGGTCTTGGCCATGTAGAGCAATCTTTCGGCCATAGCCAGGGCTTGTACTTATCAAAATCCTGGGCGCGCCTCATACCATATCTTGAAATCCTTTGCACTACAGAATCAACTGTTGCAGCTTGCGCGTCCTCTTGCGATCTGATACATCTTTGGAGCTGGTAGTGAAAGAAGGAAGATAATTAAAAGGGTGCATGCCCACAAAGATCCACAATCTGTTATGTCTTTTTTTTTTTTTAATTTTTAATTTTATTTTAATTAACGACACACACAAAATTTACACTTAAAGAGTGTCGCAATAAATGTGACACACTAGAAGACACACACAAAAAATATTTACAAGTAAAGAGAGCCACAATAATTGTGACTCACGAGAAGATAAAAGTTTTTACAATAATTGAAGTTTCAATGAAATAAGTTTATAATTAACTATATATATATACACACAAACAAACACAATCACTCAACAACTATATATTACTATACTAATGGCATTTAATTAACATACATATAACACAACTATAACACAATTCTACGTCTGCTACATAGGACTTGTTCTATCTAAGGCAATAGTTTTTTCAATTTATTGTACTTTTTTAGATGTATATCTATTTTTCCATGACTTTTTGCAATTTCGTATTCGATATTTTCGTATTCTTGCAATTTTGATTTGAAATTTGCTATATTGGGAACCATTCCTCTGGTTCTACAGTTAACTATTGTGAATTTATATAACAAAAATAGAAATTCTTCCATTTTATCGTTAACTCCTCCTAAGATAATATTACTTATATTTAATTTTGGTAGGTTTATATTCCCCGTATGTAACCAGTTTCTTATTTCAATAAAATAATTCTTTGTTAAATAACAATCAATAAAAAGATGTTCCATTGTTTCAATGGAAGATTTACAAAAAGTACAACTCGGTGAATCAATTAGTTTAAATCTAAAAAGGTCTTTATTCAGAAAGAGGGAATTATTTAAAATTTTATATTGCAAAGCTCGTAACTTAGTGTCATTAGTAACATGATACATTTTTTTGTAAACTTCTGACCACTCAATGTCTGGGTTATTTAATTTATTAGCTATGTGTTTTTGTGCTGTCGGTTTGGTTAATTTATTTTCGATCAATTTCCAATAAACCATTCTAGTTTTCACTTTAGAAAGAGGAACATAAGTGTTAGAGATATTCAAACCTTTGCCAGCCTCGTTAGGACAGAGTACGGGTTTCTCTTTTTGAGCATTTTTTAGAATTGTTTTCCAGTTATCTGGTAGAGCTGATATAATACCTCTCCATGTAAAATAGTCGGAATCACACCACTTTCCTTTGGCTTTAACCGAGTTCCAATTCGGCCCGTCTGTACAATCCCAAATGTCCTTAATTATTATTATCTCCTTCTTTACAAACTTTTTGATATCAAAATGATAAAGATCTAGGTTAATAAACCTATTTAGCCAAATCGGTTGACAAATAATTTCCTCTGGTTTTTCGACATAACATTTGCTTACTTTACTCCAGCTATAAAGAATTTCTTTATAAAACTCAGGTATATCATTGATAAGAGCATGGTCTAAATTTTCTCCTATAACTCCAAACCCACCATATGGTTCAAAAACTTTCTGCGCAAAGCATTTCCAAAAAACTGTATTTTTGCAATCCAGAAGTTTTAACGCCCATTTAACTCGACTTGTTTCTATCATTGTTTCGAGGTCAGGGAGCCTTATTCCGCCTTCTCGTATATCTCCTATTAAAGTTCGGTATTTAATTTTGGGTTTCCTTCCATACCATATGAAATCGATAATTTCTTTTTGTACTTTTGTAATAAATGCACGATGAATAGGGAGTTTTGAAGATATGTATAACAATTGTGATATTGCTAAGGATCGGATAATATGTACTTTTCCATAAATTGTTAAATTTCTTGTTTTCCATATTGATAGTATAGACTTTAACTTTTCAAACTGTCTAGAGAAGTTGTTATTTTGCATGAGTATTTTATTATGAGAAAAAAAAATTCCTAAAATTTTCACACCATCAGTATGGAAATCTATTTTTTTAATTGATCTTACTTCATGCTGAGTTAGAACTTTATCTTTTAATCCAATCCAACCAATTTCAGATTTTGTCGTATTAAGCTGAAGCGAAGAAAAGGTCTTAAAATTATCGAGACATTTTAAAATTTCTTTAAGGGAATTCGTATCCCTTAAACAAAAAGTTGCATCATCTGCAAATAGAACTAGTTTAGTCTGTTCCATTTCCTTATTAATTTGTATTCCTTTTATCTCCTCGTTGTCACGGATTAGTTGAGCCATTATTTCAATGGTCAATATAAACAGGTACGGAGAAATTGGATCTCCCTGCTTTGTACCCCTTTTTATATCAAAAAAATCGGAAACTGACCCATTATTCAAGATACAGCTTCTGGTGTTTAAAAGTAGAATTCTAATCCAGTTAATGAAATCATTACCAAAACCGAAATGTTGTAAAACTGCCAAAATAAAGTTATGCTCAATCGAGTCAAAAGCCTTTTGGAAGTCAGCTACAAATAGAATGTATGATCGATTAACTGCATTTTCAGAATAATCAAACAAATCTGATATAAACCTTATGGGATCATCTATATGTCTTCCTTTTACAAACGCTGATTGATTAGGATGAATTAAGGAGGGTAAAAAATTAACTATTCTATTACAAAGGGCTTTACTACAAATCTTTACATCTACGTTTATCAAACTTATTGGGCGCCAGTTTTCAATGAACCTTACGTCTTTTTCAGGTTTTTCTAATAACATAACACAAACTTGATTTTGAGTAGTTGACAAAGATCCTATTTCATAACTATAATTCAAACAATCAACAAGCATTTGACCTAAATCATTCCAGAAGGCTAGGTAGAATTCCTTACTTAATCCGTCCATTCCAGGAGTTTTGTTATTACCCATTTCTTTTAGACTGTCATAACATTCTTTATTTGTTAGTGGCCCCCCACAATGGCTTTTTTCTTCCTCTTCCAACTTTGGTGTATCAATATCTTTCAAAAACTGTAAAACCTCTTCAACAGACGTATTATTTTTTGAAGAATAAGTATTACTATAGAAGTTTTCAAGTTTCTTTAATACGGCAGATGGTTCTATAATTTCTTCTTGATCTTCTAAGATCTTTCTCACGTGTGTTTTTGTTTTCCGTCTTTTCTCTAATGTCAAAAAATATTTATTGCTTTTTTCACCGTATTCAAACCATGTTACCTTAGCTCTCATTATTAAACCCTTTGCTATATGATCACTAAGCAAGTTCAACTCTTGCTTTAATTTTTCATAATTTTTTAGTAACATGTCACTGGAATGCCAATCCTTAATTTGTTCTATTTCTTTTATTTCATTTTCAAGTTCCTTATATCTGTTCCTATTTTTTCTAGCCTTTGCTTTTGCGAAGGATATCGATTCTTTTCTAATTTCATATTTCATAAGTTCCCATTTTGAATGAGAGTTATTAATACTATTTTCTTTGAAATCATTTTTCTTATCCTCTATTAATCTTTTAATCATTTGAATGTAATTTTTGTCTTGGAGTAAGGAATTATTCATTTTCCAAAAAGATGGACCTTGAGCGTATTTCTGTAAAGACTTCAAACTTAATAGTAATGCGGAGTGATCTGTGGCTGGAGCTGGTATTATATCTATGTCATGAACTGAAGGTTGAATTGAATCTGATATATAAAAATAGTCTAAACGACGAAATAATCTTTGACTATTATTTGATAGTTTTCCTTGAGCATATCCGCTCCACGTGAACCGTTTTGATTCGGGGTTTCTTATCCGCCAAATATCGCATAAGTCCAATTCTTGTTGTAAAACTTGTAATTGTTCAATTGATCCAATTTTTAGTTTTGGGTTTCCACCAGCCGCTTCCATGTCTATATTTTGTATAAAATTAAAGTCTCCCCCCCAAATAATGGACGTATCTATTGGCATATTGATATCCTCGATTTTTTTAAGGACCGTTTTAAGAAATTTGATTTGGTTGGTTTCGTCATTTGGAAAGTATGAATTTATCAACAAGCAGTTTTTCCCTTGAATCTCGCATAACAATATTATTAATCTCCCCTCCTCGTCTGTTGATTTAGATATTACTTTATGATCCAGTTTTTCTCCTAACAGTATGGCTACTCCTCGGCTATTTGTGGATCCGTGTGAATAAATAATATTTCCCCTAAAGCGCTGTTTCCATTTTTCTTCTATATCCTGTGTACTCTGTGTAATAGTGAGATTCCTACTTTTCCTCCGTGTTTTACAAGCCAATTCAACATTTTTTTATTTTTCTTAAAATCTCGCATACCTCGGACATTGAGCGAAATTAAATTAACATTCAAATCCATTCTACATCCCATAAAGCTAATTGCCTATTGATACCACAAGCCCTTACAACAACAAAACATTCAACAGTAAAACATAAAACAGTAACAACAATAGAACGCACATAAATTAGAGTATTGATAATAACGCCCATATTCTCTGGACATAAAGAAAGTCGAAAACAATACCCACTATATGCACACACAAAGTGAACAAAACGCTTAACGAATGTATAGTTAATGAACAATACATGTGATGATGCCATTGGGACTAAACAACTAAATTCCAGGTTTGATCCTGCATATTGATTTTTCAAAAATATTATAATATTTGCATGAGAAGATATAACATTTTGTCGAAGAGAAAAAAGAACAGTAAAATAAACAGTAAAAAGATAGTTCAGCTCTAGATTAAATAACACCGTTCATTAAATTTATCATGCACTTATCTGTCAATATTATTCATGTGACAAAGAGTCTTTCCAAATCAGCTTGTCTTGAGATCATGTAGGATTTGCCTCCTTTTTCCATCTTAACAAATATTTTTCCATCTTTCGTTGCCACCTTTGACCACTTGTATTGTTTAGCTCTTTTCCTTACTTCGGCAAATAGTTTCTTTCTTTCTTGGGTCAAATGCTCATTAATGTAGATTTGTTTTGCTCCGTTGATTTTTCCTCTACTTCCCTCGTAGTTTCTCAATTTCCACCTTGCTTCGTAAAGACTCTTTTTGTCATCATAACTCTTGAATTTTACTAATATTGGTTTTGGACTTATCTTTGACCTTTGACGATGTACTATATCGATATCAATACATTCTATTCCCACATCAATTTCTTTTGCTATCGCTTCAACGATATCTTCTAAATCTTCTCCTTCTTCTTCTGGTATTCCATGTATTTCTACGTTATACTTTCTTTGGTATTGGTTTAGCTCATCTAGCTGTTCTTCTTGCTGGCTTAACCGAGCATTCAGTGCTATCAAATTGGATTCTAAGTTATCTGAGGTTGTGCTTTGTTTCTTCGTTTCAGCGAGAACCTTGATATTTTCCTCTTGCAGCTCCTTGATTATTTGGGCTTGAAACTCAGAGGCTTTTTTTAATTCTTCAAATTCTTTCTTTAACTCGGCATTTTCTACCATGATGTGTTTGGTATTATTTTCTACTTCCATTAGCTTATTGTATATCATAGCTAAAGTTGGGATGTTATGTTGGCTGTCGTCCATGTGCTCGCGTTCTTTCTCTGCCATTTTGGCGTTCTTAGGATTTGGAGAAGCTTCTTGCGACGACGTGGAAGAGTACTGCTCTCTTTCTCTTCTTTTGCTCATATGGGATATTTTCTTGTTCTAAGGAAGTATCTTCTTCTTTAAGTTTAAAACTTCAGGCCAAAACCTTGACGGAGCTATTTCACACACGTCCGTCCATGACCGAGTCCCCCATGCAATCTTCCTTCAGGAAATTTCTTATAAATCGACTTCAAAAAAAACAATCTGTTATGTCATATACAAGCAATAGAGGACTATGCAATAACGCAAAACTCATAGGAAAAAAATAAATAAATAGACTGTAATTAAAAATATGCCAACTGTGGATCCGGAGTGCCCGACGCTGGATGGCGTCTAGCTATTCTTTCAATTGGTTTACGACCGTTTCGCCTACGCGTCAGATCGCCTACGTCCTGTTCGCCTACTAGTCGGGACGGTTCGCCTACGTGTCATAGCCACTTCGCCTACGTATTAATAACTATAAAAATAAATAGCCTTCGTTAAATTATATCCAGTGAAATGCTTTAGTACTGATTAAATGAAATATTTTTTCGATTTTTGCAGTTTGAAATCGAAATATAAACAAACTTTTCGAACATTTTCGACTTGTTTTGCTCCGTATTTAAGCTTTTTGTTCTTGTGAATCTATTTTTCGGTATTATTCTAGTTAATCATTTTAATTTCTACTTAAGAAGGAAACTGGCAATTAACAAAGTTGCATATATCGCTATCATTCACTTGATTATTTACCGTGAGTAGTGGTTAGTCACGGTGGCAGCCATCTTGGATTTTACTTATCGACTTACAAAGCGCGGCTACAAAGCATGAACAAGCTGGTGAGGACTACTCAAACTAAATGCAGGGAACAGGTTACCCTGGTTCCAGAGTGGCTTTCGTTTATAGGGAATTGATACTAGTCGCTTTGCGACGAGTTATTTAAATCGTAAAAATTTCTCAAACCTCTGGCATCCAGGGTAGGAACAGGTAAGAAAACAACACGCGTACAACAAGTGATTCAATTCAATTGATTTAATTAAGCTTATGAGTTGTAATACATGTAGTAATTATAGGATAACCTTAGAAATAACTAGATTTGATAGGCTTCTTTAAGCTGAAATTTAAACTTTATTATCAATAATATAAAGAATATAAACTTACAATTTTTTAGTGAAGGCAATTAACTTTATTAGATACAAAGAATTTAATAAGCAAAAAGCTCAAGTCAAAACTAGTAAAAAAACTATTAAATATTTAAGCTATAATTAATAATTTGAAACACGAAATATATACATTGAATTAAAATTATAATACATTGGGAATAATATATATATGTACATTGAATAATTCTGCCAAAGTAACCAAATAAGTTGAGTTCTTTAATTTTCTGTTATAATATCAAAAATTGCTTTTTTATTAAAGTTCAAAACTTAAATGGATCTGGCAGGACCATTCAATTTTGAAATTGTTTTAAGTAATTGGGCTGCAGTTTTAACATTTGACTCATAGTCATCCCATGCTTGGAAAATTCTTCCCTGGAGATTTACATACTTCTTTCCCTGAACTTTTGATACTTTACCATCAGACATCAACCTTATACTGACTAGGGTCAGTCTGGCTTCCTGATATAGAAAATCGATCAACATGTACAAGGGGAGGTGGCTTTTCCCCGCTCGTTTATTCAGACCATTATGCCACCCCTCTATGTCATTATTGGTTCTGATTGGCTGTCGGAAGGCACTACAATGTCTGACCTTGAATGTTGGGTTTCTAAACCATTGAGACTTGACATAGGTCATAAGCCCTTTAAGTGGCTCTTTTGCCGCTTCAGCCTTGAGAGATTTAAATTCTCTCTTGGCATCATGGGGAGGAAGGAAGGGCAGAGCAAGGACCTTCCTTATGTATCTGTAAGTCCCATCGTCATCTCTGTACATTGGTGCTAGTCCAATCTCTTGCACCTACAAGGTACAAAGAAAATTTCAAAATTAATCATCTATATTACTAAAAATGATATCAAACTTTACAAAAAAGGTCTTGAATATTATACACTAATGAAATTTTTTCTTCTTTGAAATGAAAACATGTACTTGAATCATGCATGAATGCTTTAATTAATTATAACAAATACAGCAAGTGACCAACAGCTCAAGTGCTCTCATAGTGAATATGTACTGCACTCACTGTTATTAAGATGTGAAATAACTTCTTACCATTCTCCAGACAGCCTGTGTCCAGTGGAACACACAACCCTGTATCTCTATTCCAGGGAAGATGTCCCTGAAGGCTTGCCACATTGCAACTTCAAAGTCTAGTGTCACTTGCTGTACTGATTGTTTTGGCAGCATATTCTTTATTTCATTCAGGACCTGATAAGAAAGCATAGGACTCTTGTTAAGAGATTTGCAAGCAAACAAACATGGAGATTTAGTTAAACATGTGTCATTTCAACATTATGTCGTGAATAGTTTCACATGATAGAATATTCAAACATAATAACATCAATATCAGTTATCTCTTTAGAAAATGTTGAATTTCTAATCAATATATATAGTTATTTGTAATTAAGGATTAAAGTAAACAGTTTTTTAGCAGTGATGTCGCGTTGGCGAAACGGTACTGTACGGCTTTTGTAATAGTTTGTTTATAGCGACCAATAATTCATGACTCAGATTTGTTTCAAAGCAATCAATCCCTTGTAAAAGCTCTTATAAATGTGTTTAGATTGCGAAAAGGACTTATGTTTGGGTCCTAGCCTGTTTAGATACACAATGTAGACCTCCCGATAAACATGTTTTACAAATTTTGTTGTCAGTTTCACAAATGTTGCTACGCGACAAAAGTAGACATATAACGTTGAAAGTCAGTTCATTTATTTTCGATTTACAGGCGCTTTTTTTATTGGTACTATTATAGATTTAATGTATAATATAATATCTAGATATAAATGTTTTTATGAAGCCAAAGTTATTTTCTTGCTTTCCTTTGGTGGCATTTAGATATGATCGCATGATACCAATGGTTAGATGCCGATCGCTGGTCCCCGATCGATAAACCATTCGCTTGAAAATCTGTCACAAGTGTTCTTTTACTTTGATTTTTTTTATTGCAATACATTTAGAAAATCAGGCCTTTAAATAAGACATAACTTTTTTCATCTAAGGAGACCAATCCATATTGCCATATATTCACAAAGAGTTTTAACTTTACTTGCTAGCTTACCGCTAGTCATCATATCTTTGTGATTCATTTGTTGATTTCATGTGAAATAAAGCTTGTCGTTGTTGCGTTCAACTAATTGTCTAGGTATAGCTACTATGCTTCAACCCGCATTCCTCGAGAAAAGAGGGAGATGTTGGATTGCTATTAAATGCGTTTTAGATGTTTATTGAGATTTAAAAAGAAATCAGATGTAGTGTATATAAAGCTTAACCCGTCGCGTGACCGAAACTTTGTGTGTCTGCTTCAAGGCGTTTCGTTTGAGTACAAAAAATGAGCTCAAATTATAACATGAATGTATCTCGGAAGACTAAATAATCTTTAATTACAATGTAATTATTTGTTTTCTTTATAAATATTATATTTTGACTTCTTGAAATATACGTAGGCGAAGTGGCGAATCGTCCCGACTAGTAGGCGAACAGGACGTAGGCGATCTGACGCGCAGGCGAAACGGTCTGATACCCTTTCAATTTACATGTCAATGTTGGGTGCCAGACAGGGCAAGTGTACTCTAATAAGGGTATAATACAATAGCAGAAGACGGATCGTAGATCTTTATAACTTAGTATCAGCACACTAATAAGTGGAATTTAGCTCAAAACGTACAGGTGATGATAATTATAATGCATTCAACAGTGCTTTCTAACAAAATACTTACCATCGAAAATTTTCTGGCAGATTGGGAAGATTCTATAAATTAATTATGTATTAACTATTAATGCCCTTGAAGGTTCTTACAATTTAAAACAGCTCTATTCTCTATAAAGTGGGCATCTAGTCAATAACACTTACAAAGTCTAAAATCTGGAGTTGCTGCTAGATATAGTTCGCCATCTCTTCAAGGTGCTGGCGTAGCTTGTAGGTATACCGGTCGTTTCAAGCTTTCTCCTTTTCGAGCTCGATCACTGCACTTTCAAGCTCTTTTATATACACATTCGAGCCATACCTGAAAAGCATGTTTATCTTAACGAATCCTTTGTAAAATCATTTTAAAATGATTTTAAACCGTAAACAATATATTTTGAAGATGTGAAAAACAATTTAAGTAATAATTTGACGGGTTTTGAGGTCACAAAGTCACGTGCATCATGTGATGTAAATATCCAAGATGGCGGTTTCATAATGTCGAACGAACCTGTCGAATGTGCTCAAACTCAACCAAAAATACCTTGAATAAGGCTCTTCTATCCAATCTTTATCAGAAGAACAATTTGAAAGGGACTGAAAGAGTTTAGAATGAAAATAAGCTGAAAACTCCACTATTTTGACGAAGTTAGTGGTGCGTTTATTTACCGTTTATTTATCGTGAGTAACTCACACGAATGCATTTTTTCTTGAATGCTAGTGCGTTTTTGATAGATTTTTCTCTCTTTTTATTGTTTATTCTAACACATGTAGGTTGTGATCATGTGAATGTTACAATGAAATTTGATTATTAATTTGTGATCATCTATAGATTGAATATATGAAAGCCACATTCCACTTGTATTTACTTTTTAAAGATGACATTTGAAAATATTGTTCCTCAAATTATATTCTAACTTTTTGTTTGCAAACTTTTCAATATTTATTCAATAAAAATTAACACACATTTTCAAAAATCTGCTGAATTATACCATCACGATAATTATAATAATAACTATTATAATAATTATATAATTGAAATTTGATTTTTTCTTAAATAATTATTTCTTAATTTTATTCTTTCTTGTAATTTTTAATTTCTATGTGCTTTTTACACAACTTAATCACATTTTTTATCACATTTTCTTCAATTAAATAGAAGAAAATGTGATAAAAAATGTGATAAGTTGTGTAAAAAGCACATAGAAATTAAAAAGGAAAATTATCATTATTTCTTTATAAAATTTGGAGTTGAGTGTGTGAATATATGTGTCAATTTTTATTAAAGCATGTTTGTCATTGACTTTTAAAGCATTTGGCGGCTCCTAAAGGAGCCATTTTGAGTTTTTAAGAGGGCTCACTCTCTTCTTGGACCTGCACACATGTGTGTGTAGGCTCTCAGGAGACGTTGTGCATTGTGGTTGGCGTCGAAGGCATCCCAACTGTTGAAGGTTTTCACTTGCATATCTCGGTACACCTTTTGCTGTGTTCTTCTTAGCTTTTTTTCATGAACAAGTCGTATCTGCATGGCAGAGAGCTCAGCTTCATCGAACAGTAGTTTTATAAGCAGATAGAGTGGAAGGTTGCACTTTCCATGGGCTCTTCGGTTGAGGGCGTTCTGCCACCCCTCCATGTCGTTATTGGTACGGACTGCCTCTTTGAAGACAGAACATGTGGAGGGTTGCCAAGTGTTACTTTCAATCCATGTGTTGTTGATGTAGGCTGTCAAGTCAAGTAAGGCAGGTGTTGCAGTTTGGCGTTGTAGTCGTCAGAACTGGTTTGTTATGTAGTCATGAGGCAGGTAAGGCAGTGCGAGAAGGCGGCCAATGAATTTGTAGGTGCCGGCATCACCTTTTAACATGATTATGAGCGAGTAGCCAGAAAGCAAGGTTTAAATAAAACCAACAAGGTTGAAACATGTCTTTAAAATAAAACAAACAAACATTTTCTGGATTAGAAAATAAGATATTGATTACTCCATTTTCACATTGAATATAGTGCTGTTTTATACCTTTCTCCACACCGCCTGTGTCCAGTGAAAGGAACATCCACTTATGCTTACATCTGGGAGGAGGTCTCTTATGGCTGCTCATGTAGCCTTTTCAAAATCTAGCATGGCACTTTCTACATTGGCTGGCTCTGGGAGGATCTCGAGAAGCTTCTTCAACACCTTCTTTTAGTCTTTTTTTTTCCTGCCCGACATCAACACGAACACCAATGGGAACTGTTTGATCCACTCGCCAACAAACGCATGGATGGTCATTAGTTGCTTGAAGGGGTCGCGAATCAACTTGAAGGTCCCATCGATGTACCATGTTGTTGCACGGGCAAGATGGCGAAGCTGCAGGTCAGTGGCAAAGATGAGGTGGCGTCGCCCACGAACTTCAATGTCACCTCGGAGGAAGTTGTTGGGGATAAACTCCTCCTGTAATGTGAAGTCTAAGTCATTGGGGTCTGTTGGTCTGATCTTTTGTTGGTGACAGTTGGCTGCCCGTGCCAGCTGCTCTTGGTTTGGGAGGGTAGGAACTGCAGCTGACCCAATGTCTTCAAGGTACACCTGTACCAATAGTAAACAACACAATTACAACGTTGAATATATACCTACACCCATATACCACATACTTACCCGATTCACTATAGAAGCTGCAGACTGGAAAACATTAGCAGCTGCCGTCTCTTTAACTCTTTTCTTTATCTTTGCCACAAGACCTGTACCAGGTGCAGAAGGGTGACTATCTTCTGTACTACTCGGGCTTTGCATGGATCAACCTTTGGACGACTGGTACATTGCCAATGGACTGTGGCCTGGAGTCTTGATTTGATGCTGTACCGGTACCCCTGGGGATCGATAAGTAGTTCTCATTCCCGCTTTGTGGATTCGGTGACTATCTCATATTTGTTGGCTGCTGTTAATTCGTGGATTGATGCTTCATCTTCCACCATAGGACCAAGAATTGAGATAGCTAGTTGGGGCTCAATCGGTGTAGAGGACAGCAGGATTTCAACATCCAAGGGTGTGTCTTCCTCCATTGGTGTATCTACATCCGTTGGTGTAACTTCCTGAAATGAAAACATTAAAAGGTTAATTGGGATAGACAGTATTTTCAGTATAATAATAATAAAAATTTGTATAGCGCTTTTCCAGGAATGCTCTAGGCGCTGGAAATAAAGTCGGCAATACTTACCAGACATTCTTTACATAACCAAGCAATTTCTTCGTCGTTACGGATTGCAGACCGGTACTGTTCGGGAGTCACCCCAGTATGTTCGAGCATGAATTTTTTTCATTCTCTAATGTACGATAGTATAGCATAGACAGTCCTACTGCAGGGGCACTGCTGATCATAAGGCCAATTACCCTTGCAACATCTCTTATGTTAGGATAATCAGATTTTATCAATTCTAAGCAAGCCCCCTTTAAATGACTAGCTTTCTCTTTTGTTAGTGTAACTGTCATGTGTTCTGAATTTATCAAACACCCTAAGAACAATAGTTCTTTAGAGGGTTTGAATACTGATTTTTCTGGGTGGATAATAAACCCTAAATCCTGCAAAAGTAAGGCAGTTTGCTTAACTTGCTACCTGAATGTATGTGTCATCAATATAAGGTAATACCTCATAACCATTCTTTGATGTAGGACTCTGGATTTTATAACCATCAATTATGATGTTGATATTAAAAATAATAGTGATTTTGAAATAAAATCATTTCAATATGTATTTATCAAATTCATTAATAATTCATAAGGTAAAAGCAATGGAGAATCATAGTGACCTGATCTTAAATCAGCAAGTTAGAGATTCTTCCTGATTTGCATACTACTTAAACTTGAAAAATAATGTTTTATCTTAATAAATAAATAAATTTAATATAAAATGTTTGTGTCTGACCTTTATGCTTTAAATGTCTATAAAGGCCTCCCGTATATATTTTGTATATCACTTTTAAGTAGTAGGCATATGTGTATATAGTAAGTGTAATTTGCATTGGAATTTGCATTATTATGATATCTCAATGTAAATCACAACACAGTATTGACTAAGTAGGAAATCTATTTACGTCTTTTTAGATAGAGTGCAAACAATGATATCCATAATAATTATTAGTAATACTAAAATCTACTAATTTTATGCTAATTCTTACTAGCTTATTCTATTGTTTCTATTGTTCAACTAGTACTATTTTCGAAAATTTAGTAATTAGTGTTTTATGATTATATTGTTTGCACTCTATTAAAACATATTTCTTACCAAATTATGCAAGACTGTTACTATTTTTTTATAAGTTCATACTTCTGCACAGATATGTTCATACCAAGGATATCGTGAGCCTTAGGACCTAATTTGACAGAAACTGACAAACTGCTTCCACAACCCTTTCTTTGTACATTCTCTGCTAGTATTCCTTCTACTAGTAGCAAGTGCAAAAATTTGCCAACATTGTAACAGGAACAAACTTCTTTTTAAGACTACCAAATGTGTTGTGTTCTTCCAACCCTGCTACAGCCTTTTGACTACTACCAGCCAAAAACAATTTCAGAGTATTGAAAGAAAGTTCCTTTCCAGTTAGCTCAACCATGGCTTGTACAACTTTAAGGCAGTCCGAAGTACCATCAGTGACATGAAAGGAGCCCCGGTTCTTGCAGTTGTCACAGCTCTTTATACACAGAAAATTATCCACAGTTTCTCCAAAGTAACTCATGAGTGCCTTATGTCGGCACTGCACTGGGTCTTCTAGCATCAATATTAATTCATTAAAATATGAAGATTCAGAGATAAAGTTATCTTTACCTTGATGATGAAAAAGTTTATACAGTGAGTTCTTATCAGAGGTGGAAAAGTACAGACGGCAGGTAGCGGGTGTTCCATTTCGTCCAGCTCTGCCACACTGCTGGAGGTATTCCTCAATACTTGTTGGTAACCGTGCATGGATTACAAACCCAACGTCTGCTTTGTCAATGCCCATACCAAATGACGAATTAGCAACCATAACTTTAGCTTCCCCAGACATCCACTTTGATAGGCTTGAAGCTTTTATTTTCTCTGAGAGCTGTCCATGATACTTCACAGCACTTACATTTCTCTTTAGTAATTCTGCATGGACTTTTGTGGTAGGACACAATATACAATACCACTGTTCTGACCAGCTACAAATTCAGCAATTTCATCGCACATTTTTTTCGACCTTTCAACTACTTCAAGGAACAAATTGTCGCGAAAAATAGAAGTACGATGTGTTGTGAAATTTCCAAACAAAACTTTCAAGTCCTTCTCTAATTTCATTGGAATTGTCGCACTAAGTAGTAACTTAGGACAATGTACTTTGGCTAATTCCTCGCAAACTTGTTTGTATACAGGCTGAAAAGTGCTACCCCATGTTGAAATAGTGTGTGCTTTATCGAACACAATCCTCTCCAATTGGTCTTGACTAGCCAGCTCGTCAATACGGCACCTTAACTTTGACCCTTTTTCCAGCAACTCTGGTGTTGAAAATACCACACGATAGTCGTTTATCTTATTGATATGTGAATTAGAAATACTTTCTTCAACATCACCGGTAAATTTGCAGCACGGTATGTTCAAGGTGCAACAGCGGACAACTAGATCTTTGATTAGAGATTTTAACGGGGATATGACCAAACTTGGCTTATTTGATAGGACGGCTGGTAGTAAATATATGAGTCTTTCCGCCGCCTGTTCCTACAACAGCAAGAACGTCTTCTCCGAAGTAGTGTGTTAGAGTATTATCAATCAGCTCTCGATGTGCTAGGTTAACTTCGCGAAGGCGTCCCTCTTCGATTCGACTTGCTTCGTCAGACGAAATAGTAATACCTTCGGTGACGTCCGTTAATTCAAGCTCAACGTCAACTCTCGCTCCCTTTGACTGTGCTGTATAAACATTTCTCTCGTTTTCTTTAGAAACAGTTATAGAGGCTGGTAAACTGTCGACTTCACGCAAAACAAACGACAATTTCACCGCTGCCTCGAAAGGTGAATTTGCTACAATTGTAGTATCAATGTCAGTACACTTTACGATGTAGTTCGATGAGTTTTCAGGGTGTTTTGTTGGAATCAAAAGTACTTTTTCTAAAAGAAACATAAGCTTATCTTCTTCGAGGACGACATCCGCCATATTGATCGAAACTTATTCTTCACCTCCCTACATATTTTATATTTTGGTGAAAATATTTTAAGACGTATCCCTCCCCTGGGGGATTTTGTCATGCGCAAGACAGATGCGCAGATGTGGCTTATCATGTCGATATATGGCAGGCAACCCCCGCCTTTTCTTCCTCTCGCCTTTCTCTCCCCCAGTCTCTCTCTTCTTGCAACACAGCGATCCCAAACAAAGGAAAAGCAAAAAAAAGCCTTAGGGTTGCCTGCGGAGGAGGCTAACATTACATATCAATCTTTTCCTTTCGAGGCATAGCTTGTAATTAGGAACGCAGCTGACCTCTTACGTGCTTATTTTTAATGCAATTGCGCAATATGCCCCTCAGACAATCATTGCCAAAATGTGTTGGCACGATCAGATTTCGGACACTTTTTTGTGAGTCTATCATTTTTTTTCATTTTTGAGGATATGTATGTCTACCCCCCTCCCCCAATACAATGTTGTTGTTTTTCATGAAAGAGTACAAGAGTTGGAGATGTTTCCCGCGATTGACAAGGCTCATGTACCCCTCCAGCAACATTGTGAGGGGGTGGGGGGTATTATAGAAATAGGAACAGAAAAAAATCCACAATCGTGCCAACAGTTTTGTCAATGATTGTAGACTTTATTGTTCTCTTGATCTAGTTCTGTAATGTTTTTCCTGGGAGAACTGGAGGAATTTTTGCTGTGTAAGACCTTATTGTCGTTTAATATCAACTGCATGTTTTCTTGTATAGATAGTAGAAGTTTCCAAATTTCTTTATTTAAAGGCACGTCGTCTTCTTTGACCTGGATATTGATTTTGTTCATACTCTCTGGTGACCCAGTACTAGATCAACTACTTAGATTGTCTCTTTTTCTTTTGGCATTAAACATTATTTTATTTCGTATATGGTAGTACCATTTCTTACGGCCAGGAAAGACTTTGCAGCAGAGCTACTTTAAAGTGTGGCCTACCGCCATGACAGCTCATCCCGGTCTTGGTGATCAAGTTTTTGTGATCAAGATTCTGCTACAGATCGTTAAGTTTCTATTTGACCATATACTAAAAGTTTGTTTTAGGTTGTTTAGTTTTTCCCAAAAGTTCTTGTTCTCACATATTTTTTTCGTTATATGAAAAATATACTCCAAGACAGTAGATTGGTTCGTTTGGCCATCGTCATGTAAGGGCTTGTCGGAGCTGTTCCACCATTTACCGATCCACATGGCCTCAGTTTTGGAGTATTCTTCAAAAAGTAAAAAGGAATGATAACACGTTTTCACCATAAACTACATATTTTACGAAAACTGTAAACCGAAAAAAGTGTCATCAGCATATTGAGTTGAAATTTACATTAATCAAAATATCAATCTATGATTTGTATCTGGTGCAAAATACATATTCATCAGTTCAGGGAAAGACTCGCTAAATTAAAATTTGGAAACACCTTAATTAGCGCTTTATTTGGTACTAATTATTACTAGTTTCACGGGTATAATATTTTGTGTAGCTGTAGAATAATAATAATAATAAAATAATAATATATATTTGTATAGCGCACATGTCTGGGATTCAATATAACAATAAATGACTATTTAAAATTATTCAAAAAAATCCTATATAAAAATCCTATAAACGTATATACTAAAAATATATATAATGTATACTAGAGTACAAACACTAAAAGTGTGCAACATAAATACCACTAAATACTGCTAAATTATGCAAATTCTTTTGTTCTCTATTGTTTAATCAACACTATTTAGTAGTAAATAGTACAAAGTATTGCACACTTTTAGTGTTTGTACTCTAAGGTTGATATCTATATTGTGTACCACTAATAAGATGGTATAGATGTTTAAGATGATAATTATAAATATACTATTTATAATCTATAAGCTTTTTTAAAAAGATGAGTTTTTAAATTTTTCTTAAATGAATTTAAAGTCAAACTGTTTTTGATGTAATAGGGAGGTCATTCCATAGTGTCGGCGCCGCAACTTGAAATGCTCTTTGAACATAACTTTTTAGGTTAAACCGAGGCTTGCACAGTAACATATTTGATTGAGAACATAAAGCACGACCAGGAGTATATTGCTGGAGAAGATAACTTAAATACGATGGAGCAATACCATGAAGGATTTTAAATGTTATAAGTAGGATCTTGATTTTGACTCTATATGCAACTGGTAGCCAGTGTAGCTCGATTAGTAAAGGAGTGACGTGGTCATATTTACGCGCCATGAACACGAGGCGAGCAGCAGTGTTTTGAATTAGTTGTACAGTACCGGCCACGAGTAAGGTACCATTCACGAGCGAGTACGAGTACTCGTTCCGACTCGCTACTCTCGAGTGCGAGTACTAATTAACGCTAGCGAGTCTGCCGAGAACAATAGCACTCGCGAGGCTTACGAGTATTTGAATGATACAGTAAATCAAAATAAACTGAACGTGACATCTTGAGATTTTGAATTAGAAAAGAAATCAAAAATATTCCAATGTTCCGTCTTATTGCCTCAAGTTTAATAAAAGCACTAGCTAAAAAATACTTGAAAACATTACATCAATTAAAGTTTTCGTGGAAAAGTATAATAAACTGATTTTTTAGTAAAAACAAAACTTGAAATGTTTTGAATTCGAGAGTAAAATTTATATTTTTACTAATAACACTGTTCTACAAGAGCCGCTCAAACGCGTTAGTCTAGACGATGTGTTTTTAATTACAGTTTCTATTTGACCGTAAGTCGTATTTTTTCAATTTATTTGGTATCTACGAGTATTTACTGTTTTAAAGAATTCTAGTTTTATTTAGAAACACCAAGCGCTTCTTTTCACTTCAATATTTTTGTATTTACACACTTGATTTTGCTTCGCCGGGCACTGAATACGATGCCGATCACTTTGAGTGCACTTTAAAAACATTTCACGGCCGACTGAACACATGTGAATGTTCACACGAGATTGCTTAATTAACATGCACATATTTGCTTGTTTTAAGTAGTGCATGATATTATTTATATTTTTTGCTAGGTACATAACAATAATGAAACTCAGACAAATTAAACAACAATTTTTTTAGGCTTTCAAATAGTTTATTTTGATACAAATGGTTCATACATATTAACAATAGCTTTTAATTCACTTTTTCTTTCTTCTTACAAATTTATCAATTCGACTTACAATAAATTTCCAAAACTGATCCCCATCTTTACGACTTTCGTTACAATAAAATTTGAATACAATTTGCTTGACTAATTCAAGTTTCTCTGGCACTAAGCGTTCCTTCCCCCGAGTTCCAGTGCAATTCCGGTTGGTTCGTTCCTCCTCCGTAAAAAAATACTTCACCAACTGTGCAGCGAAATGGCCAGCAGATGAAGACTTTTGCCTCATGGCGATCACATCTTTGCTCGTGTTCACATCTAATTCAGGGGCTGGAATGTCTGTAACGGTTGTAGTGTTGATTGATGTGTCGTAGCGAATAGTTGATGTTGTGGTGTACAGTTGGTTCATGTCTTGTCCTTCGAGTCGGTCTAGTCGTTTGAGTATTTCAGTCTGGTTGTGTAGCAGCTGTCGTAGGAGTGAAGTGGTGGTGTCGTCTTGTAATGTGGGCGAGGTGGCTGTTGTAAATAGTTATCGTTTAAAGGTGTCTGGTCTGTAACGTTGTGGTCGTTGTCTTGGACTGATTATACATGTAGTTGACTGGAATGTTAACTGGACTGATGACGATGATGAAGGTGAGAACATAAGAGAACCTGATGGTGGCGATGGCACATACGGTAATGGAGATGATGGAACTGGTGAAAACATTGTAGAACCAGACGATGGCACAGACAGTAATGGAGATGATGGAACTGGTGATGGTGGCGATGGCACATACAGTAATGGAGATGACAAGCTGGAAGACGAAGGAGATGATGATGATGGAATACAGGATGCTGGTATAACGGACGATTGTGATGGTATTACAGGAGAGGTTGGCTGTTGTGGTGTTGAGGTCTGGAGTTGTTCAGGGCCATCTCCGGTGCAAAGAAGTTCAGCCTACGATGGAAAAAGATAATAAAACGTTAATATTTTTGATTTACAAATGTTCTTGAATAGTAAATGTGTTAACTTTTAAATGATGTTTTATGTGATTATTAATTGCTTTACTCCGCGACGATCATATACTCATGCACAATTTAGAATAAATGTGTTTACTGTGTACAACAAAATGTGAACATTTTCTTTCTTTCTCTCATTCAAATCTCATATCCTTTTGAATTATTATAAATATCACACTTACAGCTTTTTAACCCTTTTTGGGGGGGTTTGGTTGTTTCTTTGTAGGTGGTGCCTTTTTGGGAGGGTTACATGTACGTTTCTTTTTCTTTGCTGGTGGAGCTGAAGGTGGAGAAGGTGACTTGGCTCTTTTACTGACTATTTCCAGAAGTCGACTTTCGAGGTGGTCTTTTTGGTCTGGAAAAAGAAAGAAATAAGTTAAATACCTTTGAAGTAGAGCATGTTGTTATTAGTGTAGGTGATATAGTGTGATAAGCGTCACTAATAGAAATGTAATATGAGCTATTAATAATATAAATAACGTTTGAAATCTACTTACCACTTAGAGCAATTATCTCTCCCTCGTATACTTTCGGTCCAAACTTCACGTTTACTTGGGTACCTACTTTTCTTAGGTCACTTTTTGTCTTCTCGATTATTTTTTTCTCTTGAACTATAGAGTATGTCTGATCGACTTAAAAAAAATTAATGCAAAGTTTTGTTGGCGAGTAAGTGTTCGTAGAGTCATGCTTGCAGTCTTGCTATCAGTCTATCTATACCTTAGCTCAAACATCGCTTTGACTTTTAAAGCCTCAGTCGGATCGAAAAGCACCAAAAGTCAATTACCGCTATTGTTTCTATTGTCTCTTCCAATTTGAATAGACTCGGGTTTGTTAATTGCGCAACCCACGCTCAACGATTAAGGAAAACAAAAGGTTCAAACTCTATTGTTTTATTGCACAAAAGGATTAGTTTTATATGACTTAAAAATAAGTTGTTTTTCATTCCTATTTTTCCTTTTTAAAATTTAATAGTTACTCTACTGATCAATAATGCCACGTCTAACCAGTTCACTTAAAGTTAAAGTCATCCATTTATATAGAGAAGGGAAGCGGTTATGTGATATTTTACGCATACTTCTTGAACAAGACCATTTTACCATTAATCGTCGTCATCTAGCTACCTTCCTGAAACGCTTCCAACAGACTGGAGAAATGAACCCGCCATTGCCGAAAACGAAAGAGAATCCTAAAGCAACTCTACCAGTGATGAGCTTCATCGATAGAAAAATGGAGGAGAATGACGAGACAACGGCAACTGATCTTAGCCCAATGCTTCGTGAAGAGATGGGCGTAGACATATCGGAAAGAACCCTCAGGCGTAGTAGGAGAAAATTAGGGTGGCTGTCAACTGGCTCGAAATATTGTCAGCTAGTGCGAGAAGCAAACCGTGTGAAGCGACTAGAGCACTGCCGTACTCTGCTGTCTACGAAAGAAACCTTTGACGACGTAGTCTTCAATGACGAATGTACTGTTCCCATGGAAAGCCATGCCAAAATCTCATTTCACAGATGGTGGGAGCCACCCATTTTGAAAGGAAAACCCAATCACCCGTACAAGATTCACATTTGGGCAGGAATCTCGTGGCGAGGCGTCACAAAGATTGACTTATTTACAGGTATAATGAATGCCGACTTCTTCATCGAAAAAGTGCTAAAGCTTCACTTAAAGCCGTTTCTTGACACTGTTTATCCAGATGGCCATCGGTTTATGCAGGACAACGATCCGAAACATACAAGTAATAAGGCAAAAGATTACTACAAGGATGCACCGATTAATTGGTGGCCGACTCCTCCCGAAAGTCCCAACCTCAACCCTATAGAGCTAGTATGGCACGAGTTAAAGCATCACTTGAGGAAGACCGTTAAGCCAAGAAACAAAGAACAGCTCGAGAATGGCATTAAACGCTTCTGGAGTACTAGGATGACAAGAGAAAAATGCAACCGATACATCGACCACATCTCCAAGGTTATACCAATCGTCATTGAAAGAGAAGGTCGTGCCTCTGGTCATTAACATCTGACCAAAAACACCAAAAAAAACCCGGCTTCTTTAGAAGCCAACCAATTTAATAAAATTTATGATTGTAATGCTTAAAAAAAACTCGACGACTGTGTTTGTTTATTTTGCTTACTTTTAAACTCGGTGGTTAAACGTTATTGTCAAACTCGTATGACTCGCGAGTAATTACGCACACACAGAACGTTCCAAATACTCTATTTCATTTACTTAATGTTATATAAAAAGATTTCTAAAGTGTATATCCATATGCTAAAAGTCATTTGTACTAGGAAATTTAACAACGCTTTGGCATTTATTGACTTTGAAAAACAATGATGAAACCAGATCAACGGGCGTTGAATCAGTTTCTGACAAATTTTACCAATGATTTCTTTCCAAAATCCAACTGGACTCATGCAAAGAATATCAATATACAAGTTAATATAGTATTTATTTAGAACTTCTGAGCAGTATATAAGCACTATAGGTCATTCCTTTAAAGGAAATGTGTGGCTCTTAAAAGAGCCGTTTTGTTATTTTGTTGATGTAGATAACTATTCATCTACGTCCTTTTCCAACATATCAATGCTGTGTAGTTCTGTGATAGCTTTCTCTTTGAAGTTGATTAAGTTCTGCAACATATTTGAGAACTCTTGCTGTTCTTGTACTGATAGTTGTTGACTGTTGTAAATGGCCACTGACTGGCGAAACTTTTGCTCCAATTCCTGTATTGTGTCCATAAGTGAGAACCTGTAATCCCGGCTACATTCCAACAAAGATTGCTTGCTCATGGTTGTAATAGAATGATCAAGTAAATGAAAGTTGTGTCAATTAGAAGCTATTTATAGTAACAATCAAGCCTGTTGTCAGCGCGGCTTAATCAGCGAGCGGCGTTTTTTTAAACAATTGTTGTTTGTAGCCATTGAACCGTCGGTTATAAAAAACACATTCAAACATCCCGAATTCCAATACTAAACGAAAATCCACAACATGTTTTTATTCTATGGAACAAAAATTAATTGCTACAAAATCAGACTCATTAGATTTTTTAATGTGTTTGTTCAATTTCTAGACAACTTTAATTGACGTGTAACATGAGTCTCGCTTTGTGTACTCAGATATTCATCAGACCCGCTACAAAACAGTGCTTTTGAACATTAAAGTTTTGCTCTCAATCCATATGATAACAACTTTATTTTTCATGGACATCAGAAAGCAAACAAAGTTCAAAGGAAATATCAGTCTTCTATTTTTGTATTGCGATCTGCTGGTGTTGATAAGTCATATATTTTTGTGCACACAAATGGAGTCATTTACGGAACATAAAAAAACACAGTTACGTTTCTATAATCGCTTGATGCTTATAGACACATTATAAAAATTATTATCATTCAGCTAGAATTATAATCGAAGGTTTTTAAAACAAAAATTTGCACTGCCGTAACTTGTAAAGTTCACCAGCCGGGTGCCGTGAATCGTAATCTTTCGAATACTAGTTTTGCTTCTTGATCTACAAAAAAAACTGAAACAGAATCGGTTGTTTTAAAAAGTTCTTGAATTTGAAACTCGTAAGACTCGCGAGTAGTGACGAGTCAAGAGACTCGTTCGTTCCGAGTGACTGGTTTTGCTTATGAATATTCTGTTTGTTCATACGCGCGAGTGACCGTAGACACTCGTTACTTGACTCACTCGTTAATGGTACCTTACCCGTGGCCGGTACTGTAGTCATCCAATGAGATTGTCAGGAAGTCCAAATAATAAAGAGTTACAGTAGTCTAACCTTGATGTAACGAACGCATGTATAAGTCGAACCGTCGAGTCATTGTTCAGAAAAGTATGTATCTTAAAAATATTGCGAAGATGATAACATGCAGTTTTGCAGGTATTGGTTACATGCTGGACGAGTGACATTGACTTATCAAAAGTGACTCCAATATTCCTGACTGAAGGCGTTGCGTGGACGATGTCACTTTCAATATAGATCGATTCAAAAAGGTTTTTGGACGACGTGAAGATGAGAGCACTAATAACTCAGATTTCTCGCCATTTAGTTAACTTATTGTTAACCATCCACTGGTTGATTTCACAAATGCAAGACTCAAGTCGAGATTTAGTAATGGTTTGTCGTCAGCGTCCGAAGAGTTGAAAGCAATGTAAAGCTGGGTATCATCAGCGTAACAGTGAAAACTAAGATTATGGCATCTTGCAATGTCCCCAAGAGAAGAAGTGTACAAAGAATACAATATGGGACCTAGCACTGAGCCTTGTGGTACTCCTTGCTGAAGGCTGTGACAGGTAGATGTACCATTACCAACTACGATTAGACAAGTATGAGGAGAACCAGTCAAGGGCCTTGCCACGAATACCAAATTGACGCTCAGGTCTAGAGAGAAGTATTGAATGGTCAATCGTGTTAAATGCAGCAGATATATCCAGAAGTAATAGAATAACAGATTGGTGCTTGTCAATAGCCATCACGATATCGCTATGAACACGTAACAAAGCAGTTTCAGAGCTATGGCGACGTTTATAGGCTGACTGGAAGACTTCATGGAGCTTGTGTTTGTCCAAATAATCGAAACGACTTTCTCAATAGTCTTCGACAAGAACGGAAGGTTAGATATAGGACGGAAATGTTTGAATTCACGATGATCCAGAGACGGTTTCTTTAACAGAGGTTTTAATAAGGCCACTTTAAATTGATCAGGCATAATTGACGAATGCAAGGACATATTTACAATCTTTGTAAGTATAGGGCCAACTTCAGTCAAACAGGCTTGAAGCAGACATCCTAATACGACCACGAGGGCAAATAGCAACGAATTGAGCTAGGTAAAATAAGTGAAATAAACAAGAAAAGGGCGCAAATAAACCATGATAAAAGGCTAATTTAACTAGATACGAACGCCGTACACAAAATAAAACTGTAACAGGGTGGAACAGAAGGATATTGGGACCAAACGCCACGAATTAGCTACCGGAAAACACAGGCAATAAAACATAAGTCACAAACCTGAAGGTTCTGTTCTTCCTTGGGTTGAACAGGATTAACGGCAGGAGGCTCGTCCTGAGTTGGCTCTACTGGTGGAATAACTGGGATTTGTACTTCGTCTTCAGCCATGATGATAGATAGACCTAACTGCCTCGTGGCTTGCAGAGAAATGGCCTCGATTGGATTGACGGATCTCCTTTTATAGTGGTGTACGAGAGACCGCTGAAAAAAGTAGCTTCATGCAATCCTTGACTGCCGTTTTTGTCTCTAAGAAGAACTTCCATGTACTTTTTAAACACATCATCTGACGAGATGGCCTTGTCACGTAAAGCGTTTAGGACGGCCTGATAAAAACCTGCTTTGTCGCGGCCTGATTCTTTTGCTACCATTCTTAGAGACAACAGATAATCCAATGCCTGCTCCTTGCTGAACATTTGGGCTTTTAACAGTATCCTAACTTATTCGAGGGTGGACTCCACGGACGGTTTTTGGGAATCTTCCAGAATTTTGATCCGACGTCTGACCTCTTCCAGAACATTAACCTTTAGTTAAACTATAAACTGAGCTCTAGTAAAGAGAAAACAAAACATTTTAATAAAAATTCAGACCAATGATCAACTGCACGCTGAGCTTGTAGAAACCCTAAGAACTCTTACTTACAAAAGAAATCTTCGCAAAAACTATCACTCTGTATAAAACCATTTCTCAACATTAGCCAAGTTCACCCTTTGGTACATAAAACCCTTTATACTTATACAGGAAAAGTTCGCGTAACTTCATTTCTCAACATTTGCCAAGTTCACCCTTCGGAACTGTCAAGGAGTAAAATTAAGCATTTTTTACAGTATTATTTTAGTCAATCATTTAGCATTTATTTAGCCTTTAGAAGCAAAGATTAGCATAACTTCTAAGACTCGATTATTTTTGGCATTATTTTACAATGTCTAATATTAGAAAGTCATTTGTTTTCATTCGTGTCCCTTCAATTTCCTTTTCAATTGACCTGGTTTGTAAGCTATGTAACAATTTGTGCCCAAAGTTGAGATGATTATTGGTGAATAGTTATGGAGTCCTTGAGTGTTGATAATGCCATGACTGAGTGGACTAATTATTTTAGTATATACTATTCTAAATAAAAATTCCACTAATTCTCGACAAAACCAAACATTTTAGTTGTAACATAATATAGCACATACAAATTAATTTCAAAATGCATATCTATTAATTTTCATATAAATATATAATGAGTTGTCATTATAAATACTAAGCATACAGTACTTAATTTCTACTGCTACATGTATTTAAACAGTATGTGTACCTCTAGAATGTTTTATTTTATACTGCCTCACAAGACTCTTGTATTTGCCTTGTTTATCGTTGAGCGTATAACTACTGGTTGTCTCAGGTATTTGGTCTCCAGTTTCACAAAGTGGATGGGCTGGAGTGTGGCAGTTGCTGCCATGATCGGCGTACTGAAGAATACACTCTTTAGAATGAACAGTTCCTCGTAGTATTTTCTTGAAACAAAAAAAATATTTATAAATGGGATGACAGGGAGGAGATGCATTGTAAATACCTATTAATTACCTGAACTCTTTACCAGTTCTTTCAAATATCTTGTGGTACTCATCTAGAACAATAAGTGTCAATCTCTCTGGACAGCTAAACAGCATTTTGTAGGCTCCCTCCCTTCCTTTAGAAGCATCACCCATTAGATACTCAGGGGTTACATAGATAATCTTGGGGACATCACTGTCATCATATCCACCACGTCATAAAAGGGACAGATCAAAACCTTCTCAAGAAATACAGCATGGACACCTTTCTCTTTCAGAGAGCATACTTGTGATTCCATCAATGACACTGTGGGGCATACTACAAGAACAAATGTGCCACTTTCACACATTAACGCAGGGAGAAGACACTTTTACTTTTGGATGTAGGCTGAATGGTAACACGATCTGTCTTGCAGAGGAATGCATCTATTGCCTTTATTTGGAAACTTCTCAAGGAAGTTATACCAAGTTTGGTGGCATAACCATTCATGAGCATTTTCCTACCTTCATCATCCTTAGCCGCTCTTTGACGAAAAGACTGCGGCACGGTTGATGACTGGCTTTTCTTGATCTTGATCTTCCATCTTCTATCTATAAATCCTCTTCTTCCCAGTTGATATTGTCCAGATCAAGGTCAATAATCATGTCAGAGGCTGCTTCACTTTTCTTTTCCATTAGACAAGCAGATTGAATAACAGAAAATTGTTTCCCAAGCCATTTGACAATTTGCTTTGCAGCTTCATTAGTGGCAGATTGATCGAATGAAAAGCACTTAATGAGGGCATTGCCGTTTCCACCTAATGTGGGTGGGATACTGTGCGTAAATGTCATTTAGAGTCTCCTTCCTTAATAACAGCAATGGTGATGGTGTATGGTGGCATGACAAATGCAGCACACTTGTTTTTTTTCTTGTTTGTTGTTGTTAGAAGAGACTCAACTCCATTGCAGAGGGTAGTATCATTTTCAGACAAGTGTTCATACCATTCATATCCTTTGTTGATCATCTTATCCTTAGAGAGAATGTTCAAGGCTCCGTCTGGGGAGTAAACGATATACTTGTTGCGAACTCCATTAGGAACCTTGTGACTTTCCATGATGATGTTTTCAATATCTCTGGCCAGATTTCCTTCCACAACAAGACTATGCGACACACGACTTGACAATAGGAAGTCCATGATTAGGACAGAAAAAAAAAGAACAACCATTTGTCCCATCATTTTTCTGTAGTTTTTCCTCAATAACAGATGTAGGGATACATTGGCTTTGGGACGCATAGTTTCTTGCAGCTTCACAGCAAATGGGTTCAGCTGCACTTCCTTGATGGATCTGTTGCCTGAAATCCACTATCTTGCATCCTCTATCTTGCTCTTCAATTTTTCTAAATGTTGGTCGTGATCCCTTTTCCTGGGGTCATTCCGTTTTATATCCCCCCCCCATAGTTTCGCGGAGGGACGAGGAGCGAAACAACGTCTGTTTTCTCAGGCTACTCTTAGATAGGTCGGGCTGTTAATAGCTAATTAAAAGACCGATCATTTATTACATTGCAGGGGGGAGTGATTCCAACAAATTCTGACCATTTAAAAATGTACCCCCCGCGACGTAATAAACAATTGGAAACTAACTCTTACTTAATTACCATACACCACATTCACAACTCTCATTAAACGTTGTGTCTTTAAAAAAAGGGTTTTTTTTTATTTAACACAAATTTAAATTGCAAATTTAATTGTTTAATTGAAATTACATATAATATATATTTGTGTACATAAAATGATTTCATAAAAATGTATTAATTATTGGACAAAATTTATTAATAGGATTGATGATCGAGTTAGTATCTTGATTTTTTGCTAATTTCCCACTGTGTTTTATTAATATAATGTTAAATTAACTATGATATGTAATTAATTAACCACAGTTTAATTGGATAAAACTGGATAAAATATAACAAGATACTTCTGGCCGGTGTCTTAACAATATACGTAGCAGTTAAGTTGAAAAATACATGGCAATTACAAATGAACTCTTAAAATATGTCAAGAATTACATCCCTGAACATTCATTTTAAACACTTCAAGGAAAATGATTCATAATAATGCAAAAGAAATTAAGACTGTGCTGAATACTCGTTTTTCACCTACAAATCTATGAGGCTAGTTTGCATGAACAAGAACAGTATTTACGTACTGATTGAATTTATAATCAAACACTCATATAAGTTAATTAAGTTATCAAAGTTAGAAATTTGAATTCATTTCTGCAATTAAATCATCACTGAAGAATATGTAAATCAACAATTTAATTCAAAAATCGAAAAAATCAATTGATTATATGCAGTCAAGACATATGCAGGCACGCTTGCTTATTTGTTCAATTTACACATTTTTTTCATGCTGCTCATTAATTTCGTCATTATGACGTTTGATTTCATTCATTCTTTTTTCAATGTCGTTTCTTTTCTGTTTGATACTTTTGGAAAGACAGCTCTTCATCAAGCCTCACGACTTCGGTATGCGAGACCTTCATTCTCTCAATGTTTTTTTCAAGGGTATTTTTTTTTTGGTTTCCTCTACCCGATCTTTTGGAGTGTTCATCCTTGTAAAGATGTTTTTCATCATTAATTGTGGTGTTAATCATGGACTCTAGCAAGCTAGTCTTACGTAGAGTCCATGATACATCTATGATGCCATGGAGGACACTTTTGGATTTGTTTTTTGTTGCTGGCTCTCGGCACAGCTGATTAGCCTTATCGTTCCAGAAGAGCCTGTAATTCTTCTCCATCTGTGAGGTGGCATTCTTTATCTCCACCTCTGAGTAAGTCTTCAATCCTTTTATAGTTGCATCGTTACAATATTTTAGTTTGTTGAAGTTTTTGCCTGAATTAGGAAAAAAAACACAAGTGAATTTCATTTTTTTTTTATCTTAGAAGTTATTAAATTAATTGTTTATGTTGACAGAGCAATTATGTGGTGATCACTAAGTTTGTAATTCATTTGTAAAACATGTGCATATATGATTCTAAATCCATCTCACTATATTAATCACAAATTTGAATTTACTCATTTTCCCTTCTATACAATTAATTGTTTGTAATTTAAGCTTACTTTTATTGCCATCCCCAGAGATGTCGTCTCTTTCAGGCAAAGGTTTGGATGAGTGCCACATTACATCAAGGTTTTCTGTTACGATACAAAACAAGACTAAAGCACGGCGGGCCCAAACGACCTAAAAAACGCTCATGATGAAATTTCTGTTTTGCATCAAATTTCATTCCCCTTTTGCTAAGAAGTCTAAAACTGAAAACCGTTTTTAATTTGGGTGATGAAAACTTGAGTTATGGCGATTTTAACGTCCAAAATTTTTTAATTAAAACCTTTGGGAAAACATTTCGCTTGGTAAATTTTTTTTCATTTTAAAACATTTCTTTCTAACTTTAATGCGAATGAAATGATATAAGAACGCCGGAAAATCGTATCGTTTTAGAATTTTGATTTTTGCACCTAGAGGGCTATAAATTGAGGATGAAAGTGAATGTGAGTAAATCACAGCTACGTCATTATGACGTCACAAGTATCTTTAAAGATATGTTATTCAGCCCTTATCTGGGATATCGATGATTTTATAAGCTATACTTACTAAAAAATCAACTATTGGATGAGATGATGTTAGAATTTTAGTAATTGATAATAAATAATATTTTTTATTTTTCTGTGACGTCATATTAGATGACGTCATCAAAATCCCTCATATCTCCATTTCCAGTTACCAATAATTGATGAAAATTTCGATAACGTGTTTTGCATCTCACAGGTTCATAAAATACATTCTTAAATCGTATCTAGCTCTAAAATTGATTTTTTTCGACTTCTGTAACATTTTATTATGACGTCACAATGACGTAAAAATATTCCAAAAAATTTTCAAAACTTTTTGCTACCTCCATATTACAACCACTGAAAATATCAGAACACCAAGATAATAATTAATCAAAATATTCGTAATTAATTGAAAATTGTCACACTTTAAAGTGCTGTTTTTGGGGCCGTTTGGGCCCGCCGTGAGGTACAATTATAACATAACAATTTTTTGACATACCAACATTAAATCTAAAGGAACTTACAAAAACTTGTCACTCTTGCAAATAAATAACAAAATGCCTGCTCTTCATTTGTCCTTAAAAAAGCAATTTTTAATGGGTTTATAACCAACATTGAATTATTAACTGGTATAACATTGAACTTAGCTAGACACTTGATTCGCAAAAACTGGGATAGGGTATCCTCTAAGATTTGACATTTTGTCTGCGATAGGGAAATAATTTTGTCTGGGATAGGGTAAAGATTTTGGAAGCTTAAGGGTTTTTCTTATTTCCAAACATCCCAGAACCCAGGGGGTTACTCATATTTGCAGCAATGACAATGCAATGCAATGACCTCAAATTGTACACCAAAAAAGTACCAGGCATACAAATTACAGACCCCAAAAGACTTAGATGCCCAAATGATGATTTAAAACACTGTTATTGCATTGGTAATCAAGATGTTCTTTCCAGAACTCATGACATGCTAAGAAAGATTTCAGACAAATAGCTTCCTTTTGTTGTGCTTGCAGATACGTTCGTACTAGACCCAAAAATATTTGTCATTTTTCTTGACCCAAAAAAGTGGGATCCCTCCATCACCTCGAACCCCAAATACCTCCACAATATTTGTCTTTGATGCTTGAAAAGTTACTTCAATTTTCATCATTACATTTCTGGACGTTTATAATTGTATCAAGAAAATTTATTAGTTGCGAGTTTCAAGGCAACAAGTCACTTAAGTCACCGAGATATATCATGGAATAAATTATCTCAAAGTACAGTAAAAGCCGCTTATTCACTCAGGTTTAAAAATATTATGTAATCAAAATGGCACTATCAGGTGTGGTAACTGTTAAATAGTCAAAGCATTTAAAGGGAAAGACTTACAATAAAATCTGTGTTACATTGCGACATTCTATTTTTCCTTTTGTCAACAAGGTTTGACAAAGAAAATAAAGCAATTTTTTGTTTTTTCTCTACAATTATTTTTTTTCTAGACCTTTTTTGCAGCTATTTACTGTGTAAAACAATAATGCATCATCAGAAATAATTAGCTTAGCAAATACATAATAATATCGGTGGGCGGTTTTCTTTTGAGATAGCAGAGCTCTATCAAACTTTTGTCAGATCAAGTATCAAAGACAAATATTGTGGTAAAAGGACCTAAAAGGATGTCTTGTTTAGCAGTCCAACAATAGGATCAAGTCTTAATTTTATGGTCATAAACTCCAAACCATCAGCTCTGCAATGTGGGCATCGCCTGCCTTGTGCCCCCTCAATCCATCGCTCTACGCAACTCACACAGCCTATGAGTACTTCGCAGTAACTACTTATGTAAACTGGTAAGGTTGCTGGTGAGCAAAGACAAATAGGACATCTCAGGAAGTCTTTCATCTTATCTTTCAATTGCTTTTCTGTTTGAAGAAGTGAAATTAAGGAGTCAACTTTGAGAGCTAACTCTCTAACTAACTCATCACTCCCTTGTCGCCCTGGACTTTCCTCATCTTCCCGCCTCCTTTTCCTTCCCTCACTTTCTTCTTTTCTAATTCCATATACTTTTCGGCTTGGCACTTTCCAAAATAGGAGGTCTGTAGACCAAGAGCATTTGCAAGTTAATTTATGATTATTTAAATCATTTTACTGTTAGTTTTTAACTTGTGTGCAAGTACATATAGCTCATTAATTCTATTTCTATCTCCTAAATAGCAATAAGTACCGTAATGCTTTAATTGTTGGAAATAATAATTAAAGTCACTCAAAGAGCGTATATGGTTACTTAAGTTATTAGAAGTAGATTTTTAATGTGTGTGTATTTCTACCTTTAAGCTTTCACATTTATTTTCAATAATTATTTGATTCTTTTGCTTCTATTGACAAAACGAAATCCATTTGCAATTGCGTCTATCTCAGTGTTGTTTTGTTGTTTTCATTTCGATAAACAAATTGAATTGTTGAATATCATACTTTCAATAGATAAGTTGCTTTTATGAAGCTTAAATTCACTTGGATCTCCAGGTTTCAATCATTTGCTTTTTATTACTTTAAAAATGTTGATTCTTATTTGTTTATAGACTGCACTACTAATTAATTTTAATATCAATCTGTAATAAGTTTTGTATTTGCGATAAAAAACTTTCAGTTAATACAAATTTCTTTTCGACTTTTTTAATAATCTGACAATTAATAGACTTCTAATAGTTTAGTCTTTTGAAGCTTTACCCAGGATTTTTAAAGGGGGGTTGTACCTGTAAAAAAAATCTATCATTCTCATAGTGGGGTTGGCCTAGATCAAGTAGTTACCATAAAATAAACACATAAATAACCTCCAGCTACAATACTGTGTTAAAATTAAATTAATTCTAAATTAAAATTAATTTAATCTAGTGGTATATTTCTAAAGCACGAAATTCTAATTGGCTGATTAGGCCGACCACCCCCTACATGTACTACTTAGGGTGCGCAAGTACTTGGGTAAAATTTATTTACAAGATGGCGGACATGAATGCATTTGGCGGTGAAAGACCATCGACGAAAATACTGCCATCTTTATGGCGTCATTAGGTCAGACTTCTTTGCTGAGACTGACAATATTAGTCACCTGAACACAATTGGTTCGTATTTTAGAGAATTAACCAGCCATTGTGAGTTGTTAGACTCGAAATATCATCACGAAAATGCTGCTTTTAGAAACTTGGAATGTTTTGTGAACACAAGACCAATGGTTGCAAAGCTTCTGATTAAAATACACAAGATAATTATGTCAAGGTTGAAGGAGACACCAAGCACATGTAATCCATGGAATGGCTACTTCTCTATTGATGTCTCATCAGAAGTGTTTGACATTCTTTTAGACAAAATCATCAAAAAGAATGGATTTGGGCACGAAATCAAGGAAAGTCAAGCTTACATTCATATCGATGTGACAGACATTTGTAAGGTAATATATATATATATACTCAATAGACAGAACATTGATGGCGAATTAGTTGCAAAAGGATCTATTGGATGCAAAGAAGAGGGTGAATTCAAGACAACAAAGCTTGTAGTTTCAAACACAAAGCCATTTATTATTCGTTACCACAAAACAACCGAAACACTCACAGTTAGTTTCCACTATGGTCACTGTAATGACTCAGGCCTCCCTCAACACTAATCGTGACAAATTATATCTTTGAATATACATTTTGTGGAGGTACAAGTTTACAAGTTATGTTCGAGTGACACTTTAACAATATGTAGTCTCAAGCTATAGAGTGCTTACACTATATTCATGAAAAAAAAAAATCAAAATAGTTAGAGAGTGCATTCAGTAAAAGCATGAAACACTAATATACTAAATTGTGCAAAATAGGGCTAGTTGAACAAAAGAAAACAAAAGAATTAGCATAAAATAGTACAAAATAGTATTACTATGTTTCATGCTTTTAGAGTGGTTTTCATCGGACTGTGAAACTACTAATAGTCAGTGTTTAATAGTGTCTAAGAGTCATATTCCAACAAATGAAAACAATGGGCTTAGGGTCTACTAGTGTCTATTAGCTTAGTTATTATTTCACAGTCCGGTGAAAATCACTCTACTGAATGCACTCTAACTAATAGTTTTTATAATAGTCGCTATCACTCAACTGGAACAGTCTTTTTAACAATACATGGGAAACCATTGCAAATACTGAAGACAGTAGAAAGTTAATACTTTATTTAATAACCTGTGAAGCCAGAAAAGTGTACTTGTTAGAGTGTAATAGTCCGATTCAAAAAAAAATTAGACTGTAATAACACCAAATATTTCACAGGTTTGTGAAAACCACTCTAATGAAATGCAATTTTGAAACAATAAAGTATGCCTCTATTGAATAAAGCTAGTAACTATTTAGATTTTATTTCATGGACATAGCATATTAAGCACTCTAGTATGTTGTGACAGTTAAACAATATGCAATCTCAAGCTATTTAACAATTATTTGCCGAAAGGCGAAGTGGTTATCGGGCAAATATTTACCGAGTCTTTGAGCGGCGAGGTAAATATATATTCGTCTGATGACCACTGAACCTGAGGTGAATAATTGTTTTATTATATATACAATTCACAACCGAACAAAAAAATAAAGAAATGACAATTCTTGTATTAAATAAAAAATTATTGCATAATATTACAAAGCGTTCTTATATCAGCGGTAGATATGGTTCAATATCCTGAGATATGAGGTTGTGAATTTTGTATTTACTAAAGTATGATTTGACACTTTAACAATATGTAATAAAAAAAAGTAATCTCAAGCTACAGTTTGTGAGTTATGCCAAATGGGCTGTCGCAGAACGTCTTGAGCATTATTTACCTTTGTTTGACTTATCATTGTCCAGGTAGTGAATACTTCTTTATAAAAAGCGGGTATATTAAGTGCGTTTAAATTTGAGAGGCAGAAATTTTCATCTATAATGTCTATTCCGCCTACGGGTTTAAGGATGGATTTAATAAAAATTTTCCAGTAGCTATTTCTATTGTCATTAATGATTTTCAAAGCCCACGAGACCCTATTAGTTTCGATGATACTTCCAAAGTCCGGTAATTTTATACCCCCTTCAGCGTAATCACCGATTAGAGTTGAGTATTTTATTTTAGGTTTATTACCCCATAAAAAATTAGTAATTTCTTTCTCAACTTTTCTGATAAACGCGAGAGGAACGCTTACTATCGAGCACACATAAAGCAACTGTGAAATAGCAAGAGCTCTGACTACTAGTGCTTTCCCGTATAATGTTAAGGACCTACTTTTCCACACCGAGAGGGTTGCTTGAAATTTCTCAAAAACGCGATCGAGGTTATTGGTTTTTGCAAGTTCCTTATTGTGCGAAAAATATATTCCAAGAATTCTAATACCATTTCGGAAGAAGTCGACTTTCTTCTTGATTTTTATTTCTTCCAGTTCCTCATTTCTTGAACTTCCTATCCACCCGACTTCAGATTTATCGACATTTAGTTTTAATGATGTGTAAACTTTAAATTCATCTAAGCATTCTAAAATTTTGTTTAGTGATATTACGTCTTTAACTATGAAAGTCGAGTCATCAGCGAAAAGAACCAATTTAACTTCATCCTCTATTTCAGCATTGATTTGTACTTCTTTTATTTCTTGATTGTTTCGAATTTTCTCGGCCATTATTTCAATAGTTAAGATAAAAAGAAAACGGGATATAGGGTCCCCTTGTTTTGTTCCACGTTTGAGATCGAAAAAATTTGTTATGTAGCCGTTGTTTAGGACACACCCTTTTGTGCTTTGAAGCATTATTTTTATCCATCTAATAAAAATTTTCCCGAATCCAAATTTTTTGAGAACTGCAAAAATGAAATTATGTTCTATAGAGTCAAATGCTTTTTGAAAATCTGCTGCGAAAAGTATATAAGGATTTTCAGTTTTATATTCCGAGTAGTCGAAGATATCTCCTAAAAATCTTAAGGGTTCGTAAATATTACGGCCCTTAACAAAAGCTGATTGATTTGGATTGATTAATTTTGGCATTATATCTATCAGTCTATTACAGAGTGCCTTACTACACATCTTAACATCTACATTAATTAGGCTTATGGGCCTCCAGTTGTCTATTAGTCGTACATCTTTATCGGTTTTCTCTAACAATGTAAACATAACTTGACTTTGAGATGACTTAAGGAGCCTATTTCTAAGCTGTAATTAAAACTGTCAACCAATAATTGACCTAATTCGTTCCAGAAAGCTAAATAAAACTCCTTACTTAAACCATCCATCCCTGGTGTTTTATTATTCCCCATTTTAATTAGACTTTCATAACATTCTTTTTCCTCACTGTTTAACTGATTTAAATGTAAATTATTTACATAATCAAAGCGTTCGTTCTCTTTTATATTTGTTTTTGTTGAGTAAATGTCGCTAAAAAAAGTTTCTAGTTTCTTAAGTATCTCTTTTGGGTGAGTGATTTCCTTTTTGTCGTCTAATAGTTTCCTCACGTGGGTTTTACCTTTTCGCCTTCTTTCTAACGTGAGAAAGTACTTTGTGCTTTTTTCTCCTTCTTCAAGCCATGTTGCTTTGGATCTAGTTACTATACCTTCTGTGATATAGTTATTATGCTTATTTAGTTCTTGTTTTAAATTTTCATGTTCCTTAGTTAGGATTGGATTAGATTCCCAGTCAGCTGTTTGTTCAATTTCTACTATTTTTGATTCAATTACCTTATATTTATTTCTGTTGTTTTTCGCCTTCTTTTTAGAATAATAGATCGTTGTTTTCCTTATCTCATATTTCATGAGATCCCATTGTAGATTTGGATTAATTATATTATTTTCTTTGAATTGTTTGATAGTTTTAGTTATCAAATCTCTTATGGTTTCTTGGTATTCTTTGTCATTGAGAAGAGAATTATTAAATTTCCACATAGACGGCCCATATTTATTATTCGGCAATGATTTTAAGTTAAGTGTTATTGCTGCATGGTCGGTGTGTGGTGCAGGGATTATATCAGTATTCTTAACACTGGGTTGTAACGAGTCTGATATATAGAAAACATCAAGGCGCCGGAGCAACACTTCATTTAGATTAGATTTTAAACCTTGAGCAACTCCTTTCCAGGTATAACGTTTAGATCCCGGATTCCGAACGCACCATATATCGCAAAGGTCGAGTTCATGTGTAATAGTCTGTAGTTTTTCTATCGTGCTATGTTTGAGACGTGGGTTACCTCCTGAACATTCTAATGTTAAATCTTTCACAAAATTGAAGTCTCCACCCCATATTATTGAAGTGTCTGTGGGGAGGTTTAAATGCTCTACCTTTGTCCACATGTCATTTAAGAATATTTTTTGATCGCTTTCGGTATTTGGGAGGTATGAGTTAATTAGGAGAAAGCTATTACCTTGTATTTCGCAATGTATTATTAACAATCTGCCTTCTTGGTCGCACATATGTGAAATAACTTTACAGTCAAGTTTTTCTCCGACTAATATCGCTACGCCTCTGCTATGTGAGGATCCGTGACTTTGGAAAATTTCTCTAAATATTTGTTTCCATGATTTTTCTACCTCTTGAGTACTATGAGTTTCTTGTAAAAAGGATATTCCTTTGTCACACCCGTGTTTAATTAGCCAGTTTAACATTTTTTGACATTTTTTGTATTGACGCATACCTCGAACATTGAGTGATACTATATCAACATTTAAGCCATCCATGTAATAGTTGTTGCTGTTATTTCTGCCCTAATAAAAGAATTTGGTTGATTACTGCCATTACATAAAACATTTAGAACGGAACAAAAACTAATCCATACATTTAAATTACGTACAAAGACAAAACAATACTGTGAACAATAAACACTAATACAAAGGAGAAAGAATTTGGCCGGAATTGAAGATGATGACAATAATCCAATTTTGAATACGTACTAACAACGAAAAACAAATTCCAAGTCGTTATAACTCCTATTCAAAGTTTTCTTAATTTGCATATTTAAGCTACGGAGGGATATTTGAAAAGTACTCAATTAATTTACTGAATTATATCTAGTTATTTTAAATAGTTTGTTACTTATCTTCTCAATTAATGTCCATTACTGAATTATATCTAGTTATTTTAAATAGTTTGTTACTTATCTTCTCAATTAATGTCCATTTACTGAATTATATCTAGTTATTTTAAATAGTTTGTTACTTATCTTCTCAATTAATGTCCATTTACTGAATTATATCTAGTTATTTTAAATAGTTTGTTACTTATCTTCTCAATTAATGTCCATTTACTGAATTATATCTAGTTATTTTAAATAGTATGTTACTTATCTTCTCAATTAATGTCCATTTACTGACTTATATCTAGTTATTTAAATAGTTTGTTACTTATCTTTTCACTCATTATAGTAAACCTTCTCTAGGTCTGCCTCTTGTAAGATCTTGTGTACTTTACCGCCTTTTTCCTTCCTCAGAAATACTTTTCCATCCAGTGTCCACGCACTGTGCCAATTGTATTGTTTGGCTCGTTTACGTACTTCTGCAAACAATTTTCTCCTTTGACTTGTAAGGTTTTCATTGATGTAAACCTTTTTTGCTCCATTCAATTTCTCTCCATCAAAATCTTTTTGATAGTTCCTTAGTTTCCATCTAGCCGCGTAGAAATGCTTCTTGTCATTGTAGATCTTAAATTCCACTATGATTGGTCTTGGGTATAGCTTCGATGGAAGTCTGTGCACTATATCTATATCGTTGCCTTCAATGTCTTCGACTCCAATAACTTTTGCTAATTCTTCTACCACTTCATCCAGATCTTCATCATCATGTTCTGGGATGCCATGTATTTCGACATTGTATTTCCTCTGATACTGATTTAGATCGTCTTGCACTTCATCCAGGTTATTCATCCTAGCTTTCAGTGTATTTAGCTCATACTGTTGTTCTTCACACTTGGCTTCGAGTTTAGCATTTCCTTGTGTTAATTCATCAATAGTATTGGATTGAAATTGTACAGCTTTCTTAATTTCTTCATATTCCTTTTTAATTTCAGAGTTTTCTTCCTTTATCGCTTTAATATCTTCCTGAATTTCTGTCAGTTTCTTGTATATCATCAATAGCGTGGGTGTTTCTTGTTCGTCGTCTGCCATTTTTAAAGTTTTTGGTTCTGGTGATAGTTACAGAGATGATGACGACGATACGGGCTCCCTAACTCTTCTTTTGCTCATAGAGTTTAACTTAATATCAAAATATCAAAATAAGGGCTTTACTCCGCCACCATTTGATTTTTTGGAGTTAGACGACTCGGAATACGGACGACTTTACAAACGACCCGCCATCTTGCCTAGCTCGACCAAGTCAATTGAGCATTGTGATCAGCAGCAATTTGCAAATAATACCATCTGATTCAGTAGAATTAATAAGTTCTTTTTTTATAGGCAAAAAGGCCTGACTTTCATTATTTGTTTGTTATGGTTGGTGCTCATATTCATAAGGTAAACTAATTGCTACTTCATGTTACTGAACCTTTGCAAGTTGGATTTTTTTTTTCAAAAACCTTGCTATATATAGACCCTTTCAATAAGTCCAAAAGTGTTGTGTTTTCCGCGCTTGAAGACATCGAATTAAATATTTTGAAATTTGTATATATGAAAGGAATTGAAAAGAATAAATTTGATGTCAAGCGTAGAAAACACAACACTTCGGGACTTATTAAAAGGGTCTATAGTGCCTTGTATTTAGTATTTTCCCAATATATACTTAATACAGCATCCTTATTAGCTAATATACGTACTATAAAAATATTTTTGATCAATATGGAATCCATTCGAATGCTACAGACACAAAATCGATGTATAATGTGCCAACATTTCTTATCAAATTGTCAATTTATCAATGCAACCACATAATTGTCAATGAATGAGCATGAATAATTCAGATTTCCTTTTGATCCAACACTTGCACTTTACACACTTAATGGTGTTATATGCTATTATTTTAAATGATCACTTTTGAAACTGGACAAAATTCTTAAAAATATAAAAGCTTTTATAGCTCTGGCTATAGCTGGTAAATATTTTGAATGATTTTGCCAAACAATTAGGAGATTTATTGGTTGAATGTGCCAACACTTGATACAATAGACCGATCCAAGGTTATTGCCGCCATCTTGTAGGGGGTGCAGAATTACTGGGGCGAGCAGTAAATGTATGTGATTTTGGACTACTTTGAAAGTACATATTTCTCTCCCAATTCATTGGATTTTCAAAGTTAAAATTGTATATCAAGGGTTTTGCATTTGTTAATAACATATCCAAAAAATAGCGCTGGGAAACCAGCTACAGGCTCTGTAATCAATATTTTAGATTTACATACAAACACTGTGTTTCAGCGATATAGAATTACACAGTAAATATAGGGAGATTTGAAATCGCCGTTTACATACGTTTCACATAATTTAACAACCTTAGTTTGATCTCAGGTATAGCCATGCATAGTATCTTTGATATGAAATGTTTATATTGAACATTCGGCAATTTCCATTGGAGTTATACACCTATTTCAAAAAACGTTGTCAGAACGAGATCTGAATCTGCAATCTGGGACCGAAATGAATTCAGGAAAATTGCGTACTGGAAAAACCAGGCCTGGCCCTGTTTTTTATTTTTGGTGCTTAGCACTTTCAGATAAATATTTACCGTCGCCATATCCGAAGCCAGAGTGTGCACGCACTGATTTCAGATCAATCATTTCAGTCTCAGATTGCAGATTCAGAGCTCCTTCTGACAACGTTTTTTGAAATAGGTGTATAAGTTCAAAGTTACATACATTTACTGCTCGCCCCAGTAGTTCTGCACCCCCTACAAGATGGCGGCAATAACCGTGGATCGGTCTATTGATTTAGTTTGCTAAATTTGAATGGCAATTTGAGAAGAACACATGTAAAATTTTATCTCTCACAATCTTTGCACAATTTTTTTAATAAAATTTCATCCAAACGTTTATAGTCTCATCTTATGCAATATAAATAAAATCAACACAAGTATCACTGACACAGTTTTGTATGCATGCTAATGTCATCGATAAGATGCTAGAAAATTATTGACAATTTAATAAGGAATTAAATTAGTTATACCTTATGAATATGTTGCACCTGTCTGGAATGTTAAATTCAGTCAAACTGACATTCCTTGGCATTATCTGCCCTTCAAAAATAAGGTCGAAATTTCTACCTCCATAATGTGCAAGGGTGGCTTGATACAGCACCTACAGATCAAACAATAAGCTATCAAAGATTGAAGCAGGGCTGCACTTAAACATATCTTGAGATATCACACATGCATTCTACAAGTAAATCATTATAACATTTATGTAAGAAGCTAGGCTTCCCAACCAAATTACAACATTGCAGCTGAGAGATGTCACGCTTAAATGAAAATGTACATATTTCATCAATGATTGTGCATTACAAATGTTCAGTACGTTGTATATTTAATTCATTTTGTCTTTACCTCACAGGGGTCTGTGCCTGCAACCACTCTTGTAATTGGAGGCTCAGTGGCATGTCTTATTCTGATATGTATGCCTGAGCCATCTGTTGGCTCAGGAGGGAGGTTCAGTCTTGCCTGTTCTCTGGCTTCTCTTTCATTCTACAAAATATGTGCAAGGTAATTGTGGTTATTATGATCACATCACTGAATATTTTGTGATGGATTTGCAAATAATTTTCGATATAAATAACATCATTAATAAAAATTAGATAACAATGACATGTCGAGTCAGGGTAATTGTTGAGAGTACCATGTCACTAATCCCAAACAAGTTCATAGTTCTTTTTTCATTAATAAATAAACTTGTATCAAAATTAACAATATTGGAGTTAGGTATGCAACATGTTACAAGCTTTGAAAAACAATTTCTCTGTCCTCTCTTTTGTAGCTATAGCCTATTTTAAGTTGAACAACAGGAGATAATAGGATTAGGCTGATATACCTTATTATACTCCTCATGGCACTTTGTTTGCAATTCATTACTATGTATATTGACTGCATGATGATATTTATTTGTATATAATGTATATATATATATATATATATATATATATATATATATATTGATATATACTTACTATTTCACGTTGTTGTTCTCTTTCCTGTCAATAAAAACAAATGGATATTAGCTAACTAACTATAAGTATAATCTATGTTACAATGTTTTTATACTTCACCAAGCTATGTTATATTCTATAAAAAAAAACTGTTCTGGAGATCATTTCTTGTTGTAGTAGCTCCATAATATGAGATTTTTATTTTTATCTTCATTTTATGTTTACTGACTGCTTTTATTTACCATTTGATGTTGTTGATCTCTTTCCTGTGGATTGCATAAATGGAAATTAATTTGAGAGTAATTAACAATGACATGAATGCATAGGATTTGTTTTATCTGAGTATTTTCTTTGTTACCGGTAAAATGCAAATTTTGTTGATGTGTGCTAAACACACAGATCAACCAATCAGAGAAGTTTACTTCAGAAATAATATACTCTGATTGGTTGATCTGTGTGTTTTATAGCACACATCAACAATTCAATTCAATTTATTCAATTTATTTATAAATATATAATGTTGTACATTTGATTTACGTGCGCAGCCTGCAGGTAGCATAACTAGTCGATAACTAGCTGTGCAGATACTTTAAATAGAGATTTACATTTTGATATTACAATTATACTATATTACAAAAATAGCAATGTTTTAAATGTTAACCGAAAAGAAAAATAAATAAATAAATAAATAATAATAACAATAATATATAGACATATATATTACATTAAATAATACACACACATATATTTTTACAGATCTGTTAAAGAAAATATATGTAACACAATTTGCATAAGTACAGATTTAAATGGGAAAGTACAGATTTAAATGGGAAAGTACAGATTTAAATGTGAACCTGTTCAATATATAATTAAGCTAAAATATGTATTAATTACAGACAGCTTTATGATACAGACACTTAACTCAAACCCTTATTGGGTGTTTATGAGATCAATGTTTTGCTTTTAACTCACCCTTTCCTGGTCCCTTTCCAGGGATTCCTGAAACAATTGGTCTTGTTGGTTTCTCAAGTTGACCCTTTCTCTGCAATACATGAAGTATGTAATACATATGCATCATTTTAAAGTAAAAACAAATTAATTTTAGTCTGTAATTTTTCAGCAGCATTGATTTCATTGCAATTCTCTTCATATGTATATCTAACGTCCATCTACATGGAGCTGCTCAATTGAATTATTAAAAAGTGGCCATGTTAGTATAATACTGGTATAAAATGTACAACATGACAATCAATTCCTCATTTTACTTGCATTTTTCATGGTTTAAATGTTACCTTGATGCTCTTGCCAGATCTCTGGCTATCACAGCCTGGCCCAACTGTCCTGTAAACCAAGTTTGTAGATTTTGCATTCCTAGAAAAATATGAACAGACAAGGGCAAAAATTAGCATAAATATATATATTATTATTTAAAATGTTTTTTCAATGTGTTCAATTTTTTGTTAAGCATAGGCTGCATTTCTCGTTTATGTTATCATAAGGTTTGCATTTTTTTAATAATTTTCAATTTAATGTCAAAGTTTTTGTTAGCGACTCTTTCAGATTCCAAATGTGTTTTGATAACTTCTGTAGCGTTTCTATTTTTGCTGAGTCTAAAGGATGCCTGATTGTTTTTGTAACATTCTTTAAAGTTTGTTGCTAGTCCTATATACTAAGTGTCCGTACATATGTTTACATATGTTCTGTATATAAGCATTTTCCTTCGCTAACAAGAGTAAACCATATGATAACATAAACAAGAAATGTTTAAATGAAAATTTTATCATTACCGTTTTGTAAAAAAAGCATAAAATAATGTACACTTAGCAAGTCTGTGCCTCCATGGACATCATAATAGATAAACCGTTTCCGAGGAGCTTTGTCACCTGTGAAGTGAAAAGCCTACAAGCTACAATCATGTGCAAAATTGTTTTTATGAGCGTTTTCGTTTTCGTTTCAAAAAATATACAAAATCTATCAATTTGATTTGCAATCCCCCTTCCCCCCTAAGCAATGTTGATTGGTCTTTCAAATGACAACCGTTTCACATTCCCACAATTCAACATTGAAACGGGGGAGAGGGGGAAACGGAAAAATGATGTTGAAATATTTTTCATGTTAAAACCAGATTATGTCCCAAGGTATTTTGCACATGATTGTCTGAGACGCAATTCCTTTGGTAAACTTGTGTACGCGCATAAGTGGCCTTGTAATATATATCAAAGTAAAGCATTTAAGCTGTAAATCATTCCAGAATAAAATTTATTTGCAATAAACACAATGTTGATTAAATATAAGGAAAAGAAATACACATAAGAACAGTGCCAATTAATAGCGCGCGTCATTCATTTTAAAAGCAAACGTCGAAATGCTGTTTACGAGAGAGATAACTCCCGAGATTCGTACTCAATCACGTCTAAATTACAAAGAGAGTAGTCTGACAGTCTTCAAAATCGCAAAGAAACAAGACGTCTGTCGTAAATCTCTGTATCGATCACTGCAGAGCAACAAAAACACGCGAGGAGTTATCGATAATATCTTCGCTTCAATGCCACATCGAATATATCTAAAAGCTAACAAAGGGAGAATGCTAAAATATTAGTGTAATTTTTGTAATTTATCTTAGTAAGAATACATACAAATTACCTCTAAATAGATGTGTGTTACTTATCAAAGCAATAACTTCAGGTAGAATGTGTAATATAATCCCCCTTTAGATGAAAGACAACAGTTGCCATGGCACTAGGAAAGTGGTATTTGATTGATTGAAGACGTATTTCATATTCTTTTTAAGTCAGCGACGCTTTACCGTCTTCACATAGTTAAAGATATGTCTTTCTTCCCTTTTAGAAAAATGAAAATGGTAAACCGTGCAATAATGCATATTTTGGGTCTCTAAATCTTTATATACAATTTTCATTGTGGTAAATCGTGACATTTCTTGCTTAAAATGAGCATTTTTCATCGAGTACGTATAAATCTGCATTTTCGTCGGAACTTGTAGAGGCATCGGAGTTAGTACACTGCAAAATTGTGGTACCACAAAAAAGGCAATAACATGCTGTTTATCTTTGAAGGACGGTTTTAGCTAAAGTGATCCCGACTTCAAGTAATCATATTTTTTGTGCGTGCAAGAAATACACATGATGCCGTAATTTTAGATCGTGCGCCAATCATAGATTAATGATGTTTTTTTCTGTTGTAATATTTAGACGTTAGAACTTTGTTACAAATGTTACAACATATCAAAGTGTGGCTTTGAGGTCTATAAATAGGATTGCTTATCTACGGTCATCATTTAACACCTACAGCGCACGATATAAAAATCAAAGTATATGCGCCTCTCCGTACCTCCTAAAATCGAAATTTCACTGCCTATCATATAGTCTAAAAAATGAGTTTTCTCGCCATTAATTTTCAAATAGCTTATAGATTTTATTTGTTTTTTCACATAATACGGGTTTTTATCGTTTACAGTGTTTCTAAAAGTGAAATTTTAGTGGCAATGAGATAAAAAAAGTTATGGGTGAAAAACTACCTCAGACAATCTTGTGCAAAATTGTTGGGACATTGTCACTTTTTTATGAGCGTTTTCGTTTTCGTTTCAAAAAATATACAAAATCTATCAATTTGATTTGCAATCCCCCTTCCCCCCTAAGCAATGTTGATTGGTCTTTCAAATGACAACCGTTTCACATTCCCACAATTCAACATTGAAACGGGGGAGAGGGGGAAACGGAAAAATGATGTTGAAATATTTTTCATGTTAAAACCAGATTATGTCCCAAGGTATTTTGCACATGATTGTAGTAGCGCAGGGGACGATGGGTTACCTATGTATACTTTATTAGAACGCAGGGATTTCATGGCCGCATTGCTAAACTTGTCAATATGTTATTGAGAAATGTCCATTTTGACTGTTCAAACAACAAGAAAGGCGCCACAAGCTTGTGTGATTTTCAAGGGTGACAAACTTTCTCGGAAAGGGTGTATACACTTAAACCACATCCTCTCAACAGTCATTCATTGTGACTGCCTGATGAGTGTGTGAACAAAGTACACTTTTTTGTGTATTTTGACTTAATTGTTATTTTTCAGAAACAAAAATGGGGTGCTTTAGATGTTACCTTTTACCTGTTACCGGCTGTTTCCATTGCCTGCGATGCTACTCTGGCCACAAACTGGTCCCCAGCAGTTGGCTGAAGTACCACCATAGCTGGTACTGGCACATCTGGAATTACTCCTATTGACGATAATAATAGAATAAACAATCAAACACAAGGTGACTATATTATATTGTCAATTGTTTCTTTCAAACACAAATATCAATTTAATCTGATATATACACCTAATTTCAATAGCATTGTCATATAAAAAAAGAACATTACCAAATAGAAATTGATTAAAAGACAAAAGAAGAAGTTCAGCTTGAGCACTCTGCTATTGTCTTTTAATTAATTACTATTATGTAATTTTCTTTTATATCTGACAATGTTATTGCAATAAGGTGTATTTACATATATATGGTTAAAAGGTAGAAAAACTTACCCTGTAAGTCATTCATACCAATGTTGTTCCTCGCTGTTTGAAATACACGTATGGATTAGAATGACAGATCAGTATATAGCTCTAAAGTCCAGTTTTACAATGTACACTCCATCCAATAAATTGGTTTGTTTGGTTATGAAATCTTATTTCATATTAATACCATCAAATAATTGTACAGTACTAATTCAAGTTAAAACTTATGTAGATCATGACGATTTAGTATTTAATATGCAACCTTCTTGGAATTAACGGCTATGATTTCTTTTGTCAATTTCTCATGAATTATTTTAAGAAAACACACCACAGACTTCAATTTAACATACGGGTTTCGGCAGAAATGTCCGCCATCATCAGCGATTTAATGACAAGAGTGTAAGCGTACATTGAATATATATTATTACAGTAAGCGTCCATTGAGGAAGTACTACAATCGCAAATAAAAACAATGCGTTTGATTCAAGTTTTTGTTATCAGTGTGAGTTTTCTAGTTGGAATTTGTTGCTTTCATTCAATCACATTGTCAAAGTGGACCCATGCAGTCATAATATCTATATCATCTGACATTATAACAATATTTGTCTTTATCTTAGTACTAAATTCTTTCCACTATGCTTTTGCCTGACAGCTAATCAGTACATTGCCAAAGTGTTCAAAGTGTTAGGAATTGCATTACCCCTTTCCACTGATGAAAATAAGTTTGTGCATGAGTATTTCATTTAATAAGAACAGTTGGAAATCTAATATAATTATTTAATTGGTTATTAATCCTTCATACATACCACTTCCTACCCAAAGATAACCATTGTCATTAATGAAGTGGATGACATTTCTTGGCATGATGAACCTAAAGAGAAAACAAAAGCATTTGTGCATGCAGCATTTGTACACAACTTCAGGCTGTGCATTTTGTTAAACATCATTTCTAATGTGGAAAGATGTGAAATTAATAAAGTGCATCTGCCAATTAACACAAACATACTCGCCCAACCCCAAGCCTTGTTAATTAAAAAATGATTAACCATTAAATTAATACTATTAAATTATTCATTTATTTTTGTTCATTGTTAAATTTTGTAAACTTTTCAGGAATTCCAAATTCAAATTGTATATGCATGCATGATTATTTGTTAGATGTGTGACCTCCGTTTGGAATTAACCTTCCTGTGGATAGACAAAATTTTGATTCTCTCATGGATTTTAAAAAAGAGCACAAAAAGAACATTTGGCTTCACTTGGCTCTAGTATTGCAATCATCATCTTGAGCTTGTTCCGGAAGTCAAAATTCAAACTCAATTAACGATTTTCTTTGAATGGTTACTTTGATTTTCCTTGGTCAACCTAATTTTGACTTGCAGAACAAGCTCCAACAGACTATGTTCCCAGGGGTATTTATTCTGGAAGCGAGAAACGAGCGACAGAAGATTACCCCTGGGTTCCCGAGGATGGGCAATCATGTAATGCATACTATGTTTTAAAATTGCCTTTTACTGAAAATATTCAACTTGCTTAGTTGTAATATCATACCTGTTTTGATTTGGCTCTTTAAGTAATACAATAAATAGCAGTTGCCTGTCCTCTCTAGCTTGCTGGAGGATATTTGCCAGGGGTACATTGTGTTGTATTGGTAATGCACCCCTGGCACAGACATTTTCCGCAAATTCATTGGCAAAATACTGAGTGTTGCCAAACCCAGTGTTTGTACTCTCTGTAAAAAAAGGAGAGCAAATAATGTATTCAATATGTTAAACATTCATTCAGCATTTACCAGGGTTTTTTTGGTTTTTCAAAACCATTTCATCATTACAAGTTTACCTTCTCTTCTACTATATGTCCTCCAATTCGGGTCCATATCAGTTGTCGTAATGTCTTAAAAAGAGATAGAACATGTATTGTATTACTTCTATTGCTTAGATGTTCATTCATTTTTAATTTAATGTACTTCTGGATTTACATTACTGTGCGACTTGCCGTACCGTGGTCACTTACAAAAACTTTTGATAAATTTTTGACATTACTTTGACATTTTTGCATTTCAATCAATCACAGACATTTCTAAAGTCTCCGCCGTCTCCACCTTAGATCGATATTAATTCCCCTCTCGATATAAAATGAAAATTTTAGCCTGAAATAGTTTTAAATATTAGGTTTTTAAATTTTGTTTTTTCAGTACCTTTTTCAGTTTAGTCGTTTTAGAGTCTATTTGTAGTTAATTATGTTTAATAACTGAGTATTAAAGATAGACAGTTACAACATTTTTAGTGCATTCCCTTTTGGCTATATATGTTCATCCTTGGTACAAATTTTGAAGATCGATTGTCAACTTCGTCATTTTGAAGACTGAAGCCCTTGATCTGTTGCTTTCCTTGTCCTAATGAATCAAGTTTCCATAATTTCAAAACTTAAAATTAATAGTCACCTTCATCATTGAGTCGCTGCACAGCTTCTTCTTCAGTTCCTTCATCTTCCGGAATATCTTGCTCAACAACTATAACAATTGCACAAAACCATTCACGTTTACTGTATATTTGATTTCTACATTTGATCTTTGGTACAATTTTTTAAGATCGATTGTCAACTTCGTCATTTTGAAGACTGAAGCCTGTGTAACTAGGTGGATTCATTTGGTTTAGTTAACTTGATTTTATCTTTGAGAATTGTTTTGATCTGTTTCTTTCCTTGTCCTAATGAATCAAGGTTCCATAATTTCAAAACTTAAAATTAATAGTCACCTTCGTCCTTGAGTCGCTGCACAGCTTCTTCTTCAGTTCCTTCATCTTCCGGAATATCTTGCTCAACAACTATAACAATTGCACAAAACCATTCACGTTTACTGTATATTTGATTTCTAATATTGTTATGACAAAAAAATGTACTCTAATGTATCATTGAGAAAGACAAAGAATCCTTGAGTTTTTTTTATAATGATTACAAAAAATCATTGTCATTATAGTTTCAAGCTTTGATTCGTTATGTTGATCGGAACAATTATCATCAAATAAATACAACAATGAAAACAAAAACAGCATAATTACCATTCTCCTCTAATAATCTTTCTCCCTTTAATCCCTCCTCGTCTATAAGAAGAAAACATAAATAGGTATATATCAGAACGGGTGATTTAATATTATATAACATTATCTTGCTAGTGCTTCAAAATATTCAGTTGCGTCTTCCACTTATGTTATCATTATAAATATTACTGTTGTGGGCCTGTTAATTGGTGTGACGTGTTTGATCACGAGTGGAAAACTTGTTAATGTGCGCGTGTGTGTGTATGTGTAATTAATGTTACCGTGGACGGCCAGTTCCTCTAAATCTGATGATGAGTCCATGGCTAGTTCTTCTACTTGCTCTTCTATAAAAGATATAGAAAAGTGGGAAATTATCATTATCATTATTATTCTTTCATATTATAACGTTTCTTCAACCAAAATGTTTTTTATTTTCCAAGCTTTCGGGCCTAACAGTCCATCATAAGGGTTACAGTGTAAGTGTAAAAACAGTTGAAAAAAACACGAATACAAACAAATGAAGAAACGTTATACTATGAATGAAAAACCAACCAACAAATAAATTTTTAATATTATTATTGTTTTATCATTATTATTATTATTATTATTATTGTTATTATATTATTGTTATTATTATTACTAAACACTGGGTTAGTCAACAGATGAGCGGAGAATAATATTACCGTCTTCAACCTGTTGATCTCTTGGTGGATCCTCAACTGACTCGTCTACAAAAAAAAAAATTTGATTTTCCGAGTTAACTGGACAAACGGCTTCAACATTTGCTTCAACTTTTGTTCGATGTTGTTGTGCAACAATTATTATAACTGGGGTGGAGCACCGTGAACTTAGCGACTTATCATTAAAAAGTTTAATAGACAAAAAGTGTAGTTGTTTTTTCCCTCAGTCTACGCTAGTCCGACAGGTCTGCACACGGACGCTTCTGCAGTTTCGCGCGCTTTGTAAGTCGTACGCGGTACGAAACATTTGCTGCCGTGTGCTGGCGTGTCTATTTTTTTCTCGATGTGTGAAAGCATGGATAATATCCATTATTCATGGTGAAAGTGTGATCTTTACGAATAAAAAAACATAAACTATACGTGCGCGTACATCCGGTGCAGTTGGTAAATATTTAAAATACGAGTTTTAGTTTCCATATGTGATTGAAGGGAACGTAGTCAAGGTTTTCAATTTTTGTCTCTACTTACCACTAGTATCTTCATCTTTGGGTAGATTTGCCCTAAACGCTATGCCGCGGTCACTAGCAGGAGGCTAAAACGAAAAATCACTAGTTTTGAATCCAAGGCATTGTTACACACCGTGAACGTTTTGAGCTTAAATCAAATTGCGGCAATTTCGAAGCGCGAACACAGTACTAGCAGTACTAGACAATAGGAATAATTTAGTATAAGATATAGCGACTTTTCAGCGGCAAAAAAAAATGGGGCCGCGATAAAAAGCTGAAACTGAAAGCTGAAACAGCTGAAACAGTTGAAATACCCCAAATTTTTTACATTTTTTCCAAAAATAAGTTTCATTTAATAATTAGTATAATTATAAAACAAGCAGTATATCAATTTGCATGTAACTCATTTGTATATCGAATAAGCAGTATATAAATAGTATCTTGCTTTTCATATCTCTATATCCACATGCAAATTGTCCTTCCGTAAATACTATGATTGCTTTTAAAAGTATATTCAGTTCTTTTCACCGATTCATGTCAAACTCGCGCGTAAGTTATAAACAGCGATTCGGCAGCTTTTAAAAGCACTCTTAGTATTTACGGAAGGACAATCTGCATGTGGATATAGAGATTATGAAGAATGAAACAGTCGAGAAATCGAATATTTCCCTACCTCTCTAAACGTGGACAATATAGACAACGTCCGTATGTAAATGGGCCGGGTGGAACGCCATCTCAGGCGAACCTCCCGTCCGTCCGCCCTTTCCAAAGGCACTAGAAGGAGTCTATTTGCTCTTGATGGCCACATGAACTGGAAGTCTTGTTCCAACCTGAAATTAGACAAAAAAAGTTAGACTGTGATTAACTTTAATACTCGAAACTTACCTTATGAGCAAGTTAGTTAATGTATGCATAAATGTATACTAGCGAGTAAACTAGTATAGGCTGCGTCGATGTTCGATGTAAATGAAAGGTAATAGAATGAAATTTGTAACACGGTAAAAAATGTTGGCTTAACTTTACTGACGTTTTGAGCTTTAGACATTCGTCAGGGTAAAAGCATACTTGTTTTCGGAAGCTAAGTTTTATATACGCCGCAGTCAATGAATGAGAACCGCCGCGGAAAAGCTTTGACATATTACAATCGTCGATGATGACTATGGTAGTTACCATGGTAAGATTTAGTATGAAGTGAAGTAAACTTGAAGATACTAAAAATACCTATAAATACAGTAAATACAAACCTCAGTTCCATGTGGCCAAAGGCCTGAAAGTGGCTCCGTATCGTTGAGACGATTTCATCTGCCGCCATGCCCACCCTGAAATCCATCGTCCTTTCAAGGTTTTGGGCTCGGAGGGCATGGCGGAACCTTCCCCGTGGAACGGCAGATTGTCCCGGAGAGGGAATCACTATAACTCGTCTCCTGTACATTACAGGATTCGCTTCTCTCTGGCGTTGAGGTTGCTGGTTAGGTGCGGCTCCTGCCGCGCCCGCCATTCTATCAAGCATCTCTTGAAATTGGTCGAGTATTTCTCTATTTCCTCTATTTGCAGCCATTGTTGATGGTTCACGATGATAAAAACGTTAAGGTTCACGAAGAGAGTTGATCACTGACAAGAAGTTCACTGACAAGAAGGCCGAACGGAGATTGATCTGGGTTGATTGATATACGGGTCGGTTCACACCTCTTCTCACCTCCCCTTATTGTTTCATTGTTTCCGCTTCCTTAGCCTTTTGTTTTAGTTTATATACACCTAGCTGTTTCGAAAAGGTTGACACCGCTAAAGGCAATGATTGGTCCTACCATCACCCAAATATACTATTGCTTTGTTCTTTTTCTCTTGGTACGAATTGAAAAAACGAGTAGGGGTAAGGCTTACGCCGGCACTGGCACTGATGAATAGTTAGTCATTGCAGAGTTAGGAGAGGAGAATAATTCTGGTCATTTTGTAATTTTAGAAATATTATTTATATCATTTGTAACAATGACTGAGAATGAATAAATTGATTGATTGATTGATTGATAGAGATTTAGATGTCGGAATGACCTATCACCTATCGCCTCTCGAGAGAACAACCCTTTTTTAGTTAGGTGTGTACCACTATTCATGAGTCAGTGACTACGAATGTGCTGAGTCAGTAGTGTTGGAGTTTCCGCTATTATTCTAGCTCGGATCCGACACAGACACTTTTAGTTCTATTAATAATAACTTTTTTTCAACGGTTCTTTTTCTTGTTTATAGTAAAGCAAACTATATAAGCACTTAAGTAGACAAGAAAGGCGATTACCATCAAAGACTGTTTTTGGAGGCTTAGCACTCTAATTTGGACATTTTTTCTGAGAATGATCGAATACAATTTCCTGTATTAATCTATAAAACGCTAGTAGAATCTTACTAATCTCGGCCCGTGCGCTAAGTTGTAAGCGTTTTTAAGTTTGAGCGAGCAAACATTGCTTCACACTGAAGATGATCATGACTTAATCAAAACGTCTGAAATTTTAGAAAACTTATCGTTTTAATTTAAATGCTAGTGTCAGAAACCAATCTAATTGTAACAATATGCTCCACTTCTTGTTCTCTTTAAATATAAAATGGGTATAGTAGGGCCTAACACTCAGGCTATACTTTCTGTTTTCGGCATATGCGTTGTTATTGTTGTTTACAGTCTCTGTATTTATACTCCATTGTTTTCATTGCAATCATCTAGGAATGCACGCTTTCAGGAACATTGGGCGTTTCGTCAATTCAAAATCAATTAATTACAAAACAGCACAGGCGAATTTATGTAAAAAGTTCAGTCATGAAATTATCTGTCAAGAAGTGTATGAAAGAATTTCAATAATAAAACAATCGACTCCTACTTGAGATACTTCCAATTCAAAATCGTAAATAACATATTAGGTATCCGGTCCTTTCGCTACTTCGCACTTTCTCAACATAGGATTGCGATAAGTCGCTCTAGTGTTTTATTTTCGTCTTTAATGTTCTCTATGAAACCATTCAGTATATATGAATAACTGTAACTACAGAAGTGTTGTTTGACATTATTTAAGATTTTGGACAAGGTAGCGAATGCACTCATTTGCAAAGTTTACAAAATGATATACTATATATACTAGTGAAAAAAAGTTCGTAAATCTATCAATTTTAACAAATTGCAAACTTTTTATCAGCATACTAGTAAAAGGAAGTTCGCAAATCTATCAATTTTAACAAAATTTTATCCGTACCATTTTACCTCAATCAAGAGCTTTACCGATTCAGATAACTGAATCATCATCTTGCTCCTATTGTTGGTACCACCTCTAAAAACGGTTGAACAATTTGTAGAATGTGTGAATTCAAAAAAGTCTCTATTTTGAAGTTCAAGACTGGCTCAAAAACTCTACCAAATATATCTTGGGCTACGTTTACACGGTACCGGACAAATTTTTGACCTGTCAAAAAAACATCTGCTTAGGGGTTCCATTCACACGGGACCAAGCTAAACGTGCAATAATTTGGACGCCAAATCGGTCAAAACGAAAATATTGTAATGATCGGTTCCGTGTGAACAGCATGTCCAGGTCGATCTTTTAACCAGTCCAAAAATCTTCCTGGACAAGCTGTTCACACAGAACCGAACAATATTTTCTCTCTGTTCAGACTAATATTTGATCGGGTTATGCGTCCAAATTATTGCACGTTTAGCGTGGTCCCGTGTGAACGGAACCCGTAAGCGGATGTTTTTTTGACCGGTCAAAAATTCGTCCGGTCCCGTGTTAACGTAGCCCTACATTTGAAAACATTGAAAATCTTATTGCAAAGTCAAAAACTAAAACTGTAATTAAGGTGACTGGCCATTTTGGAAATAATGTTAAACTTTTCTTTAAACTACGATTTATCAATGTGAACTTTATGCTGATTACAAATATGAAAAGAAACATGGGGTGCCCCGAGCTTGATTTCTAGATAATCAGCATTGCCTTTTTTTTCAAAAATGACAACAACTCATAAGAAGATAGTTTTTTTTCATACTATATCATGCACAAATGTCGAGTAATGAATCATTTTAAAATACAACATGGATGGTTTTCAATAAAAGACAAAGAAGTACCTTGATCTGTCATATTTTACCCTATCAGTGCTTTCAAAACTCGCATGAAGTCGGACAAAAAATTCTACGAAAATCGATTTGATTGACTTTGATAAAACGTAGATTTTATTAGTTTCTTTCAACTAAGCATAAAGAAAGTATAGAGTCCCGTGCACAATTCGAGGGTTTTGCCCTGTTCAAGCTCAAAACGTGTATGGTTCCTTAATAAAAATTTTGTATTTTTTTCAGCGGTTTTTGTGCGCGCGCACATCGTGGGCTAGAATCGAACGTTCAAAAGCGTTCAAAAGTAGCCAGTCACCTTAAACTGTTTTTAATTCATGACGAAAAATGGAAAAATGACTTTTGTTCTATATTTACAATACTCTCAAAAGAATAATAATTTAAATAAACGATATAAAACGATTTAACAAACACATTTAATATAAATAAGTTTAACAATATATGTACATATCTGTTATTTGTTTAATAAAGTTTTTGAAAAAAAAAAAAAAAAAAACATTAAGAAATTATTGGGCGTATTTTAGTATCCACCATGCGTGTTCTATCACAAATCCTGCAATCTCATTGGCTATGCTAGCGGGTACTATTTAGTGACAGTACCCACGGTGATAATGAGAAAGGCCGTTTTTTGATTAGCTCATTTCAGTAGAACTATCAATACAGTGAAAGGCAACTGGTGTTTTTTTTTGTTTCATTTTCACTTGAAGGTTTCCTTTTGTAAATAAAATTTTTCCCATTTTTCCTGCATCCAGGACACTAAACTCTAACTAACTTTTCAACTATTTTGAATACATGAATTGTGTGAACAGAATCGAGTTGTACAGAGTGAGAGCTTTTAGAAAATGTCATTTGCAAATGATGAAATTGCATCTTTACTGATGTCGACAGTGACAGCATTTTGAGGATTTCAAGTGCCGGGCGGAGCCAATGACAAAACAGAGTTGATTTTCTGTATTGACAGGTCAGCACCATACAGAAAACACCTCTAACACCAATTTCGAGTGTATTTCTGATGAAATATCACAAAAAGCAATTTTGGGGTTGATTAGTACATTTAAACTCATGCAAATATCTCTTTTTCATAATTTTGTACTAAAAGGTATTTCTAGTTTTCAGCTTGTGAATGTCAACTGACAATGTCAAAAAGCTCATTTCAGTAGAACTATCAATACAGTGAAAGGCATGCAACTGGTGTTTTTTTTGTTTCATTTTCACTTGAAGATTTCCTTTTCCAATATCATTTTTCCCATTTTTCCGGCATCCAAGACACTAAACTCTAACTAACTTTTCAACTTGGTAATTCATAATAAATCTAAACAATAACGCAGAAGAAACATCTTCAATTTTTAACTTTAAAACTATTTTGAATAAATCGATTGTGTAAACAGAATCGAGTTGCACAGAGTGAGAGCTTTTAGAAAATGTCATTTGTATATGATGAAATTGCATTATCAAGTTTTAATAGTCAACAAATATTGTAAACATAGCAAAAACGTGGAACAATTCGTAAACATACGAAAGTTACAGTACGACTACTTGAATCAAGGTCACCCAAACAAATTGTTCAGAAATCATCCAACTCTTAACAATAAAATTACGGGAAATTTATTTTTCAATAAACTTTACTGTTGAAATATAATATCAAATTGTCAACAAAAAAAACATCAGAATTATCATGTATAGGGATTGAATAATTTGTGAAAAATTTATTTTGGTGGCTTTGGTACGAGTAGTCGCACTGTAAACTTTATATACAATAAACACCCGCATATAAGAACACACGATTTTCGGTTCGGGCTGATTTTGTTCTTATATATGTTATATATTGTTCTTATGTATATGATACTTTATTGACCAAATTTCAGCCTGAGTGTTCTTAATCCACTTGTTCTTATATGCGGGTGTTTATTTATATACTGTTAGTAAGTTATATTGCCTCTTCATTCAAAAAGCATGAAAGTGTGCACAAAAAGGTATGTTTATGAACTGTCCTTTATCTATAAAAATCAAATCTTAAAATAATTGTAAAGCAATATGAAATAAATCAATTTTGTGCTTTTTTTTCATGCAGTATTTTGCATATAAAAACTGATCTACCAAGCTAATGAAATTAACACGGCACAACAAAAAAAGATGCTAATTTCAGTAATTTCGTACCTTGTCTGTTGAACAGCCGATGAAAAAGCCACTGTAGTGCTCTTGACAATTGGTTTTAGCGATGTATTGGTAATAGAAAGCAAAAGTAGACGTCCATTATATGCAAGACTTGAAAGTTTATAACTCAGATATCATTCAAAGTCATTGTTCTTGACGTGTAAAAAATGTTGAACCTTTCTCGATCTACTTCAACTGTAAAATAGATTTCAAATCGGAAATTGAATTCATCTTTTAGTGTACTTAGTCGATCTTTTTTTATCCGTTTAACATTGTATGTCTTCTACAAGCATCTACTGAATTCCTTGACAAATGTAAAAATGTTGTTGTTTTTGTGCTTCAAAATCTTTCCTTGTAATTCGTAAAAAACGACGTCAGTTTTGCTTTGAAGGCAGAAGCATGAAAAGTAAGGTGAGATTTTCCCGTTTTTCCAGACAATTTGCGATAAATAAACTTCAACTGATTTCCCTCAAATGAAGAGTATTTCTGTCTCTTTGCGTAGCAAGGTCTCCTGGATATGCAAACGCGTCCGCTTACAAAATTGGCGGGAATTTTCCCGCGTGTTTTGATTTAAACGTATGCATTACTATTGAGAAGATGTTACACTTTTTTCAAGCTTTTCACCCTAAGTGTTTCAATGCATTCTTGCATAATAGAAGTTAATTTCGTCTTTTATGATGAAGTGTTTAATAGGCAATCGATTTAAGTCATTGATTTTAAGATTTAAAGCTGACTTTTCATGATAGCAAAAAAAAAATCTTAGACGAGGGTCCTGAAGTCCCAGTGCATCAAAAACCCATTTTCCCAGTCAAAAAAGGCCAATCCCAGCTGCCATTTTACCCCTTCAGGAATATAGTGCCCCACCTATATTTTTTCAACAAATCGGCATCCATGAAGTCTGCTTATACGTGAGATTATAGTGGAACTTCCTGTTTAAGATTTCCTTCCCATTATCATTATTCCCATTTTCCATGCATTCAGGGGTTTCAAACAGTACCAGTCTCAGCGCCATTTTTTCCCACCACAACTCCATCTTTGCAATCAAAAGCATAGTTTTTGAGCTTCAGAAACTCATTTGAGTTGAGAACAACTTTATATTTCTTCTTGCTCCCCGAAACAGACTGTAGGGAGCCTTCAATCCATCTCGGGTGTTTTCTTCACATCGCAACATCGACATGTGTAAGCTTTTCTTTTTTGCCATTTTTGGTACAGCATACCAAACTTTTGAGATATCCAGAGATGGACAGAACAGCTTGCATCAGTGTTCTCCTTCGTCATTGTAAGTTTGAAATTGGGGGGAAAAAAACACCCACGCTAAGTGGGGTCAATTGAAATTACAGTGAAAAAATATACTTCTTATCACACTTGTTATGTCTGCAATCTATTTGCATAGCATTACTGACATAAGGGATTTCGATGAAGTGGAAATGTAATATTAGCTATAGAGAAGAAAAAAAATCATTGTAAAAAGGAAGAAAAACATGAAATAAATAGGCCATTTTGAAACAACAGGTCACGTGACCCCGCCCCATCCCACTTTTAAATCGAACAGCTGTGTCCAAATGAACATCAGAAATGAAAGGAGCACCTCCATATTAGTAAGAAAACAAAGTTTTAGCTCATAATGTTTAGCATAGAAGAATGGCATTAAATATAAAATTCAATATTTTATAAGGATTTGTATGAGAAATCCTTAACAAATCCTTAAAAATATTGAATGTCATTTACCTCATGTTACATCTTCTTAATAATGTGAAGGTGCTCTTTTCATTTGGACACAGCTGTTCGATATGATGGTCATTTCTTCAGATTCTGCTGAGAAACCTGTAACAACTGAGAAAATAGAAAGAAAAATAAAACTTACTTGGAAAAATCACTGGAAATTTTATTCCAGAAAATGGAAGAAGTAAATAAGTGCCGTTTTAACTCCAAAGAGTTAACATGCGTTCGTACTATATAATTCAATGAATTTCATGTCTTACATGATTAAATGTGCTTATGCTGTTTTCGGTAAGTCAGAGTTATTGTAAGTTTTTAGGCTAGGCTTTTTACGTCAAAAGCATTGAAACGCATTATTCACACACAGAATTCTATCATATGTCCTAGCCCCTGAGGATTTACTTATGATGGCACAATCGACCTACCCTCCTTCCACCTATTTTCTGGCCGTTCCCCTCCTTCCCTCGAGGTCATTTTGCTTACTTCTACCACTTGAGCTCATTGGTACCGTGCGCGCCGAATTTTATATTTCCACTCACAGCCCCTCTCTAACAGCTACTTTTCCCTTCCACAATCATCACCACTACCCTTCTCCGTTTTTCCGTTTTTCCTTTCCTTTCCTTTTTTCGTTTTAGATCTAAAACACTAGACACTCATACATAACGAAACAATCATCATATTACACACACTTTCACCATTGTTCTTTATATCAATTTGTACGTCTTTTCTTATGTCTGTCCGCTTTTTATTTTTATGCCTTTTATTTGTACTTTTGTCCCTTTGTCCTCCTTTCAGTGTTTTTGTTTCTTTTCTTGTCGGTTCATTATTTGTTCATACCAGTCCTCCATTTTGCCCGTTGATCCTCCATTTTATTGTTAATTGCCCGCTAATTTTTGTTTCATGTCTGTTTGCCTGGTTCATTTACATTTTTGTTCATTTTTTCATTTATTTGTATTTTGCCCATCAACCTATACATATTTATTTGTCTTTTCTTTAACCCTTGGCTTATCCCGAAAATCACATACACCAAAACAACACCACCCCCCTTCCTTTAAACACCCCTTCTATCCGATTTTCTTTTTCTTTCCTCTACTCAGTCGACCTTTCCTTACACATTCTATTTTACTCTTCATTCTCTTTTACTAATAAGCCCGGTTACTCTCACCACACTTTTTATTTTCATCACTTTTCCCTTTCTCTTCTACTCACTCGTTCACCTCTCAGTCAATGAAATATTACATATACTTTCACAAAAACTGTTAAAGTCGGAGTTTCATGTTTCGCCCGGTGTTTCAGCATTGTCATAACCGACAATGTCAGCCTCTTGTACATGATTGAGTTTCTTTATATTCGGTCATCTTCTAGACCGGGATTATAATTAACTGAAAATGTCAAAAAGCTTATTATGTGAAATCATTTATTTATACATATTGATACTTCCCTGAATTGACTTGTATAATACAGTATTTTAGAGATTGTAAAACCACAAACAGCATGATATACTGGATTTTGTAGACGAAAAATAATAAATGGTTTAAAAAATATATCTGTTTTTTTCTTAGCAGTTTTCGATGATTGGATATAAACACCCAGGTGCAGATCGAATATGTCGGTTGGATACAAAAGCATTACTTAGATTGACGCAAGATTTCGTCGCTACCCCTTCACAGGGAGGCCTTTAAATTTGCCGGCAAAACCATATCACACCGGATACGTAATGCTTGATTTAGATTACGAAATGTCGTATGGTGAAATTCCAGCTGGGGTGGCATTTTCTATTAAATCTCCTCTACCGGTGAATTTCATGTGTTACAGTTAAATGTGTTCATACTGTATTCGGTAAGTCAGAGTTTCATGTTTCGCCCGGTGTTTCGGCATTATCATAACCGACAATGTCAGCCTCTTGTACATGATTGAGTTTCTTTATCTTTCTTCATCTAGACTGCAGTTAGCCTGTGTACCTCGGACCTTAGGGGAAGGGAGAGGAGAAAAGGATTGTAAAAAAATCCAGCATTGATCTTTTATATATGTTTAATGGCATTTAAAGGGATTAAACATAAACACTGGCAGATTACTTTATTGGATTAACTCCGTACTTAGAGCGGAAATACTAGAACCATGAAATTTTAAAAAAATGGATCAATATCAATCAGAGAAAAAAAAAATCGAGATAGCCAAAAATGGTTTTTGGGTAAAGTTGTTATTTTAACAGTTTAACAACATCCTACCCAAAAGACTATATTTGTATTGTCCGGCTTAAACATCGTGTGTGTGTTTTTTGGCTTTCTCCTTCTTCACTTCAGTTCCTTTGGAAGCTTTTGTTGGAGTAATCAGGTGTCATCTACTAAATTAATCGTTTAAGTTATGATCTTGAATTGGGCTTACTTTCTATTTTGCTCGTTAGAGTGTACCATGTACCACTCCCCTATATTTGCTATACGGGTATGTGCACGTGTCGCCCGGTAGGGTATGGTTTTTCGGCTTTTAGGTGTGGGGTAGGGTATCATTTTTTTACAATTTTTCCGGGGTGGGGTAAGGTTATTGTCTGGAATATAGGGTATCTTTTTGACATTTTGTCTGTTGTTTTAGCCTGCTAGGCTACGTTTTCTGCCGGCACAAAAAAACTAATTCAATTCAATTAAACAATTGACAACATTTTTTTGCGTTTTTTTTTAGTCTGGGATAGGGTGTACAATTTTTAGGTTTAGTCTGGAATTGGGTATGTGTAATCAAAATTCTAGGTCTTGGATAGGGCCAGGGTTTTGAGGGTTTTGAAGACTGCTGATTGCTCGCACGCGCTCAAAAATGACGTCAAACTGGTTAGCACTCAATAAGAACGCGTGTTCTTTCGAAAAAAAAAAAAATGTTTGAAAAAAAATTGACATCAGCGTTCTCCATTCGCGTGCTCCATACATTTTTTGTTCATAGCTAAAAAACAATCAGAGCGCGCGTTATCTATGTTATAATCTTTATCGGTCTCTTTTGTAAACTGTAAATTGGCTTACAAGAACATTCCTTGACGCAAGATTAGTCGCAACACCATTAAAGGGAGGCCTTTAAATCTGCCGGCAAAATTAACTCCCACGATGAACAATTTGTCATGTTTACGTAATCAAAGCGCAGGTGATGAGCAGTATAAATACTGGTGCAGTATCACATGCATAGCAGTCCATACAGTGAAAACGTTCTGTGATGGACATCACAGATGCAATGAGTCTATTTGGGAAGCCAAATATTGAAGTTATACAGTGGTTGCAGAGAGATGGGCTGCTCGTGAGTAGTAAGATGTGCAACGACCATCAACAACCCGTTGAAATGAATTTCAGAGAGGAAGTTGGGAGAAACGATGGTTTTGTTTGGTACGTTAGACGTATTATTGCACACATCCCAAATACAATCAACTTATTAATTGTTGCTTCATTCTTTGCAGGCGATGCCGAACATGTAGAAAAAGGTCGTCCATAAGGCATGGCTCGTTTTTCGAATATTTCAGAAGAATCAGTCTCTGCCAGTTGTTGGCCCTGATGGCTTATTGGAGCCAAGAAACAAGAAGAAAAACAGCAGCTCGCCTGGTTGGAGTAAGCGAAAAGAGCGCAATTGCTATTTACAACCAAATGGGGGCCATCTGTGTAGACGAAATTGTTCGTCACCCAGTAATTCCATTTGGAGGACCAGTGACTATTCTTCAAATGGACAAGAGCAAATTTTGCGGAAAAAGAATATGTTATAAAATAATAGAAAAGCAATTGGATATCTACGTAGAGCTCAATATTGAATAATAGAGATATTACGCGCGCTTTGTATTATCAAAACGCTTTTTTCGTGGTTTCCCATACTTATCTTGTGATCCCTCCACATCCCGCATTTCTTTTGATCTTGATCATGCATTGCTATGCACAGAATTTATTGTTTACCTTAATTACTATTTGTTCAATTGCTGCAAGTTTGGCTATTTAATATTATTATTATAATTATTCAGTATTATTATCATTATAATTAATCATCGGTTCTGAGTATTTTGACATGAATACATAAATATGAATATCCCGTTAACATCATTGATATTAGGGTTTTCCGATTAACCGGCATTTGGCACTAATAGTGCCATATGATAGTACCAGTGTTAATTTGTCATTATTTCTGCAATATTGTTCTTTTTTCATTCTTGCTCAGAAAATGTCATATTTTGAACACATGCAACTCCTAGAAATTTAATAACGGTAAAACCAAAGTCGCCAAATCGGAAAACCCTATTGAGATTGTTATTGATAGATGATTTGAATGACTGAATTCTTTTGATTACAGTACAACAGAGGAAGAAGACCACGAGTAAATAATTGGGTATTTGGCATTGTCGACACCCAATTCACCCCAGCACGAGGGTACTTTGAGATAGTACAACGACGAAACCAGGCAACCTTGCTCCCCATCATCAGACGGTGTATCCTCCCTGGTAGCACTATCCACTGGGGAGCTTACCGAAGGCTAGAAAACAACGTGCAAACCGTAGCTGACCATCAGGTGGTGGTACACCGATATAATTTTGTAGACCCACTTACAGGGGTGCATACGCAGAACATAGAAGCTTGCTGGAGTCGGCTAAAAAATAAGATAAAGCAGCGAAAAGGAATTTGCTCGTTTTTATTAGACCAATTTTTGAAAGAACAAGCGTGGCGTGACTGGCGTGGTGAGGATGACGTGTACAACAACTTCAAAGGTGTACTACGAGCTCGATTTCAATTTCCTGTTTAGTTCAATCAATACTATAACACTTACACTTCTTTGCTCGTCTATAGTCTTCTTTTCAAATCTTTCGACCAGGCAAGTTTTGCGGTCAAACAGTTAATTCGATTTGAAAGTTTTGAAATGTGTCGTGCTCGTAGTATTCCTTTGAACTGTTATACACGTTATATACGTTATATTTGGCGTACTATATTTGGCGTGAGAATGGATGGCTTGTTTATAAGCCGAATCTCACATGTGTCAGGCCGTCGTCGACTATTTGGCATACGTGAGATTCGACTTATATACTAGGTCTTAGTTTGAACACGTTGACCAGACAGTGAAACTAACTAAATGCATAAGGACTCCACTTTTATACCCACTCGTGTAATTTTGCAGTAAAGTTTTGTTTAATTGGCCTTATGATATTTAGGATACTATTGTACATTGTTTTTACAATATTTTTATCTTACAGTGTAAATAGAGGAATTGTACAGGAACTTTGTACATGTACGTAATAGAAATCAGTATATAAACTCATATATATCATAAATATTAGGAAATGAAAGTTTTAAATTAATGTTTCAATAATAAAATACCAATGATGAAATAATACTGAATGCAATACTGTCTTGATGGTGTCCATGTTCCTTGTGTCCTTGGTCGTTTTTGTTATATTTGATCAGTTTTAAGATTACTCTTTTACCTATAAGCCAGTAATGAATGAATGAATGAATGAATAAATGAATGAATATCAATAAATAAATATATATATTTCCAAGCGACGTATTAATGCACAAGGGCTTAATCCGTGAAATAAAACAAAAAAAAGTGTTCATGCCTATATAGAAAAAACATCAGTCAAAACTTATCTATATGCTTTGCTGTGAGAGTGCAAGGTAAAACAGATTCAGTTTGAATATCAAAATTTACTCTCTAATACGACGAACGACATAGCTACAAACATACATATACATTAGCCGTATGTTCATGTATGGTTGGTAAAATAACCTGAAATTCTGTATTTCATCGTAGATCGATTCATTCGTTATGTGTACGCGTCTTGATTTATATGTAAAGTACGGGTTTCCTGTGCTATGACGCATGTCACACAAAAATAGAGTGACTACATGGCATTTGACGTCACCTGGCATTTTCGTAAATATAGTTTTTTGCCATGTGACGTCACCTGGCATTTTCGTTAATGTCGTATTCTACAATGTGACGTCACCTGGCATTTTCTTAAACATCGTATTCTGCCATGTGACATCACTTGGTATATTCGCGGATATGGTATTCTGCCATGTGACGTCACTTGGCATTTTCGCGAAAATTAGATGTGGCATTTTTATATGATCTGGCATTGAAGTTTCACATATAAATGGGTATGTGGCATATAAAAAACTATATATATATTGGATAATAAACACTTTTATACCTCTGATATAATATTACTGAGGTCTCACACTTTACTGTGGCTTCTAGGTGTAACTTGAAATATGATAAATACTATTCAATTTCAAGTTGAGAGCAAACAATGTAACTACTAAATAGTGCACTTTTATGCCCATTCTATTTTTTTATTGTTTAGTAAGCATAAACATTGTATTGTCTAAATTGTATTGAAAAATATAAATTTTGTCTCCACTCTACGTAGTTAATAAACACTACACAACAGTTGACACATGGGCTGGTTGGTCAGCCTGGCCCAAGATAACATATTTTATTGAGAAAAACAACGTTAACGTATTATATACACATTTGAACTAGACATCATAGCCGGTCACGAAAACCCAAAACCACTTTGTGGAAAATAGGGAACGTGAACCCCCGACCATTGCTATAATGCATACTTTTGGGGTTTTAAAGTTTACAAGTAATTAACGACGCACTCTCTGTAACTGTATATAGACATTTTGAAAATTTAGGTATATGATGTGAACGACGTGCGCGAGGCTGACCGTAGAATGACTAACACTACGGCCAACATCCTATAAATACACTCTAATACACAAGGGACCAGACGCTCTCCACGCACGGCCTAACTAGGCTCCGTGCCGGCAAAATATTAATTTATGTCAATCTCGGGACTCGATTTTCACAAATTACATTTTTTCACGATTAGTGTTGAGGAAGGCCTACATATTTGTTACCCAAGAACCTAAGGTCTGCAGAAACTCTTCCTGCTTCGATGCTCTGTCAGATCAGTTTCATTGTGTCACTTGTGCAAATGTTGCAACGTTCATCGTCTTCTGTCTTCCAAAGACCACAATGGCATGTGTGACTGTCACCATTGGCAATCTTTGGGATAAATGAAACAACTCCATCTTTTGTGCGATGATGGGTGGCATGATAAGGGTCCATCTCTCGAAGCCATATCAGTGCCACAAACTCGTGTCTGAATACAATAGCCCAACGAAGATCTTTCCTGACATTGCAGGTGTTTTCGACGTATCTGGCAAGCTTGATATGCTTAGCCTCACGGCCTTCCATCGAGTTAAGGCCAAGACCATAACCCAGTTCATCAAACAATTGTTGTGTATGGTAGGGAACAGCATAACCCATTGTCCATACGGTGGGATTCACCTTTCCAATAATTAGCTTTACGGCGGTAAAATAATGCTTGCAGATTTCCTTTAAGTTCTCTACTTGAGATTGGCTTACTTCAACACGTGAGTAAACTGCTATAGCATCGCGCAGGTTTATAGCAATTAAAAGTAATCCATAAAGTTTAACCAAGGAGCCATTTGTTAAAGTGGGAATTTTCAGGAGCTCTTGGATAACAGATGAAAAATACCAAGAGAGTTTTTTTGATTCTGCTCCGGTAAACCTGTATGAAAACTCTATGCCTTTTTTCCGCTTTTCAGCACACCATCTTAGAATGGCTTTATACAGCCTAGTAAACTTGGCCTTTTCGTTGAGGCACTTAAGGAAAGTTATTAAGGTGGCATCATCAGCAAGGTCTGTTAGATCTGTGGTTTGCTTAAGTGAAGTATAGTCTAAAGCAATTGTTAAGATGTGAGAGAACCAATGTTGTCAGGCATTGTTTGTTACATGGGGAGGTTCAGCTTTTATTGCATCTACATATTTACCAAGTGGTGGTATTTCTTCTTGACATTTGCAAACGTTGAAAAGTACTGGGCACAATTGTTGAGTTCACCTGACATGCTAGCAACCCACATCATGACTCCAGGTATAAGTTTAAACTTAAATACCACTTTGTGACCATTAGGAGTAGTTACAGTCTTTCCTTCAAGGTCGTCCATTTCTTCACTCAGACAAATTGTGTATTGTTTCATTAATGGATGGTCTTCTGAACAGTTTGCACCTGTTAAAAGATAGTTCTCATCACAGCTTTGTGCCCTTTTCAGCATATTAAGAAAGCTCACCAAGTAAGCTATAACATAAGAAGTCAAAACAAATGTGCAAACAAACAAACATACAAACAAACAAATTGATTGTTTTAACCAATTGTTTTTTGATTAAACATACTACCAATAAATTAATTGTTAGAATGACCAAACCTGAAATGCTTACTGTACCAGAGTAACTATAGCACACAGGAAATGCATTGGTTATTGAAATTGGGCTGATATTTCTCAAAAAAGCAATTTATATAAGTAATAACATGGCACGAGGGAAATTAGTGATTAAATTTCCTCGAATACCAAGGGAAAATTTGTGGAAGTCCCGAGGTCGCAGAGAACTACTGTTAGGAAATACATGTTAGTTTTCATAGAAGCATAAATTATAAACTTTTACAAAGCTGTTGATTTTCGGCATACATTTAGAAATAGTTGCTTTTGTTAAATGAGGCAATGCCGAATTATACCATTATGCATTCATTATAGTTTGTTTGCATAAGCACGCATGACATACTATACTTCAATGTAGTCAACGCGTGCGCATAGTTACTTAATGAGTCCCACAAGTGTTAGAGTATGGACTTGTGTGTAGTAAAGGGTCCTTTATTTTAAGAATTTTCAACTGGGTCGAAGCGATCCCGGAATGGTCTCGATGATTGTTATAATGAGGGACCATTGAGGGATAGTCTTCTCCTACATTTTCCTCATGCATACAACATGAGGGAAATTTAAAGGACAAAGAAATCCTTTGTCTTTTTACTAAATTTCCCTTGCATAAATTAAATAGAGGAAAGTTTAGTTAAAGACAAAGCATTTCTTTGTCTTCTAAATTTCCCTCATGTTGTATGCATGAGGAAAATTCGGGTTTGTAAACCACTCGGAAGACAAACGAATCCGAAAGGGAGAGCCTGCCCGCCAGGCTGTCTTTTTTAGTTAACCGTCCACTATTAAAAATAACGCTCCGGAAGTAAGGGCTTACCAGAACGTCTCAGCTTGATACTAACTGGGATTGTCTGTACGCTGGATAAGCCATTCCTTGTGAAAAAAAATTACCCTCATAGAAAATCTAACATTCAAAGAACGACATGGGATAATTGTTTGTATTTCAAGTAAAAATAAAGTCAGATTTTACGAGCGATTTATCAAACACAAAGAGGGTTGTAATACGAACCTTCATGCCATAATCAACGGCTGCATGTGAGACAACAATAAAACCAGTTCGAATCATTCACCAAGAAAGCCGATAAGTCCGATGTTTCATCTTAAAAATATAACTATTATTCCACTCTAGCTTGGAAAAAAAGTCTGGAAATAAATGTAGCTTAGATTGAGGAACATTGAGAGAGTTTCAGCTCGTCGAGAAATCTCGCTGGACCTAATATCATAACAGCATATCCGCTTCATCGGATAGATCGGCTGTCGTCAGGCCAAAAGAATTTACCTTACTTGAAAGTTGAGTAATACTCTCCGTTCACTACCAGAACTTTATATAAACATTTACAAGCAAACTGAATGAAATTGTGTTCTGTTTTCTGTCAGGATCCAAATATGTGAGAGTCTGTCAATCATTCGTCAATAATGAGCCAATCAGCATTTACGGTCGCCAGAGACTGTAAGCATATAAAATAATGGCATTGCGGGCAGGTCCTCCTTTCCTTCCCTTCCCCTCCTCTCCACAATCCCCCAGGGCCAGCTATGCAGGCTATTGAAATTGGGTCTATTTCAGCTGAGATTTCTCAAAAAAGTAATTTTTGCAATTTTTGGTACCATTATGAATTATGAATAAACTGGATAAACAAATTAGTTACAAGAAGGTCTTAGTACCTGTGGCTGTATCGTCTCTGCCAAACGGAGCACCATCAGCTCCGACAGCAACATAAATAACATATTTTACTTCATGGAACCAATGAAAGCAAGGATCTGCTCTGTCCAGGAACAGATAACGGTCAGCCAGACGAGTCAAAAATGGTTTCAGTGGTCTATACATCTCAGGAACTGTTTCTAATGAAAATTTTGAGGCAAGTACTTCAAAGATCTGTGACTTCACCAATGTCAATGTTCCTTATATAGCTCATCAGTGATTTGTAAGGTGACAGTTTTGGGATCTCACATCCTTTCATGAACTCGGTGGCACCAGCTTTTCTTTTTTTCTTGTCATTCTTTACACCATCTGAACTGTTTCTAATTGTAGTATACTTCCTGCTACTAATAAGACCCCCTTCGTAGAGTACACGCATACTTCTTGTCTTGTTTGCATCACTACTTTGATAACTTGTCACTGCCTCTTTCACAATCTTTGGTATAATTTTATTTGTACATGTTTCTGACTTCTCTATGTATGTTTTCAGCTGATCAACTGATGCAGTGTTTACTAAGGTGGTGCATTAACCATCTAGTACAGGATTGATAATTTTATCTTCTTTTGCAAATATTGTGACACTTCCACAATGCAACGGTTTTAGAACAGCAAGTGTTTTTTTTCTTCCTCAAATAAAATTGGTTTCTTGAGAGAGTAAGCTTGTCACTTGAATCATTAGAAAATTTGCTTGTAATGCTACAAGTTTTCTTTTGGATCTTCTGTACTGGTAACTGTACTTCATTTTCATCAACTTCATTGATCTATAAAAAAAAAAATAATGATAACCAAGATTCAATAAAAAAAACCATGACTACATATTCAATGAATGGATAAATGTAAGTGGAATACCCATGAATGAGGAAAGGAAGCAATGAGAAATATATATTGGAAGCTATTAGAATTATAAACAGCTGGCAAACAAGCAAATAACATATAAACAAACAAATAAACGAATAAGTGAGCGAATAAATGAGTGGATGTATGTATGAATAAATGGTGAATGGGTTGATGCATGCCTGGATATATGGAGGAATGAAATATTATGATTTTTGTAATTTACTTTAAATGCTTACCTTTCTCTTTCTTCGTCTAATCTGTTCTTCTTTTTTTCTCAGTTCTTTATTTAGTTTATCTAGTTCAAGTGTTTTTCCCTCAAGATCAGCTTTTAAACGGTCTTTTATCTGCTTATCAGTGTCAAGTCGATTTAGCAATTCTGCCTGAATTCTCTCTTTCTTTAGGTGATTGTAAGCTCCCAAAGCAAAGCGCTTATGTCGAACCACCGAGGTAGACCTGAAACCATTGATATTTTTTTTTCAATTCAACGAAAATTCCCACAAAAAAGACATATTTCAATAAAGTATGAATTCAGGCAAATTGGTATGATTTTCAAATTTAAAACTAAGCTTTATTTATTTAAAAAAAAAACGAAAAAAACTTACCTCGAGTGTTCATCGTGTGAATTATCAGTGACTCCAATCATGCCCCACTTCAGCTTGCATTATTTTTTGAAATTTCACTTCAAAATATGACGATTTTGGCATCAACAAAAAGCTCAAAGCTCCGAGATTACAAATGGCGGCCTTGTTTCACAGTTAGAACCCAGTCTCCCATAATATGCAGAAAAACCGTCATGGTATTACAAAGGATTCCAAACTCTAGCTCCCATCACTCTTAGCGACCTTAAAAGGCGCCATCTTTGATTTTTTTTTCCACGCACCAAAAGTACACGTAGGGGGTGGTTGCGCGTCGGCGTGTGATTGAATTTATAATCAAAGACTCATATAATTTAATTATGTTATCAAAGCTAGAAATTTGAATTCATTTCTGCAATTAAATCATCATTGAAGAATATGTAAATCAACAATTTAATTCAAAAATCGAAAAAATCAACTGATTATATGCAGTCAAGACATTTGCAGGCACGCTTGCATATTTGTTCAATTTAAACATTTTTTTCATAGGCGGTTCATTTATTTCATCATTATGACATTTGATTTCATTGAGCCCTTTTTTCAATTTCATTTCTTTTCTGCTTTATACTTTTGAAAAGAGCCTCTTGGGTTCTTTTCAAGTTGGTATAGGTACCATCTAGTAGTGTTTTCAAGGTTGCTTGGGCTCTGTTGCTCGATTGTTCTTTTTTTAGCTGTGACAGCTCTTCATCAAGCCTCACTACTTCTGTATGTGAGACCTTCATTCTTTCAATGTTTTTTTTCGAGTGTATTCTTTTTTTGTTTCCCTATTTTGGAATGTTCATCCTTATTCAGAATTTTCTCATCATTAATTATGATGTTCACCATAGACTCTAGCAAGCTAGTCTTACGTAGAGTCCATGAGACATCCATGATCCCATGGAGGACAATTTTTGATTGGTATTTTGTTGCCGCCTCTCGGCACAGCTGATTTGCCTGCCTTTTCATTCCAGAAAAGCCTGTAGTTCTTTTCCATCTGTGAGGTGTCATTCTTTATTTCCACCTCTGAATAAATCTTCAAGCCTTTTATAGTTGTTTCGTTACATTTTAGAAAAAAACACAAGTGAATTTCATTTTTTTTAATCTTAGAAGCTAAATTAATTGTTTATGTTGACAGAGCAATTATGTGGTGATCACTAAGTTTGTAATTCATTTGTAAAACAGTGTGCATAAATGATACTAAATCCATCTCACTATAAATCACAAATTTGAATTTAATAAATTTCCCTTCTATAATTAATTGTTTGTAATTTAAGCTTACTTTTATTGCCATCCCCAGAGATGTCGTCTCTCCCAGGCAAAGGTTTGGATGAGTGTGACATCATTACATCAAGGTTTTCTGTTACGATACAAAACAAGATTAAAGTACAATTATAACAGAACAATTTTTTGACCTACAAACATTCAATCTAAAGGAGCTTGCAAAAACTGATCACTCTTGCAAATAAATAATTAAATGCCTGCTCTTCATTTGGCCTTAAAAAAGCAATTTTTAATGGGTTTATAACCAACATTGAATTATTAGCTGGTATAACATTGAACTTAGCTAGACACTTGATTCGCAAAAACTGGGATAGGGTATCCTCTAAGATTTGACATTTTGTCTGGGATAGGGAAAGAATTTTGTCTGGGATAGGGTAAAGATTTTGGAAGCTTAAGGATTTTTCTTATTTCCAGACATCCCAGAACCCAGGGGGTTTCTCGGGGGTAGAGGAAGCTTCATATTTGAAGCCCAAAAAAATGCAATGACCTCACATTGTACACCAAAAAGTACCTGGCATACAAATTACAGACCCCAAAAGACTTAGATGCCCAAATTATGATTTAAAACATTGTTATGGACCATATAAGCGCAATAAAATTAAAGTGTTTTCATTGGTGATCAAGATGTTCCTTCCAGAACTCATGCCATGCTAAGAAAGATTTCAGACAAATCAATCTACGGATCAATATAACCACAGAGTACCCATAAATTATGATCATTATTACCACAGTGTACCCATACTCAAGGACAGAGTAATACACCATTAGTATGTACCATTTTTACATAAAATTACCATTAATATACATATTAATGAGGCACGAAGCGAGTCACACCGTAAACCAACATCTACGATGCGACTCAATTTGTGTGAATGGCTTTGCTTTCTTCCAACTGTTGTAAACATTTGTGGACCTTTTTGTGTGTTTTTTGGTATTTGTAGGCACTCAGCTGTCTTCGCGTAATTTCTGTACATCGCTGTCCGTCGCGAAGGAAAACCGCTCAGCTATCTTTGTGCACTGAATAGAGTGTTGAGTTTCAGTTTTGCTATATAAAATGTTTTTTATGTATCCTCAGAGATTTTCAAATTAAGACATAAATTCAAAGCTAGACTCTTGAATACATTTGAGGGTATTTGGTAGAGTGTAAACACTTCAATTATGAAATAGTACTAACTAAGTAGTACAAGATCGTAATAATTGAACAATAGAAACAGGGTTCGTGCTACTCCTTAAACTCCTTGAAAACTCCTTAAATTTGATTTACGTTTTTAAGGGCACTTGAAAAGCCCTTGAATTTTAGAAAATCAGCATAAACTCCTTAAAAACTCTTTAATTCTAGCTAAAGTAGGGTAAATTTTGATAAAATTTGTTCATTCTGTGCGATGTTAACAATGACAGGAATATCATTTCTATATCAAAGTTGTCGCAAAAAATGCTTAAAAATTCCTTTTTGGTCCTTGAAAACTCCTTGAATACTCCTTAGATTCTATTTACTGACATCAGCACGAACCCTGATATTCATCTAACTGCTTTTTCAGGCATCCCAGTTCTTGTTTAAGAATGTTTATCTGAAGGGATTGTTGTTCAGTTCTCTCTTCAAGTCTCTTTATATATTCCTGCTGCTCACCGAATGTAGCCTTCTTACTAAAAGAAAATGAATAAGAGTGCTCTGCCCAGTCATCTGTGTATGAATCAGTGTCTGTTTGAACAGCTATATCGTTCATTTGTGTTTCTTGATTTGTTTCCCGATCCGTTATGGAAATAGATGACGAACTGCTCGAAATTGATATTGAGATATCGTCCAGAATATCGTCTAACTCCATAGTTGAATCCTCATTCTTATTGTTCAGAGTCAAAGATGGTTTAGGATCTGCTCTTTGCCGAACTAACAGGCGTCGTTTTGGCTTTGGATCAGTAGTTTGCCATGGAAAGATCGAAGGCTCAACACCTTTTCTCAGTCGACATCTGGTGCCGCCGGGAGGCTTGTAAATGTCCTCTCTTTTAAATTGTTCCTCACAAATTACGGTAAAACCATTCACAAAAAATCCATCTCTTCCGTGTTGTCTTTTTGTCAGGTTACACCATCGATCTCGCTGTGGATTCTTTTGTGGAAACCTGGAGAAGCTAATTCCTGTCAGACTGCCATCTTTCTTCGAGTATTGGGCATTCGAGCAGCCAAAACAAGCACATTCTCGGCCAAAACCCGTACTTTTTCTCGTCTTTGGTTGTTCCATAGCCTTCTAAAACGTATTTAGCACGTTACCAAGTTTTTCGAGCAAGTTTTTAGTCTCAAAAGACCTATTTATATATGACACGTCGAATTTCTGCTCAATGTTTTTGTTTCGCTGCAATATTTACGCTGTGTAAACCTCGTTTCCAATCCGCCCGCAAGCTTTGTCAGCGGTTCTCCAAATGAAAGCTAAGAACGCGAAAAGGGAGTATTACAATAATCAATTTTAGATGTGATGAAGGAATGGACAAGTGTTTTTGCTGAATCAGAGGACAGGAACTTGCTGATGTTGGAAATGTTACGAAGGTGGATGATTTGCATACAGATGACACATGAGGAGAAATTACACCTATCTTCCTTGCCGTGGTGGTTTAGTCCACATTCTCTGAGACAATATTGACTGTATTCAATGCAGGACGAGGGCGACAGCTGGAGGAAAAAAATAAATTTTCTATTCAGTCGCTGTTCGCTGTTTTAGTTTGTTGATATCCATCACACGGTCTTCCATTTTGGATTTGCAATACAGCATATCCTCTGTTGATGACGTTTTGGAGGACAGGTATAACTGAGAATCAACAGCATAAAAATGATAGGACAGTCCATGTGATCTTGCAATATCGCCAAGATATTTGTGCTTTTATGTTTTTTACTAACATGAACGAATATTTATGTGAAAGTTTCTAGTCTTATACAAAATATGTTTCGCTATTTTTTAAATGAAAAAGGAAAAACCATCGTAGTATATCAGAGTGAAGACCATATGCCCATGAACATCATGCTCCCTTTCTGGGTTCTCTTTCTTTGAGTTTTTTTATCTAGCCTCTTAAGAATATTGTTCAAATTTCCACTTCTCCACTGAAGAGGCTTGACTACCAAAACCTTGGTGCGCCTTGGCTCAGGTTCATTATCAGAATCTGATTGTTGATTATTTTCATTTTCCGATAATTCTGATTGGGATTCCTCAGAAGACATGTAGGTGTTTAATAGGATTGAGTCAATCTGAAGTTTTTGTTCTTCTGAATAGGAGCTGGACTCGTCTAGAGCTTTCTTTCTTTGTAAACGTTTCTGAAAAATAAGAGAACATAAAAAATTAAAAATGAAGTTTGTTATTATACATGCACTGGTGTACTTTCATGTTATTTAATGGCAATGCATATGTAGTCAGGGTTTTCACATAGACAATAGTATTTCTAGTTCTGTATGCAAATTGCACATTTCAGACCGCATGGCATTCCCCTGAGAGTTAAGTTGTTCTTTTATGTCAAGTATTAAAATATTTATACATTCACGGGAACTAATGTGTTGTAGTGGCTTTTTTCGAAATACACAGCTCTCATTGTGGAAGACGGTGTTTTGTCACAGAGAGTCATCGAGAAGGACTGTTGTCCATTGGCATTCCTTGTTTTCTTCATTTCGTCTTTGTCAGCACGGCACAACGAAGCGGATTTGCAATACAAGCATTACGGAAAATAGCACAAGGTGCCACAAGGTTGTGGTAAATCGTAGTAGAGGATCAGGGATTGACATTGATGTTGTTTGATTTCTGTGTGAGCGAACTAAACTGTTTTTATGTTTACTCGTAACACCGCTCCTGAATTGAAGATATTTCATGTTGAAATTTAAAAATGGCAGATAAATAAAGTTAAATAGCTAGCGAATGCTTTTAGTGTCATTTAAGGCCATTTTAGTGTAGCTTTTGATTTTGATTACGGCACTTAGTCTCAACAAAATATAACTCCTTTCCTGGGAACCTTTGGATGTGGAATTTCGGTAAAGTACATCCTAAAAATAGTATAAAAATACTCAACGCCACAATATATAGTTGACAAAGATTCGACATCCATTTCGAAGTCAATAAATTGCCTTTTACATCTGATCCAGACATAAATATGACGGCCAAATTTTTACAGTGGGGGATGGGCTGCGGTTTCAAAGTTTTCTAACGGAACTTCTGATTGGATAGTTGGGGTTATATTTTATTACGTCATTACGTGTATATTGCAAACTGATTAGTGGCTCAGTTCAGCAGACTACTTTTTTGCGAATATTTTGAGTGCAAAAAAAAAGAGGCTGCACATCAGGCTAGAAGTTCTCTCCGTAATTCTTCTTCGCGCCTCTCAATTTGCTGTCTTCATATTGTTTGACGTATTTTCATCTCACTAAATAATATTTTGGTTCTCGAAGACAAATGGCTGCGCGCCCCATTATGATACGTTATCCGATGCATCAACACTATTAGAAAACCATTGTACGAAACGATTATCTAGTTCTAATTTGTTTCTTTCTATACTCGTATGTTCTAAGCTCAGTTCTAAGCAGCAATCTTGATCATTTTTACAAAGTAAAAGGTTACTTACAATGTTCGAGTACTTGGTAAAAGAGTTATGAAACTATTCCTTCGCCTTCTTTACTTCTACTTCTGTCCCATAACGTAGAAGCTCTTCAATCCTTTGTTGTGTTTTTGTGAGAACTCCCTTTAGAGCTGTTTTTAGGCCCATAACCTCTTGACACTCCATTATTGCTGGACTTTCTTCAGAACAGTATATTTCTCATGCTTTCCAGTTGGAGCTTTAAATATCCATGATCCAAAGTCCAAGCTGTCAGATATCTATTTCTAACGTACGCAAATGCACACCATGTTGATTAACTCGTTTATTCCATACGGTTATTTAGTGTAACACAGATAAATAATTACTATTATTACAAATTTTACAAAGCAAACGATTTACAGGCAAATAGAGTACAATATTACAAATATTACGAGAAAATTAATCTGCCATTGATGCTTCTTACGATGCTCCATTACAAGTGAAAAACACTACTAAAACTATGAATTACTTAGTCAAAAATACTGATGCAAATATGATGTGTACTAACATGAACAAAGGGCGAACACAAAAGAAAAATAACCACAGTTAAATTTACATTTATTACCAGGGTTCGTGCTACTCCTTAAACTCCTTGAAAACTACTTAGATTTGATTTACGTTTTTAAGGGCACTTGGAAAGCCCTTGAATTCTAGAAAATCAGCAAAAACTCCTTAAAAACTCCTTAATTCTAGCGAAAGAACGGTAAATTTTGATAAAATTTGTTCATTCTGTGCGACGTTAACAATGACAGGAATATCATTTTTATATTAAAGTTGTCGCAAAAAGTGCTTAAAAATTACTTTTTGGTCCTTGAAAACTCCTTGAAAACTCCTTGGATTTTGTTTACTGACATCAGCACGAACCCTGTAGTAAACAAAGGATTCTATTGTTTGATTTCACCACTATCAAGCCTTAATTTGGCGTGGAAACACCCTCTACATGCTAATGACTTTCTGAATGCTTTCGTTGTTCACGCTTCCTTGACTTAGAAACCTGAAGATCGAATTGAAAAGGTACAAAATAGCATTAGTTGAACAATAGAAAACAAAGCAATTAATTTGTAAACTTTTGTTTGATTTCACCACTATCAAGCCTTAATGTGACGTGGAAACGCCCTCTACATGCTAATGACTTTCTGAATGCGTTCGTTGTTCACGCTTTCCGAACATCGAATTGAAAAACATTTTTTTCCCTTATTTCCTCGGTGATCATGGTATTACAAAGTAATACCATGGCACTCGGGAAATTAGTGATTAAATTTCCCCAAATAACTCACCCTCACAAATTTTCCCTCAGTATTCGGGGAAATTTAATCACTAATTTCCCTCAAGCCATGGTATTACTTATGATAATTGAAACTTGTGAATGCACACCCAGGCATTTGTATGTCTTTACACGCTCGATCTGTGCTCCATTAAGGCTATTATCAAGATCAGCGGATAAAGACACCAGCTTTTGTCTAGTGCCAATAAACATACATTTAGTTTTCAATACGTTTAGACTTAGTTTGTTAGCACCAAGCCATTGTTTTAACTCTAGTAAGTCATGATTTATGGAGGAGAATAAATCCTCTGGTTCACTCGCAGTGTATGTTAAATTCGTATCATCCGCATACGTGCGAGTTACAGAGGAAAGATCACAGCTTGTCAGGTCATTAATGTAGAATAGAAACAATAGTTGGCCTGAAATTGAGCTTTGAGGTACTCCACAACGTAGATCACAAACGTTGGACATTAGATTGTTTACCACTGTACATTGTGTCCTGCCAGTTAGATTGTTTTGGAATAAATTAAGACTCAGTCCTCTGAAACCGTACATTTCCATTTTGCTCAGAAGTATAACATGATCAATGGTATCAAAAGCCTTTTTAAGGTCAAAAAATAAAATGGCGTTTGTTAGTCCCTTTTCTATGTTAATGTACCAATCATTAGTGGCATCAATAAGTGCTGTCAAGGTTGAATGGAGAGGTCTAAAGCCCGACTGGAATTTAGTCAAAATCTTATGTTAATCCAAATAATCATACATTTGGTTAAAAATGGCTCTTTCAAATATCTTAGAGATCACAGACAACACAGATATAGGTCGGTAGTTTCCCGGATCAGATTTAGCACCTTCTTTGTAAATCGGGGAAACTTTAGCGGCTTTCCAACCATTTGGAAAAAAGCCCGTTGCAATAATTCTATTGAAAATATATGGTCCAATATATGGTCCAAACCCTCGCTTTTACCTGATGGACGTTTTCTAATAAGTTTGACAACCTCTGCAATAGTTAACTGCTGTACTTGAAAAGAGTTTTCAACCTGACATATATTTGCGTGAAAAGATGCAATGGGCATATTAATTTCGGCCGCTAAATTTGGTCCTATGTCTGTGAGGTAATTATTAAATGCATTACTGATCTCAAAAGGATTTTTTGATTTCAGCACTATTGACTTTCATTTTCGTAATTTTATTTTTACTCTTCTTTCTGGACAGTGTATAATTGATTCCTTCCCACGTAGTTTTAACATTTCCCTGATTCTCTGAATGATAATTTTTTGGCTTGATTTTCTTTTGGCAATATGAATTTTATGATTTACCCGGTTCCGTAGTTTCCGATATTCTGACCACTTACTTTGATTGCTGGAAACTATGGCAGCTGATTTAATATGATCTCTTACCCACATTTTTTTTTTTTGCTCAATGCTAAGCCAAGGCGCAATTGAATTCCTAACTCTTTTCTTTTTAATTAGAGCATGACTATCTATCACGGTAAGTAAAAATGCTTTCCAAGTGTCCCACTCTTGTATGGGATCAGATATGTCATTGATCGATGACCATGGTATTTGAGCAATGTCCTTCTGAAAACAATTAGAAATCAATTTCCCATATTGTCTACATATTGTATAATACGCTTGAACGACTTCAGGTGAGTTTGTTTTCTCGATACAAAAACTAAGCTATGGTCGCTGATGCCTATGTTAGTTACTCCCGGAGATGAAAACCTACTAGGTTCATTAGTAAGATCAATAAGAGTGGAAGAACTGTCCGTAGTTTGGGTAGGCTTGTCAATCAGTTCATATTGGTATAATTGACAGAACGATTTCGGATGTTTAGTACAATTGTCATCAGTATTACTTAGAAAATTGCAGTTCAAGTCACCAATGATACTAGGTTCTATACCCTCAGATTCGAAGTTTTTTAAGAATAATTTCAAATTTGTCAAAAAATTCAACTGGAGAATTTGGGTCTATACCAAGAAGATACTAGAAATCGCAAAATGCCCAGAGAAATATCGAACAATGCCTCGAAAGCCTCGGAAAAGTTTTTAAAAAATATTGCAAACTGAAGAAAGAAATTTGAAAACGCTTCAAAATTGGTCCACCTCTCATCAAAAATCAATTAGTCTGTAATTATAATAATGTAGTTCTAAATGAATTCTTTCATGATAATTTTTTTCTTTTGTTGAAACTCCTCATCATTTAATACTTTTAGCTCGTTTAACGTTTTTAGTTGTTTTATGATTTCTGAGCGTGTCGCCGATGTGCCTTGCGAATTTCCTTGAAAATAAGTAAACTTAATAAGCTGTTTACCTTAGCTATTGTTGACGCTAAAACTGCATTGAACGGCAAGACTACGTTCAAGTCAACTTGAACTTACTTCTGACGCCGATGTCATTTTGGCTACCTTTCGCTTGGATATAGGTAGATTTGGGGGCTCATCAACACTTTTGTGAGAGCCAAATACCTGTTGGTTAAAAACAAATTATAATAAACAAGAGATATTTAAAATCCTCTTAAAATAGTACTTGGAAAGACCAAAGAATTTGCTCTCTGACTCATACGACAATCGTACGCATGGAATTAGTTGGCAAACAAAGTCACAAAAATATTGAAAAATTCGACACATACAAGCATTTCAGCCCACAATACCTTAACTTATATTGTTCACAAGTTTTTCTATTTCCTCTGTGCGCGTTATTGTATCATGAGAGCCTGAAAAAGCAAATTAATTATTAGTACATGCTCATTCCGTAAAGCTAACTCAAAGACACGTGCTACGTGGTTTTTTTAGATGCGGAATGAAAATTTTTGCCCTGGTTGTGGTGTTGGAACAGGCTTTTCCGTACTTTCCTGGACAGCGCTTTTTATACAGGTTCAATCCACAGCGGGTTGCCTTTGTTGTAGCGGTATACGGGTCCAAAAGGCCCTTGTTATTGCGCACCCATATCTTTATTTTATTTGAGTCATGTAGCAAAATGTAAACTCAACCACACATCTCTCTCCAGGTAACAAATTCTGTACCTCCTTTCTGAATTCTTTGCAACTTTATACAATAGGGGAATTCTTTATGCAAACAGTTGTGAACGAACTCTTTTTCTTAGCAGACAATATCCTAATGTCGACACTCGCTGTAAACTATTCTAACAATGATCTAATCTCATAAATTTTTAAATCATTCTTTTAAAGATGTTATGGACAAAATTCAGATTATTAAGTATTTTTTTTTTCCATTGAGCACCTCGGCGCCATGTTATAAACTAGGGTCACTTAAAAAAATTATTTTCGTATGTGGGAAATGAAATAAACGCCCGATATTTAAAATTTAGTAAGCAGAAGGAAGATACTTGTAGCTGGTATGGTTTTTGTCTGGGGTTTTTGTGCTGCTCTGCGTACGAGAGCTCTTTGTTTACTGAAATTTCGTTCTACAGCGATGTCGGCAACAAATATGCGATATCTTAACGGATTTATTTACTCAAATTGAAAGAATGCAGTAGTACGTCATTCCAGCCTTTACCAGTGGAATAATTGTAACAATCCAGTACAAAGGTTCTTTCTTTTTCGACGACGTTGGCTCGTTTCCTACTCAGTTTCTCTTCATTTGACTCTAATTCAAACAAAACGTAAATACAAAAGCATTCTCACACTTTGTCGTGCATAAGAGGATATGTAGTTAAGTTAACATTTTACTCAGTTTATACCTTTGCTACTTGTATTGATTGTCGACGACAGTGTAATTAAACAAATGTTGCAGAACGATGGAAATTTACTTCAAACGGTTTGTTTTTAGGATATACACCTGCATGGAATGTGCATGCTTTATAACACCAAATAGGATAGCATTTCACAATGTCGTTAGTATTATCAAAATGGATAACCGTGACAATTTGTATTGCTGAATCTACTAGCATTTTTGTTAGCTCTGAGTTCCATCCAACCTCCTTTACCCTATTTTAACAGTGTTCCTTTAAATCAGCGCTTGATGCCAAATTTTCACGGTCATAGGTTTAGTGGTAGAGATGTATATTCTTTAATAGCACATCAACCCTGGTTGTTTTGGAGAAATATTGGTGAAACTCCACAATCCTTTCTACAACTAGTCGCGGACGTATATGCTGCTTTGTTTCGCTTAACGACCTTAGGACAACCACGTATTCGTCAGCGCCGCCAACAAATAAGCATTGCAATTCAAGTATTGCTAGTTATGATGTGGCTACGCAAATACCTTCATGTTGAAAATCTTGCGTTATTGTTCAACATCAATCCATCATCTGTCGTGCGCATTATTAATAGGAGTCTTCCAGAACCTTGGCGATACTTCGAAAACCAAATCCGTTGGCCAAACGTATTAGAATGGACTAACCTAATGGGAAATTGGCCAGAGTTTCCCAACTCTGTCGGTGCTATTGACTCCACCTCCCACGAAATTTACCGGCTTTTAACAGAACCACAGATATTATATTACAGCGGCCATTTACACATACACTCATTTGCATATTAAAAGTGAGTTATACGAAAACGTTCTCTTAACAACATGATTTGTCTTTAAGGGAGCTCAGAGGACGACTTAAATGACATTAAGTTTTACACAAATAGACTTGAAAGTTCTAGGATTGTCAGGATTATAGATATGCTTAGTTAAGTGTAGATAGTGTTGAATCAAGGCTTCAAAACTTCAATGAAGTGACCGATTTACTTGTTGGACCTCTTAATGAGCAGGGAAGAGTATTCCAAGTTCGAGGTGCTGTGATGTAAAAACTGTTTTGAAATGTTACGGTCTTACATTTGATTATATTGATTTTCATTATCACGATTTGAAGATCTAGTTACACAAACAGATATACTAGTAGATATATTATTGTCAGAGTTGTTAAGTGGACATTTATATAGATAGAAAACATCAAGATATTCGTGCCAGTAACACGGAGTTAAAATACCAATTGTACAAAGTTTGTCCTTATAAGATAATTCGGTCCTGTAGGGAAGCGCCATGATAAACTTAGTGGTACGCCGTTGAGTACGTTCGATCGTGCAGATAATATTAACCATCTTGGGGCGGTAGGTTTTAGGACTTTTGAGATAACTGTAATTACAAGAGAAATGAAATACATGAGACTCTAGCTGTGATCTTTACATAATTTTGTTTTCATTACTGGCTTCACACTTTACTTTTGAAAAAGTGCTAAAACATTATCTTGATATAAATCCACATTTTGGCTTTCACGAACTGTAGTTTGATAATGTAAACTAAATTCAAAATATTACAATTTCAAACAGTTAATAGCAATGTTAAGAAATGTAAATAAATTTAGAGAATACATTTTTTCGGACACAATAATAATAATACAAATGATTAACACAAACACATCAATAGCACAATAAATAAACACAAGTGATTAACACTAGAGTTATTCCGCGTTAGACGCTTTTCAAACCGTAGAGATGCAAATGTGCAATATGGTACCTTACGTATGCAAATTAAGATTTAGCATGATATATTATGTAATTATGTGCAATAAACTCTATAGTCATATCCCCACTTTTATATTTTAGAACTTAAAGAAAAGTATAAAGACATATTTTTGAAAAACATAACAAAGCGAAGCCGTTATAATAATGTACAAAGACAAAGTAGATTTTATTCAACTCAACAATAATTACATGAATTATAACTCTTCGAATAAAGAAATAGTACAATAATGCTTGTACAGCCTGAGGGCTGACATCAAATAACAGTGCAAGAGTGTCTAGATGCTCATATTTTCTGAGCCACATAAAGACGAGCAATACACGATTTACAATATTAAGTTTGTACCTCCCAATTCTTCTCCTTACGTTCCCCTCCCTTGTTAATATGGACAGCTCTGGAGCAATCTGGTAAGCTATGGTTAGAAGTGATTCTGGTGTTTCTCCTGTATTAACCCAAAATAAGTAGCGTTGTTGACAAAACATTGCGAACACGTCGCGGCCTCTAAAGTTATATCCATGGAAATCAGGGAACAGTTTGTTTTGAAGTGTCATTGTATTATCGAGTGTCATAGGTGCTATCGATGATATCATAAAAACAAGTTGCTGTAAGAGGTTTAGTAGCAAAACCAGGATCTGCTGTTGTTGTCCTAATTCAGAGATTGTGATTGGTTGAGGTATCTGTGTCAAAAGTGAAGCTACTGCTTGTAGAGTTAAACAGGTAAGTGAAATTAGACGTAACCTTCTATTATCCATGATAAATACTGTCAGACACAAATTAGCAAAAATGAAGGTTATCAAGAGTGGCCATGCATTATTATTATACGCACAAGCATATGCGAAAATTCTAATATTTGATTATATGGCACCATTACTGCCAAACTGCAATATATCAGCGTGCATCTCGATCAGATTTTGTTGGTACAAACAACATTGCCTCCCAGGTACTTTTGTTCATTTTCTAAAGAATTTCTCAAGGTCACTGGATAACACTGCATGGGGGCGGACAAACTCATTCTTAAACTTGTGATTTTTACAACATTTGTTCTCATTCAACAACAAAAAGAAACAATAAAGGAATTATACTATTCTTAAACTTGTGATTTTACAACATTTGTTCTCATTCAACAACAAAAAGAAACAATAAAGGAATTACAATTTTTTTCATTAGCTAAATGTTCGTCATGCACTGTACGTATTCATTTATTTTAGATGACTAAGGAAATGAAAAAACCCACAGTCCTTCTCGAGAAGCAAATGAGGTACGCAAAGAAGATGACCCCCGGAGAAAGAAAGAAGGAAGGGAAAGCTGTTGTTCCGTATACTTCATCGTCTAGCTCTGAACCTGAAGGAACCACTATGCAGCCAGTCAAGAAAAAACAGAATGTTCGTGAAGCAAGTTATGAAGCACATAAGGCACATACTAAAATGTGTGAGCAAGAAGGCACAGCCATGAATTTCATGACAGATGTCCTTAAAAAGTTAGATAAAAAACTGGACGATTTGTAAATGTGATTATACATCTGTTCAGATACCTTAATTCTAATCAGTAGTTATAAATAAATTAAAAAAAAAATTGTGTCACAACACTTTTCTTTGCGTTTTAATATAATATTAGCGATAATTCCAAACTGCTTTTTTCGTTGATTCAATTTTCCAAAATTATTCTAATACCAAATTTGCATACGTAAGGTACCATATTGCACATTTGCATCTCTACGGTTTGAAAAGCGTCTAACGCGCAATAACTCTAATAAATAAACAAATGATTAACACAAAAAATAAACACAAATGATTAACACAATAAATAAACGCAAATGATTAACACAATAGATAAACAAATGATTAGCACAATAAATAAAGACATTAATAACACAATAAATAAACTATTGCAAGTACTTCTTACAAGCTTTGATGATTCCTGAAAATTCTAAGCCACTGTCGCTGTCATGGCTCCTATCTTCAGACATTCTTTGGCGCACATATGGGAGAAGTAGCTCACACCAACCTCCACGTTGTAGAATGTTCACCATTGTCATAGCATGGTGGTGGTTTTTTGCACCTTTAGCATAATTGAGGGCTGACTCACTTGTGAAACCTAGCACTTTAGCGATATCACATAGCATTACTTGCCAGTTGATAGAAAAGAAATTCTTGGCCATTTCCATCTCCAAATGTGATGTGTCTAGCCAGAACAACCCAGTCAAACTCTTTCACTGACAGCACATCACGATCACCATGGACCTTTTTCTTATGTTCAATCCACTGCTTACCATAGTATGACGACTGGTTTTCATCTTTGCCTTGACGTTCACAGCATATATGAGTGTCGATGATGATTTGTCTCACTAAAAGGTATGGAGAGCCATCCATGGTAACATATATCCATTCTTTGGCATCTGGACCTGAAAAGTCATACCTTTTTATTCTTGCTTTCTTGCCAATACTTCTTAAGACTTCTGCAACTGTTTCATAAGTGGATGGGTTGACAAACACTGGGTCTGAAACAGTGACCTTTATACCTTCTTTGGAATTATTTGTAGGAATATGTTCCCATTCTATCTTGCAGTCATCAAACACAGTGGTCACTTTAGGTTTCACTTGGCCATCCTTCACAGAAACTGTGTGCTCCTTTTCTTTAAATCTGTTTGACTGCTTTGGGAGGCTGATGAGTGCAGTCCCTAGCACATGTTCACCTGACAAATTGATATTAACACTTTTCAAGTTAGCTTTGCAGGCTTGGTTGATACGTACTCTTTTCTGTTTTGGCATTTCTGTACCGCAACTTCCACTTGTTCTAATGAGGTTCTTCTTTTCAGTGTCTTTGATTGCCTCATCAATTTCATCGATGATGTCTTCCTTGTCTCTTCTCTGCTCTGATATCACTTCCTCAAGGCATGCTTGTAGTCTTGTTCTAGGAAAGATAATATAAAAAAAAGAAAAACGAATTTAAAACAAACATTTAGAAACAAAAATATAATAAAACAAAAATGTTCAAGACTAAAAAAACATTTCTTTCAAACAGGATAACCAACACATGCTTTCAAATATCTTATACATACAGGTAAACAACTCTTAATATATGGTCACATTTTTACACTAAATAAATGTCAAATGCATAATATTATCAAATACATTGTAAAATTCTTGACCCAAATTGTGGGACTTTGCTGACAACCATCTTTTACTTATTTTATACATTGCATTATTTACCTAGGTCATTGTTATCAGTTCGCCATTGACATTACCATTACTGATATATATTTTAATATATAGATAATACCAAGGTTTTATCTTTTTTATACTTATAGCTACTCAACTCAAATGGCCGTTACTATACATACTGTAAAAACAAAATAATATTAATACAATTACATAAAATATTTATATCAATGCATGTCATTGTAATAACTGTTAAAATAAATGTGTTTACAGGTTATTTTTGTTTCAAAATGCAAAATTGCAGCCAGGTTTCATTTATTTTTCACCAAGATATTTTATTCATGCCATTGAATGTCTATGTTAATGAATGATTACTGTCTGCAATTACATAACAGCTAGCTTGACAAATACTCGTCAATATTCTCACTCTCGCTTTGGCTGCAGCTTTTACTTTACATTTCTTTTGGATGATTTGAATCTCTCTCTGGGAATTGGCAAGGTTCTGAAGCAAGGTTATCTCTACATGAAGTTACTCTGACATAGCCACCAGCCGGCAAGATCTCGTTGACAATATTCAAGGCAATCTTGGAGTTTGTTAAGGCAAATAACAACAGATTCAGCATGACACTGAAGGGTAAGACACATTTATCTTGACATGTCATAGAGTATAAGTGCTCTACAGCTATGCACTTTTGAAACATACTTGAATTTCCTCCAGATAAACCATTGATGGCTGATGTTAACACAGAATTACGTCGGTCAAGCCACTGCTCTTCATTGATGTTGTTGATTATATCAACATCTGCAAGGATTGTGCATCACTTGCAATGTGGTTTCTTTGGCCTTGAAATATAAATTTCAAAATGTCAATTCTGTTTTCCTTTGACATCTTTTAATGGGAATCGTCAAGACTATCCATAACAATTGAGTAGACAGGAGTCTCATTTGCTATAATGTCGTCCTCTGCACTGTCAGTGTCATAGTTAGCATCAGATTCAGCCATTTAAGCATTTTCAACACCCATGAGCTTCGCTCGTTTTCTTTTACGTCCAACAATGGGCTTTAGTGGGTAGTTTTTGCACGTAGCACAATCACTTTTGTGTACTGTCCATTCAATACAATGGACAGGGCACTTTTTTCCTTCCAAATACTTTTTGCTAGAGCTCAAAGCTCTACATCTATCACAAAACCTTATAGGGTAAACATCACCAGAGTCCATGTTGGTTTTTGATGCCATACTCGATATTTCTGACTTTGATAATTGGCGATGTCGAAGCTGCGGTTATTTTTAAAACATTTACCACAAACTCTACACGTTGCATTTAAATCATGCCTAGGATTTTCTATTCCACCTAAAAGCAAGAGATGTGACAAACGTAAGTTAATCTGAGTCTGACTGTTGGATGAATTTCATTTCCAAAAGTCCAATATCTCCACGATCGTTCACAATTCCATCAGGACTAGCACCCAAAAATGGATGCGATTGGCATACAAAGAAACCACAATTTGCTACACTAATTCCTTCAGTTCCCTTTTGAGCAATATAATCCTTCATAATTTGGGATTCTTGAGACAGTCCTTCATTCATAGCTTTGGTGGAAAATACTTTGTTGTAGTGCAGAACTTCTTTCAGTGCTTTTGTTGGTAGAGATGCACAGCGATATGACTTGGAAGCTGTAATGCGATATTTTCGCTGATAATGCCACTCTTTGTCAAGGGATTGATTTCGGGTTGATGACTCTATTCCTACTACATCTTCATTGCTCACCTTAAGAGCTTCTGAAACTTTTTCACATCGATTTAAAAGTTCACTTAAAGTTATAGGCTGGACTTTAATTGCAGTTCATTTTCATTAGAATGCTTATCTTGATCATGCTGTACTGCACAATAGTCATTGTCATGATGTATTGATTCTAACAATTGTTTCTCGGTAGTTTGCTTCAGTATATGGCCAAAGCCAATTGCATTTCCGGTTTCGTCTTGAAACTTCTCCACTTTGGTTAGGATGTTGTACAGTTTTGTATTAGTGAAACTCCTGTTGTGAGCTGGCCTTACATCTTGTGAATTTTCTGACACTCTTTCTTTTTTGCTCTTTCCATACTTATGTTTATAAAATTTTGTTTTAGAAATTGGAACAACATCACCTTTCCTTTTCCTGGGAATGTTCCATTTACATGCCTGTGAGGTACAAGCTGCTTCACTTGATTGACTTTCAATTAGTGTCCTTGTTTTACAAAACACCTCTAAGGCAAAAAGTGTAGCAGCTATGTGATTGCATCGTCCATCAATGCCTGCAGGACAACCACAATTTGACCTAAAAACAAATCCTTGTCTTGTCAGGACAACGAAACAAGAATATGCTGCCGATTTCTTCATGGGTGGTAAGAGACCAGAGACTTGATGTATATTTTATTATCCTTCAAGCATGACTTCACATCTAACACATGACCAGACTTATAAAAGTTAAAGCCTTTGACCATTGGCTTTGCAGTTGAAAGTTTTTTTTTTTGGCATTCATACACGCAACCATATAGGTCCAAATCGTTCTGAATATAACCATTGGCAGACCAATTAGACTTTCACTGTACCCTTCCACGGGAAAAGCTGATTTTAATTCGGGTCGAACCTCATAGAGGACGCCAAGTTGTGCTTTCTTTTTTGCAAGAGGAATACCGCCGTCTGGATCTCTTAATTCTTTATCTGACAAACCAGATTTCATGTAGCTTTTTATCCTGTAAATTCACAACATCTTGATTAGAAAATAAGTAATAAAAAGTGAAAAATATCAACAAACAAAACCAGAAATGTTGTCGAAATTTAACCAACCTTGTGATGAGTAGTTGCTTTTTGCTGGTCGTACATGCACCTCTGCACAACAACCATCGTTTTAATTGTGGCACATTACATTCCTCTGGTGTTTCGCGAGGTAATTGAGCTCCAGGAATGTCTTTTTCGGTTAAATTAACCTTTTTAGTAGTAGTTTTATCGATAGTGTTTGAATGTTCAAATGAAGACGCCATTTTGTTTTCCCAACACTTTGCCCAGGCCTCCTCGGCCTTTCTAGCGCGAAGTCCCAAACTCCTTTTTGGAGTCGGGAATTGATCCCTTCGCAAGGCGTTCTAAGATGGTCTCATTGATAAACTTTTCAAAACCGTTTTAATATTGTGAATAATTATCAAATGGGATAATGAATTCATGTACGTCTACCTCTAATTCAAGGTAGAATAATATCTTTTCTTGTTTAGGATTGTCGTTGAGGATTTCCCTACAACTAACAAGGTAATTACGGATCTCTCCCGCCACAAACATGTTTGGATCCCTAAATATAAGGTCGTGCACATTGACTTTCATGAGTTGCGGAGCTACCATATCAGGAGCGGTCAATGGGGCCACAGCACTCTGCCAATCACCCTTCCAGTCAACCCATGTAGAGCACTTTTTGCTTTCGACTACTTTTTCAGGGGGAATGATTGTTGTCTTTGTTCGTTTACAGGTTAGCTGAATATGAAAAGACTAAGTAGCCAGAAAAAAATAATGGGTTCAAAAAACTGAAAGATGGAACACCCTAGCTAAGTGGCTTCAAAATACCCCACCCAGGGACAGAGCAATGAAAGGTTTTTCTCCATTGGAAAAGCTTCGCATGGTGCGAAAAGAAGCAGCGTTAAAAACAAAAGTTTTTGTATACAGGTTAACCGATGTTGGATTATGAAAAGACTTGCTTCAGTAAAATTTGTTTTAACTTTTGACACATCAAGTCTTCGAGGGTATATCCCACGTTGGTGTTGGGATGGGTATGGAGAATAGTGAAAAGCTGGTCGTTCAACAAGCAAAGGCTACGGAACCAGACTTCACAAATGTCTAGTTGTTATGTAAATGTCATGTTGCACCTGCATTAGGGCCGCATCAACGGGCTGGGTAGAAGTGGACTTATCAAGTTCGGACTGCAGGGTCTCTAAAGTAAGTTGTGGTCTTGGAGCTGGGCACTTAAAGGAGGAGGAAGGAATAAGACAAATAAATACATGTGTAGGTAACCCTCTAAGAACCGTTGTTAGCATGCCCATAAATACCTAAACAAACAAAATTCTTGTAAGAATGCGGAAACTAAACTATGCATTGACAAAAGAAGGATCTCTGCCTACAAAACCCGCATATACAACAATGTAATAGAGCGAACTAGATAGTTTGCCTCGAAACTCAAGTATTACAAAGCATAAACTATGAGATAAACACGAACTAACCTATACAATAGTTCATCTCGATACACGAGGCGAACTCTAGTCCTACAAATATTTGTTATGAAATAGATCCGATCTAACCGCTATATAGTTCGATCGTATCGACACATGAGGAAACTGTCGTCTTACACAGCATACACTTTATGAAATAAACACAAACTAACCGCTATAAAGTGGTTGATCTCGACACAGGACACTGTCGTCTTATAAAGCATCAACTTTATGAAATAAGCACAAACAACCTCTATAAAGTGGTTCATCTCGACCCACGAGGAGAAATATGTCTTACAAAGCATAACTTTATGGACAAAGTACAAACTAAACTCTATAAAATGGTTCATCTAAACACACGAGGAAATATAGGTCTTACAAAGCATACACTTTACGAAATAAACACAACCTAACCTCTATAAAGTGGTTCATCTTGACACACAAAGAAACTGCCGTCTTACAAAGCATAAACTTTATGAAATAAACACAAACTAACCGCTATAAAGTGGTTCATCTCGACCCACGAGGAGAAATATGTCTTACAAAGCATAACTTTATGGACAAAGTACAAACTAAACGCTATAAAATGGTTCATCTAAACACACGAGGAAAATATAGGTCTTACAAAGCATAAACTTTACGAAATAAACACAACCTAACCTTTATAAAGTGGTTCATCTCGACACACAAGGAAACTGCCGTCTTACAAAGCATAAACTTTATGACATAAACACAAACTAACCGCTATAAAGTGGTTCATCTCGACACACGAGGAAACTGTTGTCTTACAAAGCATAAACTTTATGGGATAAGCCCAAACTAACCGCTATAAAAGTGGTTCATCTCGACACACGAGGAAACCTAGACAATGAAACACAAACTCCCCCATGCTAGAAATTAAACAGCTCTTGCTCTTGTTGGTCTTGCTCCGCCGCTTCCATGACTTGTTGGTCACCAACTGGGTTTTGTTGAGCTACTTCGTTCAGGGCTGCAATTCGCTGAGCCATGCTTGCGACATTCGAAGAAAATAAGAAAAAAGATCTGCCGTCCCTGTTTGAGGCTGAAAAAACTGTAGAACTGGGCCGAACTGTGATCGTTTTCTGTTATATAAGGATTTTGGTTCCCAGGGGACCGAGGGAGTCGTCCCGTGGGATTTATATCGGCGTGTTACTAATTATGGCGCTTTTTTGTCAGTGAAAATAGCATCACAATTTGTGATATGGTATATGTTGATGTGCTTTTTCATGTTATGTAGTTTATTTATTAATTGCATTAATTCTAGAAACTAGTCCCCAGTCCCCAGTCCCCTCCTAGCCCATCCTCGTTTAGAACATGGCCAATGAATCTGATTGAAGACTGCTTTTTCAGATAGGTTTGACACAAATGGCAGATTGCTAACTGGTCTTGAATTAATACAAGTAATCTCAAGTCCAGTAATGCCAAGTCTTGAGCAATGGGGAGACCAGCGCCTATTTCCATAAAAATGGGGAAATATCCAGATTGAAGTGAAGAGTTTAACCTGTTTATTATAGCAGGTAATAGAACCTCACACTGTCTTACTAACTTGGAAGGCATTGGGTCCCAGTGGAAACGAGAGACGAGCTTGAGCAGGTGTCATGGGCTCAATATTAACAATCCTGTCAGTTGCAATAGTTATTATCAAGTCTAATATGTTATTGTTGCGTGTGGGATAGGTTTTGAGTTGAAAAAAGGCGTGGTCTTGTAGCACCTCACATAAAGCAGTATCACATCACAATTCAACTTTATAAATTGTAATAACTATATCAAAGAGTCATGCCAGGTAAAAATTGTTCAGTGTTGGGCTGCATTTCATGCAGAAGGACGATGGGTATTGGAATTTGGAAGCTGAGAATGACGAGATATGGAGAGAGGGTCGGTTGAGTGAAATTACTAAGACAGGAGTAATCAACAAATATCTCAGGGAATTAATTGCAAAGGATAGAACTTTTCTTACTTTTATTCTATTGTTTTGTCATTATTATAGTAATTAGGTTTTGTCACATTTTTATAGTTAGCTTAACCATTCTTATGATAATTCGCTTTAGTGAAAACTGTAACTAGGAGTATATTAAGAAACGAAATACCCTTATTAAACTTGAGTGATATCATAAATCACTTCTTCATCGTCATCTTCTTCTAGAGTGTTGTTGTTTAAAAATTTGCTTTAGTGAAAACTGTAACTAGGATTATATTAAGAAACGAAATACCCTTATTAAACTTGAGTGATATCATAAATCACTTCTTCGTCATCATCTTCTTCTAGAGTATTGTTGTTTAAAACTTCGAGTTGAAAACTATTTCTTGTTTCAATTCGCTTTACAAATTGAGTACGTATTTTGATTATACAAAAAATAATTAATACTAAAACCAAAGTTCCACACGAACTTGTTATTAACCATTTGACCCAGTCAGTCATAACTTGACTAACATTGTACAGTTCCATAGTAAATTGTGAAGTTGCCAAAGTAGAACGTAAAAGCATTGTAGTAGTAGAAGGAGAAGTAGATATACCTTGACTAGTATTGTATAGTTTCATAGTTATTGGTGAAGTGGTAAAAGTAGTTGACGTTGGTGATGTAGAATATGAACGTAGTGTAGCGGTAGAAATCAGTGTTGAAGGTAGCCACGTTGCTAATGGGCAAGAACTAGTCACATTGATTTGAAGATTAGAGATGCAGTTGCATTTCAGTAGCGGGTTTTCTCTTAAATCCATCCAAATGATTTGTTTGTTTATAACACGATCCAACGATTCACAAGTTAAGTTGTTCTTTTGAAGTATTATGTAGGTGATTTTTGAATAACTTGAACTTGGTAAAGAAGGAATTGAAGTTAACTGCATCGAAGAACAATCCATGATGAGTTCATCGTCTATTTCGAAACATTCGCATATCCCACACGAATGACCACGAGTAAAAGAAATAGTAGAGAATAAAAGTAGTGCAGCGAGCAACTTGATATTTACTAAATGGTTCACTAACCGATAGAGCTGAATCAGTGAAATTTGATAGGCACGCTATCCGGTTTGAAACAAACTGTAGAGATATCTTATTACACATGGATTCAAGGTTAAAACACCCCTTTGGTGCAATCATGGCAGGGCCCAGTTCCAGCGGAAAAACATGGTTACTACGGAGGATATTAGAACGAAGAGAAGAAATGATTAATGGTTCACCAGAAAATATTTTATGGATTCATGGCATGCATCAACCAGCTCATGATGAAATGACGCAAACTATTCCTAACATAGAGTTTATTGAAGGTTTACCAAGTGATTTAGAATCAAGAATTGATCCATTAAAAATAAATCTCGTGGTTATTGATGATTGGATGAGTGAATTGAGTAATGATAAACGTTTAACAAATATATTCACAAAGGGCTGCCATCATCTAAATTTATCCTGCGTGTTTATAGTTCAAAACATGTTTTGTCAAGGCAAGGAAATGAGAAATATATCTCTCAATGCGCACTATTTCTTCATTTTCAAATCACCTCGTGATAGCAGTCAAATTACTCATTTAGCTGAACAAATGTATCCTGGGAATGGAGCTATTTGAGCGTTCGTGTCTACAGTTTTTTTCGTACGATACGACCATAGTTACGTATAAACAAAGCTCGAATGATACTTATATATTTCAACATTATCCGGGCGAAATTCCTTTCACAAATGTAAACTCTATAGTAGTATCCTTGGGATGAAATCACCCCGGAAATTGAGGTGGAATTGAGGTGGAAATTGAGATATCTTTCAATACATCGTTGATATCACTATCCAACGCATTCAATCTTGCCGTAAGAGGGGTTGTGTTGACATTCTGTCTCTGTTGTAATCGTTCCAATGTGTTCTCAGGAACCAAAACCATTTTTTTTAGCGTGATTCATTTTAAGAACTTTTCCAAAACTGTGATGACGGTTGGCAGTAAAAGAGAAAGAAAATTCCCCCCTTTTTGAACGAGAAGCTTACGTTTTTGTTGCAATGGAATTCCTTTAGAGGCCAACTTGATCAGATGTTTTTTATAGGGGACCAGTTTCTTTTTTGTGTGACTAATTGAAAGGTTAGAATGCAACAAATTGTAGATGCATTCACAAAGAGTGTGAATCAATGGATCATCAGCGGTCTTGATAATGGCTTTAACTTGATGTGGTTTGCTTGAAGCCAAGACTTTGAGATGATGACAGTTCTTTTTAGCACGGCGACTCATGTTCAACTGAACTGTTCTGACTAAACTGTAGCTTTTTATACCTTTCTGACGTATGCATATTGTGTTTCTTCTGGAAAGAGATTGTTTCTCAGAGGAAACTCTTTGCTTGTTTTAGGTTGGAGGTCACAAAACAAGTACCCATAAGCCTTAGCGGTGGCGTCGATGAAAGCTTCTTGCATGAATTTAACATTTATTTAACTGTTTTGTAGATTATCTTTCAGTCTTGTTAAACTCATGTTTTTGGTTGTCTGTTGTAGTTTTCTCCCAGAAAACGACGAGGATTCGTTGCTCTTCCGACCCTCAATATGCCAGTAGAAGACATGAAAGCAGAAAGCCAGCGGCGAGGCCGTATCGAAGTGTTGTACAAGATGCAGCAACAACAGCTTCCAAGTCGTGCTACAAATTCCTTGCAGAATTCTGTGGTCGTGCATCTGTTGTAAAGATAATCTCAAGCAAAACTGCCACCTTTTTCAGACGACACGAATATCTACAAGCTGATCAAATCATTATGTGATTCTTACTTACTTCAAAATGACCCAGTCTCCCCCGCAGCCGTTTTTAGTCTCGTTCCACTCCCCTACGGTCCATTCTCCCCACAAACGGCTGCTCACTCGAGTGCAACATTCCTTTTAAATCCTTTTTAAATTTTCGGAAATACCAGACGTGTAATCTTTGTGTGTTTATTAGAGAGAAAGCAAAAGCTTACTTACATGCCCTTTTTCCTGTTGATTTTGGGTGTTTTTTTTTTCCCTCAAAAGGATCAATCCAAAAATGATAGCCCTAATATAGGCATAGGCTCCATTGAATTATTTATGGAATGTTTTGTATTTCTTTCTGAAATATAGCCCACATTAAATTCTGGCTGTGCGACATCAGCAAGATCTGGAAATGCAGCTTAAAGAGCATTCCTAAACTGCCCCACATTGCAGACTAGTGGGAAACTGTTGTTTTTTCATATCTTATCGATAACCCGGACTTCTACTGATGGAACAACTTGTGTTGGTTCCACGACGGTTGTTGTATATCAAGTGGACGTTTGCACAAAACTAGTTATCTTTTATATCATTTGCCTTTGCTATTGAAGTGGATTAAACAATCTGAATTGCACATTAATTTGCGGTTGAGCGCGTTGAATTGGGCTGGAAGATGTGCTAGATTATGCCCCTTCCCACATCCCCGCCCCTGACACAAATAGAGGTAATTTCGTTTCAAAATTAAACCTCAGCTTTACTAATTAGATTGCTGTTCAAGTTTATTAGACGCAAAAAAAAACGTATTTTAAGTATTTTATTCTGATGGAAATACTAATACATAGCTAGAAACCCAGAGTTAATGGAGCAGAATGTTTTGTAAAATTGAAAATATAAAACTCTTCACTATGATTGGTGGGCGTTTTTGCGGTATGTCCCTCACGTGATACTTTAGATACTTAGGTGCACAATACCCAAAGAATTTATGATTGACTGTAAAATACTGTAAAATTGAGTAAACATGAACATAAACATGAAACAATGCATGGGTTCCGAATTCCGAAACAATTTCGCTCAATCAACTTGGTAAAGACTAAACAAGTATTCCTCAATACAACCAGAATGTTTAAAATAGCTGATGCAAAGATGTTGGTCAATCTGTGAGAAAGCATGCCGAATAAATGCTTTTTTGTTCACTTTTACGCAATTTGACGTACGTTAAGTTTCACATTGTGAAAACTTTGTTCTATAGTATTCAAGTGTGGGCTGTATGGTGGAAGATAGATTGTTAATGCTCCTGATCGCCGAATGACAGTTCGGACATCTTGTACATGGTGGATTGCAGCGTTATTTAAATAAAAGATATATAGTCATCTATGTATATCGGGTACATTGTGGGTGATGTTTATTTATGCCTTTGAGTGCTTTCATGCACTCTTGGCACTACCAGAACCATTCATATTACTTTAATGATGCTTAGTGCATGTCATTTGTCCTCTCTTTATTCAATTCATCCCTTGAGAGAGTTCCGTCTTCCTTTAGGTCTTTAATGTCCTTCAATTCTTAAAGTATGGAGTTGCACTTCTGCAAAACTGTAGGGAAAGTAATGTGACGAGTTTAAAACAAATTTATATTATACAGTATACTATACAATATCTTTATTTAAGGAGGGAGAAGCAACCTTTTACAGTTTTCTAACCTACGACCCCCAACACAAAAATGAAATAATTCAATATTATCAATTTTATACAACTACTTATATATTAGGTGAAACAAACAATGATATGAAATAAATTAGTAGAATGAAAGTAATAATAGTAAATGTTGTATAATGAATTAAACCAAACCTGGTTAATTATACGACGTGACAGTAATAATAATAAATAATCTTTAATCAGGATACCGTCGTCACCATTACGGTGATTTACAGAAGGGTCCTCAATAAAAATCTAAATTTATAATTTTACACATATATTATATCTAAAAATTACAAAGATTAATATAAAATATAATTATAGTTTAAAAATTATAAATACGCTAAGTGTTTCTCGAAAAATCTTGCGAACTGTAGAATATCTAATGGACGGCATAAGAGCGACGCCGTTCGATGACAACCTACAAACTAAACGTTGTTTGGGATATTGGTAGCTTAGCCAACAACTGCTGAGTAATTGAAACGGGACAAGTAATCTTCCCTGATCTAGCAAAAAATATAGTTTGACCTTTAGAAAGCTGATCGTTTTTTCGCCGGGAATAAAATACAGTCATGTAATCATTGACAATGACCACGCCTTTGCGAGAAACTTTGATAATCTCGTCAACACGCATTAAACCTGCACAAGCAATGACGAAAATGAAGCAAATTCTCAAATTGGACAACGACGCATATGGGGTTAAAAAATGTTCAGCTACTTTAACAATAACCTCAACGCCTAATGGCTGATTCCCTACAACGGGCTTTCCCAATAGCCTAACAAGCTTCTAACATCTGTTTAACCACAATGTCATCTGTAGGGGAAGGAATACCAGCGACCATATGAGCCCACCTAACACCATAAACAGCACTCTCAATGGGAGCGGATGATTTACACGATTCTACTTTATCCCGTAAATAAGGACAACATAGAAGATGATAAACTGGAAATTGGTTACATCCAACATTTTCTTTCTCCCATTTCTTTCCACACAACCACGTATTTCTATACTTAACATTAGTAGCTTGCGCTCTAGAATTAACACAGCGGGCAGAAACGACCCCAAAAACAGACACCTAAAATGTCTGATTTTGTGTTATTTTTGCCTATTTTTGAAAATAACCATTATTATGTTATGAAATTTTCAGGAGTTGGTTTACTTAGTTAGCAAAAAAAATTGGAAAATTTTAAGGATGATTTGACGTCAATATTTTAAAATGGTATGGAAAATCTAATTTTATCGCAAGACAAGATTTTATGAATTACTATAATCACTTGTCCGATGTAGAACACGTTTTCGGAAATTTTATAAAATTTCGTTGAAGGGAACTGGAGATATAAGCGATTTAATGGTTTTGATGACGTCATCAGATTTGACGTCATTGAAAAATATTATTAATCATTAGAAATTATTAATCATAGAAATTTTAATGCCATGTCATTAGACAATATCTCAGTAAATATAGCAAATATAATCAACTATTTCCCACAAACGGGCCAATTTATAATCATTTTTATTCATTGCTGACGTCATAATGACGTAACATGTTTTTTCTCACTTTTTCAAAAAAATTTCAGCCCTTTGAGCCCCAAAATCAAAATTCTACTCTCAACATATTTTCCGCCATCCCTTCCTCTTCAAGTTCATATAAAAATATCAGAAAAATATTGTGAAATGAAATAAATTTGCCAAGCGATATGTTTTTCTAAAGGTTTATCAAAATCTATTTTTGTTATTAAAATCGCCATAACTCAAGTTTCCGTCATCCAAATTCAAAACGGTTTTCAGTTTTAGAGTTCTTAGGAGAAGGCGAATGATGTTTTATTGAAAATAGCAAGGATATAAGTATGAGGACAAACGACTGTAAAGAGTCGGCTAACTTCTTCAGCTTATCTGACTTCGGTTTATCTGCCATCCTCGACAGCTGGTTATCCTCACTGAGATAATGCAATCTGCGCTTTGCAGCAAAAGAATGTGTTTCAATATTTTTGCAGTAGTAGAGGACGTTGTTTTCGTGGAAGCCCATAAATTCGTATCTTCCTTTGTTTGTAGAGGAAGCCACAACTGACTTTTGGCCAACATCTCCTTTATCTTTGGCAAGTAATGGCAATTTCGCCAATTCGTTTGCGACCTTGGAATATCTTATCTTTGTTCTCTTTGCAGAGAAGAGAAACAAAAGGCCGCATTACCTGGACTGTATGTGGAAATGATGAAAATTGTTTCCCTTTTGTAGATACTTTGTAGGTCCGGTAGGTTCGGACAATTGACCTACCGCCAGGTCTTATTTCAAAAGCTTTGAAATCAAGTTCAACGTAGCCAAGCCTCACGCTTTGTCGCACCAAATTTTCCCAGCATTTAGTTGACCATTGAAGCCCATCGATTTCCTTTCCTTTGCTATATGTTTCGGAGGCATCAATGAAGTTCTGAATTTTTTCGTCTGCAAGCAAATCTTGCTTGGATCCCCTTAACCAGGAAATAATTTTTTTTTCAGACACGCCGTCTTTTTTGTTCAGTGCCTCTTCCAGTTCTTTGATTCAGTTTAACATCAAAATTAAAGGATTTTTTATGTCGAAGTCTTTTTGTGCTTCGAGTTCACAACATAGGCAGCAGTCTTTTGGGTTTATTACGTCAGACGAAATTGCCTGGTTATAATGTTCCAATATTCCTTTTCGTAGGCAATCCCCTGTGTATAATAGCATTGAGCATCGACGTTTAGTTCTTTGTGTAGCGAGGAAGCCAATTCTTTTACTTCGTTGGTAAAATCCATTTAAAAAACTCATTAATAATTCATGACCATTTTGTCCAATCCGATGTTCCTATCAGGTCACGAGGAAAGCATTTTATACCACATAAACTACGTTTGAAATTTAAAGCACGGGGAGGGATTTGAATGCGGCCCAGGGGAATAATGGAGTATAATGCAATGAATTCCTGATCACCCTAAACCTTTATCATAAAGTCACATGTGTCTTTATGATAAAAGTTTCTCCGGATACACTGAATTTTTCGGAAATATCACACAAAACAGTGCTCAAAATAAATTTTAATTTGCAACAAAATATTTGTATTACAAAGTAGACTTAATTACGAAGTTATCAAATTAGTAATTATTAAATCCTGGTATTACAGTATTGTATAAATTTGAACTAAACTATTTGAATTACTTGCTAAAGTTGAATGTGCAGTTATTAGTCTGAACCTGTGGCACAAAAACCTGACGTATCCGAGGTAGTTTCTGGCACATTCGCTAGAATATCATCAGGTATGTCTAAATCTATCGACTCAAGATCCAAAAGATCAAGAACTGGAATATCGCTAGTTGAACACTCTTTATCAGTTGTACTTCAATTTGGTGGTCCTACTGCTGCGCTCGCCTTTAATTCCTGCTCTTTGCTCACGTTTTCATAACCTAGCAACGCATTTGAACGATGGCCAGTTCGCTCACGGATTAACTTCTCTGCCATTTGACCCTGGAACAACCTAGTCGCACATGTTATTCTAAGACAGTGCGATGTTTTTCGATTTATACCAACTTCTGCACATAACTCTGGCAATATTTTGTTCAGGGTATTTACTCCAACAGGCGCGCGACAAAAACTAAATTCGACTGAATTTGGATTGGGCTTAAAATAAAATGCCTCTATTTCACCACTTAGGTGTTTCATTTTCTCTAAGTAGGTAGCATAGCAATTTACAATACATGGATAATGATTTGCATCTTTCCCATCACAACAAATATGTTTCACAACTCTAGGCTTATATTTCAAATCTTTTAACCCTCCATGGTACGTCTTTGAAACACTTTCATCATACATTACGCAATCAGTTTCAATGCGAAAATTCGAATATCTTAGATTTCTGTGCTCTTTTGCGTGTAGGCTAAACAGTTTACCATTGTAGAAATAAATTGTTTGCAACAATGACTTAGCTGTATGGCAACCCAAGACGCCTTTATTCCACATAAGCAGCTCATCTTCTCCGGTTATCTCGCTTCTTTCTTCCTTTTTTGTTTCATTCGCTACTCCGTCCAATGTTGCTTGTTTCATTTCTGAATCCAGTACTCTCCTGAATATGTTTAGCCTAAATATATGGCACAAACATTAATTAAGCAATGATCTCACTGAAATTATTTTACACAGTAGTCGTATTACTAACCTTCCTTCGTTTTGTCCAAGTAACGAAACAGGGTTGCCACTTTCCTTTAAATGCCGTTGAAGGCCAGTGACAATTAAGTACAAACTCCTTGGTGGGTATCGTTCGCCATTGGACTTGCATACTTCCTGTACAAATTTCGTCAACCACAAATCTAATGACTCTGGAGTCATATTGCAAATATTTGTATCCAAGGTCTGAACTTTCTCCAAATCAAATTTAAACGAACATTTCTCATTGGCAGGATACTTGTTATTTCGTTGGTTTTGCCATTCCACAAAGATTTTAAACGACCATTTTGTCGCATAACGAGTGGACTTTGGAGTAGAGTCTTCTATAGCTTTCTTTTCTTCTGCGTCTGTTTTGGGCTTTCTAAAACTCCGTTTTGGTGGCATTTTGAGTCCGTATATGAAACACCAAATGAAAATGACAACTTAACTGCTTCATGCGAATAAAGTACTGACTGCAAGCAAGTTCTGCACGTTTGAATTGCTAATTTTATTTGTGTATTGTTTTTGTAGAAACGTTATTCCCAAATGGAAACATCAAGACCTTCTCTTTTGTTTTCTCATATCAATCAACTAATTACATTTTTCGATTTCATGCATAGTTTCATCGATATTGGACAAAAGGTCATTGAAAATTAATGAGTTTCTTAAGCTATATAAAAAACTCGCAGCACGTGTTTTATCAAGGATCAAAAACCCTCGCTGCGCTCCGGTTTTTATCCTTGATAAAACACTGCTGCTCGTTTTTTATATACTACATAAACGATTTTAATTTTCCTTGATCACTTGTCCCAAATCTTTGCAGACAGATGTTAATGGTTGGGCATCATTCTCTACCGCTTTTTTTTAGAATTGTTCAATTTGTAGCTGTGTACACTAATTTTTATTTTTGGTCGATCGACACTGCCCCTCACAAGTACTGGCCGTTGCAAATATTCCAAACACAACGCACTCAGGTTTTTTTCGTCTATTGTAGCTGTCAATGCCATTACAGGGACTCCAGGTAAACGAAACTTTAGTAGAGCAAGGGAATTATAACTTTCTCTGAAATGACGCTTACGATCAAACACTTTATGGACTTCGTCAAGCACAACCATAGAAACACTGTCTCTTATGTTCATAAAAAGTAAATACATTTTATTAAAATGCTCAGGTGTAAGGTACACTAAAGGAGGTTTCTCGATTCTGTCTTCGCCAAAAACGACATTGTGATTGTTTTCCCCTTCATCACCGGCACAGCGGCCTAACGGAAGATCGCTGATACCCTTTTTTTTTAGGTCGTCCACCTGATTTTGGATTCAAGACACGGTGGGGCTAATAACAACAGCCATCTTATTTTTGTACATTAAAGCCCGTACCTGTAAACAAAAACTTTTACCCTTTCCCGTCGGCTGAAGGACAATTACATCATGACCTTGTTTACTTTCAGCTTAGAACCTTTCTTAATTCCTCCGTCGTTTTAAAATGTATAGTAGTTTTAACACTAAAAGCATGCTATTTTCAGCCGTTAAAATTAAAGTATTGAGGGAGAAAATGGCAAAAACAGTGGAGAATTTCGATGTGTTTTGAATACATTTTCACTTGCCGTCACACGTCATTGAGCGCGCGCTCGGTATTTTCACTTTCGATTATCTGTCATTTTGTCAAAATAAAACGATTGAAATGTTATTTTTTTCCAAAATATGGCAAAGTTTGACCTATAATTTGTTGGATACTAAAACAATTAGACCTCTCGCCCTCATGGGCTACGGGTCAATAGCCCACTTGGCCTCGAAGACTCGGCCTCGTGGGCTATTGACCCGTAGCCCATTCGGGCTTTGGGTCTAATTGTTAAATATATCTTCGTCTGTAACATCCAAATCGTTCTCAGTAAATACGAAATCATCCCATTTAGAATTGTTTACTTCTGGCTTCATCCATATTAGGTTTTGATGTGAATTTTCTTTTGAGCACTTCAATTTTCGTGCATGAATCCAATTGGCCATTTTCGTTACTGCGAGTTCAACTAATTCTTTCTCATAAGTAATTTGGATCAGTATACCGTTGTCATTCCCTCCAATACATGTGGGAATGCTATGGGAGTCGACCAACATCAGTTGTTTTTTATCTTTGCCTTTCAAAGAACATATTGACATTGCAAAGGGTGGGCAGGTGTAAACACCTGCAGCTCGATCATTTGTACTTTCAATAAGTTGCGAGATAGCTTGTTGTAGATGTGGTAAATTTTCCTCTGAATTAATTGTGGCTTAAAGTGTTAAAAGCTCTATTAACTCGTATGAGTTATTAAGAACTCCCGCTTTTTGTAGCCCACTTGTCGCGTTTTCAAGAAAAGCATGGTCATTTTTATCTCTGTGCTGATTTATCTTGTTTGGAAGAGAAAAGAGTAGTTCGTCAAAAGACTTCTTACATTTTGAAATGTCATCAAAACTGTTTTGATCAGTGTGTAAGAAATATGCTGCAAAGCTGTCACTGAAATACTGACATGCATTTGATCCATCAAAATTGCAAAGTTCAGATTCCAGATCTTTGGAGATATCACTTGCCAAAGTACCTTCTTTGAGTAATATCGAACTAGCTAGTTCGCCAGCGTTATCTATTGCAGCACCTTGGTGGCTTGCCAACGGAATTACGTTAATAGAGATGCTATCATCGTGTCTCCACTTAGCAATATCAAAATGTTGAATCTTATGTGCTGTGCTTTGGTTTGGATTCAATATTGATATCACAGCTTGCAAGCTCAACCTGCTTTCAAGCCAATTGTCGTAATGTTCACCATATCTAAACGAAATACACAACATTAAAAATTTGAACATTTGAATGGTATGCCTACATGGAGCCCAGGCCAGGCTTTTTACTATTCAGATGATACCAAATATCTATTGGGTAATTTGGAACACTCTCCATGGGGCCTTTCCCATTGGGTGCATTGTAAACATAAAGACGTGAATAAAGGTGTATATCTCATACATATATTTCACGAGGTGAATAAGTTTAAACTTTATTTTCTTGGCCAGATTGTTTTTATATTGACAATTTTTCAACATGTGAAAGAACTCACGTCACTTTGAAGTACAAATCATTATTTGACTTATTATTTGAATGTTTGACTTCATATGTTATTGGTGTATTCTGGGTCTTGGGTAGATGCTTGGCAATTTTTGAAAGCTCTCTGTCTTGGTTTCCAACTACATTGTGATCTTCTTCTTGAATGTCTTCCCCTTGGATGTGAAGGAATGCATTAGGAATAAGATCTTCTGACCTCTTATTCCATGTCTTGCGTGTGATATCTTCTATTCTATGGAAGAATCTCTCCAGGAGCTCGGCATTGATGGATCGAAGACATACAAGGCGGTATATGAATGGGGCATGGTCAGTTATCTGGTGGTAGTATAGGCCAAACAACTTTCTGTATGTCATGGTCATTGGTGGCGTCAAAACTGCTCTTACTGCTTGTGAGTGTTTCAGTGTAACATTGTAAAGCCTCAATATCTGTCGTGGATTCCTTTGATCTTCATAAGCATAATACATGTGCATCATTTCACAAAATGTTGTTAACAAGTCCCTGACATTCTCATCTATGTTGTCATTCATGGCTAATCTGACTGTTACTTGTAAGAGAGCTCTTCTATAATCTATGCATCTCAATTTCTGCTTATTGAGTGAAACCGAGATGGTCTCTTTCAATAGTATCAGGGTTTCTACATCAGTTATACGGGCTGGCAGCTCAGTGAGAATATGCTCGATGTGGTTCAGACAGCAGTGAAGGGGTTCAAAGAAAAGAACTTCATAATCGCTCAAGTTAAGATCAGACAGTTCAGTGTGGTCTGTGTTATAAGTGTGAATCAAGGCAGGGAGTTTGACAGTTCCACCTAAGATATCAACGAGTTGCTTTTGTAGTGGTGGTTTTAAACCATCGGTACTTGCCCCTCTTGCATGTAGCTCTATCTTCAAGTCTGCAACTTTCAATTTGTCAAATGGTTTGATTCCCCTCTTTTTCCCCATGACACCTGACAGGACAAGGTTTTTTTTTTCTTCGAGAGTTTTGTATCTTTTGTAGGCCATGTGTTGGTAGTCATCAGCCATCCTGGTATCACCTTCGCACCCAGGACACCCCAGATGTCCACCCTTTTGAGTGCCATCCTCAAATTCAACGCTTGGGTTATCCCCATTCATAAACCTCATCTTGTCGTGGATGTCTATTCCGTTGTATTTAACAGGCTGGCTAAGGCCTCTGAGACATTCTCTTCTAGTTGGTGTGAAAGCTAGCTGGTCAGCGTCACTCGACCCAGCCATTCCCATCAAGTAAAGTCTTGGTTGTTCTATTACTGACTGCACTCAACTTGACAAACCAGACTTTGCTTGTAACTCTTCATCAGTCAGATGTACAGCAGGATCATATAGCTCTCTCAGTAGGAAAAGTAAAAACCCTTTGTTACCCAATCCAGAGTGATCATGCTATACTAGCCAATTTCTCTCCCTCTCTACTTTTTTGATATATGTATGTTGTTGTTGTGCTGAAAGTTCATTTGTGTTCTCGTGTAGATTTTTAAGTCTGGAGTTGATATCGTCATCGTGCATAGAATCATACTCTTGATAAGACCTAAAAAAATTATTATTAAATTATTAATTATAAAAAAAAAATTCACTATTTTTGCAGACAAACTGTTTAGCAGTATTTATTAAATATTCATTAAAGTTTGATGTCATCACTTCTAGGTAGCACAAAACTTTAAACAGTTATATAATTTACTTTGACTTTATCATAATCTTATTTTGTAGTATATGGTAAAGACTCAAGACTGCACAAAAAGGTGAGAATGAAACATATATATATATGTTGAGAATAGTTGTAACCTGCAAATACACTGTACAGAGAAATGCTGAATTTGCAGTCAGGAAGCATAATATCATAAAAACTTTTTGAATCTTGTTATTAGATGTTTTATCTTAGATGTTTTAATCTTTCAATCTAAGATCTTCAACAGTGATAGTGACAATAAGTTTGTAATGATCATGATGAAGATTTTAGATAAGATAACAAATACATGATATGTAAATGTGCATGTGTTTTAAATAATCAAATTCAATTCACCCTTTATGTCATAATTAATAAATTATATACCTAATTCTCAAGAATGCTTCATTCTTCTTCAGACTCTCTTTTCTTATGTCACCCAAGGGGTACTTTCTTGCAGTGATTTCACTTTCCTTTGTTTCAATCCCCTTTCCATCTTTGCTTAACACCAGCTTCTTATGATTAGTTGACAGGACTGGAACCCCAAGGTTATAGTATCCAGAAGCTACTCTTGACTTTATGTCACTTTTCAACAAAATATTTGGTCGCTGTACAGGTATGGATACTTCCCCACCTTTCTGCTTGATTATTGCCCTTCTGATGCGTTTACCTGTGGTTAAAAGTCAATATAACATTTTTAGTCATGTTATATGTAATGTTTAATAAACGAGCAGGAGTGTTTTATCAGGATTTAAAACCACGCGGCGAAGCCAAGTGGTTTTAAACCTGATAAAACACGATCTGCGAGTTTATTGAACGACTTCAAAAACTCCAACCTATATTTTGTGTTTTTGTAAAAAAAAATCAAGGATTTGTGAAAGTTTATTAGAGAAAATTAAGGTTAAAGTTTATGTAAATTAGGGTGAATCTATAACTTCAGTTAAAACACTCGTCACGGTTACGATTTCTTTTGAAAATTTATCATGAATTATTAATGAGTTTTTGAAATATATTTATTATATGGCTACGATAGTACGCACGCTCTGATTGGCTGATTTCCGGTCTGATGTTTTCCCATATCACCGTTACCATGACAACGGTCCAATTTTCATATTTTTTTCAGACCGTGAAATTAAAAAACAACTTGTAAAGTATTGTAATAAATATTTTGTTAAATTTTTGTCTTTCCATACCTGCAAAGTATTTTTTAGCCAGTATAGTGTGTGCTTAATGTATTCTTATTCATTCAATAATGAGAGATTGGACGATTCGACGTTGCAATTTCGTACATCGCTAAGAAAAAAGCCATATAATAAACGATTTATTAACCTCGCTTGTTACAATTATCGCCTTTTTTCCACTTTTCTTAGTCTCCCATAGATTATTAATTTTTTAGTTTCCATTTTTATCATAATACCTTTATTATTGGAACTTTGATATGGACTTATATCAATTCCTTTGGCAATCAGAAAATCTTGTAACATTTGACCACCATTCTGTGGAACATTTTGGGATCCTGCTTTACAGATCTTGTATTTACGTGCCATTTCACTCCAATTTATTAGTGTATGTGGCCATTCTTTTACATCATTCAAAAGTTGATCAGTGTCACCATCTATGTTGTTTTGCTTGGGTGAATGGGTCTTTTCTTTGGTTTGCTTTGCCACTCGCTCCCTTGCTGCTTTCTTTGACTCGAACCCTTGGTCAAGTCTCTGTTTTTTTCTAGTGGAGAAAGATACTCTTTGAGCCAAGTGGATGTCCACATCTGTTTTTGCCCATTCCTCCTCTATTGATCTTTTTACACCTCTCTTAAACTCTCTTGAATTTCTTTTTCGTTCCACAGGTGATGTCTTCTTTACCACACCAACTTCTGGCACAAGAGTGATGATTTCAGTAAAATCTTTTCCAAGATTAGCATTGCAGAAGCTGTTAACCTCCTTGAGAATTGACCGACCAACTTCTTTTAGCTCAGTGGTTTTGGGCTTTGAACATTTTGTCAAAAACCCTTTTTTCTTTAAATCGACCAATGGCCTTCTTTTTATATTGGATATTCCAATTTTTTCAAGATACGAATTAGAAAGCTTTGTATGCAAAACTCTGCAGCATTTACAGTCTCTTAGACTGTGCATTTGTTGTCTACTAACTGACAGTTTGTTCCATTTTGTTGAAGAAAATGATGTAAGATATGATGACCTTTCTTGTGGTTGACACCAATTATTAATTGTCTGATGAACCTTTTTGTACTTGTCTTTAAAAACTCCTGTTGGATGGTAATTCAAACATTGTGATTTTATGTATTAGTATTATATTAACCTAAATAAAGGAAAAAATCATTTATTTGCATAAAATTGTAAATTTTACACTATAAAAAGTAAGAGAGGTATAGCGTACTGACTTTTCATAGATTAAGGTACTCCGGGAGGGTCCCTAGGTCCCATTTTGAAGAAAGATTTTTTTTTGTCTTAATTAGTGCCTAATAGGCTAACTTGATGTTCGAAAAGAAAAAAAAAATGTTATTATACAAGAAAAACAAGTCTGAAATTGGTTGCTAACCATTGTTATTGTGATGGGATCCTGAGTTGAAAGTGGCTGTGAACCACACTATATTGTGTCGGGATAATTTAAAAATTAAACGAGACTTACCTGTAAGTTGAAGTTTGATTGTAATTCTATCTGTCACCAGGCACTGAGGGATTACATGAGATAGCATTGCGCCTGCGCGAACTCAGTTTCTAAAGCACTTACCATGTGTGCAGTACTAAGTACCCATGCTAAAAGGGTGGGCATGTAATAGGGTGGGCATGTAATCCCTCAGTGCCTGGTGACAGATAGAATTACAATCAAACTTCAACTTACAGGTAAGTCTCGTTTAATTTTTAAATTCTATCCTGTCACCGCACTGAGGGCTCACATGAGACTTCAAAGCCTACTGCACACATGGATACCCAAAATAACAATAAAAACAAGCATCATTCAGAAAAGCCTGTAAACATTTATTGGCTTTTTAACTCTAACAATGTGTCGGCAAAACAATCTGTCTTAATAATAGGTTTGTTGTAAAACTTAGCAAATGTGCAGGTTGAGCTCCATCCTGCTGTAGACAAAATATGTTCTAGTGATACAGATTTTGAAAAAGCCTTAGATGTCGATGCAGCCCTAGTACTATGGGGCTTAAACGTTTGCACATCTATACCTGATTTTTCCATGACAGTTTTAACCCATCTACTTATCGTATCCCTAGACACAGCCTTATATGGCTTTGAATAACTAATAAACAGTTGTTGTTCGTTGTTACGTAAGGTGGCAGTGTATGCTAAGTACATCTTCAGTGTACTCACAACACAGAGGTTAGGATTTACTGGATAAGCCACAAACTTAACAACAATAGGTTTTGACCCTGGTTTTGATTGCTTAATAGGTCTTGAAATTACAAAAGTAACAGCAGTTTCTGTAAAACTCATGTCTTTAAGAGACAAGTAGTGAATAGTTTGTCCTCTCTGAGCTGATAGCAGTGACATTAAGGTTACTAGTTTTAATGTAATGTCCTTCATGCTCATGTTTGTATTTGATATATTCAAATAGTTTATGACAGTACTAACATCCCATATTTCGGTATACCTTGCCAAGGGTGGTCTTTCTTGATACAGTCCTTTTAGAAACCTTTTCACACCTTCTTGACAACCAAATGGTATCCCACCAATGTTATTCTCAAATAGTTCCACCAAGAAATCTAATGCTTGTGGAGTAGTGGCAGAAACTGGATCAATCTCTTTTTTATCACAATATATAGTCCATCTTTTGATATAGGATGATTACTGCTTAGCTGTTCCTTCTCTCCAAGATTGCAGGATAACTGTGGCTGCTTTTTGAGAAAATCCTTGTGTTTCATAGGACTGCCTGATAATTTGCAGACAATCAGCACAATTTTTGTTTGCTAGAGGGTGCACTTCCTGAGGCATTCCTGGCATCTGAAGGGATGTCAGTAGTTGAGGAATTACTCTGGGTACATCCACTAACATTCGTAACAACTTTGAATACCAAGGCTGGGTTGGCCACATCGGCACTATCATCAGGCCCTCTGCTAAATCTGTCTCCATCTTCTGTAAGCAACGAGCAATCAAACTAAAAGGAGGAAAAGCATAGAAAAATGTTTCACTCCATGTTATAGAGAAAGCATCAATATATGATGCCCCTGGGTCAGGTTTCCAAGATGCATACTGAGCAACCTGATGGTTCATTCTTGAAGCAAAAAGATCTATTGAGGCTTTCCCCCAGGTTTCAGTAATTCTCTTAACTCTTTGCCTACGGAGACTATTATTGGATTTTTGACTGTTTTTAATGCGAAAAGTAAAAAAATCGATTTCAATTCCAAATAAGGTGTTGTCAGAGAAACTGTTGCTGTTTCGAATTACCGATGGCTCAAGGGTTCTAGGAACACCTTGCGGAGTTTAGCTCGTCAGATTCCGAGTGAACACTTCGACCCTGAATTGAGCTAAAATCCAGTTTCTAAGTGCTTTTTTCAGTTATTTGCTACTACAAGAGCCCCTAGTCATGCATCATTAAGTTTTTCTAGGTGGTGGAGACGCTCTTTTGGACGAATTCGAAGGTGGAAGACGATTTTACAAAGAAAATAGCGCCAGCAGCTATGTCTATTGACAATGGCGTCGTTGGAGTAAAATCGCTTTCCTGGTCGTCTTGTAGTAGATACCAGAACCAACCAAGGCAATTTTCGTGATTTTCGTCTTATAAAGATGGCAATCGGTGCAATTTTTGTCCGGTTGGAGCGGGTGACTGGGCACTTATAAAAAATCTATAAAGAATTGTGGTCTGGGCCATGTGCTGTCGAACATTTGCATAATTACCCACAATGCTTTTCGTTATTAAATGGAGAAACGCGTTTTGGCGTTAGTAGGCTAAAAGAAACGGCTGTTGTGCGGCTCGTGGAAGATGTTAGATCATAAAAAATTAAGAAATCAAAAGAGCTGTGGCTAATGTGTTCTGTGAATGCCGAATTTTGCTTTTTAAATGATATTATTGGTATAAAAATCAGAGGTGAAAACTGACGTTTATCGAGGTTGTTCTATGGCGCAAAAACGCACATTTTAACGTTCACCTTAACACAAAGGACTCTGTAGCTTATAAATACGGATCTCAGTCGATCAATTTAAGTGTCTGATGTTGTGGAACTTACAAGGCAACACAGTTAACTATATATTAGAGCCATGACTTTCAAAGCGAGAAAGCTACAATTTTTGAAGTCACCAGTCCTGAGGGACTGGTTTTTAAAGGCACAGTAGGGAAAGAGTTAAATACATCTGGTCTTATCATCCATTCCTTATTATCTGAAAACACACGGGATTCTTTGTCAGCCTCAACATTTTCCCTCCCAGGTATGTGGGCAGCTGTTAGCCATATTTGTTTGTTCATACACCATGTCAAAATTTCTTTGGCAACATTGTTACATTCTCTAGAATGAGTTCCACCCATGGAATTTATATAACTTACAGTTGTAGAGTTGTCAGAATAAATTTTGACATGAATATTATGTTCATTTTTGCAAAATGATTTTAGCCCAAATAATGCAGCTAAAAGTTCTAGGTGGTTTATGTGGTTTTTGGCCTCATCATCAGACCATCTTCCCCCTATTTTCTCCTTATTTTTGACTGCACCCCATCCTTTCTTTGATGCATCAGTGTAGATAGTCATATCTATTTTGGAGTTTGGCAGACAGATAGGGTAGTTAACAATCTCTATGTTATCATACCACCACTGGATTTCCCTTAGACTTTCATGGGACAGCCTCATTTGAGCTTGATAATTACCCTTATTTAGTCTAAGTGCATTTGTTTTGTCGTTCTCAAGGCTTCTGTAAAACAAAGGTCCATATATTACCCCAGGGAAACTTGACACAAGCAGGCCAATAAGCCTTGCTAGCTCTTGTATTGGTAATTCAATGAGCCCTTTTACTTTATGACAATTGTCCTTAACACGGAGAATTTTCTCCTGGGTTAAGGTGACAGTCATGTTGACTGAGTCCAAAACAAACCCCAAAAATGTGAGTGATTGAACTGGTTTAAGGACTGACTTTACAGGGTGTATTATGAACCCTAACTTTTGAAATAAATCACGTGTCACTAATATTTGCTTGACAATCTTCTATACAGTCCCCTTGTAAATACGAGTCATCAATGTAGCCAACATTTAAATGTCCTCTCTGACGGAGTGTAGCATATACTTGCTTAAGAATTTTAGTGAAGAGTCTGGGTGCACATGCCAGTCCGTTGGGCAGGCATGTAAACTGAAACAATTTTCCTTGCCAGCGAAACCTGAGATATGTTTGATGTTCCCTATGTATGGGAACGGAATAATATGCATCACGAAGATCAACTGATGCCATATAACAATTTGGAGTCATAAGCCGAACAGCTGACTGTAGGGTATCCATTTTAAAATGCTGATACTCAACATGCTCATTCAAGTTTTTCAAATTCAGGATAAGCCTATAGCTCCCATCTTTTTGGGGGCGTATAAATATCGTGGAAAGGAATTCTTTGCCACAATGGTTTGTTTCAACAATGACCCCTTTTGTCACTAGCTTGTCAATTTCATTATCAATGATAGACAACTCCTGAGTAGTAAACTTAATTTCTCTTGGAGCATATAATTGAAGCGGCTCGCCACTTTCAAACTCGATTTTGTATTCGTACACACTATTAAGTATGAAAATATCTGAGGTTATGCTTTGCCAATGGGAAGAGAATTGTCTCAGTCTCCCAGCTATGTTAGTTGGCTCTAAATGTCTTACCTTAACATTATCAACACAAACAGTATTTGAAGTCTTAGTCACTTCGGTTTCCACTCCTTCTTCTTTTTGAAGCTCTGAGGGTGGTTTTTGTAGCCGTCTTTCCCTGAGCCTAAAAAAGGCTTTCTGTAACGTTGGTTTCCTGAACGTCCACGACCCCGACCATAGCTATTTCTGTTGTAATCTGGTCTGGGAGTCGATCGTCCACTGAATGTTGACACTGCCGAAAAAGGTATTACTATTAGCAGCAGCTCCGAAAGCGACTAAATTTTAGTTGCTTATTATAGTTCGCCCTGGTTGTCCCACTTGGACAAAGGGAGTACCCCCCACCCCCCAACCCTTCCCCGGGTATAGTTCACACGAAACCGAACAGAAATTATATCATGACGTGATTACACTAAATAGACGAACCGATCCATTATATATTGATATAGTTTTTGAGCCCGTACTATCTCATATGTATAGTAAAGATATCAACAATTGTACTCGCCGTGACCGCGTCAGCGCCGTAGCTTTCAATTAAAACATTTGTTTATAACCGGTGTGTCGTGAGGTGACTGTGCCGTTTTCACAGTCAAATGGAAACACCTCTAGCAATAGTTGATGGGATGGAAATCAAGCTGGGATTACACGGTATGGTACGAATTTTTGACCTTTCAAAACGTTTACCAGTACATGCCGTTTACACGCGGTGTAGTTTTTGCCTCAGTCTACAGATTTCTACCACCAAGTGTACTAGTGTACAAGTGTACTGTTTTGTCCGGATAATATAAAACTCCGAGTTAACGGAACAACATAATGTATAACGTTTTGAATGGTCAAACATGCATCCTGTACTGAGTAAGCGTAGCTTGAAGCACTAGAGAAAGAAACCAATGTAAAAAGTTAAAAGTTAAAAGTTTTATAAAAAGTTTCTGGTACGTTACTCCAGAAAATAATGATAATAATTAAAGATAATAATTAAAGATAATGTGCTAAAATATTACATGCAGTTCATGTTCATTGATTGAAGGCTTGTATATGAGACTAACGAAAAAGCAGCATTTATCCTGCAAAATTTGTTCACAACAGTTGTGTTCGACGCCCACTTACGCCTATAATTTGTATATATGACTAATTCAAGACAGATAATTAATTCAGGACTTGTTAATTTGCATGTGAAATTTCACCCTTTGAAATTTACACGTGAATAAATATCAATATTTTCAAAACATAATTCATATTTTTATTAGTTAATCTACATGTGCATTAAGCCTTAATTCTCCGGTTCATAAATCGCCTAAGAATTTAAGAGCTTTTTGCTAAAATCTCCTGAGATCTCCTTAGACTTAAGGAACCTTTTTGCTAAAATCGCATTAGATTGCCTTATATTACGGTGATTTTAGGGTCCCGAGTAGGCCTTACAATTAAGATTTATACATATATTGTTATTTAATAATATCTTACGTTTATTATGGAAAGTTCAGAATTACATCATTTTCAAATGTATTATAAATATAGTTTTATTTGTTTGAAATCAATGCCTTGTCTTTTCAATATCCTAACATTCATTATTTTCATATAATATTCTAAGATTGTTTAAATATATCGTACAATTTCACCATTGAAAGTCGTCTAAACACTAAGCGCTTTCAAAATGCTCTAACAATGATCCACGAGTTGGCCATAGGTGGCCTTTGATTTGAAAAGTTCAGTGACTTTAGAACACTTCCAATCATCTGGGAATATGCCCTGTTCAACGACCTGTTAAATATTTCGCATATTGACACACTGCAAAAACGGCTGAGTAGATACAACACAGTATATTGCGTTAATCATGCATTCAGGATGGCACTTTATAGTGAGTAAACACAACTCTATAGTGAGTAAACACAACTCATTATTGAGTAAAAGTGAGGTTAAACTCAATATATTGAGTACATTGTACTCAATGGTGCGTCTTCATCTATGTTTACTCTCAATAATGAGTTGGGTTTACTCACTATAAAGTGTTATCCTGAATGCATGGTTAACGCAATATACTGTGTTGTATCTACTTAGCCGTTTTTGCAGTGCAAAAAAAAAGAGCGGCACTCTCTCGAAGGAGTCTAGCAGATATCTGATCAAGGCCGGTTGCTTTTGACATGCATAGATCATTTACGTTATGATAGTCAATTTACGTTACAATTCCCCATGTTCTAAACGTCGGGAGACTGGATCCCAGTTACGACCGCAAAGCATGCATGGATTGTTTGAAGGGACGCGGCCGCCATATTGTAAACAGAAATTCAAGATGCCTCACTATAATTGTTGTGTTCCTGGTTGCACAAATAGTTTTAGGAATGCTACAAATCTACAGTATTATAGAATACCTAAAGATGAGGCTGTCAGAAAGAGGTACAAAGTTATTTTGAAGAACGAAAGCTTGAAACTAGACTCGACGAGTACACGGATTTGTTCAGCTCACTTTGATGGTGGTGAAAAGCTAAGCCGAACTCATTGACCAACGATATTTCCCTGGACTAACCCTGACAATAAACGACGAGAACTAAAGAGAATAGTTAGCTATGAAGAAACGCAGGAAATCGAGAAAGCAAAACGATTGAAGATGCTTGAAAAGCTAAGACAGTCAGAGACACAAGTCGATGAAGTTCAGACTAGTTGAGGTGGAAAATGGAACAGAAACACAAACTTCACTCACAGCATTAGACATTGACCGTCTAGGGAAAGATCTACAGAGATTGGATAAAGACAAGCTGTTAGATGATAATCTGAAGTTAAGTGATGAGAAAAACAGACTGCTCAAGGAGAATGTGAAACTGGAAAAAGAAGTGAAGAGACTTAGATATTCATCGGAGAACTTTCGATTTGATATCGAAAAATACAAAGAAAGTGATGAAGACATAACGGGTTTTCCCGATTACAATGTAATGCTTCTCTGTTTTAATATCATTGAGGAGTCAGAAAATAATATTGTGTATGAGCACAAAAGAGTCAGCACCGGTAATGTACCTGTGGGTAGACCTTGTATCCTAACAAAGTTCCAGGAATTTGTGCTAGTGATGATGCGACTTAGACTTGGCCTTTTTGAAAAGGACCTTGCGCATCGCTTCAATGTGTGTTGAATTTGCTCAACTTATTGCTATTCCTCTACGGGATGTAATAAGACAATATATGCCTGATCTATTCAAGACATTGTATCCGAATGTTGTCACTATAGTTGACTGTACAGAGTTCGAAATGGAGAAACCGTCTTCATTGAACATGCAATCTGCCTGCTATTCATCCTACAAAGCAAAGACCACCATGAAGGCTTTGCGTGGAATAACACCCAGTGGTGCCTTATGCTTTGTTAGTGAACTGTTTCCTGGTTCCACGTCAGATAAGGAAATAACGGTATAGAGTGGCTTTTTAGACAAAAAAGGCAGTTCTCTAAAGACAAGACAAACAATAACAAGATTGTTGCAAGTCTAAGGGTACATGTGGAAAGATTAATGGAAAAGATAAAAAAACTGGCACATATTTGATCATAGGATACCGATAACCCTTGCCCCAATAGCTTCTGATATGTTAGTTGTAGTATGTGCTCTTAGTAATTTTCAACCTCCTTCGATTAATTAAAGTTAATAATTTGTACTTAACAATTATTTGCAAAGTTGAAGTGACTATCAGTTTATAATAACTGAGATGAAATCAAGGTTATATTTCATTAGGCCTGCAGCTGTAATTGTTTTAGTATAAATACAAAAGTGATTATTTCAAAAGTTGTAGAAATAACTAGCCTTTTTGAAGAAAAACTGTTCATTTCTTATTTTTCTATTGAGAAAGTGTGGATTTCTCAACCAATCTAACAATTTACTATAAGCACTTGTGTATTCATGCTAAAATGCAATAAGTAAAACACATAGATGGACAAATAGATGAGATGTGATTTATTAGATAATAAAATATGTTTCGCATACAGTAATTAGTTTTATTGGTATTATTTACAAGAACCTGTACATTAAGAATTTCTTAATAAACATTATTGCTATGATGATGTTTTGTCATTAGTTATTTACTTTGTGTTCGTATACAGTGTGTAGATGTTTTTATTGTTATGGCAATGTTTTTCTCTATTTATTTTATTACGCTACACATATTTTATACGTTATTTGACTTCTGGAAAATCACTAATTTGAAGAAGCTTCCCTGTATTAAATAGAATACAACTGAAATATAATAATGAGATATATAAATGTATATGTTTATATTGAACGAGCATCCATCTTATCAAGTCCATCCTTAACTCTTGGATATGCAAGTTCCGGAATAATCCAGTTATCAAATGAATCCAGTTTTGGAAAAATAGAATTCCAAAATTCACTTGAAAAGTACACTCTTTCGCAAAACAGTGTATACATTTTGATCCTTTCACTACAAAATCAGTCCATTTTCTCTCTGTCACAAACATTTGTTGTTGAACTTGATAGAAGTATTTGTGCTTTGCATTGAATTTTGCAATGTCGTCGACTTGCTTACAAACACCTTTACGTATTAATGCCTTCTCCAATGTTTCATTTTCTATTGTTTGAATAAACTTAACTTCTATTAAGCCTTCGGCTTCACGTGTCGTTGGGTCATGGACTAGTCCATCAGGACTGGCACCAAGAAAGCCATGTTTTTTTGAGATGAAAAAAAACACACTTTGTCACTTCAATATCTCTAGACCCTTGCTTTGCTTAAACAGCTTATAATCATCTATTATTTTATCTTCCATTGCGAGACCTTCCTCCATCGATTTACTTTGATAGGTTTTGTTAAAGTTAAGGATATCTTCAATACTTTTTGTTGGACTAGTTGTCTCTCTCTGTGCAGCTACTCGATAACACTTTGTAGCAGTTATTCTTGGCTTTCTGTAAGAATGCCACAATTCCAAGTTTGACTGGCCTCTTGTTTTCTCTTCAATAACTTTGATTTCAGATTCATCAACCATGATATTTTTCTTCACCTTTTCAAATCTCTCCTTTACCTCCCTGGCTGATACAGGATGACATTTAATAGGTGAAATCAAAGTCTGTTGTTGTTGCTTTACCTCTTGAGGCAAATTAAATATGTGTCCATGATACAATGTTCCCTGACTTCTTTTGATATGCTTTCATCATTTCAAACACTTTCTCAACTTTATCACTTTGCCAAACTTTTGGAGGTGTACTATGTTTGGTCTCAAGCTTTGGCCTTTTGTTTGGTTTAGCATAGTCATGCTTCACAACGTTTATCTGCTTAATAGGTTGAACTGGACCCTTTCTCTTACGCGGTACACTCCACTTGCATGGCTTTGATGTACAAGACTCATTGGAGTCAATGATTGTTTGCTTTTCCTTGCAGTGCTGTTCTAGGGCAAACGATGTGGCAGCAACATGGTTGCATCTACCATCAATTCCAGCAGGTTATTTACATTGTGCTCTAAAAATCTTTCCAATTGAGGTTATGACCAAAAAGCAGGTAAAGAGTTTGTCCTTTTTCATTGAAGGTAATACTTGACCTTTTATAAAATGTTTTCCATTCTCTTGTAAATGGCCCATATAAAGGACATGTCCAGACTTTAAAGAAATTAAAGCCTTTCACAAGTGGTTTAGCAGTAGAAAGCTGCTTTTTACACTCTACTCCCTCAATCATGAATCTCCACACTGTACCAAATGATATTTTCGGTAAACCCTTTAAATCAGGAGTGAATCCTGATTGAGGGAAACATTCTACAAGTTCGGGTTCTTGGTTGTCAAGCACGCCAAGTTGAGCCTTTTTTCGTAAAAGGTTGTTACCGCCGTCTGGATCACGCAGATATTTCACATCTGGACCGTGTTTCATGTAGTCATGTACTCTGTTAAATTGAAACAAATAGAAAAAAAAATCAATGAATATAGCTGTTATCATAAGTCGAAAACGTGAATTTTACTTAAATCGATGTTATAGTCTTGCTGTTTACAATACATACCTTGACACCAAAGCCTTCTTTAATCCTGTTGTCTTCGCCCTTCTGCAGAGCAGCCATCTTTTTAACTGCACTTCTATAGACTCACGCGGAAGTTTCGCGCCGGGAATGTCTTTTTCTGTTAAAATTATCGATGAAATATCTACTTGTTCGTGTTTGCTATCGTTGTCAGCCATTTTGATGTCAGCCACTCTGTCCCGTCAAACAATCCATGCATGCTTTGCGGTCGTAAACTGGGATCCAGTCTCCCGACGTTTAGAACATGGCGAATTCATTAGCAAGTTTCGCACGAATTGTTGAAAAACGCCTGTTAAAGCCGTCTGCTATTTGCACTTATACAGTTGTCGGCTATCTTTAATTCCTTAACAGAAGTATTATTTGACTTTCGAGAAGTAAGATCATTGATCGTCTGCCAGGTCTTTCGAGAGTTACCTTGGGTATTTCTGAACTGTTTTAAAATACGTTTCCTTAGAGGTCTTAATAATATTATTAACATTATTACGTGATCTTTTTTATGAACGGAAGTCGCTTGGGTCCCTAGTTTGAATAGCTCTTTTTTTCAGTCTATCACGGTCATGTATGAGTTTTTTTAAGTCAGAATTAATACAAGGCAATTTTTTAGATTGAACTAGTTTGGATCGTATAGGAGCATGGGTTTCAATTATGTTTAGAAATTTGGACCTCCACATATCCCACATAATATTGACGTTCGGAGCATTATATATGAAAGTCCAATCTTCGCTTGATAAGTCCATGCGGAGATTATCAATGTTAAAATTTCTAAAATCTCTATAGGCTTTAGTATTAGAATCTTTAATATTAATAGATGGTAATTTGCGATATGCATAAATTAGACTTTGGTCGCTGATACTGACATGAGCAACTCCAGAGCAAACTACCTTATCAGGACAATTCGTAAATATAAGATCAATAAGAGTAGACGATCTTTCAGTCATAAGTATTACAAATATCCAACAATAACCGGGAGTTGTTGTCATTATTCGTAGAGACCATGTTACAATTCATGTCACCCATCAATTAGAAGTCGATACATTCCAAATCAAGTCGTCCAATATGAGTTTCAATTAGAGTAAACGAGACAACAGGAGAGTTTGGTGGGCTATACCAATTAACACCAACAAATGGTTATAGTTATTGATATGTTGATAACATATTTTGGTAATACCTGTTTTTATATACAATATATACAGGTAGACGGTTGATATTCTTTTACCCTCTCATGAAATGTTGTAATGTCATTGCTTTCTGGATGCCAACTATTTATAATATGATAAAGACTTCTGAACTCCTAAAACACAAATGTGAATGATATTGTAATATCTTTTAAATGACCTAATTAAATAGATTAAAAACTGTATATTTAACTTTTATATTTTCATATATATTTTTATAATTAAAATTAAACAGTATATAGCAGTATGGCACTATAAATCAGGCTCGCATGTGTCGCTCGCGAGATAACGTGACCTAAATGCTAAAAACGAGAGGTCAGAGCTAAATGCTTATAGCACACAAATAAGATTAAGACCTCATCGACAGCTCTTAAAGCGATAACGGGGACTGCAAGCTGGGTGGGATGTTCTATATATCATTGTTTGTACATGAACGAGTATCAAGACATGCATGATATAACACGTGTTTAATGATATAATCGCGGCATATTTTACAATGTAAAAAATAACGTAATAATACCTGTAACTAAATCTAGAAATCAAATATGATTGCGACCACTATATTGACAATTAGATATATACTATAGTACTGCGTAGATAACTAAAACTTTCGCGAAGTAAAGTGAAAGGTTAAACTTAATTGCAACAGGAGTGATAGAGTAGAATGGAAATAGTTCACTTAACTCATATAATGTGCGCAGTTTAATAGGCATGTGCGGGTTCAAAACTCAACGCCGCTTAACTTTGGCTCGTTCTTCGTTCACTTCCGATGTGAAGGGCGCACCACATTTCGCCTGATTATGATCAACATCTAAGGAGACTTTTGGGCATTCAGTAATGCGGTGGCTTCCAGCACACGATGAGCATAAATGCGCACAACCGCACGTAGCATACTTGGACGACAACTGGCCACGATTCCAGGAGCGGCACAAAGGTTGGCATGTTTAGGTGAATGATCTTCTAGGCTAGAATATGGTTGTCAATGAGGTCGAAAGCCTTTCGGTAATCAAATAGGACAATTCTGACAGAATTTCCAGTTCCATTGGTTGCCTTGGGCCCAATTGTGCAAGGATTTCAGCAAAATCTTTAAGGCTCCAGTTGCCAATGTCGTCGGTCCAGGTGCTTTAGAAGAATTTAAGCATTTTAAATTGTTTTAAGTAAGGAAGCGTTGTCAGCCAGGTTTGAGTCAAAAACTTGATAATCATCGTCGATTCCATCTAGAAGGGTGGTGATAGACGAGATAGTTAATGGGTTGTAGGCCTTCATAGGGTCGAGTAAGCTGTTGTTGATTAAGTCGGCGAAGTCGTTTGGGGGCAGATATTGAGTGTTGTCAATATGAAGGTGGTTGAGAAGATCACTTAAAGTACAACTCATACCACAAAGATGTTTAACCTCGGACCTCCAGGTTTTTGGATTAGACTTCGAAAAGTCCAAAACTACGCTGGCCGGGTTATAAGTGGCACAAAGAAATATGGATCACATTACTCCTGTACTAAAGGAACTAAAATGGCTACCAATCAAAGAACAACTTTTTTATCGTGATGCTGTGATGTGCTTTAAATGTATGATCTTTTGTGCTCCACCAAACTTACAGAACCTCTAATCAGACGTGATAAAGTATGTACATGAACAACAAGGAATTAGATCAAACTAAACATCCCACTCTATACTACCTCTACGGGAAAAAGAACATTCAACTACAGATGTGTCAAACTATGGAACAGTCTAGACAATGACTTATAATAAAATGACAATAAAGTCAAACAGTAATAGAGTTTAAAAAGAAGCTTAAAACAAATATGATTAACAAATTTATAAACACTTAATTGAATTAATGTAATTTATAGGATATATTATTATTATTAATTTTTTTTTTACCCTATTGATATATATTATATGTAATTTGTGTTCTCTGAAAAGCCCTTTAAAGATGAGAATAAAATGTATGTATGTATATCCGCCGAGTTCCATTTTACGTGATGGGCGAGTGTCTCTCTTGACTCTTTGCCTACGGAGACTATTATTGGATTTTTGACTGTTTTTAATGCGAAAAGTAAAAAAATCGATTTCAATTCCAAATAAGGCGTTGTCAGAGAAACTGTTGCTGTTTCGAATTACCGATGGCTCAAGGGTTCTGGGAACGCCTTGCGGATTTTAGCTCGTCAGATTCCGAGTCAACACTTCGACCCTGAATTGAGCTAAAATCCAGTTTCTAAGTGCTTTTTCAGTCATTTGCTACTACAAGAGCCCCTAGTCATGCATCATTAAGTTTTTCTAGGTGGTGGAGACGCTCTTTTGGACGAATTCGAAGGTGGAAGACGATTTTACAAAGAAAATAGCGCCAGCAGCTATGTCTATTTACAATGGCGTCGTTGGAGTAAAATCGCTTTCCTGGTCGTCTTGTAGTAGATACCAGAACCAACCAAGGCAATTTTTGTGATTTTCGAATTATAAAGATGGCAATCGGTGCAATTTTTGTCCGGTTGGAGCGGGTGACTGGGCACTTATAACAAATCTATAAAGAATTGTGGTCTGAGCCATGTGCTGTCGAACATTTGCATAATTACCCACAATGCTTTTCGTTATTAAATGGAGAAATGCGTTTTGGCGTTAGTAGGCTAAAAGAAACGGCTGTTGTGCGGCTTGTGGAAGATGTTAGATCATAAAAAATTAAGAAATCAAAAGAGCTGTGGCTAATGTGTTCTGTGAATGCCGAATTTTGCTTTTTAAATGATATTATTGGTATAAAAATCAGAGGTGAAAACTGACGTTTATCGAGGTTGTTCTATGGCGCAAAAACGCACATTTTAACGTTCACCATAACACAAAGGACTCTGTAGTTTATAAATACAGATGTTGTGGAACTTACCAGGCAACACAGTTAACTATATATTAGAGCCATGACTTTCAAAGCGAGAAAGCAACAATTTTTGAAGTCACCAGTCCTGAGGGACTGGTTTTTAAAGGCGCAGTAGTGAAAGAGTTAATGATGGTTCGATTACTCGGAGTACCAGGAGGTGTTCTTTTTTTAGGCCAGGCTGCAACAGCATTGTGGTCCTATAGACCAAATGTTGGTAAAATTATAATAGGTTTCGGTTTGTAGTTTTGTTCAGGTTGGTCAGTACAAGGTCCAGGATATTATATCCACGAGTTGCACGGTTGGAAATTTTCGCTCTATTTTCAGCAAACTTTCAAAATGCCGCGCAGGGCCTGGGACTAAGTTTATTAAAAACAAGATGTCGCCCCTAGTGAGGAGGTTGTCCTTCAATCAATATTATCTATATTGGAGGGAAAAATTTAAATCTAAAACAGTAACCCTTAACCTGACTGTAATTCAGTTTTGGTCTAGGCTGGTGAGAAGGTACAACTGGCTTTGTGCTTGCCATCTGATGGGAGCGCATCCACAACTCCCAATGAATATTCGCCCAATCAAAATATTCATTGGCCCAGATTTTAGCTCCAATTTTATCAGATACCCCAGCGTCAATAGCGAGGTTCGTGAAAGTGAATAAAGTTTCAGGGAGCTGTACTGTGGACTGTGGCTCACCTGACAGCAGGGATTGCATGGCTCCTACTGATGCTGAACTAAAACTGTGGGCTGTCTGTTCCTGACCAGTGGCAGTAGAGGTTTCCAGCAAAGCGGGGGCTGGCATAGAACTCGCAGTGGACTGACGGTTAGACAGTTGCTCCACCACCTTCCGAACGATGGCATCGACCAGAGCCTCTGGCATCTGACTTTCACTAGTAGGTCTGGGTCTGATGTGATGTGGTCGTAAGCAACGTGTGCTCTTGGAGATCTTGTACCAACTTCCAACTTGGATATTGCCTGCTCAACGAATACTCTATTGTGAAAAGACCAACACCATCCGCCGTTCACCTGAAATCATCAAAATAATAATAATAATAATTAGTAATAATAATTACTGAAACATTTGCTAATTTCAAGTCAGTTTGCTCCAATGGTCATACCTCGACCAGATCACGGTCAATTTCAATTTGGGGTATGGCTTGACAGTCTGGATGTTTCAGGATAATTTGCATTCTAGCCATGTAAGTCAGTAGTCGGCCTTTGAAGTAGGGATTGCCAAGAAGTGAATTCAGAAAACTTTCCACAGAACAAAGACGCGTGTAGGTATATTTGGATTGCGCTTGTCGTTTGAAAATATGTTATCGCGGGATGAAGTTTGTTTCGAGAACATTTCGTGACACTACTCGGGACCTATAAAAGAATATCAAAAAAATATATGAAACTATTTCCTTGCAAACATAAGCCCGTGTGTTTGAACTGGTTTTTTTTTATATATATTCCATTAGTACAAGTTTTGTAAAGCTTTGAGACTTAGTGTAAAGCTATAAGTTTATTACTATTATTATTAAAATAAAAAGAGTTTAAAGTCACTACAACAGCGACATCTCCCCGAGCCACAAGGTTTAATTAAAAAAGACCATACAATAGACGAGAAAAACCTGTCACACATAAAGTCGACGCGGTGCTTTTCATAATTCGTCATTAAAAATGTGAATCACCTCAAATAAACAGCCAACGAATGAAATAAATTGAATTCAATAACGGCTAAAAGTAAGCTTACAACCAGCTTACTAGAAGTGAAATAACAATCACATTACAAAAAACCCTGCAACTCGGTTCGACTCTTAAACTTGAAGCAATGAAAGCACGCGTAAAATAGCGCCACGATAACTGCTACAAAAGGTGGGATTCAAATGAACCCCATCATCTAAATAAAAAGACTTATCAGGGCTAGATAAATTACTATGACGCCAACAAAAAGTGTTATGTAAAGGTTCAAAAACCACATCAAGGTAATGATTCAATAGCCGAGCACATTCGAAGAACTTATCTGTATGAACATACGAGCGACCACGTGGGATAGTATGACAAACGCCGACCGCACATACCGAAAATTGATCGAAAAGTAAATTCACTAACTCCTCAATAGCCGATCCTACTACTTCTGGATTAGAGAAAGAAAGATAATTCGTGCCTATTTCCAAAATAATTATATCAGGCGAATGCCGACGCACAAATGACAGATCAAAAGCATTTGAACAGTTCGACCGCCAATACCGTGTAAACAAACCGAAGCGGTGCCGTTCAACGACAAATCATGAGATGCCCTCGAGTCATAAAAGAATGACCCAAGATAAGAACTTGTGGAACTGAATGAAGAGCCATTAAATCAAAAAAACAATGAGAAAGCGTGGCGATTCAAGGGTCAAACTGAGTTCAGACAAAGACTAACTCGTAATCGGACAATACTAATTAGCAGAAATATTGCTTAACAACAAGTTCACAATAGAAACAACTCTATCTTAAAGGAAAATAAACATGAAAAACATGAAATTTACCTGATACACAGTGATAAAGTAAAGTACTTGAAAGTGACTTGTTGACTGGAGGATTTCGCAGCAGACTGGCCACGCTGTCACGCCTGGCTGGATATATATACTCCCTATAGGGGGTATCAATGCCACGCAATGGTATGACTCCCCATCCAATCCCCGGATGTTGCTGTTACGTATTGCAATTGCATTACTTAAACTATCCAAGACAACCATAACAATTCTATTTGTTTCCAATATTTTGTTTTTATATTAGCCAAGGTCAAAATCGGCCACTAACGTTACTGGCTTAAAATGTAACGCAGTAAGTACATAATATATATAGAAAGGTAAGAGAGATATAAAGATGTGGTCTGAATTATCTGCCCGAAAACACTCACATGTTTTGCAAACTGAACGGTTTGTTTTTCATTTTTATATGGTGACAATCATGTTATTACAAAACCCTTTCACATCCTTTTGTTTTGTTCAATATTTATATATTGCTTTCGAAAGCAAAATTAGTTTTATTCAATTTTTTGGTGCGGCTTCGCGGTTTTTAAAGCCCACCCTTACTATCCTACACCGCCCTCCGGCATGCTATGACTGTATAATAATATTATATAATAGCTCTAGATAATAATTGTATAATAACAAATATAATAATAAATGATGAAAATGATCATAGTGTCATACGATTTATTTTCACTTTTATAAAATAAGATTTACAAAGTATATAGAAAACCGTTCAATTAAACTTGACAATTTGCTGGAAAAATTAAAGTTGTTAATTACAGTTTGACGGCTGTGTAGAGCAGGACACTGTGGCATCTGGTGCCCCACCTGGCCGCAGACAAAACAGAAGGCTGGAAGAAAGAAAGAAGAAAATCAGCATCTTCATAATTACAAATGACAAGATCGAGTTATCAAGTTTATTTTCAAAATGAACAGATTTGAAGTTGTGTAGCATATTTCTCATACAAATCCTTAAACTATCTTTAATTTTATGCTCATTCCCTCGTGTTTTATCCTTCTTACTAATGTTGAGGTGCCCTTTACTTATGTTCATTTTGATACAAAATGTATATTTTGTGCTATGTACCGCTAAATATGTTGATAATTTTACATAAATATTCAATATATTTTTTTAAACTTTGTATCAAAAATTTTTCTTTGTGTGATTTTTCTTTCTTTTTGTATGATACTTTTTTGTATGATTATTAAATTGTTAAGTGCTTTTATTTGATGTAAACTGTTCTGTATCAGGTAGCACCACATTGCATTATAAACAAATATGACATTTCCGTGTTTTCATTGATGGCGGTAAATTCAATATATTCTTGTAATAGCTGTGTAAAACGAGCTAAGTGCGATTTCTTACCCCTTCCTCTATCTTGATGGACTTCCCTCATATCCCGTTGAGGGAAACGTTCTGCAGGCCTTCTCCTGTTTGCATTGCGTCTTCGCCTCCTTCCTCTCTGCGCATCGTTGAGTCTCCTTCTATTATTACGGTTGTTTTGGCGCTCAATGGCCCTGTTTAGGGCATAATAACATAACGTATATATTAGCATGAGCCAATTCAACTATTAATATAGAAATAATAAATAAACTATTGAATACGAACAACTTCAAGAAACTCAAAATGACAACTGATTACAGACCGCCTTCGAAGGTTGCTCTGACATGCATTAAGTAACAAATAGCACTGGACGAAAATTTGGATTTAGTCAGCATGTGTCCAGCTGGCAAATGTTGGTCAAATATCATGCACTATATTTGTCCATACATTTGCCAACGCACTCCCTCACATGCTCCGCGTCGAATGTACACCACAGTCTTTGCACCATCCACATTGATTTCATGCTTGGTGGCTTGATTGTTCCGCTTTGACATCTGATTGTCACTCCACATGAAATGGGCTTGTGTTTTTGGTAAGAACTTTAAAGTTCTGTAATTTGTAATGTAGCAGCTTTGTTCTTTCCCGAAACCAGGAATTGATACTGGTCCTTAGTGGTGAGCTCTGCCCACTTCCTTGAGCTAGAAAGGGCTTTTCTTATTTTAGGAATGTGATGATGTCCTCTTCCAGCTCTCTCCCGGGCAGCTTTGGTGGTTTTCAGGGAAGGCCCATCGAGGGGATCATGTGAAGGATTAACTACTAAAATATCAATTGGCACTTCCAAGAACTGTTTCACTTTACGTGATAGAATATACCGCCTCCATACTCTTGTAAATGACTGACATCTTGTTATGACGAACTCGATGTCCATATATTCTAAGCTTACTGCTTGTCTTAAAATTCTCGCCCACCATTTATAAGAACAATTAACATCAAGATAACGACTACCTGCTCCGTATGTTTGCGTCTCGTCAATAACTTCTAATACCAGGTTAAAGCAAAACACATCTTTGGTGCTACCCCTTAACCAATCTATGAGCACTGCCTCTTTTATCCAATCTTTAAAGATGGAAACTTTACGGAGATCTTCTACGGCTTGTAGTATAAGAGAAAATGGTCTTTTGACGTTAAAATCAAGTGGTTTGTTTAGATCACAACTTGTACAGCATTGATCTTTGCTAGACACTTCAATATCTTGTTCTCCACAGGTATTGGCCATTTCCTGTCTTAAACAATCACCGGTATAAACTGCGTACACCCATCTCCAGCCTTGAAGAAATTCCATTTTCATTTTGTTTTCTTCTTGTTCCGAACAATTTTTAGTCCAGAATGCCAGGCGTTGGTCATCCCTCGTTTCATTTACGAGTAAAAAACCATCTGCCATACTTCCATCGCGGCTAACAAACTCTTGAATTAATACGCTAAGATTTCTCATACAACCCACTCTTATAATACTTTGTACGTGTAGGCCTCTGTCGCCACAAGAACTTGAAATTCTTTTCTCCTAAATTCCGAGTCTGTTTTCTTTTAAGTTTCCAGAGTCATGCCCTTTCCATAAAAAGGTTTTACGTTGTCAGTCCCAACCAGATTTCTCATAGATGTACACATCAAATCAACGTCATTACGAAAATCCATATAGATAATTGCATATTCATCGTTTTTTATATATTTTTTTTATGCATCCCATATTCCTTTTTAACTCGTGGATCGAAGATCCTCGAGTTATTGGGATGGGGCTTTTGAACCGGAAGTGTCACTCACTCACTCACTCACTCGCTCACTCGCTCACTCACTAGACCGTCAGTGTAAACTTTTGAGCCCCAAGATCTCGGTCAGCGTACTTCGAGCACATGGATATTTGAAGGAATGATTTTTCGGTCGAAGTAATCGCGAATACTCTCATATTTTATGTGCTCACGCCACACGATTCGCAGTAGAATTACACATAAGTTTATAAGAGTGAATGGTCTAAGTTTATGTCGAATGTTTTCGGAAATGGTCACTGTGAATTTTACTAAAGATCATGCAATTTACGAGCGAACTAAGCGAGCCAACTTATTATGATCAAATTTATCGAGATATCTTCCCTGCTATAAACAGAAGCTACTTTTTATCCATCCTTTCATAATGCTATGGAATGGATTCACAACCAGTTACAAAGGACGAAGCTGTTATTACTGGATATTTAACAGTATTTCCGGTAAGCATTCTTAGAGAGTACGATACACACTAGAAGTGAAGACAACAACAGTATAGTTGTTTTAGTGATGTTGTAGGGTAAATATATTGCTTATTGTAATTATTTCTTTTATATTTTTGATTAAAGTAACCAGTTTATCTGTCAATAGTTTAATTTTATTGACTACTATTAATTCGTACAAATTCGAAAGGCGATTGAAACAGGCGATTCTCGAGCTCTTAGCTTCTTGCACAGAACAACAAACTTATTCGCAAAATTTAAATCGCTTCACCCTATTATCTAGTAGTTCAACTTAACGATCTATGTATATGTAGATGAAAGTAATATTTCTTTCTTTACAATATGTGAGATAACGTGATCGGTTTTAAACCTCCAGGTTGACCTCGACAACAACAAATAAACAGCTAAAACGGCCTCTCTAAAAACTACCCCAACAGCCCAAATCGCCTCAAATATAACACCAATTGCTTCAATGACTATCTATTTTGCTTTTTCTGGCGTTTATTTTGCAAGAACAACTTAATAACACTGTTTCTTAGACACTCTTTGAACTCGCATGTATCTCTGCACGAACCGAAGATCGAACCAGGTAAATATCAGACTTGTCAGCGGATCACGGACTGAGGGAACGACGGACCGTAAGGGAAACGGACGACAACCAAAAAAATACAAATAAAACAACAACATTGAATACTTATTTTTCGCTTCAAATCATCTCAAGCTAATCCGAGAAAATAATTACATAATCATAATGGAGCGGTCTAAACTGTAAGCGCTTTCAAAATGTTCTAATTATGATCCACGAGTTGGCCATAGGTGGCCTTTGATTCTTTATCAGAGCTGTTTTGTTCTTTTGTCACTTTCTTTTTTCTTTGCATGTTGTTAGTTATTATGTTAAACTTGATGTTCTTTCTGTTAATCGTTCCTTTTATAAGATAAGGTTTGTTCAGGCCCTGGCATAGTTTTTGAATATTTATTTCTGCTAACGTTGCTGTTAATGCCATAACAGGGACATCGGTAAAGGTCTTCTTGATACCCTTAAAATTTCATAACTTGACCTGAAGTTGGAGTTGCGGTCAAACATTTTATGGACCTTATCCAGAACGATCAGTTTCACTTGCGACATTTTATCTTCCAACTCGAAGAAGGCATGGTTTGCGAAGTGTTCCGTAGTCATGTAAACTACTGAAGGACACTTTTCATTGCTATGAAACAGTCTTTCGTAGTTTTCAAAGGAGTTTCCACCTGCTGACCTCCCTAATGATATGGCGTCAATTTGGCCTCCAATTGCGAATTTATAAGTGAAATTGTTGGACTGATTACAACTACATACTACCTCTCTCAAACAAAGAAGGTGTAGCTGGAAACAGAGGCTTTCCCCACTTCCAGTAGGCAGAACAACGATGACGTTATTACCAAGTTGGACACTCTGGATGGCCTGACTCTGGTATTCTGTGAACCTTCGCGGGTACCTTTCGTTAAAAAATTATTTTAGCGTCGCGTTAAATAATATTTTATGACATTATACATCATTTTAAAGCTTAATAAACAAAGAATACGTGTATGCGGGTTTTTTTCTGTAAAAAAATAATTTGTAGTGCGTGAGAAAGACTCTCAGTGAAATCGGGTGTCTTTGTTTAAAAGGATAACCTGGAAAAACTATCTGTCTTTTGCTGAATTTTAATACATAATGTTTGTCAGCATATATTGATTTCTGAGACCGTGTGAGCGTTTCTCAATATTTTACTTAGTTTAGAAGTTATTTAGAGCTAAGTAACGAAACGTAAATATTCAATGTTTAGTTAAAAACCACGCTATCAATCGATAAACGCTCACACGGTTTTAATTTTGACGAGTTGAGTAGTATTTGCGCTAATTTCGAAGGTTTTGGGACCGTAATTTTTTGCAGGTTATCCTTTTAAAGTTGACTAGTATGCGCAAAATTAAAAGCTAGAATCGGGCTTTGAAAGTTTTGTAAACATTGACACCCACTTCATCTATCTGTCAGCGAGGTCACTTAAAGGCACAAATCAACCAATAGAGATCGTGGTTTCCTCTTTTGTTTTGGTAATACTCTGCGGGACGTTTTTATAAATCAGATAACAAACGCTCATAAAATACTTTTTAGAGCACAAATCGGTAAACATGGCGAACAAAAATAAGTTTAAATGAAATAGTAAAGCAAGTAAATCAAGAAATATCTAAAATTATGAAGAAATTTGGAAAAGTAACGCAACATGATATCTCATAAACGAACCAAGCAATAATAGGATTATTGGATTATAATGTCACTTTTCAAGTAAATTTGTTTTCCATAAAAACGAATTTATTTTAATATCTCTGGAAGTATGTAACATTATGATTTTTTGTTTCAATAATCAAAAGTTTATGCTATAAATGTTATAATCTTTAAATTAAAAAAATCAGCCAAATTTTTGGCTTAAAGGTTCACAGTAACCTTAAAGAGGTAATTCCAAATTTTGTTAAGTGGCCTAACCAACTAAGGAGCTCTTCTTCTTGTAGCTCGGGAAGTTTTTCACGCGATTTATACAGATCTATACCTTGGAATAAATCTTTTGATAATTCATGTTCTTGAAATACAGAAGTTTGATCAATGTTGTTTTGTGTATCTTTTTCAGCCTTCATCATCGCTGTCGGTACGGTTCAGTTGTTTTACTTCCTCAGCCCTCTCAATTTCTGTCGTCATATTTAATACCTCTTGCCTCTTCATTCTCTCCAATTTCGATGGTTTAATTGTCATCACTTATGTCACTTATTGTCATCACTTATGATGGTTACATTATGTATGTCTTCGTCTTCTCCTTCTTCATCATCATTGCTGTCCGTTATAATAACATGAGAGGTGTTAGGTGTGGTATTAGGTGTGCTTTGGCGATAGCTTGGGATATTAACCTGTTTATCCTCAAATGTAGATAACAATATGTTCTCTTCCCAATTTTCACCAACCGCTTGGTTTGACAAATTTGAAATAAACAACAACGTTTCTGGTCCTCTAATCTTACCTATTCGATGCTCTAGCCATGAGAGTATTATGTTGCATCCTTCTACAATTGCTTGAGGGTCATCTTTGTTACAATGTATGAGTTTCACAAAAGCATTACCGTTACCACCAAGGTGCTTGGCAATACAGTGGGTATCAATTATTATATTATATTATTTATTTTGTGGGCATAACATATTGGACATAAACAGCAATTCATATAACAAGTCATTTAATATATCATGATAAACACTTTATTCTTGACAATGTTTTGTGTATTATTTAAATAAAGTTTCTGTACAACATATAAACAATCATTAGAATAGAAACAATACCAAAGATCATCACCAATCTCTATAATTGAGATCTTCTCGTCTTTCTTAATCTTATTCCTAACACCCAAACGAGTAAAAAGTGTTGGATTTTGGTCAAAAACATCCATATTTCCAAAAACTGTATTGTAATGGCGGCTTGCAGTATTTAGCTTTCAAAGTTAGGTTCGATGCATGGTGATGCTCCAATCTGATTGGCTGTTGGCATTTCCGTCTACCAATCAAAGATGCTCAGTGATTTACGAAAATAATTCGTGACTTCTTCAGACTTTCCGAAGTACAACTTCGTAACAACTTCGGACTTTCCGAAGTACAATAGCGTGCTAATGAGAAGTTGACTCGTGGATAAACGGTAACCAAATACTTTATTACAAGCCAGCTCAGTTGCTCAGTGAAAACTACACTTTTATCTTGGATTTACAGTAATAATCAGGCGTTGACCAACCGCTCAGAATCAAAGCAGAGAAATTATGCATTTCTCTATAATTCATTTGTTCGTAATCTGACATGCAAAGATTAACAATAATACATTATAAATATAATACATTAATCAGTAAAGTATTTTTCCTTCGACTATGGAAAAAAAACGCACTATGTGAGTGTGTTTTTGTTTCTACTTAAAATTTTCAAAAAGTCTAACATGTCTCTCTGCCAGAAAGGCCGCTAGCTCAATGCAGACAGGCATAAACACCTTGGATGTCTCCAAATGTTCGATACGGCCCGGTAGGTTTTCATATCCTTGAAAACATGTTCTACTTTAATCCTTCTACTTGACAAACATCTATTGAACTTGCGAGCGCGCCTTCTGTCTCTCCTATTCAAACCTCGCATTTGTAATGCTCTTACTGGGGTATGCGGCGGATCAGCACCAGGATAACCTTGATCGGCAAGAAACTTCGCACCAAGGGGAAGGCTCAAGGGCTGTCCAGGTCCTATCGGTGTCATCAGACGGTACGAGGTTGCATCGTTGGTGCTTCCAAGAAATCCAGCTTGAACGAAACGTAAATGTCCATTATTGTCTATAACGAGTTGTGTGTGAAAACAGTGGTAATGATGATGTCCGCTGTAAAAGGGCCTCTGAGGTTCTGTGTAAGGCCGGTATATCTCGTGCGGGGTGCTGTCGATGGCCCCTACTGCAGCTGGAAACTTGGGCCAATTTCCCATTAGATTAGTCCATTCAGCATTATTAGGCCATACAATTTGATTTTTGAAATGTTGCCACAGCTGAGGTATAATTCTATAAATGATTCTCGTGATGCTAGAAGGGTCAGTGTCAAATATTAGCGCAAGGGTATCGAGATGTGGATATTTTCTCTGCCATATAGGAACAAGCAAGACCTGGTTTGTCAGACTTAACTGTTGTCGTCTAAATCGTTGTTGTGGCTGTCCATAAATATTAAGCTGCAATAACGACTGTGACAAATCTGTAACTAGTTGTCAGAAGGATTCCGTAGTCTCACCGGTGTTTCGCCAAAACAGCCAGGATTGTCTAGAAATTAGTGAAAATACATCTCGTCCTTGATACTGATAGCCGTACAAACCAGGCAGCAAACGCTGTTGTAAAGTATAATGTATATCTTGAAATGGTGGTTGTAAGTCCACTAAAAGCAGCAAGAATGCTAACACGCTAAACAAAACGGCACGTACTTCTAGCAGATCCATTTTTCATCGTTTACGTACAACTTTAATTTATTCAAATATTTGTATTCACTTTTTATTGTTCGAAAGAAATTAACACTGGTTTTTCACACTCCTTCATGCATTCTTGCATGCATTCTTTTCACACTGTGACTATTGCGACTTCGTATTTGACGTCCTTCCTGAAAGGCAGATATGGCTACCAAACAAAGCTGTGAGTGCTGCAGGTAATATTTAAATGTAAAACGTGGAACATCCCATCCGTATTTTTCTAAAAATTAGCACAGATAAATGTTTGTACCTCTATTAACTTTTCCCTTTACACGTGTCAACAGACAAGAGACGAGTTTCAAGACTAAATATCGCCGACAATGAAAAAAAATTCGTACTGGAATGTCACAATCTCTCTATGGGAAAGGGATGGGATAAAGTCCTTGCCTTAGCAAGACAACTGGTGGTAGATAGAGGACTCCCTCAACACGTAGTTTGTATTTACCTCTAGGCTCCTGAACAACGTCTCAGAATTGTGAAGTAAGGCAGTTGATACTATGGAGCGTGTAAACAAATCGCTGAATAATGTAGAAGCCCAAATAAACAAGGGACAGTAAGATGTAACAATAATTACTGTATCATTTTCGCTTTTTTAAAGTTAAAAAAAAAAAAAAAAAAAGCAGCAGCTCAACATAACTAAGGTGAAGTACTGTGACTTTGTAGTCTTTGCATTGAATGCAAACCATCAACCAATGCTTTATCATGAGAGAGTCTACCCTAACACCACTCCATGGGAATCACTACTCCCAAAACTAACCAAGTTTTGGAGGATTTGTATCTTACCTGAAATATTGGGTCGGTGGTACACGAGGAAGATTCGAATACCAAGTCAAACTCCAGTAACCAGTTACAGCAATGGAATTTGTTACTGCAGAAAAGCAACAGATGAGGAAACTAATTGGAGTTATATTTGAAACTTTTAAAAACTTACCTCATCCAACAATCGCCAAAACACTATAACTGCCTGCGTATCTTCCCTCTTGCTCTCCATTGTTGCTAGTTTAACTAAATTTTCGCAATACTGGATTGAAAACCCAAAGTGTTAGTGTCTTAAAGCCAGAACTCCAGTCATGTTTGGCATCGGCATAGCAGTATTGGTCTTTCAAAACACCGTACCCATTATAGTCCATACTTAGTGCTAGCTGGGCGAGAGAGTCTACCCTAACACCACTCTATGGGAATCACTACTCCAAAAACTAACCAAGTTTTGGAGGATTTGTATCTTACTTGAAATATTGGGTCGGTGGTACACGAGGAAGTGCCGAATACCAAGTCAAACTCAGCAATGGAATTTGTTACTGCAGAAAAGCAACAGATGAGGAAACTGTCACCTGCTCAAATCCAAAATGTCCTTATGTAAAGTTCCACTTGACTTGTCTGGGGACAAGTGATGAAGTACCAAAGATATGGTATTGTCCAGCTTGCCGTCTACTCCCAGAATTCAAAAGATCAAATGCTAAAACCAGAAACCTTGTTAATGTGGATGTATACAAGAAAGCACTCAATTTGAATTGCGTACGTATTTGTAATTCAAAGGCAAAGTCAGGTGATAGACTTTTTGGATGTCACAGTAAAGACTGTCTAAATGGAAAAGTTTTTCATCTAGACTGCCTGAAATACAAAAGGATGCCAAATAACAGCAAGAGCACCTGGATTTGTAGGAGCTGCAAGGGAAAGTCCCGCAAGACAAATGTTCAAGTACCGGTAGTCCCTATCCTCCCTAAGCCACCAAGTGAAACAAGCCCCCCTTCTACTTCTTTGACTCCACAAGATCTTACATGTATTGATGTGGATGATTATTGTGTCAATGATCTGTCTGACACAGTTAATCATAATGACCTATCTGATGATCAGAGTTACTCAAGAAACATTAATATGTCAGCCTTTCTAGAGAATTTAACTCAGGCTGAATTTGATGTCATTGAATCCCCAACTGGATGGTTAGACTGCACAATAATACAGCAGGCTCAAATTATACTGAAACAAGTAAATCCAACGATTGAGGGATTTCAAAGGACTACCCTGGGACCAGTAAGGAACTTTGATGTAGTAACAAGCGAATTTGTACAAATTCTTCACACTGGTCTTAACCATTGGGTGTGTACTAGCATTGTGGGCTGTCTACCTGGCATCTTAACCTGTATGACAGTTTGTTCCATGACATAATTGTCACTGAAGTAGAACAACAAGTGAAAGATCTTATGGCAGATACATTTGTTGGGATAAACATTGTACCTGTCCAGCAACAAGGAAAAGTCAGTGATTGCGGCGTGTTCTCTATTGCATTTGCAGCATGCATTGTGTATGGCGAAAACCCTCGTATGGCAACATTTGATATACTACAGATGCGACCACATTTATCAAGATGTCTCAAAGCTGGAGTACTCAAACCATTTCGTCAGAGTTAAGCTGAAGTATTATCAATTAACTGTTACTCACACTCAAATGATTAGCCACACATTTTATTGGCAGTACAATAAATCCTCTTAAAGACAAAATGAAAATAAATATATACCATTTAGACTAATATTATGATATAATACATAGCTTAAATACCCATGCAGTTAAAGTTTCTTTTAGTCAATATTATTTATCAAATGTTTCTTTGTTTATATAAATGTACATGTATATAAATAATCTATCAATAATATCAATTCAACCAAACAAACTTTATATATTTACAATTTTTTCAAGTGAAAATATTTAATGTCATTTATAAAAAATGAATACAAGCAAGGTAGTACACATAGACTACAATAATAGTAAATTGAAATATATGATTAAAAGCATTTTGAAATTAATATTGTTTGTCAATTATTATTGCCTTTATGACCAAGCCTTGGTGTATCTTTCATGCAAGAGATGGGAAAATTCATGGCTGCTTCTCGAGTAAGGTCTATATTTATTTACCTTTCTATTACCAATCATGATCATTTGGAGGGCAAACACTTAACCAATAAAATAAAGTATATTTGTTATTATCTTGTAGTTCTTGTTTATAAATTTAAAGAAAAGTAAAGCTATAATGAAGTATTGTTTCCTTTGTGTTTCCCTTTTAGACTGTTTTGATTGACAAAAACTACATGTATTTAAGTGTAACAATTATGATTTAGTTCATACATTAAGTGTTTGCTCTACAACTCGGTGACAAAATTGCCACAGAAAACAGTAACTACCGACTTGATTGCCAGTGAATCAGTCTTTGATTTTTTATTAGAATAATGTTTTCTAACGACAAATATAATGTTAGTGCATGTGAATTAGCTCAGGATATATTGTAGATGTTTTTGTCACTCGGTTTAGCTGTTATTTAGAAATAACTTTACAAATAACAGCTATACCAAGTCACAAAAACATATATATATACATGTACAATAAACAAATTTTACAAATGATAGCTCAGGATAGCCACGCAAATTAAAGCAATTGCTGTTTCACTGCTGCCTTTAGTGAATGCTGGTATAATCAACTCTGCCATCTTGAAGGCAACACTCTCATGAATTGTAAAGCCACGGTCAGCAATATCAAAAATCTCAAAGCAATCAATGATTACTGTGGTTTTTGTTCCAAAACTGAACTTGAAGCATTGTGGCATAGTAGCTATCAAGCGTTCACGATTAGGCCAGTGTACATAAGTAGGTAGTCACACGTCCATAACCATCAGCCATGAATGAAATGTCCTTGAGACTGTAGGGACGGAGACGTTGAATCGATAGGCGAGGTCTTGCAAGGGAACATCTAATCTGAGCTTAATCAAGACCATAATAAATTGTTGAAAAAGACTCAGTGTTTGTGACCGACGATAAACATGCAGTGACACTAGTTTAAACACATGTTGTAGCATATATAACAAGAAAGACCAGTATAAAACAGTACGTTATCTTCATTGTTCTTGAAATAATTTTCGTCAAATTCAGTTGTTGCATCATTTGAAGTAAATATGAAGTCGAATTCCTCTGTTTGAGAAATGGCATCATAACATTTTCGGGACCGTAGATGGTCAGTTTGTGTGAAATTCTCAACACTTTTCACTTCAGTCCAATGTCCTGATCTGCTAACGACACATCAAGTTCTTGACTATTACTTTCGGCTTGACTGAGATCGTTGTTTGAAGATAAGAACGGGATGTTAATTACTGGTGTCCCTTCATCGTTCAATCGAAGTCTCTTCGCTTCGATCACTCTTTGTTCTTCGTTTAACTCTTCTTACCAAGCATATATTCAGCGTGAGTGGGAACAATATATCCAATGTGCCAAACACTGGGAGTAACAGCATGATTAAAAAAGATACGGTTCAATTTAAAATAATGGAGACAATGGGTTTTAAGCTACCTGATCTTCAGAGATTTTGTACCTGTACCTGTAACACGAGCACGTTCAATCAACTTACCTATGGGTGGAGGAAATTCTTGGCGACTTTTACGACTCGCAATAAATGTTGTTACCTGAGTTCGCAGAGTAGAAGGTGCCAGTTTTTTCGTAGATTGAGATTGAGAGCTGACACCTCCTTTGTCACACTAATCCTCTTCTCATACACCCAAGCATGCCACTTTCCTCCAGCACCTAAAAAGAAACTACCTGATGGTGTTTTTAAATCATCATAGTTGACATTGGCAAATGTAGAAAAATACTATTAGGTAATTCACCAGCAAGAAAGCTCAGCCTTTTCATATCATTAGGTAATTCTGAATCGAAAAATAAAACTTAACAGTAACAGGATAATTATTGACAGTGACAGTATAGGATATACTCTAAACATCTCATCGACAAACTTCAAGCAGTTCAAAATGCTTCTGCTCGTCTCGTCACTTTATCTCGAAAACATGATCACATCACTCCTGTCCTTATTGACTTGCACTGCCTTCCTGTTGCTGACCGTATTAAGTTTAAAATAATTCTTCTAACATTTAAAGCACTCCATGGTCTTTCGCCTGTTTACATTCAAGATCTCATCACTATTCACAAACCTGCAAGAAATCTTCGCTCATCTTCTCACTTGTTGCTATCCTGAAAGTCGTACAATCTCAAGTCATATGGTCTACGTTCTTTCTCAGTCGCTGCTCCTCTACTGTGGAACTCTCTACCTCCTTCAATTACTGTCATTTCAAGTGTATCTTCGTTCAAGTGTAAACTCAAAACTCATTTATTGTCATTGTAATCATATCCATTTTTGTATTTTTGTATTTTGTATTTTTATTTTAAGCGCTTAGAACAGACTTGAATAAGCGCTATATACATTATTATTATTATTACTCTCTATTTCTTTGATGTGAGCAGCTAATGAGTGAATGAATCTCTGAACAGGAATTGAGTTTTCTGTGCAGTTTGCACCAAACAATTAGAAATTTGCATTACTGCTCAACACTCCTCTCCCTATGTTTAAGAAACTGATAAGCCATGCACATGCGACATCATATTTTCCAAAAGGGGCACCATCTCCACCTAAAGATACAAAGAAAGTGTTAGTTTGACCATTAAACCAGATACGTTTGTACACAGATTGACTTAAATAAAACACTGCTAACTTTAACAAAAGTTCCTTCACACCACGAAAAACACCATTCACCATATCCTGCTCTCTCAAAGCCTGACACAGACACTCCCTGACACCATATAGCTTACCAATATCAATACCCTTAATGTATCGCATCATCTTATTATACGGCACTAATCTAGATATGGAGCAGTTGTCAACTATAATAAGTTTAGATAAGGGACCTGATTGGTAAGCATTAGTTTTGCGTACATTAATATATTTAATTTTACCCATGACTCCTCATAACCCCCCATAACAATCACTAAGCTCATTCAAATAATTACTAATTAACTTCAAGCGAACCTTTAAATCTCGACGAAATCTGAGAAATTATAATTTACTACTATATTAAAAAAGCACGAAATTCTGTCATTAATCTGATATAAGTCAATCTAGCTATAAACCTTAATCTGTCTACAACGATCAATCGGTCACAAAGTTGGCAAAATATTTCCTGCACGCTCCCTTGAATTGTATGTTTAAATACAAATTATTTAAAATATAACACGTAATATATTTTAAGTTAACTTACTTTCTCGTCCACTCTCTGAAGCTGCTGTTGTTGCAAATCACTTTTCTTGTTTTTTCAGCTCCATTTCTGCCATTAGTATCGTTCGGTGCTTTTCCAACTGTTGTTGCTTCAAAGTATGGAATTTACCAACCGGAAACCAATTGTACTTTTGCTTTCTCGAAGCCATAACGACAGAAATTACTTTAAAATCGAAAAACTAAAAACATACGATTGGAGTTGACATCTTGATGAACAACTTTTCAAGCGAGCTGAAGAAATCAAGTAAATAACTTTAAAAATGAATGAAGCCGAAAAAAAGGCGTTTTTTAAAAACATCGTGAGCCGTTACACCGAATAGCAACGTTCGTAAAAAAAAAATGAAAAAATGACCGAGCGCGCGTAAATTTGGTGTCAAAACAAAGCTCATCCTCCGTTCTTGGCGGGAAAGAACAAACCAAGGCAATCTGAAGAATTTGGTGCATTCTGGGAGGCTACAAAGATTCCCTTCTATAGCCCCCATCGAACAAAACAAACTAGTTATCAGGTCCCTCAAAAATGATCACGTCCAATATGGCGATTTCTCAGGGCAATTAAGGCACGGTTTTGATCCGAATTTAACCCCCAGCAGGGTATCGCGGCCTTAAGGCCTGGAACCTACTTTCTGGCCGTTGTCTAGCAACAAAATGCTTGGCGAGCTTTTTAAATTGGTCTCATCAACGCATGAGATACGTCGACAAACGTTTTAGTTCAAGAAAAATGTATGTATTATCAGTATTTTACTACTTGTGTGAAATAATGTGGATTGGAAAGCCGATGAAATCTAACAAAGGTGAGTTATTATGAGTTTTATTTTCGTGTAATGCCGTTTGTTCGATCTACGCGTGCATCGACACGTAAACTTACGTACATTATCTTACATTGAATATTCACAACTAGTTTTATCATTTAAAGCGATTTCACTATTCACTAGTAGTTTACTAGTATACAATTGACATATTTATCAAACGTATTTTACATAGAATAACGAAAAATCGACTTAAACACCTCCTACATCTTAATTTATTGAATTATTTACAGTTGAAATGCTAGCCACGGTACATAATCGAATTTTCCCTGCTAGCAGAGGCTTCCACAGTCGATCCTGACGATCCTTTCTTGTATATACCAATACCAACTGTGCAAGCCTTAGCTAGCAGGGAAGATCGAATTATCAGTTATTATTATTAAATGTACAACATGATCAATAGACGTTGCATGCTGTTTGTAATAATATAAATACCTAGCTAGCAGTTGTTTATGATTTAAAAACTATTTACAAGTTTTATTTAGATTTTTTAAGGTTCAATAATTATATACACTATACACAATGATTATGATGCTACTTTGTACAAGAAAGAATTTTTTTCTAGACCAGATTTGCTTAACTTTTGGTGAAATCTCAAGCTGTATAGTTATTTGAAAATAATCCAATGTCATTTAAGCTTAATATTTATAAGCTTACTGAGATTTCAAAAGCTGTCATTACAGTAATGAATCTTTTTGATTTTTAACTGTGGATGCCACACGATTTAATGTACAATATGATAATCAATTAATTGGAGTATGATCATGTTAATATACTTATGAAAAGTCAATTTTCCATTGCTTGAATAAGGCTTTGGCATACTTGATTTTCTGCAATAAGGAACTGGCTGTTTTGTCTGCCTTCATTACTTCATATGTTGGTGTACAGAAGTCTTTATAGAAATATTGCTTCTCCCACTCTGCTAATTCTTGCTTTGCATCGCTGCTTTTTGCTAGTACTTTAGTTTGTATTTGTGCCAGCATATCCTTGTATGTTGATTCCAACTCTTTTCTGGTATTTGTTGAACAGCTTTTGTCATGTTGTGCTATTTTCAGTAGTTGATATTTATGTTCAAACTTTATGACTTCATCTAGGTCTGAATCTCCTAAGACAACTTGAACTGCTTTGCCAATTCGACTACTTACATGTACTGTGTTGTCATCATAGTCAGATATACATGTACTGTTCTTCTCAGGTGTTTCCTTTCCTTGAGAATAAGGAATTGATATGTTACATGTTGGATCAGAGTTTTGACTTGTAATTGGTGTAATTATATCCTCTAAAGCAATAATTTCATCAGAAGCAGGTGTTATGTCTATCACTTTTTCTTCATAAATGTCACTATCAACAATGTCAGTTGCAGGATCAGAAGTGTCACTGAAGCCATTAGAGTATTGGCTGCTTTCTTCATTCATGGTAGTGGCATTTGTTATTTCATTTGCATTCATAATGTCTTCATCATTAGTGATATTCTCATAAATGCTGTCTACATATTCAGGAAGCTCATCGAATTGTTCATGTACACTATCCAAACATTGTGGTATCGCTGTCATGTGTATTACTGTAGTTGTTCCATCAGCTTGGTCAAGTCGTAAGATATTTGTTGGTATTGGTATGTTCTGTTCTATGCACTTATTCCAGCATTCCTTGAGGTAGGCAGCTTCTGATGCAAGAGTGCTGGATCTGAAATGGTGAAGGGGAGGGCCAGATTCAATTGCAGGGGTCTGGTTATAGATGTCGTAGAACTCAATGGCTTCATTATCTTCTCTCCACCATTTTCCTTTTCCTTCTAGGAGAAAATCGCTGATCTGTTGAAGATGTGCTTGCCATTCACGGCTGTACCTCTGCACCATGTCCAAAGGAATCTTTGTATTTTCTTGTGGTGGCAGGCATTTTGATAATTTACTGATGCTTGACTGTTGTGTTGACACTGAGTTTTCTAAATCGCCCATTTCTTTTTCTGCCTTGAGACGAATTAGCATGTTTGGGATAACATGGCCAGGATGGTAATTGCTTGTGGACTTGGTAATTCTTTTTAGATGATTGAAAATTCTTTCTTGATTTTCTGTGTGTGCGGACTGGCCTGAGATGATTCTTAGCATTATTGCGGCATGGGCAGAAAGGTTATGGAAATAAACTCCATACAGCTTTCTCAGAGTAAGTTTCTGAGGGTTGGGTATGAGCTCTTTAAGTATGATGGAGTGGTACCACACTTGGTTGCAAAAACGGAGTATTATTGAAGGAGATCTTTTTTCATCAGGAAGGTACAGTATTCTCTGTATCTCCACTAAGGAGTCTAGAAGACCTAGTACTTTGTCTGACATGATGCCAGACTGGTGTGCATATCCAGTTGTCTTTACAAGTGCAGCACGATAATCAACTGTCCTTTTACTTTCTTTGCTGGCAAGGCATGTTTCAATAGATTCCTGCAGTACTTTGGATTCTTCAGGAGAGAGATGGTAAGGCAACTCTGTAAAAACATTATTAATGTGATTTCCAATATCATGCAGAGGCTCAGCTGGTAAAATTTCATAATCATCCAGTCCAAGGTGTTGAAGTGAAGCCAGTGGAGTATTGAATAACAAAGCTGGTACCCGCTGCATTCCACACATTTCCTCAGTCAGTAGGCTTTGTAGTTCCATTTTTTTTTTCCCACTGTATATGTGGCGAGAACCCAACTCTTCTTCTAGCTCTCTTTTTGTGAGATCTTGTAACGGCTTGGCTTTTTGCTGAAGTGATTTCCTTTTTGCTACACTGCCAGATAACACTTTATCTTGTCGGTCTTGAAGAGAGTTCAGTTGGCAATTCAAAACATGGTCAATTTCAGAGACCATGTTAAAAAATACCCCACAGCTAGAACAAAAGTAGTTACCACCCTTTTGGTGTCCAGCTTCAAAAGCTCTTAGAGGGCTGTCTCCATGACAAAATCTCATCCTGTCAGTATACTTGATATTTTCATGAGTTATTCTTTCTTTGAGTTGTTGAATGCACTGCATGCGAGTTTCAGTGTACATCAACTGCTCGCAGTCAGCACTTCCACATCGAGCTATGAAGTGAACCGTTGGTGTCTCAATGATATCTTGTATGTTCAGTGCTTGACCAGTTTTTATGGCATATTCTGCACTTGTAAGGAAGACAGCTGGGTCATAGAGGCAGGTAATCAGGCAAACGAGGTAGCCATGGTTGGCCACTGATGAATTATCCAACCATACAAGTAGGTTACGTGTACTTTCCATTTCCTTTAATTTCATTCTCATAGCTTCTTTAGACAGGGTATTTGGGGCTGGTAGCTCATTTATAGCTTGTAATTGTTCCTGCAACTCTTGCTCTGACAGGTTGTTATAATGTTCCTCATCACGAGCTCTGAGAAAAGGCTTGTGAGCTTCAAGCATCTTTTTTCGTATTTCTTTGAGGGGAATTTTCCTTCCGTAGACTGTGAACTCCGTTTTCTCGATTTCTTGTTTTTCATTTAACACAAGTTTCTCATACTAAAAAAGGGGAAAAAAAGTTAGCTAGAAGCATTATATTATTATTTAATAGCTAGATAATCATAATATATAATTTATCTAGATGCATATGCAATGTATTTATTAGACAGCATACATGCAGAAATCATTACCTGTTGCCAACTTATTTTTGTTTTGCCAACTTAATTAGCAAAAATGATTCATAATATCATGCAGACAAAATAATTTATTTCAGGGCATTTAAATTGATTTACATTTATTATTTTTACTACTAAGTACTTACTACTTCATACTTTTTATAGTCATTTACAATATTTAATTCCAGTTTTTGTTGATTTGCTTGGTTATATTAGTTGATATATTTACCTTTCTTGGAACAATCATTTCCCCAATGGTGTATTCTCCAGATTCAAGCTTTTTGATAAGTTGCTTTCTTATCACATCAGGGTGTACCTCTGTAGGTAAAGAAATTTCTCCTCCAGCACCTTTTATTTTCCTTCTTCTTATATTATAACAGGGTTGGTACGCCCTTGGTCTTCAAATCTACTTATGTTGACATTATTAGAAACCAGCCATTGTTTTATAACCTGACCACCATTTCCAGCTAACTTTCCATTTTTATCATTCACATTGTAGCGGGTAGCTAGTTCTCTCCAGCTTACTTTATGACCATCATCATATCCTTCTACCTCTGCTTTTACAGCTTCCTTATCCCATTCCATTGATTCAAAATTTCCTGTATGCTCTTTTTCTTTCTTTTTGTTCGCTTCTAACAGATGTCTTCTTTGTTTTGCAGACTGCTTTGTTTCAAATGAAAGAGCCATGCGACTGCGCTGCCAGCTTTTCAAAGATTGTCTCCCTCCATAACACCTGGTATTTTCAATAAATAGATAAAAAATCAATTTTTGTGCACAAATGCCTTTAAAATCAGTCAGCTATAAAAACATTGGTAAATAAAATAATTTGTCATCCAATCTCTCTATAGATATATAGTCTGATCGATTCATTGTTATACAGTCATATGGATGTATTTTTGAGGGAATAAAGTTCATGCATGTGAACTTCATGCATGATTGAACTAATACAATGTAGCTTGTGTATTATTAATTAATTAGTTTTTTAATAAAACAATGCTTAATTGATGTATATAGACTGCTATACTCACTCATTTTTAATATATTATTAATAAAAACATCATGCAACCAAATTTATATTGATTTCATTTATTGTACATAATTGTGCTGTACATGTAGACTGATGCATTTATGATCATAAATATTTTTAAATTATTACTTTTTGCATTGTGTAATAATTATTATTTATTTATATTATTTTATTTTATTACACAATGCAAAAAGTAATAATTTAAAAATATATAAAAAACCTCCAGGCTATGATTATCTGCTATTATTTACCTTAAAAATGATGTATTATTCATATGGTTTTCCATGTTTTCTTTGTCTCTTGTGTAGATTTTCCTTAACTCCATTCGACGTTGTGCTTGTGTCTTATTTTGTAAGTTAAGTTTAGTGTTTTTGCATAATGCTTGGGCAAATGTTTGCTTGAAAATATTCTCAAATTGAGGAGCAACTGCATCATAGATAGCTTTGACAGCATGCTTTGCATCATTTTGTGTAGGTTTAATGGAAGGTTGATCACTTCTCAATTTTTCACTTTCAACATTTGCTGAAAACACAGGGTTTAACCGAGCTTTACCCGTCATTCGTACTGACCGTACAGGAAAAAGTGCTTGTAAGGGAGCATATCTGATAGAGCATCCCTTGCAATTTGAAAAGGTGTGCTCTTTTTTTCGAGCAGTTGATAGAGAGCACCAGTTTTTGAGTGAGAAGTGTTCTAGATACCTGGATTTTTCATGCAGTTTTCTAGTGTTCCATCTGTTAAATGCACCCTTTAGTGATGGTAGATGTTTTGCAAAATGTGCAGGGTTTACTTGTAGTTTTCCTTCACTAGTATCAGTAAAATAGCTTTGGAATAGACCATATTCTTCTGACTTCACTCTACTTTTGAACCTTGTAGGGCTCTCGCTCGGTTCTTTCGAGCTACGTTTGCTTACTTCTCGTGAAACTTCCAAAGCCACAACTTTAGCAAATCCACATGTGTTTGGACATGAAAATGTACCTGACATGACAACTGATGAGCTCAATAGTTTTTTAAAGTACTACGTAAAAGCAAGAGACTACATATACGTTATTCCACAGCTACAATAACCAAAGTAAAAACTTCCCGACTGAATGAATTCTAATCTCCCGCCTTTTAAGAATGACATGCGCAGAAGTCAGGATTTACATGGATTTTATTAAACATTAACATCAAACTTAGAAATTTTCAGAAATACACTTTCTTCTTCATTCAGCTGCAAGTTAAATTCAATAATCTTACTTACAATCAAATTGTTTTCTTCTGAATACATGTGTTTCTGCTTGAAAAAATCCTAAATTTACAAAGTCCACTTTAGTGCAGCATGTGTTGAATCATTCATAATACGTTAAGAACGATTTCCTTCGAGAAACAGCTACTTATTGTACAGAAATCTTCGTTATAAACGATTTCTTGGCAGCCATTTTGTTCTTTTGTACATGGTAACCGTGGAAACGTATGTAGACCGCTGGGCGATTTTCTGTGAGCCGCTATGATGAAAGAAATCAAAATGGCGTCCTGTGACTTCAAAGAGCGGCATTGAATATATGGCTTTGAAAAAATACACATTCAACATAAATGTCTTACTTGACTGCTTTTTCTAACTCAAAATACAATCAACTACCGATACCTAATTAGAAATTTTGGTTTTTATGCACAAAAGAAAGAAAAAAATGTATGTTTTGTTCGCATATGAAAGAAAATTGTTTAAAATAAAATTAAAATGCTCTTAGCTCTGACAATAACGTTTTTTCTAATCGCGTACCTATAGCTTCATTTATCTTAAAGTATATACACATTAAATACTACAAATTAACGTGGGATAAATATTTTTTCAAAGCCCTCAAAAAAAAAAATTATATTTGCATAAATTAAATTAATTAATCAAGTCACGTGACTTTTCATCACAAATTACGGCTGTGCAATTCAGGTCATTAATGATATCTACCTCCAGACCAAATTTCTATGAGATACGATGAATACAGGATTTTAAATCTTTTTTTTAATGAATAATGTTTTTTTTTCAGCATAACCATGCCTTAATTGCCCTGAGTTGGAGTCATTCGCATGATCGATTTCGACCGCGTTTATGCCAGGCATGTTTCCTTGAATGCGACCATTCTTACTTATGTTATTCCTATACTTGGAAAATATAGCTTGGACGGCTTTCACAAACCGAGAAAGGTCTTCTTCCATTAACTCGTAACCAAGTAGACTGAGACACGCCTTCAAGCTTGTACGACAAGTTGCAAAAGACGAATCATTTTTCATTTTTCATTTTTCAATAACTTGATGACAGACCATAACTTCAAAATATGGGCATTCACAGGAAACACTGGGCACGCGGACGTATATATACTTTGGATTGATTTAAAGAAACGACATTTTTTGATGATTATAAATTAGTTTTGTGACACGTTGAGAGGTTTATGACTTGCGTTACAATGGCTATATCAGTAAGAGGTATCCCATTATTCACGTCAATTTAAAGATGTATCCCCTTTTGTTTTATTCATTGTCAACACAACACAGTCAAAATCCTGATCGTCAAAGCGTTCTATTGTGCGTTTTGAACTTCTTTCTTTAATTGCTTGTTTGTTCGATTGACTAGATATTGTGTTTAATATTGTGTTTAATTTGATTTTATTACTTGAAAAGTTTCATGTGAGAAGCAAGGATGGTACAGTTGGTTAGTGCGCGGCGTTCTGTGCGAGAGGTCCCGAGTTCGATTCCCAGCGACTTCACATCCTTGTTTCGACTTCTCTTCTTTCCGTGTAGTTTTAAGTAGCTTTAAATACCCGTAAAACGGAGCACTGATGGAGAGAGGGAAGTAAAATGAGCGCACCGTCGGCTCTCTGGAAGATCAGCTTCGGCTGAAGGGACTTCCGACGTTAAATACTATTCTTTACTTTTATGTGTTTATTGTAAGAATCTTTATTATTGCAATATTTAGTTATTGCAATATAAGCTATTAGGTAAAACATCAATGCACAAGCTAGAGTGTTAAAATGACAAAAACTACTTTTGACTTCTTATTTCTTTCAATTCATCCAAGATTGTATCTATCTCATCTTCAAAGGATGTCTTCTGTCTTCCGGAGCATGCCCCTGCATCAGCTGTTGTAACTTACCCATTTGGTGAAGCAGTTCGGTTATTGTCTAAAGAACAATAAACGAAAACATACCAATGTAAAATAGAACAGTCAATAAAATGGCAAATAAATCTGATATTTCAACTTCCTTTGGTGATCGCAAACAACGAGTTAAATACGTGGATGACTGCACAATGTATGAAATATGTAACATTTTTCCTTTAGGCAAAGATTGCATTTCTTGCTTGCGCTGTTGTACGCTCTGGTGGTGGATAACACGCGCCATGAGATGGAATGTTCGATGTTGTTGTCCTTTAATGTCCAAATGTGTTTACTTAGTTCGGTGGAGTTTCTGTAGCGTGAATGACGGAATGAAGCGGTGTGGTTTCTGTAGCGTGTTTTAAAGTCGTTTTCTGTTAGTCCTACGTATGTTTGTGAGATTGGATTGTCCTTTTGTGTAACTGTTGCTTGGTATATGACTGATGATTGAAGGCAGTTTTCGTTGAGTGGGCACGCGTCTTTTTGTCTGCAGTTTCATGTCTTGTTGTCTTTTGGGTCGTTAGTGTGGTTACGCTCGGGTGGGTTCAGTATTCTCTTATTGTGATTGTCGATGATCTGTTTAGTATTGTTCATGCAGCTGTAACTGATCTTGATAGTATTTCGGTTGAAGATTTTTCTAAGCTTGTGGACCTTCGGGAAGTGATTGTCGATTAAAGCGAGGAATCTTCGACCAGTGTTAGTGCTGACGTTTTTACTGAAGGGTGGATTGTACCAGAGGATGTCGTTTCGTTGTCTGTTCTTTCGTTTGGATTGTGTTGGTGGTTTGTAACGTAGTGTGTATTGTTATCCACTGTCGTTTAAAGCTTGTTGGTATGGAGGCGCGGTTTGGTCGAAGGAGGTCTTGTCAGATGAAAGGGATGAAAGTCGTTTGTTGATTCCGGCGGGTAAGTTCTTTGTGGTGGTAGGTGGATGGTTGCTCTCGCAGTTGACATATTGCAGTGTGGTGTTAGGCTTTGTGTAGGGTCGGTATGTGTTCTTGGTTAGGTCGAGTGTGACGTCTAGGAAGTTGATAATCTGTTTGTTGGCTTCAATGGTGATTCGTAGTCCGTTGTTTTTGAAGATGCGGCAAATGTCTTTCTTGATGTTTTCTGTGTCTCTTGGAGTTGCGTTTATGATGGCTAGTCCGTCGTCTCTGTAGAGTCCTATGTTACGGCCGAGTTTGTTCTGAAGTTGTGAAAGCAGGAAGCTCCCTACTAGGTCGCATGTTTCCGCTCCGTCATAACTACCCATAGTGACGTCGAAAGTTGTGTTGCCTTTTTTTTGCCACGGTTGCTGGTTGTGCTTCAGAAGTGAGTTTTTAGCGTGCATAATGATATCTTTTTCGTCGTTAGAGATGTCGTCGTAGGTTGAGGCGAAGATTAGTGCTTTGTTAAGGAGGTCTTGGCTGATAGAGGGGTAGAATTCTACAATGTCGAAGCATATGAAGCTGTGTGAATGTTTGTTTTCTATTGTGTTAAACCATTCGATTACAGATGCGGTATTTTTCCATTGGTTGATGTTAGTTGCTGCCTTGATTTTATTGTTAATGCGGTCGAGGATTACTTTGCTGATTTTACCTATTTCGGATTTGGTTGGGTTGATTAGTCGGCAGTTCGGCTTGTTTACAAAGTTCGGTTTATGGTCTTTAAGTGTAATGAACGCGTCTTTGTTTGCTGTAGTGTCCACTCTATCGTCGATGTTTAGTTTCGATGCGATGCTCTTGTTTACTGCATGGATGGATTGTGTAGTAGCGTGTTGAGCCTTTTTGTAGGATTTAGTAATGTTCTGTTCCAGTAGGTCGTTGTACGTTGATGGTTCCAGTTTGTAAAAGCTCGTTGTTTTGTTAGCGGCGATGAGAAGGTTGGGTTCGTTTTTGATTCGTGTGGTGTCTTGTTTTAGCTTGTTGAGGAAGGGAGTGTTAACTTGTTTGAATTTCGTTGATTGTATCATAAGTAGCAGGTCGTCTTCGAATTCCTTTAGTTTGTCGATTGGAGGTGGGTTCTTTGTGGACTTGAAGCCGTATGTACGTTTGGAGGAGGCTGAAGTACTTGGATTGAATGGGCCTTCCAGCGCATTCTGCGTAGAAACTGCTCTGTTTTTTCGATGAGGCGATGTAGATAGTCGTTTTGCGATGGTAGTGGAATATTCTTCTTCTTCGAGTAGTCGATGTTGAATTTCTCCATAATGGGTTATCGTAGAGTGCTCGATATCAACAATTATCAACATATATCAACAATTATCATTTTTATATTACTGATTATTCTACAAATAAACAAGGAAAAAATATAATCACATACACGTAACTAGATACTAAAACAAAACAAAAATAAAAAATAAATATTATTTTTATTTTTGCCCTTTCTTAAAAATATAATTAATGAAACTGTATTTCTTTTTGCATTTTTGCCATTTTTTCAAATGCTGAGGCATCTTATTTTTTGGTTGTGCAGCTTTTCTTTCTATAATACCATGATCACCTCGGATTCTTTTGTCTTCCGAGGGGTTTACAAACCCGAACTTTCCTCATGCATACAACATGAGGGAAATTTAGAAGACAAAGAAATTCTTTGTCTTTTACTAAATTTCCCTCTATATTTAATTTATGCAAGGGAAATTTAGTAAAAGACAAAGGATTTCTTTGTCCTCTAAATTTCCCTCATGTTGTATGCATGAGGGAAATGTAGGAGACTATCCCTCAATGGTCCCTCATTATAACAATCATCGAGACCATTCCTGGATCGCTTCGACCCAGTTGAAAATTCTTAAAATATAGGACCCTTTACTACACACAAGTCCATACTCTAACACTTGTGGGACTCATTAAGTAACTATGCGCATGCGTTGACTACATTGAAGTATAGTATGTCATGCGTGTTTATGCAAACAAACTATAATGAATGCATGGTGGTATAATTCGGCATTGTCTCATTTAACAAAAGCAACTATTTTAAAAGTATGCCGAAAATCAACAGCTTTGTAAAAGTTTATAATTTATGCTTCTGTGAAAACTAACATGTATTTCCTAACAGTAGTTAGTTCCTCGGTAATCATGGTATTACAAAGTAATACCATGGCACTCGGGAAATTAGTGATTAAATTTCCCCGAATACCTTGGGAAAATTTGTGAAAGTCCCGAGGGCTCAGCCCTCGGGACTTCCACAAATTTTCCCTCGGTATTCGGGGAAATTTAATCACTAATTTCCCTCGAGCCATGGTATTACTTATAATAATCTCAAAGGATTTCAAAAACAAGGCAAAGATTCCTATGTTAGGGATTTTTTCATTTTCTCTTTTTTTGAATAAAATTAATTTAAACATTAAAATTACAAAGTTGATAGTTAAATCATCGACACCTAAGATAATGTTATATGTGTTTGATTCAGGAAGGAACAAATAGAATTTCTCTAACCAATCTCGTATTTCAAAATATAAGTTTTGTGTTTTGATGCAGTATACAAATAGGTGATCGATTGTCTCTGGATGAATTTTACAAAAAGAACAAGAGGCATAAGAAAATAAGTTTAAAACGACAAAGATCACGATTGAGATATAGAATATTATTCAATATCTTATATTGAAACATTCTTAAGTATGTATCAATTGTTGTCTTATATATTCTTCCATAAACATTTTTCCAATCAATACTTATATGTTCTCCTGGTGAAATCCTACTTATTAAATGTTTCTGTGATGCTGGTTTTTTTAAATTTCGATATTACTAGTTGTTGATATATATCCGCAGTATTTATTTTTTCAAAGGTAACCTTTTTGTCATTTAACGTCAAACAATCTCCTATTTGTTTTTTGAGAGTTTCAATTTCGCCATGTTTTTTGAAATAAGTCTTCCATTCTTTTGGGATTCAGTTAATTATTCCTGCCCAGTGGATAAAATCTTTATCTGATAGACCTAGAAATTTGCATGAGCGCATGTAAACTCGCCATTTATGTCACAGAGATCCAATACCTTGTTTATTTTTACTTCTACGAACCTTTTATAAAACACGGATTGCTTATTAATTTGTATACATTTATTATTCCATATATGTTGATTTGATAGATCTAGCCTTTGTTTTTTTATAACAAAATCAGACCAATATAGAATCATATCTTTGTAAATTGATGGTAGATGTTTAGGTATTCTTTTAGAATCAAAATTTTCTCAAATATGGTCAAAGCCTCCTATTGATTTCAAATATATTCATGGTATGCGACTGTATATTTTATCTTTTGAAACCATTAATTTAATTAACTTTATTATTCTTAACGATTTTATGAAAGTGCCAAAGTCAGTCATTTTAAGACCTCCATCCTCGTAGTTTCTTATTAAAGTATCTTACTTTATCTTCGGTTTTTTACCATTCCATATAAAATTCTTTATTTTATTTTCAACCAGTTTTGCAAAGTCATCCTGGAGGTGCCTTTGGGAACAGACGTAATACAGCTTTTGCAAAGCCAATGATTTTAATATTTGAATTTTACCAATAAGAGTAAGATTTCTCACTTTCCAGATATTAAGTGTAGTTGTAAAATTTGTAAAAATTCGTTGAAGATTATTCTTATAATGTAAATTAGAGTTATAGGAAAAAAAAGATGCCTAATATTTTTACTCTGTTTTTTTCAAAATCTACATTTTTTTATCCCAATTTGTTTTAGGAATTAATCATTTCTAGTACCTTCTAATGATAGAGTAAGTTGACTCACATCCCTCCCGGTAGGTTTTAATTTTGTAATCGTTTCCAGCGGCTTTTAAAATGGCGTTTTGTGCAGTCGTCGTGCAATACCGTTAGCTGGTTCGAAGAAATTAGCATGGATTGATTGCTGAACAACCTCTTCATGGCTCTGCGAAGTAATTTTCTAATCGCAACTGTTTTTCGTGGGAAAAAAGCGTCTGAAGTGGCCGATATTTGAAGTGCCAGTTCGAAGAAATTAGCATGGATTGAATACAACCCCTTCATGACTCTGCGAACTAATTTTCTCATCGCAATTGTTTTTCGTGGAAACAAAAGCTTCTGAAGTGGGCGGTATTTGAAGTGTCCAAGCTTGTCATTTATGATTTATGAAAGTAAGTTATGAAAAACTCGTGACAAACATAAAAAATACTCGAAAATACATTCTATGTTAGAAATGGAAGTTTTATTTAAAGTAAGATTTATTTCTTTAAAAAAAACATTGTATTTTAAAACCTCAAAACGCTACCTGTGATTCACTATGCAAACAATTTTTGACATAAAAGCAAAATCAAAGCAAAATCACGTCCAAAGTTTCATACATCAACTAATTTATAACCTATAACTTACAAGTGTTTATATTTACTTTTCGTTTCGATTTCTATTCAGTAGCCACATGCACTCATTGAGCGTCTATTTTTAAAGAAGTCGCACCTGTCTTCCCTTCAAACTTATTGCATGGGTTTTACGTACTTAGATTTTTGCGTAATGTTACGATATCAAGTTCGTCATCATCGTCGTCTACGTCAGACTCATTGTCGCTGGTATTATCGTCGCTAGATTGGCCAGGAACTTGGGAGGATTCTTCTGACAGTTGCACTGTTGCAATTTCTAGTGAATCCTGCTCTGTCAAACCCACGCCCGTTGGGATAGCTTGGCACTGAGTTCTTGAGGTGACTGGTTAGCTGCCCACACGATGCAGTCGTTGGCAAGCTCTCTTAGCCATCGATGTGCTTCTGTCTTAACCTCTGGCAAGTTTTGGAAGAAATACTTATTCATGCGCCTGTTCATTGTTGGGTTGTGCATACTGCCAAAGTCCATTTCACTTTGACAAGTTATAAACATTGTGGCGTGACAGTGAAAACCCTTCGCTGGCTTCCATTTGGTGTCATGTCGATATAAACGCAAGAAACGACAACACACTTTCAATACAAGAATGTTTTTTTACTAGGATACACAACTTTAAATTAAAGGACTTGTACACTATCAACGTTCAAATCAATATTCAGTTTCAAAGTTCTTTTCCTACTTAACACTTACTTAAAAGTTACAGAGTTCAGATCAGTTCACCTTGCTTTGCTTTAGGCTTGTAGCTTTGTCTTTGTCGTTGTCTTTATCTGTCTCTTTATCTTTCTCTAGTTTAACCCATTAGCTTGTATTCGCACGTTGAAGAGGTACTAGCGAACTCCACTCCACTCGAGAACTCAACTCTTTTAGAACTGAACTGCTGACCATGTATAACTGACTTACATTTAATACCCGCATTGTTGATTATCTATTATGTAATCTGTAACTAGGTTATATAACCAACATTGTTAATAATTTACTTGGTATTCACTGAGGGCCTTATTATCGTCACAACACCATCTTACTAATGAGTTGTTCAATCTGGCTGTGTTGGTTTCCTGTTTTGGTCACGAGAACAAAGTCACATTTTGGTTTTATAAGTAGGCGAATGTGGCAAATATAGGCATCCAAAACTTGAACACTGGTCTCAGACAAGTACAGTGTATCGAATCCAAAACGCGCTGCAGTCTTAAACGTTTTCTGGTCGATAAAACCTCCATTGGTCTTTGCAGTTTAGACCATTTCCACTGTCAAGTACTGATAGGTCATAGGGCGCGATCCTTTCAATTTGATGAACATATACACGGCCACGAACTTGGTGGCAAAAGACAAGTCAGATTGCGTTGCTTTGGTCGGCGTTTCTCGGCAAACGTTCGTCACAGTCTCGTAACGTGGAAGGTGATGAGTTACTACGTGCTAAAGTTCATCCAAAGTTGCCCAGTGACCCTTCGATTCGAGTGTGTCGATATCGAGATCACTACTCCATTACATAATTTTAGAAACTGTTTTGCGGGCTCGCTTGATGTACACTTCTGTGGTTGTGAGATTGCGCAGAACAGTGTCCGAGCACACTCAGTGAACTTTACGGAAATCAATTAAGTCATTAATGACATCCAAGTATCCAAGGCAACCAGCATGACAAAGACCCCGATCACTTTGCATAAAATCAACATATTTGAATAGAAAATTGGGAGGCTGAAATCTACCCATTCCCAACTTTATTCTTCTTCGTCGTCTCCGTCCTCACAGCAAAATTTCAAATATTTAAAACTTCTGCCTACAACTTGTAGAGCTTGATGTTTGCTTTTGCATCCACCGCCACTCCCAGTCAGCCAGGTTTTGAACTCTTTACCTATAGTTGTTGTAATATCTTGGCACAACGTTCTTTTTCCGTGATTGGTGATTTGTCAGAGTCATCGTTCTTCGTTGCAAAATCACTCTTGTTTGGTTTTGCATCGAAGTAGTAAAACCAGCCATGTTTGTTTTTGAGATTCTGCATCCTCTTTGAGTTGAAACCCATTGTGATTATAATTTTGTATCTGACAGAGATATCATTTATCCTTTTCATCTTCTTCTAAGTGCAATCGTTTTGGTTTGGGTGATTCACCATCTTTCACTGACCGACACTGTCGGCTTAGAGCATTTACTCATGATGGACCTTTTGACTTTACTGAAATATGAAGGATAACTAGAAAATTGCGCCTTAACGTCAAGTGACCCCTATAATTATCCCTACAAACGATGATATGCAGTACAGTACAACATCTCAGACTATCAAAAAAACTCAATATTATATTGAAAAATACTAAATTAAGACCAGCTTTCATTTAGTTTTTATGATTGAGCCTCGTTTTCATGCAAGATTAGAGTGGGTTGTTTTCAAATGCCCCGTAGGCCACCCTGCACGACTTACAGAAGTGCCGACAATATTTAAAATGTTCTTTAGGTCCTACCCAACACTTTTGCACAGGTCGCGTTTAATCTTCATGAAAATCACATGGCACTACATGTGCTCCAGACTATTTGTCGTTAGTAGGAACTACAAACACTTAACAAGGAACTAATTGATCCTCTTTTGAACAAAAGAGGAACAAAAGTTGCATTTTATGTTAATAAGAACAACCACTTGGACTTGTTTAGGCATTATATTAAAGGAACACATTCAAAATAGAGGACCAAATTGTTTTGATACTACACTTTTTTTTATTCCTATTGATCTAAACTCAATAGGAACGCCTGTTCTCAATTTCACACTAAATTTATGTTCCGAAGCATAACAAAGGAACTAAATCAAAAACTCGCGGAACACTTGGAAAACATACAATTGTCCATATCACATCAAATAAACAACGATCTCAACCCAAAAATCAACATTCCCGTTAATTTTCATTTGTATCGGCCTTGTAAAACGCGAGAAAACTATTGTAATCGAATTAGCTAGGAAATGATATTGATAATGATAATGATCGTTTCCCTAATGACACAGTTCCTTTTTTTTTTCTCTGAGCTATTTTGGTCGATCGGATATTTTGATTTTTTTTTTTTTCGGTCACTTCGAACAATCTCGATCTCAGACATAAAATCAACATCAATCATGATCATGATACCTACTTGATTAAGTCTTAGGTTTGCAAATGAATTCTACCATTTCCGCCACCTTGTAAAAATGATTTTTTTTCAAAGTAATTCACATCAATATTCGAAAAAAGAAATCAAAAACACATTTTTTACTTTTAACTATATTTCTTTTTTTGAGAATTTTGGAATATGAAACTGTTCAAAATGTTTCAAAGTCCTGCTCCTTAATTTGCATAGAAACAATCTGCAAAGGCGACTTTATCTGCCGTAGTGTCCCATAGCAAAAGCGAAACTTTACTCACTATTCATAACATGTATATTTTCAAACCATTTCCAGCCATTATTTTGTTTAATAACTGTCAGGCTTTCGAGCTTTTTGTAATCACTGGTATTTGCGTGTCACGAAACTGGGCACCTTATCTTAAAACCGACTAAATATGATACATCTAATATTTTGTGCAAATATCAAATTTGCTGAACATTCAAGGGTTCCAGAATAAAGTTGTACTCTTTAGCTATCGTCATTTTAAATCTTGTATTTGCTCTGTGAGACTATACTATGTAAATCCCTCTTTTTCGAGCCCAGGTCTGTTTACTGCGCAGTAAAAGTTATACATTTTAGTCAGCAAACCTACTCTGTCAACAATTGCATGCTTCTCTTCTAAGAATCCGTGCATGTAAAAGACCGTCAAAACATGCATTTTGAAACTAAATGTTCAGTGTTTTCTTTGTAGTCTATTTAGCGTATATAGCCGTCGCTAAAAACGAGTTTAATTTGTTTGTGTCACGATACTGGTACTGCCACAAAACTGGGCAACATACTATACAACGAGTATACTGGTTATAGCGGGAAATACTTAATAATTACTATTCTTATCAAAACTCATTGTTTTTATTCAGCAATATTTCATAGAATGCAGAGAGCAACCTCAAACAAACCTAGTGTGTTCGAAAAACGGGGGCGGCTTTTTTTGGCAGCAGGAAAAATAGTATTATCAGTGCTGACAACTATTTGTTTAGAACTTTCCTCTATACCTTTATCGATATCATTTTTAAGCTCACAAACTTTACCTTTCCCTGTTTCTAACTTCAGAGTATCCACGGCCTCATCAACCTTCCTCCTTTTATCATCTTCATCCCTACTATTGTCAAAATCTATACCTTGCAAATTGTGACTTACTTTACGATTCATCGAGGAAGATGTGCGTTTGTATGCCCTTACTCCCTCCACTGATCGATGAACTGTGGTTTCCTGAATAATTTGCTCTGATAATCCGGTCTCGTAAAGCGTTGTTGCACAGACAGACAGACAGACAGACAGATTTATTTGCACCTTTGAATCTAAAGATATTTACAAATATATATATATATATATATATATATATATATATATATATATATATATATATATATATATATATATATATATATATATATATATATATATATATATATATATATATATATATATATATATATATATAAATACATATTGAATATTTATTATAAATAGATTGTTAATGTATAAATAGAAAATTACATATGTATACAAGCTATTTACAAAACTAATTTGATAAATAATTAAATAAATAGAAATGTAATAATTATTATATATAAATGTGAATTTTTGTACTATGTATTATTATAAATACTTATTGAATATCAATTATAAATAGATTGCTAATGTATGAATAGAAAATTACATATGTATACAAGCTAATTACAAAACTAATTTGATAAATAATTAAATAAATAGAAATGTAATAATTATAATATATAAATGTGAATTTTTGTACTATATTTTTATGATAAATATATATATATATACATATATCAGTTCATATCAGTTTGTTTCAATTTAGTTTCAGGTTAGCCTGAGAAATAGGTACAGGATACCTGGAATAACTTAACGTTAATCGAGCCAGGTAGCCTTATAGGCATTTGAGGCATCGTGAGGTCAGACAAAGCATAGTTTAATACTGAAGAAAACAAACAAGCCAAATTAAAGTATGAGATACAAGAAAAACAAGAAAACAAAACGGAAAATGACAAAATCACAACAAACAACACAAACGACAAAGTCAAATAGCAAAAAAGATAATTTCAGGTTAATACATTTACAAATAAGGGAATAAGTTGATGGAAAAAAAAAAATTAGTATTTTTCAATCAAAGTAGATATAAATGTAGATTTGAAAATAGCTTTTGATTTTGGTTTCATTGAAGTGTCTATTTCATTCCATACTTTAGGTCCTTGAAAACGGAAAGAAAATTTACCATAATTTGTTCTTACTTTAGGAATACATAAGGATTGTCTTGCTGCGAATCTTGTGTTGTACGAGTGTCGATTTGTAGTTAAATTGAAAAAATTATTGAAAGCAACTGGTAGATTATTTGTGTGAAAGTCATACATTAAAAGAGCAATGTGGAGAGTTACTAAGTCAGACAATTTAAGAATTCCAAGTTGTTTAAAGAGAGGGCTGCTATGTTCGTCAAAAGCTGAGAATGTTATAATGCGAACAGCTCTCTTTTGTAACAAGAACAAAGGTTTTAAAGTGGTAGTATAAGTATTCCCCCAGACAGAGATTCCATAAGTCAAGTAAGGGTAGATTAAGGAATAATATAGTTGAATTAGTACTTTAGAATTAACATAGTGACGCAGTTTAGATAGAATTCCTATAGTTCTTTTAGTTTTATTCGTAATATATTGGACATGAGCTTTAAAAGTTAAGTGAGAGTCAAGTTTAATACCAAGGTATTGCACAGCTTCGTCTCAATGAATGGTTGGTAAAATAGCCCTCAAAACCAGCCTTTCCCATGATTTTCTTAACAACACTGCCCAAAGTTTCCCTCCCAACAGCCTTTTTGTAGTACCAGATATCTCCCCTGAGTTTTGCCAAAGCTCGTAAATAAAAGGCGTTATCATCAACATCGTATAAATATTTCTTATAAAGCTCTATAGGGCAACGATCTGGTTTCTCTACATTTCTATATGCCCCAAGAAGATTTTAAACTTCTAAATTTACAACCTTTCTTATCAATAAGATACAAATCTCGCTTACAGCAATGGCGTAGATAACCTTGCAGACTGCTGATCATCTCGTAAATCGTTTTGCCGGGGTATTCGCTCGAGTCTTCTTTCCTAACCTCTGCCACAAAACGAGCCAAGAAAAAGTCGAGTTCTTCTTCAGACAGCTCTTGAATTTCTTTGTATAATATATACGACATTCATCAACGTCGCCATTGGTCGAAGATTTTCAAAGCCCAATTCCACTTTCTTCATGAAGCATCAGACCCAGCTTTCTTCATACTTCTGGCAATCTGAAGCGGTGGTGGAAGCTCGAAATCGACCATCTGCAGAGAAAACAAGGAAAAGACGAAAACGTAACTTTAACTGAAGCACGTGATCATATGAGTCATTTCTTGGCAAAAATTTATTAAATTTTGAAAAAAAAAAACCGTTGAAGTATAATATAGTTGAAAACATTTTCTGAACTGCTGGAAGCCATAGTCACTCCGATATATATATATATATATATAAATGTTTAGCTCATGGCTGCATTCACAGTCTTTGAGTGATCTCTTCAAGATCATATCTCATAAATTCCTCTCAAGAGCCCTTCTGTAGAAGCAATCTGCTGTTAGTCTCTGGGCAGCCATCACTCTCTGTTCCAATGTCTCTGTAGGCCGGCCCGTCTTTGTATGGTTGTTGCTGTTAAAAAGTAGTTGTTTAGCTGTATTAAGGTTTTGTCGTCGAGCAACATGGGCAAGGTATCTTGCCTGTAATACAGCCGTGAAGTCAGTCACTGACGTCGTCTTGCATATTCGATGAAGTCGAACTACTGACCTAGCATTTATGAAATGATTCACGAAACTGAAACGCGCACGTTATCAAACAATATGAAAATTAATATTTTATTTTTTTCTATCAGCCAATCAGAAAGCGTTGTAGGAGGGTCAATATTTTTGTAATCTAATGTTTCATTTTGTCTTTTGTTTCAACGTTCAATTTCTGTACAAAGTTTTACTAATTAAACTATGTAATACCAAGATTTTTGAATATATTTTGAAAACGTCATCTTCAAATGTTCACGAAACTGAAACATGCATGTTATCAAACAATATAAGCATTCATAGTATGTGATTTTTTTTTCTATCAGCCAATCAGTTGTAGGAGGTTCAATATTTTTGTAATCTATTGTTCCATTTTGTCTTTTGTTTCAACGTTCAATTGCGTACAAAGTTTTAGTAATCAAACAATGTAATACAAAGATTTTTTAACACTTTGCGATGTATTTAAGGTACTTAGGGACTCATGGATTCCTTCTATAGAATTTTGTGAAACTTTTTCCACATAAAATATGACACAGGTAGAGCTCAAAACTGAAATAAAATAGAGGGTCACCGTGTTCGTTTTACAACTGTGAGGGGTGGTGTAAGGCACTTTTTTTCCTAATCTGGTTCTAAAATATGCTCACTAAATTCGTTGCAAATAAAATAACTACGATAACCAGCAATATTTTTTCCTCAAATATTACGACAGATTCTCACAAAATAGGTCTTTTGCTATTGTTATCATATCTTCTAGCCTTTCAAAAGCCAAAGATTTGGCTATTTAATGAACGATTCAAAGTATTACCAGAGTCATTTTTTGTGGTCATGATCCTACAAAAGTCAAAATTACTATGGAATGCTCTCGAAAACGATATTAATTCTAAGATTGAAAAAGATTATCATATGAGCAATGTGTAAAGCAAAAAACAAATTTGGGGGTCACCGTACTAATAGACGAGTTATAAGCGACCGAATCCATTTTTCTTGTCAAAAAACATGGCAATGGTCCGCGCGGGACTGGGTTCTAGTACTTTAAACATCTGCTTGAAACTTGTCAAATTGTCATTGTCATTTCCAGAAACCCTAAAACCTATTTTCTATTCGTTTTAGGACAAAAGACGTCAAAATTATATTTTATCTATTCATTTTTACAAAGTAGTAAATTTGTTGTTTTGAGACTAAACATAGACCATGTCAGGTAGTGAAAATCTGAGCATGTGTCGAAAAATGTCCCATTTTACCTCCAAAGTTGCATGAAATAACATAACACTTTATTTGGTTATAGATAAGGATTCAAATTAAGATATTATTTAGAAGCATTTTCAAAAAAATGCAAATAAATGATGAAAAACGAGATGCGCGACTTAAGGTTACTGTGAACCTTCGCGGGTACCTTTCGTTAAAAATTTATTTTCGCGTCGCGTTAAATAATATTTTATGACATTATACATCATTTTAAAGCTTAATAAACAAAGAATACGTCTATGCATTTTTTTCTGTAAAAAAATAATTTGTAGTGCGTGAGAAAGACTCTTAGTGAAATCGGGTGTCTTTGTTTAAAAGGATAACCTGGAAAAACTATCTGTCTTTTGCTGAATTTTAATGCATAATGTTTGTCAGCATATATTGATCTCTGAGACCGTGTGAGCGTTTCTCAATATTTTACTTAGTTTAGAAGTTATTTAGAGCTAAGTAACGAAACGTAAATATTCAATGTTTAGTTAGTATTCGACTTTATAAATAAAAAAACACGCTATCAATCGATAAACGCTCACACGGTTTTAATTTTGGTGAGTTGAGTAGTGTTTGGGCTAATTTCGAAGGTTTTGGGACCGTAATTTTTTGCAGGTTATGCTTTTAAAGTTGACTAGTATGCGCAAAATTAAAAGCTAGAAATCGGGCTTTGAAAGTTTTGTAAACATTGACACCCCCTTCATCTATCTGTCAGCGAGGTCACTTAAAGGTCACATATCAACCAATAGAGATCGTGGTTTACTGTTTTGTTTTGGTAATACTCTGCCGGACGTTTTTATAAATCAGATAACAAACGCTCATAAAATACTTTTTAGAGCACAAATCGGTAAACATGGCGAACAAAAATAAGTTTAAATGAAATAGTAAAGCAAGTAAATCAAAAAATATCTAAAATTATGAAGAAATTTAGAAAAGTTTACGCAACATGATATCTCATAAACGAACCAAGCAATAATAGGATTATAGGATTATAATGTCACTTTTCAAGTAAATTTGTTTTCCATAAAAACGAATTTATTTTAGAATCCCATATCACATTAGAAACTCGCGCGCTGATTGGCTGAAACGCAAACCGGATGAGAGGGTATTCAGAGTGATATTCAACGCTCAGAAAGCTGAATACCACGATATATAGGGATCCCGCTCGATAAATTTTTGATAAATGTAGGTTTTCTCATTATTTTCCGTGCATGAAAAAGATAAATCAACCAAGCAAGTAGTATAGAGGCAAATGATTAACTTGCTAATAGACGAATTTTGCATTAAAAAAGAAGAAATCTTTTTCCTGCGACTATAGCTCGGCATGAAAAGCGATCATTTTCTTTCGCTTCGCTTACTTAGTTTTTAGTCGCTATTTTTCACGACTTAAACGGCAATTTTTCAATCAAAGACAACATTTTTAATCATCAAATTACTTTTCTAGAGTTGTGGAACACCAACTAAACAGCCAGACAATTTCAAAACGGGTATTAATGAGCTTTATTTTCAATTTCACGGGTAGTTTGCAAACTTAAAGTTTACACTAAATTACAATACAAACATAAGCCAGAAAAAAACTTGTTTGTGATTCAAAAACTCTAAGCTTTGAAAATATTTATTGCAGTCCTAGTTTCAGTGTAAAAGTTTGAGAATTTTACTCATCTTCGGCGTTTTTGATTGAAATGAAGCAAACACTTTACTAAAAAAAGATTTATAATGTTTTAGCCTTTTCTTCAAAACTTAGTTTTAACTGAAATCGTTTAAAAGAAAAAAACATACCTACCATATGCATGATGTGTAGCCAACAGTCGGCTTTTGAGAGGATTTTGTTAGTCGGTTTAACTTTCATGAAACAACATCTTCAGTTTGTTTTTTCCTTCGTCGTCGCATTGTAGCTGAATCCATTCCGAATTTCAAGTGTAAAGTCCTTACTTCTTCATTGATAGCTTTAGTAGAGAACTCTGTTTAGATTTGTATATATGTGCTTCCTAACAGACTTGAATTGATCATCGAAAAACAAGTAATTTTATCACCACAAGGTTGATTTAAAATGATTGTTACGTTTCACTCATTAATTCGTCGTTCATCAGATTTCTTTTCGCTTTCTCATTGGCTAAGCGCACGCTGAGCTACAAAATGGCTTTTTAGTCGCGCGTAATAAAATTTACTTTTGTTAAAAAAACTTCACATTACAATACATGTCGGTATGGGATTCAAGGAAAATTCATTGTCCGACTCGGGAATTCCACATTAAATTCACTCAAAAAGACGATATCGCACTCATCGCTCCGCGGACTCCGCGATTCGTGCGATATCGTCTTTACTCGTGAATTCAATGTGGAATTCCACTCGTCGGCCAATGAATTTACCTATAATATCTCTGGAAGTATGTAACATTATGATTTTTTTGTTTCAATAATCAAAAGTTTATGCTATAGATGTTATAAGCTTTAAATAAAAAAAATCAGCCAAATTTTTGGTTTAAAGGTTCACAGTAACCAGCACGAGTCTGTAGAGTCTCCTTTGTGAATGGCGTAACTTTACTTGTGCAATGCTCTTTCAATATCATTGCACAAGACAGTCTGTTCATCCCCAAGAAGTCTAACTTCTGCGACAACACTTGTTGGTTCTGTAGTCCCTTGAATAGCTTTGGGGTTTTCGCTGAACACATCCATCTGTAGTCCCTTGGCTTTCGATCTTTTCATGGCTGGACTCGAGAGACTAAAGTAATTGGCACTTATGATGTTGAAACGTACCACTTTTTCACAAATTCGGTTATCTTTTCCAGTCAGCTCTTTGCACATTTCCTCGAAGCATCGTGCAAACGACTCTTGAACCTAAACGGCCATGTAATTGTTTCTGTGATAGCATATAGATATTTTGTCTGTGCATGTCCGAAATTTTGAGCTATAAACATTTTTGAAAGAATTAGGACATTTGAGCTACGATCTACATGGGTGTAATCATCTACGGAAAAGAGTATCAAAGAAAACGCATAGTATATCAGCATGTTTGATGCTGTGAATTGGTCATTCAATCGTACAGGCCGCAGATTACAAAATATGTTGTGTCAAAAACCGTTGAAACAGCGAAAATGGACAAAACTCATGCTGCAAAAATGATTTTACAAGACCCTTTCAACTCGAGGTAAGAAATGACATACTGAAGCCCATTTTATGTTATTGGGAACGCTGATTTATGTATTGGTGGTTAGATATTGTGGGTTAAAAAACGACATATTTTGGTAATTTTGCACTCATTTTGTCAACTTTCCACCTGGAAATACGACAAGCTGCAACTCGTGTCCGAGAAAAAAATTGTGGAATGGAAATCTTCAAACCATATTGTGTACTCGAAAGCTTCTATTTTTCGTCAAGACGTTGTCCCGTCTTGTGAGTTTATGCTGTTTATATACTAAGGTGTTCAATGCATTTCTACATTTATACTGATCTTTAAACGCGCACTGATATGATGTTGGAAGTTGTTTTATTCATCAGAAATAGGTTATAATTAAAATTTAGTCTTTCTACTTATAACTTATCGGGAAAGATTTTTTGTTAGGTGTGTAAATCTTTGCTTTTTAGGAAGTTTGACTCTATATTGAGAATTTTCACATGTAATTTTTCTATTGGGATTTTTACGTATAGATGTGTAAATTAGTGGACTTTATCGTTGATGCCCCCCAAAAACATTTCCTGGTTATTTTATTTCTTTATCTGGGTTTCGAACTTGGTGTTTCCTATTGGTTGAAACTGGGTCCCTATTGCTTTGATTATCACTTGAAACAGGACAGTTGTCGTCTTTCAACGACGGCCATTTTACTTTGGTGGGGTGGGGGGGGGGGGGGGGGGGGTCTATTATTCGTCACTGTTTAGCAGTAGTGAGATATAACTCCTAATTTACAAAAATTAAACATTACAAACGTTCTCAAATATAATTGTGATATTTCGATACAAAGAGATGACTATTCCCTCATTTTCATCAAATTTTGTTATATATTTTATTTACATTGCCAATAATTACACAAATTCGCAAGCAAGTATAAATATTTATATAACAATGATAATATATCAAATAATAAGGGATTGGCTAATCATCGAGTTAGAGGTTGAGTTGAGTTTGAGTTGAGTTTGAGTTAGCTTTGAGTTAGCTTTGAGTTAGCTTTGAGTTAAGTAAAATATGAAATATCAACTTTAAATATCAATATAATTTTAATATATGCAATAAAACTGTAAAAAAATACACCTATACACTTACATATTCAAAAACGAATAAAAAACTGCACTATTTCACGTAGTCAAATTATAACAACTTTACCTTATATCCTAGCAAATGTAGACAGTTTCTTTCAATGTCACTTCTAGTTAGATTAATTCTTAGTACAATTTCACTTAATACTAGTAAGTTTGACTCTAAATAAATGTAAATAACTATAAAAAAATACAGACTGGCCGATAGTCTGGCCGCCATGTTTTTTTCAACACAGGGATCCCATTCATTTTCCGTGTGTTACAACACAGGAAGCCCATTTTTTGGAAAAACAAAATTGAAGATTTTTGTTTTTTGTCCTGAAAAGCGGGGATTGTTTTAATATTCCGAAATTCTACATTACGATAAATAGAAAATTTCCAATACTTTTTTGATGCGGCCAGGAGAGTCTACCTCAACTTTCACATGACATGTGTGGATCTACGCATGCTCGTTTTTTGTCAGCGGTTCATCTTGGACGTCCGTGTCTTGTATGTAAGTATTGCATGAATTCATTCTGCTTTAATGGTATTCCCTAATTGTTAAGCATTCAACTAATTGCTGTTTTAATTTCAAATCAATTTCGAGGTAAGTGCTGTTTTAAAACTTAATGAGAAAACTATTTTTTTAAACTATTGTGGCAGATGTGGCCGGGTATGTTAACCAGTTGGTAGCATGTTATTGTCTTTGAAATTAAATTTTCTGTCCATCGTTTTAAAATTATTCATTTATTATAAAATAAATAATAAATTAAAACTGCAACAATAACATAACATGGCATTTATCTCATGATATATTTTATTCGCTTATTTATTATTTATTAATATTCAAATTCAATTATATATGCACCTTTGACAAATAGCTCTATAAAAAGAGAAACATAATATTTTTCCTTTGTTACATGTGGGAGCCCTGTGTTGAAGATCATGGCGAGTCTCGGCCAGTATGGATGTATATGTTGATGTTGTTTTTTTACATTTATCAGTTTGGAGTCAACCCAGCAAGTATTGTGTAAAATTGTGCTGAAAACAGATTTAACTAAATATACGATTGCTAGAAACTAACAAAATTTGCGTGGATATAAGGGAAAGCCGTTTTATTTCAACTATACATGAAATGCTACTTATGAGTCTATCGCTGATGAGTCTATCGCAAGGAAGATAGTGACATGCAACACAACTTCCATAAATTTGAAGATGGTGTAAGTTTAAGTTTATGGTGTAAGTTCTGACAATATATTTTTAGTATTTTTATAGATTTTTAATATATATATTTTATATATTTTGTTGAGGTTGACTCTCCTGGCCGCATCAAAAATGTATTGGAAATTTCTTATTTATCTTAATGTAGAATTAAAACAATCCCTGCTTTTCAGGACAGAAAAAACAAAAATTTTTAATTTTTCGTTTTCGTTTTTCCAAAAAAATGGGCTTCCTGTGTTGTAACACACGGAAAATGAATGGGATCCCTGTGTTGAAAAAAACATGGCGGCCAGACTACCGGCCAGTCTGTATTATTTTTTTACAGTTATTTACATTTATTTAGAGTCAAACTTACAAGTATTAAGTGAAAATGTACTAAAAATAAATCTAACTAGAAGTGACATTGAAAGAAACTGTCTACATTTGCTAGGATATAAGGTGAAGTTGTTATAATTTGACTACGTGAAATAATGCAGTTTTTTATTCGTTTTTGAATATGTAAGTGTATAGGTATTTTTTTTTACAGTTTTATTGCATATATTAAAATTATATTGATATTTAAAGTTGATATTTCATATTTTACTTAACTCAAAGCTAACTCAAAGCTAACTCAAAGCTAACTCAATGTTAACTCAAACTCAACTCAAACTCAACTCAACCTCTAACTCGATGATTATCCTATCTCAAATAATAAAGAACAACAACAATGATATTATTGTAATAATTGAGTAATATTCTTCTCATTGTTTGGTTTTCTTAGATTTAACAAAGATATTTTTAATAACATAAAATTATTGATATATGTTATATTCATATGTATAAAACCTTTTTATAAGTTATACTATATTGTAATTATTCTTTAAATCTCGTTACAGGGCTCAAATTAGGAGCAAAATCTGGCCTGCCTCTTCCAGATAGAGGGACATTGAAAGATGATTTCAGGTAAATTTTGACTGCAATTTTGAATTCTATTTGGCAGTTCGTAACTATTTTTGACTACCAAACCTTAAATTTGGCCTGGCATAATTTGGCCATTGGCAGGCTGCTATTTTGAGCCCTGCATTATTATTCATACTTCGGTCCTACTTTCAGTTGATATTACAATACTCTTGGTTGATGTAATTCATGTAAATAAGTAGAATGTATAAACTAGATGGGTGTTGACTCGAGATTGTAAACTATTAATTTCAACAGCCACACAGACTTCACTGTAAATTTTGTTCTTCATGTTCTTTACTTATGTCAAGTATTTATTCTTTTTTACTCAAAAATGTTATTATTTTGTACATAACATTTATATCACTCATCACTCTTAATGAGGAATAGCATTAATTGCTTAATATTATTTTTGAAAATACAGTTCATATCGGCCCAAAAATACTAGTAGATTAGTCAGTGTCAAAGCTCATTGGAACATCAAAAAAGTATTACTAAAGATGTTGTAAAACTATGGGCACATACAAATATTTTGGGTTTCATATCTTGTTGTTGCTTTGGAGGGCGTACCGTATTTACTTGAATAAGCGCTTACCTCGAAAAAGCGCCACACTTTAACGCTATAATGTTACTCTAGAAAAGCACCGGAAATTAATTTTTATCAAAAGCTATATTCTTCAGTTGAAAGTAATTATATTTAACTGCTCGCCCATTAAGTTATCGCCCCAATATTCATAGTTCTGATCAAGAAGGGGACATTGAGATCGAGAAAAAAGGAATAAGCTCCACTGTGCTAAATCAAGTAAATGTGGTATCAGAAATGGTTCTCTACCTGCAAGCAATCAAGTTTTTCATTGCTTGAGATAATATTTCTAGGTGCCCATAGATTTGCTTACATGTAGTTTTGTGAATTATTAATTTGAAGTCATTACTTTACAGTGAGAAAACTTGAACCCTGAACTTTTTGAGTTTCTTTTGTTACTTTTTTTCAACCCACTTCCCATGAGGGAATAGATTATAAATATTTATTATAAGCACTTAGTGTATTTGAACTCACTGTTTGATTTTAAAAGGTTTTGAGTAGAAGGTTCAGAAAACAATAACATGCAAAAACACAAGTGTTCACGGTTCAAGTATCATCACTGTAAATCAAGTACAGTGAGGTTTGATCCAGCTAAGGTAGTTTTCCAATCTCGCCAAATCATCATCTCAAGGTAGCTCATGAAATTACTTATATCAGCAGTAATACTGATAGAAATAATAGCTCCTTGGTTTCGATGGCTGTGGCTTTCAAATAAACAAATGTTGTTGTTGTCAAAACACAAAACCATAGACTTGTCAGGAGGAACGATAAGGACTGCTGCAATTTTTGGGTTATGTAGTCTATAGTTTTCAAGGTAGTCTGTTAAGTCTTGTGCTGTGAAGAAGCCTGTGTCGTCAATAACTGTAAGGTTTTGTAGATTGTTGTCGTCTTTATCAAGAACTTCCCGTACTTCCAGATTGGGTTGATGTAGTGGCTGGTTGAATGACTGATAAATACGGTTTCCAAGGATCATGGTGTTAGTGTAGGAGATTACAGAATTGCTGAGCCCAGTTGTACCGGAAGGTATTAGGAGTGTTCCTTCTAAAAAGTGCTTGGCTGTCAAAAGAGCTATTACTGTACAGGCATTGCTTCCAGAAGTTACATTTAGAGTAGATTGACAGAGGTGTGGTGGCAGAACCCATTCAGTGATCTGGTGACTTTGGTTTTGTAGGATGTGGATTTGATTATGTGAGTTCATGTTGATGGTGGGACCTTGTTGTTTTTTCTGGATGGTGTTTGTTTGTAGGGTAGATGGTGGCTGGTATGATTGCAGGGTTGATGATGGCTGGCTTGATTGTCGAGTAGATGGTGGCTGGCTTGATTGTCGAGTAGATGGTGGCTGGCTTGATTGTCGAGTAGATGGTGGCTGGCTTGATTGTCGAGTAGACGGTGGCTGGCTTGATTGTCGAGTAGATGGTGGCTGGCTTGATTGAAGAGATGTTGGTGGCTGGTCTTTGTGCGATGGGCAATTGCATGTTTGAGGTCCAGAGATACAAGTATTTTTTGTACACATTGTACATGTAGTAGGCAGTCCATTTCTAAATCTTTTGTGGACTCTGACTGGATGGTGGCATGTTCTACAATGTGGTGGTGCTCTTGGTGTGGTGATTCTGTTTATTGATGATGTGATGGAAGGAAGTGGTAGATGTGGGACTTCAATATTGAATAGCTCTTTGTTCAGACTATTGACAAGGTGTTGTAGGTCAATGTCATCTGACGTCCCAACCTCAGGTGCATCATCATTGGGTTCCAATATTGGTTCTGTGTTATTTTCAGCAGGGTAGTTTTTTTGTACATTATTAGTATTAGGATTTAGGATTGCATCTTTTGCTATCATACCAAGTTCTTTAACTCTTTCTTTCAGAAATACTTGACTTGAAAAAAAAGTTGTATCACCAAGGCAGAGATCATGAAAGGAGTGGAAACAACCAGGAAAAAGTGTCCAATTTTCATCAGAGGATGGGAGAGTGCATCTAGGTAAGTCACAGATTCTAGATTGGTCAGATGTAATGTTCGCATGATATCCGAGTGGTAAGACATTGATTTTGGTTGGTTTGGTGAAGCCCATTGCTGGTAGAGTAATGTGAGTAGGAGTCGTTTTTGAGTTCATGATAGAGAATGTAGCCTGTCCATGATGTTGTACTATTTGTTTGATTATGGAGCCTAACACTTGAGCACATTTGACTTTAAGGTACTTTAGTTGATTGTGAGAAAATGAAAAAGGTTTTGGTGGAGTAAAGTGTGATCTGAAGTTGGATTGTTGTTCTTTTGACTGAAATATAGCTTTTGTAGTTTTCTGTAATTGTTCTGCTGTGTCAGAGGATTTTGTGTGAGCCCGTATTATACTATGAGTGTTTTCGACTTATTCATCAGAAACTGGTAAATATTTGTTAAGTAAGTTGTATAGATCAGGAGAATACTGTGAGCAGTGTGATACCATGTTTAACCATACTAGTGGAGCTTTGTTGTAGTGGTGGCGTCTTAGACAAGTAAACATAACCCAGATTCTTAACAAGGCTTGAAGTAGTCTTGGAAATTATTAAGTTTAAAAGTAATACTGTATATTGAGAGAACCAGAGGTATGTAGTTGTCCAGTAAGTTCAGGAGTGTTCCATATTGTGTATCTTTGTATCGTCGAAGTTTAGTCAGAACAGTTGTCCTTATAAGTGTCCATGCTCCATATACAATCTCAAGGATCAAGCTAATACGCCATGGTTTAGGGGTATCTGCAAGCTTACTTTTGGTGAAAACTCTTTCATAAATAAGCTTAAAAAAGGGATGAAAGGTGGTAACAATGTGTTCTCTGCTATTTAGGGAAATGTGCAGTGCTCCAATGGTTGGCAAAATCGAAAGGAGAGGTGGCTCTGCTGAGGTATCACTCTGGCTACTAGAAGAAAGTACAGTTCCATGGTGCGGATATGAATATGTATGGTAGAATAGAATAGAATAGAATAACTTTATTTATACACGGTAAATTCATCAGTAATATATAAATAGGAATATACAAATAATGTTACAATATTGAGATATAAAATATTTACAATACAAGAATATAATAATAATAATCAAAATAAAAACTGTTTTCCATGAATGCCGTGTGTCGGGGGATATTAGTCAGAGTAATGGCGGTGTAGGAGTTGACGGAACTGATTTAGAGATTTCGCGTTCCGTATATTAGGAGGTAAACTGTTCCACATAAAAGCACCACGATAGCTGAAGCTATTTTTCAAGTAGTTCGTGTGCGGTAGTGGAACAGCGAGTTTGTTGTTGGAGTCGCGCAAAGAATAGCTTGTAGTATCGCTCCTATGTACAAATTTAGAACTTAAATATTCGGGTGCTAGGCCATTAAGAGATTTGTATACTAGGTTATTTGTTTGAAATTGACGTTGGACGCTAAGGTTTTTCCAGCCTAAGGCCTCTATTAGAGGTTCGGCATCAGTGTCGTATTTAGAAAAAGTCAATACCCTAGCTGCGCGATTTTGAAGTTTTTGGAGTTTGCTACATAGTGTTTTACCACAGTTACCCCAAACGACACTGCAGTAATCGAAGTGCGGCTGCACCAACACTTTGAATAAAAGGTGCAGAGTCGCTGGAGGCACAAATGGTCTTATTCGTTTTAGTGCTCCTATTCCAGAAGAAACTTTCTTTGCTAAGTTATCGATATGTTCACTCCAAGTAAGGTGGTGATCTATAGTTACACCAAGTGATTTGGAGGAAGATACCTTTCTAACTGGAGTCCCGTTGATCTCAAGAGCTGGTATTGGAACAAGATTGTTTAGTTTTTGCCTAGATCCGATCAGCATGAATTCCGTTTTGGTCATGTTAAGAGTCAGTTTGTTGGCAGTGAGCCATTGACTAACGTTATCCAAATCCCTATTTAGTGAAGTTTGGATAACGTTTGGATCACTGCCAGCAAAAGTTATATGAGTGTCATCTGCAAACATTCTAGGTTGTGAAGTCGACAGACAACTAGGCAGATCGTTTATATACAATAGGAACAAAAGGGGCCCCAAGATTGTTCCTTGTGGGACACCGCAATCACGAGTACATAAATCAGACAATGAACCATTTACAGAGCATCTTTGTGTGCGGTTGTTTAAATAAGATCGAAACCAATCAAGGTTATAACAAGGATCACAATAAAGTGGAGGGTTACTGGCTGTGTACTTTTGCAGGCATTTATAGACAATTTGACGACAGTAAAATTGGCACGGCCAATCGCCAGGCTGTAAAACGACAAACTTTTCCATGTAGTCTTTAAGAGAAGTGCTAAAGACAACGTCGTAAGCAGCAGCAAAATCTTCATGTGACTTCAAAGATAATTCTACAAAATCGACTAAGTACAAGTCCTCCATTTTTCTCATTGTTCTTACATGATCGCTGTCAGAATATTGGTGTATGTAAATTCGTTGTCTTTCCGACTCTGGATTGAAAAAGGCTGTAGTAATCCAGCTAGGCATAGTATTAGAATATGTTTGACTTATCCTATGCATGTTTTCGGGGGAAGTAATGATACTTGTGCATGTCGGAATGTCAATACCAAGTGGGTCATACATGTTGATTGCACTATCCACAGGTATTGCCTTTATATTTTTGAACACTTTTATAATAATAGTACACATGTTTGCTGCCTTGCAGACGTCAGGATCAGTTGGTCTTCGTTTTGTATGAATGTTAGTATAATCGTCTATTATTAGAACTATTAGCCACTGGTGTTCTATTGCCTGTTTGATTACTGTGTCAAGAGAGTCACGGTGCGACTGCTGGAAGCCTGCTACTAAATTACGCAGTGTGTGTCTAGAACATGTGCCCATTGTGTATTCTGTTTCGAAAGCATCTTGGGACAAGTGGGATTGTTTAAGATAGAGGCCATGGTCTATCTGAAGGGAATTACAGAATTGGCTCTTTGAGTAACATAATTTATAAATCATTGCAACAGCCCTCTTTTTGTTAAGCTCAGTTCGTTTTTGTGAATGACGTGGTGTGGTTATGGAACGAAGAATTGTATCAAACAATTGAGTAGCGCCAGCGCTAACGCACAACTTTTGCAGCATACAAGTGTCATATATGGGCTCTTCTTTATCCAGAACGAACCGTTTATACATCGCAGTTTTAACTGCCTCCACTTCTTTTGGCATATCATATCCTATAAATTCAATATAGTGAAGACAATACATAAGTGGTTTGTTTGTTGTTTATTTATTACCTTTGGTTATGATTAAAAGTATTACATACAATGTGTTCAGCACTTCCATAACATTGTTACTGTTACATTTTGAACTATTACACTCACTTTCTGAAAAACTCTTCATATTGTTCTCCATTTCTTTGAGCTCATCCGTTGGAATAGTGACGGCCGTTACCTAAATACAGCACACATGTCGTATAAATTGGATAAACTGTATGCGTAACTCAGTGAACACGGGCGTTTGTGTGCAGTCTTTTGACTTACTTTTTCTGAATGTTGGTATCTGAAGATTTTTCTTCTACAGCCATTACAAATCAAATGATTTCTCGTACATTCATATGTATCTTTGCCGAAGCAATCATGTATATACTTCACGTAGTTCTCGATTTGGCGATAACTATTTTCCTTTTCTCTTCGTTAGGCGCTTGCTTACAAGGCTAACCCTTACTGTGCCAATGATGTCAGCTGTGTGTTCCACATCAATTATCCCATTATAGCCATGGTCAATTATTACATCTTGATTAGCTACTGGGTCAATCCTTATCTGCTCTAATAGTTCATTATCCTTCAATGTGAAGTAGTCATCAGTAAGTTGGTTGAGATTCACTTCTTCTGGCTTGACCATCATGTTATATGTAGACTCGTCAAAGACAGCTGGTGGTAGTCCTCCTTGGACAACACTTATGGCAGCTATTTGTCCAGCAGTAAAGAATGTCCCATTATGAACGTTTAACATTGAGTCCACAGGAATGCCACCTGGAAACAATTCTTGTTGCATACCATCAATAGCAGTAGTCAATAATTCTTTGGCCATTGCTCCACTATCAGAACCATATTCTCCTGCAAATTGCACAGTTAGGACACTTTCTGGGGAGCATTTGCTTGCAGCTCTCTTCCATATGTTTAAGATTCTTGTTATAGGGGCCCCCCTCCTGACAACAATGGAACTGCTTAGTGTTGTCTACATCTCTTTTCAAATGATTTATCAAGCTTTCACAACTAGAAAATGTTGTCTCTCTTGACTTGTCAGCTTTAGCGTTGACTTGAGGGTATGTTTGGGCTTGCTCAGAAAACTCTTCATTTTGTTCTGCTTGGATTTGTATAGCTAACATTTCATCATCACTTACATTTGCTTTCTTGGCTGCTGGCTCATCACTTTCATTTCCAGAGTTGTACCTACCACTGTCACTTGCCTCTAGGTCACTTTGAGTGCATAAGTATAAGACAATGCGCTTATAATCTTTACCAGTTTCTTCATGATACTTCTTAAGGCAGAAAAAGTCTGTTGTACCAGGCATAAATTGGGCTTGCATCCCACTCTCATACAGCAACACATATTCTTCACTTTCAATATAGTAGTTGCTATAAAATGCTTTAAACCTTTCTTTCGCCTTAATCAGTACATCTGAGTAAGATGACATGTTTGACATTTTGACAATAATTATCTTTCCTCTTACGGGTTTCACCATGTCATCTTTGGCTTGTATCAAACCAGTGGAAATTACAACCTCCATCTCCTTGTCAGGGTGTTCTTTTTTTGTTGTGACTTTCTATTTCCATTGTTTCCCTTTAGCTTGAAGGAAACTATTTAATGACTTCCCTTGTTTTTTCGTGCTGTTTTGAGAAGTACCTGCAATATGATTCAAATTGGTGTTTCAATGTATGAAATTGGATTTAAAAGCTGCTTACATCATTTGATAGTCTTGGGTTTGCCCCAACAGTCAATTATGTATATAGCTAATTCAATTAACTTCGTCGCTGAAACAAGCCTAAAGCCTAATCTTGAGAGCGAAAGTGGTCATGGGATTTTAAAATTGCATGAGTTTTCAAGATTCCTAAACCGTAATTTGTGCTTTTGTTTCCACTGAGGAACACTTGCAAATACACGTTGAATGTTTTACACGCTTTGCACGCCTCATTCGCCTCGTTAAAAGATATCCCACGATCCCTTTCGGTCTGACGATTAGGCTTTAGGCATTATAAATCAGCGACAAAGTTAATTGAATTAGCTATATAAAGTAAATTGCACTAAGGGCACTTTACTTTATTGAATTTAAGAAATTTCCATTCTTCACATGATAAGTATCCATCAAAATTAAACAAACTAATATACTGCCGCAATCCAACATCAAGTTATTATAGCAAATAATTTTCTGTTCATTACACACAAAATAAATTACAATTATTTTAAATATCCCCAAAACAAGGTATGTTAATAATGTACCAGTCAATTGTATCCCCCCCCCCCCCCCCCCCCTTCCCCCAACACAGAACTTGTCTACAGTTCCACTCTTCATTGTATGGTCCTAAATGAAATGTTGAAGACAGTTGTTGTCCATCAGAGGGTGGGTGGGGTGGGCTGTTTTTCAATAGAATGTGCCACAGAGGTAGGGGGGAAATACAGCTATGGCAAGGTTAAATATCCGATGCCCCACTATTCCTTGAGATTGGGGGAGTGGGGGGGGATGTTAAAATTGACTGGTGTATAATATACAGTAACATAAATTTAAATGAAAGAGGTCACTGTAAGGTTTTATTAAACACCACTTGGTGGCAAGGAAAACCAAAAGAATAAATATAATTTTAGGTAGTAGTAAGTCAACATGTTATTCTATTTGACAGTAATCATATTGGCCAAATGGTTGGTACTTCACGTATTAATTTCAGTACTCATGAATTACTTTTCTCAATCAATATCAAAATATATAGGAAAAATCTATGGTATATACCTGTGTAATCCTCACACTTTGGACAAATAAAACTGTCATCTTCACAATAAACTCGTATACAACCACTTGCTGATTCATGAACTCCAGAGGTTAAAATTTCTTTTCTATAGCCACACTTTGGACATTTTTCTTCTCGTACCTCACCTTCTGCATATTTATCCTTTAGTTCCTCAACAACTACAAATATGATTAAAAATTATTGTAAAACTGCTAAATATAACTTAAGCTTAAGTTTAAAGAGTTTGAACGATTTGGATTCTAGCAATCATAGTTTAATGTAAGCTTATCCCCCTGGTGGACTAGTAGATTTAACAAATGATTATAAAACGTATAATATTGTTACCTGAGCAATGCCTTGAGTTGTCAGATGTTGATGAAGTCGAAGCAGCACCTAACAGTATGAAAAAGTTGAGTTAGCTTTTTATAGATCTGTAAAACTTCTATCGATCGATGAAGAAAGTAAAGTTTGTATCGATAGATTAAATTTGTTTGCTGAATAAATTCAAGAAAAAGAAATAACTCACCTTGACCACAATTACTACAAAAGTTGCTGTCTTCAGTTATCTTTGCCCCGCAGTTATAGCAAAACATGACTTATAAATATCACAAAACAATCACAGTAATGACAAATCCAGCGCCATGTTGGTTTAGTAATCCCATGATACTTTGCAAGACTATTACCCATTCCTTTGCCGTGTATGTATTTCACTTCCGCCGTGATTTATTGTCGTGGAGTTTTGTTTATTGCCGTGAAGTTTTGTTTATTGCCGTGATACTTGTGGGCCACCGTAGCAACGGTAGTTTTGAGTCAGCAGAGGTAATATTTTGGGCACACGAAGCCGACAAAGTTGACCTAAAATTACGAGTCTCAGACGGGCGATTTGGCGCGAAATTGTTTCCCCCCGTTTTTTCCTCAAAAAAGCAAACTTTTTCAAAACTAAATACACAGTGGTGTTTCTTATGACAAGGCCTACATATGGTTAAAATATCAATGGACATCGCCTCTAAATGGCTCTCGCAGCTGCTTAGGGAAGTCACATGTACTGGGTTGCTCTACGTTATTGATCCAATGGTAAACATAAAACTGAAGTCCCACATCCTTCAAACGTGTAATGGTCTTTTCAACGGGTGATGGAAATGCTTCTGGACGGACAACCACCATTCGTACCACACGCTCAATATGATCGAGTGCCTGGTGCCTCCTCTCTGCATCTTTTATAGGAGTGGAACATTGTGTCGACCATGAAGTTGTTTTTATGATCTTTCAATAGCTGGCACAATTTATTGAGGATTTCGCAGCCACCCCTTTTGGACGACGCTCGTGTGGAATTTACTTCAACATCGCATTGTACTTATGCACTGTGTAAAACTAGAGCGTCAACTGGAGCACCATTTTGTGATTGTATAGCAACCCAATAAGTAATAGCAGGGTAGGACTTGTTTTTCGCACTGTTACTGACATCCATTGGTAACTGAGACACAACAAAAATTAATGTAAGAATTTACAATATTGATAACGAAGTACGAGCAAACTTGCACATAGGAGCCATTTGAAAATTATTGCTCTTCCTAAGTAATTGTTACGCCGCGGAAGCGTGTTTTAAGAGTCAAGTACTACACCAGAATAATAAGTAACTCAACTGTTTAATTAGGTTCTTGAGTTCTAATTTATCATAGTCTTTCACTCCCAAGAGAGGGTTATATAACTCTGGTTATATAACCCGGTTATACATCACTTTGTGTAAGCACCACTGATTGTGCCTTATTGTACGCTATTGTAACTACTGTAATCAATCACAACATTGCCTCCCCCCTGAAAAAAAATCTATGTCCGTCCTCGGACTAAAAAAAAATCCCTGGGGTTCTGAGACTAAGATTTTGTAATGTTTTTGTATATTGTACACTTTGTTACAATGTTCTTTGTCTTCATCTGTTTCGTCTTCTTCCTCTATGTCTTTATCTGTTTCGCCTTCTCCTTCTTTGTCTTCATCTGTTTCGTCTTCTTTGTCTTCATCTGTTTCGTCTTCTTCTTCTTTGTCTTCATCTGTTTTGGTCTTCTTCATCTGTTTTCGTCTTCATCTGTTTTTGTCTTCTTCATCTGTTTTCGTCTTCCAAGTATAAACAGACGTAACCTTGCTCTGCTACCTATGTTACGCCGCGGAAGCGTGTCTTAAGAGTCAAGTACTACACCAGAATAATAAGTAACTCAACTGTTTTTAAAGGAATGGTCAATAATTAGCGTGCGTATATCCATTTCTGGAAGCACGATGGTAGCGTAAGAGTCACACGAGGCTTTAGCTGAGTGCGACTCTAGCTACCAGAGTGTTTCCAGAACTGGATATACGCACGCTAATTATTGACCATTTCTTTTATAACATAGGCCCTTTTTTCAGTAAAATAAACAAGTTTATTGTACGATCAAATGTCAAAATCTCTTTATTGTGCGCGCGCAGATTTACAATGACACGTGAGTCAAACTGACATAATTTTTGCTCGAAGCTGACAACACTACAAGCTCTACAAGTATTCTCTCCAAAATACTTTACAATGACTCCTCAACCAGACAAAAACGGTAAAATACGAAGGAGCTGTCTTTAAAAAACTTTGACAGTGGAGATAAGTGCTCAAAAATAATAACAACATTCCTTTATTGTTGTGCTTTACGTATCAGCGATCATTTTCGTTGTGCATTACAAACTGAACATTTTGAACGGTACAATTGCTGAAGATCGAGCTAAACTGCATTCTCGGATCCTGCCTTGCCTCCACAAGTAGAATGTTGTGTTGCACAGCTGTTGTTAGATGGACTGAAGTCGGCTGAACTGGGACAATTGCCTGGCTTGAGGCGTTGGTGAGACTTCGAGACAAAACGTTGGAGCAGTGGTCTAGTTGTTCAATCGAAGGTCGCGTGTTGTAATGAGCCAAGCTCGTCTCGTTACGATGCCCAGATATGGCCTTAATATGTCGGTTTGGGATACCGGCATTAGACATCACGGTTATCGCTGTCGCCCTGACTGAGTGGTTGGTGTATACCCGGGATAAATTGGCCTCTTTACTGATCTCCTTCATCATGCAGTCAAGCTTATTGACGCCAACGGGCCTGTTTTCGTACCAAAAACTGTCGGCTGTGGACCAGTTTCTCTTCGGAAACTGAAACAAAGATTCACAATTTGGATTTATCTTAGACAAATACAAATGCAGCGCTCTGTAGCCATCGTTGGGCTCGTCGGTTTCGTACATTCGGGCGTATTTCTCGGTGCTGGCGACATCTTTCATTCCACCCGGATGGTTTTTTGTTGCCTCGTCATGAGCCATTGTGGCGTACTGTCGGTCGCTCGCGTCGACTTCAAACTTTACACTAGACTTCTTCAGCTCTCGCTGGCCTTCTCTACCTCTTTGGCAGAAGTATAACACGAGGTGAAACCACACATTTCTTAAGAGACTCATTGGGTTGTCAAGGGAGAGGGCTGTGGATGTTTTCAACTTCACAAGGTCTTCGTTTTCAATGGCCGGTTTGTGTTTGGTGTCTCCCATGCCGCTTCGCTTCATCTGAACTAGCTTGGCGTCCGGCATCTGGTTTGACCGCTTGAACCTCGGATCACTTGAGAGCTTCAAGATGTGGCTTAGAGGAGGTCGATTCATATACCTCTCGATGGCATGTCGAAAGCCTAGGAGGGATTTCTTGCTATACATTTCACCGTTTCTTTTTCGCGCTTCAGCATAAAACCGGCGAAGATTTGCATCCAGTTGGCCAATCGTCATTTCTTCAAGAGCTGTACGAATTTGCTTCTCCTTGCACCAGGATAAGACAATAAAGGTACGAAAAAATTATTAGAACGATGTGATTGTATTTTTTGCAGTAATTGAGCATTATTTAGTTTGTTTTTAAATTATGTCGAGTTGCAATGCGAGACTACTGTCTACGCAAAAGTTATTTTGAGAACAACAACAAAATGTTTGGTCAAAACTTACGAACTTTATTAAAATAATTGTCGGCGTAAAATTATCAACTGCACTTAAGTTTATGTAATAATTGAATTATTATGAATTAAATTCTGAACACAAGAAATTTGTCTCGTTATTTTTATCTGTTCATGAATAAAAGTTGAATGCGTCCCACATAAACCATTTTAATAGTAACAACTTTAGCTTATGTTTTAAGTAAGCTTTGGATAAAAAAATAGTTTTATTTCTTGAAAAAAAGCATGAGACCCTTCACATTTTATTCAATAATGATCATAAATGGATTTAAAATACCTGTAAACGTCGAAACACACCAATTTGTCGTCTTTTTAGTCTTGGCCGAATGCTTGTCTGCAATAATGTTTTGCATCTCGCTTTCGCTCAAATTGGCAAATCTTTGAGGGTTTTGGCTTTTTTCCTTTTGTTTTTGGCCTTTTTCCTCTACTGGCTCAACATGTTCTTCAAACATGTCAAAATCAAAACAGGGAAAGTCATCGCTATTGTCTAAAGCGGCCATTTCAAGACGTTTTTGTCGCAAAAAAAATAAAAATTTGCAACAGCGAACTTGAATGTGAACAATATTTTTGCCGCTGCCTCACAGTAAATTTCTATGGGATATCTCTATGGGATATCCATTTCTTGTCAATAGAAAATAAACCAATCAGAGCGCGCGATTCTACTTGCCTATGTTATAAATTAGGTTCTTGAATTCTAATTTATCATAGTCTTTCACTCCCTACAGAGGGTTATATAACTCTGGTTATATAACCCGGTTATACATCACTTTGTGTAAGCACCACTGATTGTGCCTTATTGTACGCTATTGTAACTATTGTAATCAATCACAACGTAATGATTATTATTATGCAAATTTAATTTTGTTTATACAAACCTCTGTCGAGTTGTCACTTTGTGATTGACTTGCTTCTATTTCAGATTGTTGTTCTATGTCATAGTCCCACACTCTTCTTCTTCGTTAGATACGTTAGTATTTCGAGCAGACTGATAATTGGAGATGGCAGAGAAGAAAAAGCCAACTCCAGGAGTTTTCACTAATACCGAATCACATTCGTTTCTTTTTGCCACAATATGACTCCATGCTAGCTTGATTCCGTTACGTTCCCCTTGAACACGCCATACGCATTTCACGTCAATTACTGAGCAAGACGAACGTACTATTGGAATTATGCTGGCCAAGATTTCGTCTATTATGGCCACGCTATTCAACTGGCAGCAGGGTCTTTGAGAAATGGCTGCTAAAACATCAAAAATCAGAATCAATGTAGTCCAAAACAAGTTAAAACTATGACAGGCCAACGAATTGTAAGTATTCTTACCTTCATTCAATATCCACTGTGAAGCTACCACACACTGCACGTTGAACAAGAAACCAATCCTCATTTAAAGTGGTGGTATTTCGCAATACCAAACACATCAAGACAAATGTCTTGGATCGTGATTGGACCGGTTTATCTTTTAATGCCACACAATAACCGTGCGTACAACAATGTACCCACCTACTCATTTATTTCAAGCTTACGTAACCTTTTGTTTCACCAAAGTCGGTGTTATTTGTTAACCTTTATTTTATGATTTTGAAATAACAATGACCCTTGTTGTAACCATTAATTATGGTATTTTATTTAACTTAGACATTTTTGTTATATCAATGCTTTTTGTAATGCTTGCTTAAAAGGATTGTTTATATAATAGAGGCGATGTTGCAAATATGAAAGACTGAACAAAAAAACCATTATCATAGCTTTTGGTATTCCTATGTTCTTCACTAAGTTGCCACTCTATCCTAGAGGATATGGTAGATATAGTAATATATTCCCACTGAGAGGGTCACACACAATGGCTGGAGTAACATTAAGATATGGGGAGGTGACCTCCGAGGCCGTTGTGAGCGAGTTGTTCGCAGTGGCAAGCTGGCTGATTCATCGCTGCGGGGAGGTGGGTGGGGTGTTGTTCCGATGTGTATACGCTTTCCGAACTGGTTCAAAAGAGGGTTCATTGAAGTTTGGTTGGACATTTATACTGTCCGGGCACATGGTGGTGTGAGATGTAATCCCCTGGGAAGCATAACTCTCGAGATTTCTGGAAATCTTGTGATATTTGAGGCGCTGTGTATAATCCTCCCAGTGGGAATAGTAATATATTCCCACTGAGAGTGTCACACACAATGGCTGGAGTAACACTAAGATATGGGGAGGTGACATCTTCGGCAGGTACTCTCTTAGTAGCTCTGCATGCTGGGTAAATCCTCTATGAGATTGACCCTCTGTTAATGCGAGAAATATTGGGTCGTCATCCTTAATCAAAAGAAGGTTCTAATAACGGTGATCTCCTCTCAAAACTCAAAAGCGGATAATCAGACGACAGTTTTAAACTCTTTAATGTAATGGATCATATTTTCATGGAGAGTGACCCAAAGCTGTGGGTTTATCAATGATGATTAACTATAATTAATGTGTATACATGGATTTATTGCCCCAGACCTAATTGATGCCTACGCTTGCTGCAATTTTATGGCCTAATCTACTGCAGGGGTAAAGTGAGATACGTCATCTAAAGCCCTATATGGTACTTCCCCTATGGATGATTGAGTTGCACTCGCGGCAAGAGCTGCGGCTGGTGCGTTTGGTTTCAGGGCCTCCCTTAAGTCCGAATAATGATCCAGCATATTTGTGCTGGACCAGCCTATGTGTTGTGCGATGGATTTGTGTGGTACCCCGAGGAGGGCGAGAATGATAGCGCATCCCGTACGTAGAATATGCGGGGTTTCTCCGCCATCTTTCCCGGTGGTCTCAAGGTATCCCTTAGCCTGTTGCGTGCCGCTGAACTAGAAAAGGGTGCTTCAAGTACACTATTGCCCCGAGTGTTACGAAAAAGATATCCGGCGCGTAAATCAATTTTGAGAAGCCGGCAGATTGCTAATTAACGTTCAAAGTTAATTATTGGGCAAACAATGGGGTTGGAACAGCGGCGGACGGCGAATGTGTTAAGGGCGTCCCCCGCAATGTTTTCCCGAATGTGTGATTGAAAAGCAAGCCTGTCCTATCGGTGAAAAACAATACCTCCCTAGACAGTGTCACGCCCAAATCTGCCGCGCCGTCTCCCGAGAAAAAGTCTACACTAAAGAACCATCAATCCCGACGAAGAATATAAAGCATGATGGAGGCACTATCCCCCTTTTGCAATCCACTTAATATATGGCTAGCTAGTTTTTCTAATTTGTTCATGAATACTGTACTGCCTTCTTGGGCGGATCCCGTCTTCTGCTTGTTCTTCCTTGATGGTTTTTAGGTAGTCGGTCACGTAGTGGTGGGAGGCTGGGTTACCTGTACCGAGCTCGTAGTTCCAATGACCACCTAGCAGTTATTACTCCGCGACGATCATACTCATACACAAATCATACAACCGCGGATCAGACCCACATATATATCTACAAAAGATTTACTTAGAAAATATAACATTTCAAAATTGCTATTTATATAATATGCTGAAAAAATTATAGCTTTTTGAGCGTCATATCATAAAGTAAATAGGATTTCCAAGTTTTAAGGTAGTTTTTTGATACGCAATTTTGAGGTCATTTATGCCTAGCGGGTTTAGTCAACATCAACATCAACCACATCATTGTTATTTGTGTTATTTTATTTTGTCTTTGCATTAGTCAAATATCTGTATCTTAAATATTCCACTGAAATTAAAGCCTATTACATTGAGCTGCAAAGTGGCCGAACTGACGGCAGTTAAAACATCTGTCCCTTGGGGGTCGCCTAGCTACCTCGGACGGCAAATATAGGCCCCACATTTGGCTGCCGGGTTGGGCCATAACCCCCCTCATAATTATAAGGTACCATTGGGGCAGGCGGGGTAGGGGAAGCTCGTAATATCTTCTGGATTTGGTTTGCCACTTGTCTCTCCTGTTCCTCTCCACTATGGACGGTAGGCGTTGATTGTAAACCAACGGGCGGCACTGCTTGAATATTTCATATTTCGCTCTGTCCTGATGGTTAGAATCACGCGCCACATCAGCTATGGCGGTTATTAGAGCGATAGGATCGATAAGTGGGGCAGGGCGACCTGCCAGTTGGCGCACGGAGGTGAGCGCCCTCGTCACTCCATCCGCCACTCCTGTGGACTGCAGGTGTTCAATTGCTTTTTTCAATGCATCCAGTTCCTAAATTTGAAACAGAACAAATTCACTGTCACGATTGGAAACACAAGGTCTCAACAACATCTCTGATGTCCATTAAAGTTAGAGTGCATGACACATATCCATGAAATGGCTCCTAATGATAACACCTAATTGTATTTTTTTACCAACTATTAAGTACTGAGCTCAGTATTAAACTAAATTGTTTTACTCTGTTTTACAATGGGCTTCCTGTACCATCAACATGGTGGTTTTCCCGCTCTTACTAGTATACCGAACAAATTTTAGTCATCATCATCATCAGCAGCAGCAGCATCAGCCGATATAATTGAAAATTAATGGAAATATTGATTTTTGGGTTTGAGATCGTTGTAGTAGCGTTAAAAGTGTCAAAAATGCTTTATTCGATGTGATATGGCCAATTGTATGTTTTCGAAGTATTCCGCGAGTTTTTGATTTAGTTCCTTTGGAATCCTTCAGAACAAAAAAATAGTGTGAAATTGAGAACAGGCGTTCCTATTGAGCTTACATCAATAGGAACAAAATAAGTGCAGTATCGGAAAAATATGGTCCTCTATTTTGAATGTGTTCCTTTAATGCCTAAACACGTCCAAGTGGTTGTTCTTATTAACATAGAATGGAACTTTTGTTCCTCTTTAAATGTTAAAAAGGAGGATCAATTAGTTCCTTGTTAAGTGTTTGGAGTTCCCATTAACGACAACAACAAACGTTCCTCTGTCGATATTAAGAAGGAATATTTTGTTCCCTTTATGAAAACAATGCGTTCCTTTTTGCATGTAATGAGAACAAGACGTTCCTTAGTACACAAGGAACGTATTGCGACACCACGTTTATACGTATACATATTTTTCGCGTTAATTGAGTGAGCTTGAATATGAACAGGTACAGGCAAGTTTGGACGTGATGCTTGAAATCTGCATATATTCAAATTTTCATTTTAATCTGTTTGAGCTTGTTTAAGCAAGCCATTGTCCTGATTAGAATTGCATGCCGGCAAGACTTCACGGCTGTTTCATTCTTAAAAAAAGTGGACATTAGGTTCCAGTCTCACAAATTTCGATTTCGCGCGGTTTCGTTCATGAAAACGAGGCATCGTTTTACTCGTCGATGTGAAATCCGAGCTTAAACTGTACGTGGATTTCATTGCTTTTTCGCTATGTTGGAATTATTTGATTTGGAATTTACTCCGCAAAATACAAAAAGAGTGCAACATCAGTGTTTATGACGTGTCATACGGTTATTTTTTTGCCAAGAAGAAATATTTACGAAGATTTAATGAGGACGATATTTGTCAATTCAAGATGGCGGTGAGAATGTTCTGCTAATGTACTCGCAAAACCCACGGATAAACCAAACTTTGGAAGTTTTCCATGAATAAGGTGAGTTTGTTTTAAATTCATTGTACATGGTTTATAATATCTATCTAGCTTACATTCTATTAACTATTTTTTGATCACTAGTAAATTAATTGTGTTTTTTGATGATTTATTCGATTCGATCAAAGCATTTCACATGCTTTGTTTCTCGTGGTTTTTCGCGCCGAAACTTTTTGCCACACGCGTCTATCTTTTTTCCCGCCTCCAAAGTTTTGCTGTAAACAAACCGTACTTACAATCACCGCTGGAAAAAGCTCAACTTGTTTCAAGATGGAAACAGAGAGAAAAAGGTAAATATTTGTGGTTTCTTGCATTTTCTTCTTCGACTGTTCCCTGAAATAAAATGTAAAATATGTTTAAATAATGTTCTTTTTTCGTTTGATTAGAAAACCAAGGCTTATCCCAAGGAAGAGAAAGTTTCACAAGCCAGAAGGGGTAGTTTTTATAGATATTGAAGAGTAAGTTGAACCCATTTTGATATGTTTTTTTTTTTGCTATTGTCAATTTTCATTGTTATATTATCAATGTTCCTTGCTAATGTATTAGTGTTGTTGTATTTGTAAATTTAATGCTATTCTGCTATTGTTACTTATAAAAACCACCAACCTTTATGATATAAAGGACTGCTTGTTAATTTAATTGTTTTCGTTCATGTTATCATAGGACTGAAGAGACCAAGAGGAAGGAGTTGGAGAGAAGAGAGAAACTTGCCAAGGAACTGCTGGAACAAAAAATGAGAAATGAAGAAAAGAAGAAGAAGAAAAAATTTAAATTTTAAAACTTCCTATCTTCATGTTTTGCTTACTTTTTTATCAAAGTGATATTTAATAAACATATTCAATCTTTTTACCTTCATTCTTCAACTTGTTTTCGAGTTTTTATTGCTGGAGCCTTAACTACATTTGCAGGGTGGCATCTACTGTGGTGCTCCCTAACTATGCATTTTAGTTGGTCTACACTGTTTTGGATGCAAGCATATGTTCGGGTTAATTCATTGAATGAAGCATGAATTGATTCAATGCCCTGTTCTCCAAGTAACCCAAAGCCTGTATTGTATTTTTTTATCCAGCTGACAACATGATCTTCTAAGAAGTGTAACTTGGGAGTAATGGAAGATGTAGGAAAGAAGGACCGGTATAGGGTCATAAATACAGCTATTTCTTGATCTGGTTAGAAAAAAGAAACAAATCAGTAAAATAATAATAATAATAATAATAATGCATAATACATTAACATGGAAACATTATGGAAACATTTTAGTTTTGAAAGCCGTCTTACATACCCAGTAGCATTATTTGTTTTTCTTGCAGCTTTACGCTCCTGTTCATCATCTTATGGATGTTTGAGAAACTCTGTAATGTTTGTTGAAACTGATCACGAATGATTTCTGCTTCACACATGAGCTCGGGGCACATAGTTTTAGCAATACCAATGGGTATATCAGCTATAAGTGCAATGTTTTTTTTCTAAAAGAAAGTAAGATTACTTATGTTTCAAATAATTTTACCATGTAAACCAAAAATACATTCATAATATTATTCAATATTTTAATTCAATACACTAAATAGTATTATTTTGATAAGTGTACATATCCATCATCCATCCACCAAGTACAAATATGCTGTATATATTTTGTTACTACCAAAATAAACTTTGTTGTTACATTGTGATCTTGAACTTAGCTTTCCCTAACCTTCAGACACTTGTCAGTGTGATTGCCATTGAAGGAACCTCCATGATATGCTTGTCGTTGTACTCCCATTGCTGTCAATGTTTCATTTAATTTCTTTAAACATGGCCCCTCTCCTTTTTTCAATGTAGAGATTTTTTCCATTTGCTCATTCTAAAAATAAGCCATTTAATTAGAGTTTAATAAGGAAAAATGTATCTCCACAAATTTCAAATCAGAAGTTAAACAAAAAGAAGAATTCAAATTACAAGTTGTTTTTCTTGTCTTTGTAAATCATCAGCTTTTTTCATGAGGACCTCTACTACTTCATGGTTGTTGCTATGTAGTGCAATGTATGACGCCTGTTCTCTATAGTATGTAGCTTCGTCTGCTATGCGTACACATTCACTCCTCATCATTTGAGCATCTTGAAGTTCTTTAATGAATTCTTGAAATGCCACACTCCCAATCTATATCGTATTCAAGATGTTTTTTAATATAAATTAGCAATAATTTAACTTACATTGGCTGCATGACTTATAAGCATAAAAAACTAACCTTCTGTTTATTTACTAGGGAGTTTGCTGTTTGATTGTCAAAAGTGGCCAATGCTACCTCCAATAGCTCAAACAGACGATAAAATATGCCCATACTGATGTGTAATCCAGGTAGGCATACCTTAAACATAGTTGAAAAAAAATGTTTCAATATTGTTACAGGGAAACAAAATTACAAAATTAGTACTTAGTTAACATTAAATAATGGACTGATTGATAATTACACTAAATTTGGTTATCTGCTATCAAAACTATGAAATCTATTCAAATCACAGCTATTACCTGTTTAATGGGTATTTTCAGAAGGGGTTCCCTTATTGCGTTGTTGTAAAACTTTGCTTTAGCAAGGAGTTCTCCATCTTGTTTAAAACGTTCATTGTCTGCCAATAACATTTCCAGTGTTCTTTCTTTTTTAATACCTCTGTCTGAGTTTGACTTCTGCATTTCAGTTGTAGTGATTAAACACCAAAGACAACAATGCCTTCCTACAAATATAACAGATATATATTCAGTCTTATTACATGTGTATTTTGTTTTTTTGTTTTCTTTTGCTTACTAACCACTTGCTCCTGATATTCCATAAAGTGCACATAAAAATGCATAGTCGCCAAATATAAATAATTTTAACTTCCAATCCCTGCAAAAAAATATATTTTGACAATGACAATAGTTTTAGTGAATAAATTATAAAAGCAATATTAAACAGCAACCTGTGTCTATACACTATCATATAAACACTTTGGGAGCTGTAGAGCACTTGAGAAATTGTGCTGCAATGATAGTAATAATGGTATAATAAAAATAATATTTATTGGTAGATGGTAATTATAATAATATTACTGTTTACTGCATTGTGGGTCCATTGTACCTTATTAATAATGGGACACAAAAATACACACATAAACAGAACAATATAGCTTGCTTTACCTCCACTTGTCTCTCTGTAGTGCCTCAATGTCTGAAAAATATCTTTGAAGACCCAATTGTAGGTTGTGTGGGCTGTCTGGTGCTTTAAAAATTGAAAATACTACTGTGTTTTGTTTTGCATTTGGATTCTGTAAGTTGGCTCAAACGCCATTTTAAATGTACCACCACCTTTGTCTCCTCCAATTTTTAGCCATATTTCGTCTTTTGGTATGCATTCATGCCACACCAGTCTTTTGTATCTAAAATATATATATATATCTTATTAGACAGTTTGATGTGTAATATTTTACGAGTGAAACGCTGTATTTTGACGAGCCTCCGGGCGAGTCAAAATACAAGTTAACAAGTTAACATATTACACATCAAACTGTTTAATAAGTTATTTATTATCCAATCTAAAGGTTTTTGTTCTTTTATAATGGAAAATATATTTTTACTCGATCTAGTCCTACTCCTGCGATATTTTTACTCGTCTATGACTAGTTGGATAATAAAGATAAATATTTCTCACAATAATTGTTTAAGGTGCTAACTATTCACTCTTTATAAAAGTAAGTTGTCTTAGTCTTGATTGAATAATAATACTCAGAATGCAGTTAAACAATATTTATTTAGAAATCTAAAACTCACTTCATGTTTTCTTCCAGATGACTGTAAATCATTGACTTTATATCTGTGACTTGAGCACATGGTACCAAGGTAATTTTTGAGCTTTCTTTTGCCTTTGCAAACTCAAAAGGCATGGCTTCACAAGAAATCTTGTTGGATTTAAAAAATTATTTGAACCATTAATGCATATGAACTACAAAATTCACCCCTTGTGGAGTTCAGACATTATTAGAAACATAAGCCAAAAATTAAACAAAATACCTCAGCAAATTGTTGTTCCTTTGCAACAATTCTCTGTTTTTTCTCACTTGAGAGCTGTAGTCCCCAGCTGGTCAACCACCTAAAAAAGTACAATTTAAACATTTATGGCAAAGTTTATACTTGGCAACTACCATCACTACAATTATTTAATATCGTACCTTCTCAGATGTCTTATTTTGTTCCAGGGAATTCCAAGTTCAGTCTTCATGGCTAAACCTTGTTCTGGTTTAACTTCTATTGTCAGGCCAGCCTCTCTGATAATCATTTGTCGCTCGTCACTTCCAAGTCGTCTAAGCTCTACAAGCTGCTGGACGTAAACACTGTCTCTCCTGTCATTGCTACTTGTACTAGCAATGTCTTGCCGAAAAGACTCCACAGCAGACGCACGGCGCTGAATGGTTTTTGCACTAGCCTCACAACTACTTTTACGAGTAACAGGTTGTAACAGATAACTTAAGAGGCTAAAATCAAATTAGATAAATCAACAAGAATAATGCTTGTAGATTGTTTAAAAACATTCTTACAAATGATATAAAATCACAAAATATAATATATCAAAAAGAGGGTCAAGAAGGAATGAAAATATAATTTGGAAATGGTTTTGCATCTTATAAGAACAGGTTCCATTTAAATATGTACTTTCCCATTCAAATCTGTACTTATGCAAATTTTGTTGATGCGTGCTAAACACACAGATCAACCAATCAAAGTATTTTATTTCTGAAGTGAACTTCTCTGATTGGTTGATTTGTGTGTTTAGCACACAACAACAAAAATTTGCATAAGTACAGATTTAAATGGGAAAGTACAGATTTAAACGGGAACCTGTTAAAGGTATTTGTGTATTTGTATAAATGTGTACTACAACCTTTCTGCAGTCGAGTAAATACATATACACTTTGTATACATTAATAGCCCGCGTATAAGAACCTGAAGTTTTCAATTTTCAATAAGGTTCCTATATAAATGGTACTTAACATTAATAGGTTAATATGTGGAGGTTGCTTAAAATGAAGATTTTAGCCTAACAGGTTCTTATATGTGGGATATCACTGTATATATATATTTTTTTTTTTCAGCTTGTGCAATTTAAATACTCACCGTTCCTCCTGTTTTCATTAAAACGTTTGTTGAATGTGATGAATTTAATTTTCTTTTTACAAGTTGTGTTGCAAGTATCTCTTCTTCATTGCTTAAAGGTGCTGTTAAAGGTTTCTTTAAAAGTTGTGGTAGTGTGAAGGAACATTGCTGTGGGGTGTATCGTGTGCATCTCTTTTCATGTTCTTGTAATTGTTCTAAAGGAATTTTTTCTTTACAAATTAAACATAAAACAGGAAGTGATCTCAAAATGTTTACCATTAATCGTGGAACTTGTGTTAGAGTTTTAGGTGTGATAGTTGTGTTACAGACTGGACAGCTTGAATTAAAACCAGTGTGAGTTAGCCAAGTGTGAATACATTTAAAACAAAAATAATGTTGACAGGAGGACTGTAGTGGTTGGTGGAGAATTTCTTTACAGATAGGGCATATTAGATCGGGAGGAGGCTCGCAAAATCGGTTCAGTTCAGGAGTGGTATTGATTATAGTTTCAGGTATTAAGTCTTCAATGTCAGTGGTTTGTAGGGTGATTTTTTTTGGTCGTCCTCTTCCTTTTCCTCCTTTTCGTTTTCTACCTCCCAGTTGTTTTGAGTGGAAGTACTTGCATATTGCACAATCATTGCCGTGTTTCGACCAATTAAATACTAGCGTTGACTGGTAAACTTTGTCATCTCTTTCTTTCTTTAAACATTTCGCATAACAATTGTTACATAGAGTTTGGGGCTGTATTTCAGGGTCGTCATTTTCTACGTTAATTCCATATACTGTAAATATTTTTTCTTTGACGTTTTTACAGTCGTACATATATTGCTTTTGTTTTACGCTTTGATAAAAGCCGCAAACTCTACATGATCTTTTGAGGCATTCTGCGTGGTAATCTGACATGGTCTATTCCGTCCCTGAAATGTTATTGTAACAATTAGCATTTCTATTGATCCGTAACGCAAACCCCAAAAATAGTTAGCTCGCCAAACAAGCAAAATTATAAAACTTCAATCCCTAAATAAATTTGTAGTGCCATACCTTTTCTCCAAAAAACTTCCGGTAGTCCAAATAATTTCACATGAAGGCGAACCTTTTCACTGTTTTCGTAATAGTTACGAAAATTACGAATCGTCTTCAAACGACGTTTTTGTCAAAAATATACTTATTTAAAACCAAATAATTATTGTTTTCGCCATTGAAAAACTATGAAAGGGTTTTTTAAGGATTTTTACATTGAAAATGTAAAAGAAATCGTTCTTTTAACGGCAAAACTAGCGCCGGACAAAAATTCAATTTTGCCGCCATCTTGGTTGCTATGTATCAAATTTTCCTTAGTAACGTAATTTGACCGCGCGGTAGACTGGAACCTAATGTCCACTTCGAAACAGCCGTGACTTAAGTATAATAGGCATGATCAAACATGTTTGTCTGAATCAAATTAAAGCAAGCAAATTAAAACCAGGTATGTTCGAGTTTGTCTAAACAAGCCCTAAAATCCTTAATTCTGATTGGTTCAAATTCGGAATTTAGAAGAATGCACAAAATAGCTCATATTTCAGTACAGTCAAAGAGTCCATCATGAGTAAACGCTGTAAGCCAACAGACTGGTCAGTGAAACATGGTGCATCACCTAAACCCAAACGGCAAACACATCCTCACTGTCTGTCTGATCTTTTTCGTTCTCTTTTTCTTGAGGTAAAGGCAAAGGGGCTTACAATGAAGTTACTAGATATGCATCTTCCTCCTTCAGTACTCCCATTTGAATACACTTCATTCTCCTGAGCATCACTCCCTTGTCTATGGGTTTTGTGTTTGCTGTGGAATGCTCTAACTGAGTCAATTTCAGAAAGTGTGCCGAGAGATGCCGAAGAAAGCAACACCATCCGACTTGTCTTTTGCCACCAAGTTCGTGACCTTATATTTGTTCATCAAAGTGAAAGGATCGCGCCCTATGACGTATCAGTACTTGACAGTGGAAATGGTCGAAACTGCAAAGGCCAATGGAGGTTTTATTGATCAGAAAAAGTTTAAGACTGCAGCGCATTTTGGATTCGATACACTGTACTTGTCCGAGACCAGTGTTCAAGTTTTGGATGCCTATATTTGCCACATTCGCCCACTTTTAAAACCAAACTGTGACTTTGTTCTCGTGGCCAAAACGGGAAACCATCACAGCAAAATTGGACTAAATTGGTGTTTGATGCCACAGGGAAATACATCCACCCGACGCGATATCGACAAATTGTCGAAACGACAACTCAACAACAACTAAACAGTATTATTATAATTATTATTGTTTTTAAGTTCAGAAGAAGATAATTAATTGAAAGCAGGAATTCAACGCCATGGGTTTGGACAATGGTCTGCAATTTTAAAGGACCCTCAGTATAGATTTCAGGAAGGCAGAACTGCTAATTCTTTACTAAATAGAGCTGTGAGAAAATTTTTACAGAAATAACAATAAGACATTCTACTTTGTTTAAATAATAAGCTATAATTTTGCAAGTTCCAAAATATGTGTTTCAAATAGAAAGAACGGCAAATACTTTGCTTCAGTAATTGTGGACAACGTAAATTCAAACACTTATCAGACCAAAACATTGTACAGTGTTACATAAATCATGCGAGCAGTTGGCTAAGAGAGTGATTACAACTTTAGTATTTACATGTTTCTCAAATTTATTAAGTTTACTTCCATGACTATAAGGAAGTACATAATTCAAATAATTGTACATCAAAGATGTCATATATCAATAGTAGTATATAATTGTAAAAGTAATAGTATATAATAGTAGATTATATTGTGACACATGCAAAAAAGTGCTTTATTAGTAGGAAAACAAATTTATTTAGTAGTACTATTTAATAGTATTTAATATTTAATATTTAATAATTTATTATTTAATAATTTAATATTTAATAGTATTATTTAAAGTACATTGTTAGTTTTTTTTGTGCAGGGTGCTCGTCAATTTCATTTGATTTTGTCTTCTTCTTGTTCTTGTTCTTGTTCTTGCCAAACAGAGAGGGTGAGCCGGAATGACCTTCGTTCACGAATCCTGGATTTTCGGGAATTCTGTATGGACTTGTGCTGTTGGTGAAATCCATGTCTCTATGTACGACGGGGTTTTTGGACTATAAAACAACAAGTCATCATCCTCACTGTCTGTCTGATCTTTTTCGTTCTCTTTTTCTTGAGGTAAAGGCAAAGGCGCATACAATGAAGTTACTAGATACGAATCTTCCTCCTTCAGTATTCCCATTTGAATACACTCCCATTGGAATGCTCAAACTGAGTCAATTCCAGTTGACAGAATGTACTGCTTGGCCTTCTTGACTTCTCCTTTGGGACATCGGTCGTTTTTTTCCTTTTCTTCCTCAATCCCGTGCTGTTCTTTTGTTTATTTCAAGATGTAATTGAGTTGGTGCTTTGCCACTTGGATCAGCTGGAAGAAGGTCCAGAAGTGTTTCGTCTATACCAATGTCTCTCAATGTATTTTGTCGTCTCCGATACATCGTCTCCATGGCTTGTCTGTACTGCTGCTTAGCGGTTTTGTTCGTCTTTTTTCTTTGGCGAATTAAACATTTGATAATCCTTTTTTTCCAACATTGCTAAGAATCTCGTCTTCTTCTTCATCTTCACTGCTCTGTAGTTGGACTTCTTCTTGTTTCAAGACTCTGTTATTGGTCCGTTAAACAACTTAAGACATCTCCCAGTTGGGTTATCTGTGTTGTTGCTAGTTGTTCTCTATCTTAACAGATTTGAGGGTTTTGGCAGGTTTGACATTTGTGCACTAAAGTATCTTGTGACGGGATCCCTTTGCTGCTGCTTAGTTTGTTCTCTGTCTTAGCAGATATGGCAGATTTAGCGAATATAACGGATATAATTATAATATTAATATATTAGGTATATCTGTTACATCCGTTATATCCGCCGTATCCACTGGAATCAAGAACAAACTTGCCTTACCACAGGGTAACCATACTTTATGACGGGATCCATTTGCTGCTGCTTAGTTTGTTCTCTGTCTTAGCAAATATGGCAGATTTGACAGATATAACGGTTATTTCTTGAATGTAGCAAACAGTATTTATATAGTATGGTTACCCTGTGGTAGAGCTAATTTGTTCTTCACTCATCAGGAGCTTTAATTGACTGATTAAAACTGTATAGAATATACTGGATTTACTGAATTTACATATGATTGTTTAGTTATAACGCTCAAGTTCCTTATTCAAGTGTCTGCACGATGAAATGAGTTTATTGCTTTTGTTAAGGCTGCAATGGTGTGGTTTGCAGATGATTATGTATTTTTCCAGTAAACAAAGGTTACAACGCTTGGTTGCGCTGCTTTAAGCTTTGGCGCGTGCCATTATGCGCCACGTGATTGTGTAGTCGATGCTATTGTCCTTGAGTGTCCATACGTGTTTGCTTAGTTCAGTAGAATTTCTGGATGACGCGTTGCGGAATGAGGCTGTGTGATTCCTGTATCGTGTTTTGAAGTTGTTTTCGGTTAACCCGACGTAGGTCTCGTGTGTGTCGTTGTCTTTTAGTATTACTTTGGCCACCCGACTGTAGGCATTCACCCATCAGGGGACAATTCTCTTTGTTCCGGCAATTGCATGGTTTTGTTTTTTCGCTTGGGCTGGCATTGTGTGAGTTCAGCTTTTTCTTGTTTTCGTTGTCGATCATTTGTTTTGCACTGTTCATACAACTGTAACTGATTTTAATGGTGTTACTGTTGAAGATCTTTCGCAGGGTGTGTCCAATTGGAAAGCATTTGTTGACCAGTGAAAGGAATCTTTTGCCGGTATTATTGCTGACGCTCTTGCTAAATGGAGGTTTATACCAAATGATACCATGTCTTGGTCTATTTCTCCGTTTGCTTGTCTGAGGCGCTCTACTATCCTAGTATTGAGCACTCTACACTGGATCAATGGACCAACCATTTTACTTATATATATAATATATATATATATATATATATATATATATATATATATATATATATATATATATATATATATATATATATATATATATATATATATATATATATATATATATATATATATATTATTTATATATATTATTATTATTATTATTATTATTATTATTATTATTATTATTATTATTATTATTGTTATTGTTATTGTTATTGTTATTGTTATTGTTATTATTATTGTTATTATTATTGTTATTATTATTGTTATTATTATTGTTATTATTATTGTTATTATTATTATTATTATTATTATTATTATTATTATTGTTATTATTATTATTATTGACTCTTTATTGAAGCTACTTGTTTTTCTATTTACAACTTTGCGTGAATAAATTATTCCTGGGCTAAGCTGTTAAGGGGGAGGCAGTCTTTAGCTTTGGTCCTCAATCATTCCTTTGTCATTTTTCTTGTGATGTTATGTATCATATTGGTAGAATGTTTTAACTATCTCAGTATTTTGGGATATAATCCATTTTTGGCTTTTCATAAGTAGATAACTTCCTTCTTCTTTGGATTATTTGTATTATTATTTGTATTATTATTATTATTATTATTATGGCAAGTTTTATTTTCTTTGGTGTGTCATAGTTACATTAACAAGCGGACAATTACGTCTGGGCTAATTAAGTACATTTTTCTTAAGTTTACAAACGTTTAATCCGCTTATGTATATTCATAAAACGTTTTCACGATATTTGCGTTCTGGCAGATAATCCATTTCTGACAACGTTCAATAAGGAAGGTCAGTTCTTTGTCAGTGTTTGTTAAATTTCTTAGATCTTTCTTAAGTTCTTCGTGGAAACCTCCGAGAAAGTCGAAAACAACATTGATTTGTTTTACGCTTGGGCTTTTGTATAGTTGTTTTATGCCTGCGCGAAGCTCTGTATATTTTTCTTGTTTTGTTTTTATTCTGTCTGCAATTGCACCGACCTGGCAGACTGTGCCTTCAAGTAGTGTCCAGTAATTAGTTTCTTTATCGTGTACTATCATGTCGACCTTATTTGCTCCGTTTTCTGGTGCTTTCTGGAGTTGGAAAGGTACATCCCAGTATATTTTCGCCTTTTCGTTTTCGAGTACTGCAGGTGGTGGGCGTTGCTGATACCATTATTATTATTATTATTATTATTATTATTATTATTATTATTATTATTATTATTATTATTATTATTATTATTATTATTATTATTATTATTATTATTTGTATTATTATTTGTATTATTATTTGTATTATTATTTGTATTATTATTTGTATTATTATTTGTATTATTATTTGTATTATTATTTGTATTATTATTTGTATTATTATTTGTATTATTATTTGTATTATTATTTGTATTATTATTTGTATTATTATTTGTATTATCATTTGTATTATTATTATTATTATTATTATTATTATTATTATTATTTGTATTATTATTATTATTATTATTATTATTATTATATTTTATAATAATAAATATAATATTATTATAAAATATAATAAATAATAATAATAATATATATTATATATAATAATATATTATTGTAAATAATAATATATTAAGTATATCTGTTACATCCGTTATATGGTTCAAGGGAAGTTACTGGCCACAAGGCAAAAACCATGTCATTATGCCATATGGTGTCAGACTTTGTACTTTAAAAAAATGCCACATACCCATTTATATGTAAAAATTCAATGCCAGATCATATAAAAATGCCACATTTAATTTTCGCGAAAATGCCAAGTGACGTCACATGGCAGAATACCATAACCGCGAATATACCAAGTGATGTCACATGGCAGAATACGATGTTTAAGAAAATGCCAGGTGACGTCACATTGTAAAATACGACATTAACGAAAATGCCAGGTGACGTCACAAGGCAAAATACCATATCCGCTAAATGCCACGTGACGTCACATGGCAAAAAACTATATTTACGAAAATGCCAGGTGACGTCACAAGGCAAAATACCATATCTGCTAAATGCCAAGTGACGTCACATGGCAGAATACGATATTTACGAAAATGCCAGGTGACGTCAAATGCCATGTAGTCACTCTATTTTCGTGTGACATGCGTCAGCACAGGAAACCCGTACTTTACATATAAATCAAGACGCGCACACATGACAAATGAATCGATCTACGATGAAATACAGAATTTCAGGTTATTTTACCAACCATACATGAACATACGGCTAATGTATATGTATGTTTGTAGCTATGTCGTTCGTCGTATTAGAGAGTAAACTTTGATATTCAAACTGAATCTGTTTTACCTTGCACTCCCACAGCAAAGTATATAGATAAGTTTTGACTGATGTTTTTTCTATATAGGCATGAACACTTTTTTTTGTTTTATTTCACGGATTAAGCCCTTGTGCTAATATACGTCGCTTGGAAATATATATATTTATTTATTGATATTCATTCATTCATTACTGGCTTACAGGTAAAAGAGTAATCTTAAAACTGATCAAATATAAACGAACAAGGACACAAGGAACATGGACACCATCAAGACAGTATTGCATTCAGTATTTCATCATTGGTATTTTATTATTGAAACATTAATTTAAAACTTTCATTTCCTAATATTTATGATATATATGAGTTTATATACTGATTTCTATTACGTACATGTACAAAGTTCCTGTACAATTCCTCTATTTACACTGTAAGATAAAAATATTGTAAAAATAATGTACAATAGTATCCTAAATATCATAAGGCCAATTAAACAAAACTTTACTGCAAAATTACACGAGTGGGTATAAAAGTGGAGTCCTTATGCATTTAGTTAGTTTCACTGTCTGGTCAACGTGTTCAAACTAAGACCTAGTATATAAGTCGAATCTCACGTATGCCAAATCTAGTCGACGACGGCCTGACACATGTGAGATTCGGCTTATAAACAAGCCATCCATTCTCACGCCAAATATAGTACGCCAAATATATAACGTGTATAACAGTTCAAAGGAATACTACGAGCACGACACATTTCAAAACTTTCAAATCGAATTAACTGTTTGAAGTAAAAGAAAAAATAAACCAAACTGATGCCCTTTATAAACAAAAAGAAAAGCACTTGGGAGAGACAAAATTGTAACAAAATTGTAACAAAATTGAAAGAGTCATTATGTATGAAGGGGGGAGGGAGAAATCATGGGGGGGGGGGGGGGTTGGTCAGGTGTATTTTTCTTGATGACTGGGGGTGAGTCATGGTTTAATAAAATAATTATTTATTTCCCCCTAATTAGGAAATAAAATCTTTGTGTGCGATATATACTTTTTCAACGCTTAGATTATTTCTTACGTGAAGTTTTCAAAAGCCAATGGCAAAAATGATGATAACAAACAGGCGAAAAGTATTTCGATTTAAAAAAAAAATAAAGGCGTTTCTGTATCAAATTGACAATAATATTTAGCAGAGCGCATTATATGGACCTTCAAGGTTAGGGATTCAAGTGTCTTCTGCAGGCGTGAGTTCCATGCGTTCAAGCCCAGAATCTAGCAGTTGATTTTCGCTGTTTAGATTGCTTTAAATGTCCACTTAACATTCGTTTAAGGTACCGTTTCCATCAATATAAATGTCTCGGGGATTACTAACAGTTATCAATGAAATTAAAACTCAAAATAAGTCATAACTTGGAGTTTAAGATGTCTTCTATCTGTTATAACTGTTTGTTTATATTCGGCACTCGTTCCCAGTCTATCACCACTATTGTACCTAGGGAGGGAGGGAGGGGAGCCGTAGCAAAATTAAAAGAATGAAGGAAATTAATAAACTAACAAGTAAAAGAAAAAATAAACCAAACTGATGCCCTTTATCAACAAAAAGAAAAGCACTTGGGAGAGACAAAATTGTAACAAAATTGTAACAAAATTGAAAGAGTCATTATGTATGAAGGGGGGGGGGAGAAATCATGGGGGGGGGGGGGTTGGTCAGGTGTATTTTTCTTGATGACTGGGGGTGAGTCATGGTTTAATAAAATAATTATTTATTTCCCCCTAATTAGGAAATAAAATCTTTGTGTGCGATATATACTTTTTCAACGCTTAGATTATTTCTTACGTGAAGTTTTCAAAAGCCAATGGCAAAAATGATGATAACAAACAGGCGAAAAGTATTTCGATTTAAAAAAAAAATAAAGGCGTTTCTGTATCAAATTGACAATAATATTTAGCAGAGCGCATTATATGGACCTTCAAGGTTAGGGATTCAAGTGTCTTCTGCAGGCGTGAGTTCCATGCGTTCAAGCCCAGAATCTAGCAGTTGATTTTCGCTGTTTAGATTGCTTTAAATGTCCACTTAACATTCGTTTAAGGTACCGTTTCCATCAATATAAATGTCTCGGGGATTACTAACAGTTATCAATGAAATTAAAACTCAAAATAAGTCATAACTTGGAGTTTAAGATGTCTTCTATCTGTTATAACTGTTTGTTTATATTCGGCACTCGTTCCCAGTCTATCACCACTATTGTACCTAGGGAGGGAGGGAGGGGAGCCGTAGCAAAATTAAAAGAATGAAGGAAATTAATAAACTAACAAGTAAAAGAAAAAATAAACCAAACTGATGCCCTTTATCAACAAAAAGAAAAGCACTTGGGAGAGACAAAATTGTAACAAAATTGTAACAAAATTGAAAGAGTCATTATGTATGAAGGGGGGAGGGAGAAATCATGGGGGGGGGGGGGGGCTGGTCAGGTGTATTTTTCTTGATGACTGGGGGTGAGTCATGGTTTAATAAAATAATTGTTTATTTCCCCCTAATTAGGAAATAAAATCTTTGTGTGCGATATATACTTTTTCAACGCTTAGATTATTTCTTACGTGAAGTTTTCAAAAGCCAATGGCAAAAATGATGATAACAAACAGGCGAAAAGTATTTCGATTTAAAAAAAAAATAAAGGCGTTTCTGTATCAAATTGACAATAATATTTACGGATTTTAATCGGAATGGCGCGTTCTTGGTTAGCAGAACGCATTATTAGGGCCTTCCACCCTTGTATTGCGCTAACACCTTAGTTTGTCGAAATTGTAGACTAGATCATCGTTCTGCTCATTACTGTAGAAGCTGATACATTGGCTATTTAGGGTCTCCTCTATTTCACGAAGACAAGTCTTCATATCTTCACACTGGTGACATGCGTAATAATAAAATAATTAACTAACAGAATTAATGAAGGAAGGAAATGAATAAACTAACAAGTAAAAGAAAAAATAAACCAAACTGATACCCTTTATAAACAAAAAGAAAGCACTAGGGGGAGAAAAAATTGTAACAAAATTGAAAGAGTCATTATTTATGAAGGGAAGGGAGAAATCATGGGGGAGGGGGGAGGGTGTGGTCAGGTGTATTTTTCTTGATGACTCGGGGTGAGTCATGGTTTAATATAATAGTTATAATACCCAAGACGTTAAATTTAGCACTTCAAGGGGTGGATCATTATTTGTTTTGCCAAGTGTTTTTCCCCTAATTAGGAAATAAAATATTTGTATGTGATATATACTTTTTAAACGATCAGATTATTTCTTACGTGAAGTTTTCAAAAGACAATGGCAAGAATGTCAATAATAACCAATAGGGAAAAGTATTTCGATTAAAAAAAACTAATGCAGGTGTTTCTGTATCAAACTTGACAATGATATTTACAGATATTTACAGATTTCATTATTTCGCATGTCACCAGTGTGAAGATATGAAGACTTGTCTTCGTGAAATAGAGGAGACTCTAAACAGCCAAAGTATCAGCTTCTACAGTAATGAGCAGAACGATGATCAAGTCTACAATTTCGACAAAGGTGTTAGCGCAATACTAAAGGGTGGAAGGCCCTAATAATGCACTCTGCTAAATATTATTGTCAATTTGATACAGAAACGCCTGCATTAGTTTTTTTTAATCGAAATACTTTTCGCCTGTTTGTTATCATCATTTTTGCCATTGGCTTTTGAAAACTTCACGTAAGAAATAATCTAAGCGTTGAAAAAGTATATATCGCACACAAAGATTTTATTTCCTAATTAGGGGGAAATAAATAATTATTTTATTAAACCATGACTCACCCCCAGTCATTAAGAAAAAAACACCTCACCAACCCCCCCCCCCCCCCCCCATGATTTCTCCCTCCCCCTTCATAAATAATGACTCTTTCAATTTTGTTACAATTTTGTTACAATTTTGTCTCTCCCAAGTGCTTTTCTTTTTGTTTATAAAGGGCATCAGTTTGGTTTATTTTTTCTTTTACTTGTTAGTTTATTAATTTCCTTCATTCTTTTAATTTTGCTATACTACGGCTCCCCTCCCTCCCTCCCTCCCTCCCTAGGTACAATAGTGGTGATAGACTGGGAACGAGTGCCGAATATAAACAAACAGTTATAACAGATAGAAGACATCTTAAACTCCAAGTTATGACTTATTTTGAGTTTTAATTTCATTGATAACTGTTAGTAATCCCCGAGACATTTATATTGATGGAAACGGTACCTTAAACGAAGGTCACATGGACATTTAAAGCAATCGAAACAGCGAAAATCAACTGCTTATAGATTCTGGGCTTGAACGCATGGAACTCACGCCTGCAGAAGACACTTGAATCCCTAACCTTGAAGGTCAAGTTATTACGTTATTTAGATCGCTAAAGAGGATGGTAAACAACTTAATTGCACAGCCAAGCATTATTGAATGCAGTTTAAGGTAATTTTAGGTGTTAATACCAATGAGTATTTTACCAATAAAGAATGCTCGATTTTGACACATTTGGAAATTTAACAAAGTTTAAGTCCTTGTCATTCTTTCGAAATTGTAGATCAGAAAGATTTTATTGGCGTTTTGTATTGATTAATGTTAGTAGTTTATAGTGAAGTAAAGGAGAAGTTTCAATCAGGTGCCACGATTTTGAAATAAGCTCTTAAAGTTGACTTGTTTTGATTCGATGTCCGATGCGAGTGCAGGAGGGTCACTTTCTAAGCTGCTGACGTTAAAATAAAAAATTATTATTATTTAAGTCATATAGCCGTTGAAACTAGAAGGAAATGTCTATACATTTGTGCAAAAATTATATCATTTGAGTATGTTTTTGGTGTATAAAATGAGATGAGAATATGTCGTTATTCCATACTATTTCGGAGTTCAAATTGGCCTTCGACTAGTCGAACATTAAACGGACCCTCAAAAAATATTAAAATAAATTTGAGCCAAATCACTTCGATATTAGTTGTTCCCAAGGACAGAACTTCAAAATAGTAGAGTGTGAAAGAAATCTATTTTGAAGCTGCATATCGACCTGGAGGTTATTACGGAGACAGCCTCTTAAACATCCTCACCACAGACTCGATCCTAAACGCAATGGATCAGAAGAAAGTGTCCACACTTGTGCTACTTGATCTCTCGAAAGCGTTTGACAGCCTAAATCACAAGATCTTACTTCGAAAGATCAAGGGCGTTGGAGCATCCCCTTCAGCTCGATTGGTTCACGAGTTACCTTACTGAACGGAATCAAGCCGTACGTATCGGTACCAGCACGTCTAGTCAACGACTCCTCAAGCATGGTGTTCCCCAGGGAGCAATACTGTCGCCATTACTATTCACTATTTACATAAACGACTTACCTTCCGTCATTCGTCACTGCTCATTAGAGTCATATGTAGATGACTCCAAGCTGCTTATGTCATTTCCCAGGAAAGACATGAACGATAACATCAAAGCATTAGAGGAAGATCTCCTAAGAGTAGCCCAATGGTGTTGCAGAAACAGCCTACTAATCAACCCCGACAAGACAAAGGTGTTTCACATCGGAACTCGTCAGATGCTAAACCTCGTTCCACAAGGCACAGGCAGTGTTATCTTTATGGGAAAACAAATCAAACCTGTCACATCAGCGAAAGACCTAGGCGTAATCATTGACTCCAATTTAACTTATGATGCGCACACCTCGCATATAGTATCCACATGCATGGCAAGCCTTTGTCAGATCAATAGAGTTAAACACCTTTTTAGCTCTGAGTCACTGAAGTTGATCACAAACGCTTTAGTACTAAGTAAACTGTTCTACTGCTCATCCGTCTGGTCAAACACCTCGGACCAAAACATCAGAAAATTACAACTAGTCCAGAACTTTGCGGCCAGAATTGTCCTAAAAATACAGAAATTCGATCATATTTCTCCCATCTTACGTCAACTACAGTGGCTCCCCGTCAGAGACACATTAAAGTACAGAGACACTATAATGACCTTAAAATGCATCAAAGGACTAGCCCCAGGGTATCTTACCAACAAATTCCAAAAAAGATCAGACATCCATTCTGTTAATACGAGAAACCGCAAAGACCTAAACATCCCCAAACTAACCACAAAAAGCGGACAAAGATCATTTACCTACAGAGGTGTAAAAATTTGGAATTCTCTACAACCTGAACTGAAATTAGAAGTCAAGCTGCCTAAATTTAAAAAAGATCTGAAGATGTCCATGCTTGCAAATCTCTAGTATAATGTTATTAATGCACAATAATTAATTTTCACTATTAATAATTGCAAATCCCTAGTATAATGATAGTAATATACACTATTCAAAATTAAAATGTAATTAAGTGTCGAAAAGCCCGTAAGGGAACACATAATAAAGATATGTATGTATATGTATCTAGAGGCTGACATTGTCGGTTATGATAATGCCGAAACACCGGGCGAAACATGAAACTCCGACTTTAACAGTTTTTGTGAAAGTATATGTAATATTTCATTGACTGAGAGGTAAACGAGTGAGTGGAAGAGAAAGGAAAAAGTGATGAAAATAAAAAGTGTGGTGAGAGTAACCGGGCTTATTAGTGAAAGAGAATGAAGAGTAAAATAGAATGTGTAAGGAAAGGTCGACTGAGTAGAGGAAAGAAAAAGAAAATCGGATAGAAGGGGTGTTTAAAGGAAAGGGGGGGTGGTGTTGTTGTGGTGTATGTGATTTTCGGGATAAGCCAAGGGTTAAAGAAAAGACAAATAAATGTATAGGTAGATGGGCAAAATACAAATAAATGAAAGAATGAACAAACATGTAAAAATGTAAATGAACCAGGCAAACAGACATGAAACAAAAATTAGCGGACAACAATAAAATGGAGGATCAACGGGCAACATGGAGGACAGGTATGAACAAATAATGAACCGACAAGAAAAGAAACAAAAACACTGAAAGGAGGACAAAGGGACAAAAGTACAAATAAAAGGCATAAAAATAAAAAGCGGACAGACATAAGAAAAGACGTACAAATTGATATAAAGAACAATGGTGAAAGTGTGTGTAATATGATGATTGTTTCGTTATGTATGAGTGTCTAGTGTTTTAGATCTAAAACGAAAAAAAGAACGGAAAAACGGAGAAGGGTAGTGGTGATGATTGTGGAAGGGAAAAGTAGCTGTTAGAGAGGGGCTGTGAGTGAAAATATAAAATTCGGCGCGCGCGGTACCAATGAGCTCAAGTGGTAGAAATAAGCAAAATGACCTCGAGGGAAGGAGGGGAACGGCCAGAAAATAGGTGGAAGGAGGGTAGGTCGATTGTGCCATCATAAGTAAATCCTCAGGGGCTAGGACATATGATAGAATTCTGTGTGTGAATAATGCGTTTCAATGCTTTTGACGTAAAAAGCCTAGCCTAAAAACTTACAATTACTCTGACTTACCGAAAACAGTATAAGCACATTTAATCATGTAAGACATGAAATTCATTGAATTATATAGTACGAACGCATGTTAACTCTTTGGAGTTAAAACGGCACTTATTTACTTCTTCCATTATCCGGAATAAAATTTCCAGTGATTTTTCCAAGTAAGTTTTATTTTTCTTTCTATTTTCTCAGTTGTTACAGGTTTCTCAGCAGAATCTGAAGAAATGACCATCATATCGAACAGCTGTGTCCAAATGAAAAGAGCACCTTCATATTATTAAGAAGATGTAACATGAGGTAAATGACATTGAATTTCAAATTCAATATTTTTAATGATTTGTTAAGGATTTCTCATACAAATCCTTATAAAATATTGAATTTTATATTTAATGCCATTCTTCTATGCTAAACATTATGAGCTAAAACTTTGTTTTCTTACTAATATGGAGGTGCTCCTTTCATTTCTGATGTTCATTTGGACACAGCTGTTCGATTTAAAAGTGGGGTGGGGTGGGGTCACGTGACCTGTTGTTTCAAAATGGCCTATTTATTTCATGTTTTTCTTCCTTTTTACAATGATTTTTTTCTTCTAATATTACATTTCCACTTCATCGAAATCCCTTATGTCAGTAATGCTATGCAAATAGATTGCAGACATAACAAGTGTGATAAGAAGTATATTTTTTCACTGTACTTCAATTGACCCCACTTAGCGTGGGTGTTTTTTCCCCCCAATTTCAAACTTGCAATGGATGACGAAGGAGAACACTGATGCAAGCTGTTCTGTCCATCTCTGGATATCTCAAAAGTTTGGTATGCTGTACCAAAAATGGCAAAAAAGAAAAGCTTACACATGTCGATGTTGCGATGTGAAGAAAACACCCGAGATGGATCGAAGGCTCCCTACAGTCTGTTTGGGAGCAAGAAGAAATATAAAGTTGTTCTCAACTCAAATGAGTTTCTGAAGCTCAAAAACTATGCTTTTGATTGCAAAGATGGAGTTGTGGTGGGAAAAAATGGCGCCGAGACTGGTACTGTTTGAAACCCCTGAATACATGGAAAATGGGAATAATGGGAAGGAAATCTTAAACAGGAAGTTCCACTATAATCTCACGTATAAGCAGACTTCATGGATGCCGATTTGTTGAAAAAATATAGGTGGGGCACTATAGTCCTGAAGGGGTAAAATGGGAGCTGGGATTGGCCTTTTTTGACTGGGAAAATGGGTTTTTGATGCACTGGGACTTGGATTTACAAATAAAAGAACAATAAAAAATGGGAATGGGATTGAAAACTTGAGCAAAACTGATGGGATTATGGGATTTTACTGATGGGATTATGTGATTTTTTACTGGGATTTGTTCCAAATATAAACTGGGAAATGGGATTCGGACCCTCACCCCCCTCCAACCCCCCCCCCCCCCCCCCATTCCCCCCCTCCCTTCAGGACACTCGTCTAAGATTTTTTTTTTGCTAACATGAAAAGTCAGCTTTAAATCGTAAAATCAATGACTTAAATCGATTGCCTATTAAACACTTCATCATAAAACACGAAATTAACTTCTATTATGCAAGAATGCATTGAAACACTTAGGGTGAAAAGCTTGAAAAAAGTGTAACATCTTCTCAATAGTAATGCATACGTTTAAATCAAAACACGCGGGAAAATCCCGCCAATTTTGTAAGCGGACGCGTTTGCATATCCAGGAGACCTTGCTACGCAAAGAGACAGAAATACTCTTCATTTGAGGGAAATCAGTTGAAGTTTATTTATCGCAAACTGTCTGGAAAAACGGGAAAATCTCACCTTACTTATCATGCTTCTGCCTTCAAAGCAAAACTGACGTCGTTTTTTACGAATTACAAGGAAAGATTTTGAAGCACAAAAACAACAACATTTTTACATTTGTCAAGGAATTCAGTAGATGCTTGTAGAAGACATACAATTTTAAACTGATATTAAAAAACTCATTAATAATTCATGACCATTTTGTCCAATCCGATGACCCTCTCTGGTCACGAGGAAAGCATTGTATATCGCATAATCTACGGCTGAAACGCGGAGGGATTTGAATGCGGCCCAGGGGAATGATGATGTACAATAGAAGAACAATGGAATGCAAATGAACATGAAGCATTATATAATGGCACGTGTCATTATATAATGCTTCATGTCCATATTTCAGATATTACCCTTCCCCCCATCCCCCCATCTCTACTGACGAGTGAACATCAGACTTAGAAATAATTTACTTTTAGATTTTTGGCGAAAAAAATACTTTGATCATGAGTGCCAATGCCAGGATTCGAACCGAGATCTTCTGCTTGGTTGTATCCGAGCTTTAAGCCATTATGCCACTGAGGCAATCGATGAAAAGTTTGCAACGAAAAGTCATCAAATTCATTAGCATTCAAGTTGGTAAGCATTCCTCTATTATTAGTGTAGATCAATTCCCAAATGCAAACAACCTTCCGTTTTCTTTTGTTTCATCGATATTGGACAAAACGGTCATGAATTACTAATGAGTTTTTTAAGCCGTTCAATAAACTCGCAGAACGTGCTCGTTTATTAAACTATACCTAATCAACCCCAAAATTGCTTTTTGTGATATTTCATCAGAAATACACTCGAAATTGGTGTTAGAGGTGTTTTCTGTATGGTGCTGACCTGTCGATACAGAAAATCAACTCTGTTTTGTCATTGGCTCCGCCCGGCACTTGAAATCCTCAAAAAGCTGTCACTGTCGACATCAGTAAAGATGCAATTTCATCATTTACAAATGACATTTTCTAAAAGCTCTCACTCTGTGCAACTCGATTCTGTTCACACAATTCATGTATTCAAAATAGTTGAAAAGTTAGTTAGAGTTTAGTGTCCGGAATGCAGGAAAAAAGTTAATTTTTCTAACGTACAAAAAAATCGATTTTCGTAGAATTTTTTGTCCGACTTCATGCGAGTTTTGAAAGCACTGAAAGGGTAAAATATGACAGATCAAGGTACTTCTTTGTCTTTTATTCAAAACCATCCATGTTGTATTTTAGAATGATTCATTACCCGACATTTGTGCATGATATAGTATGAAAAAAAACTATCTTCTTATGAGTTGTTGTCATTTTCGAAAAAAAAAGGCAATGCTGATTATCTAGAAAACAAGCTCGGGGCACCCCATGTTTCTTTTCATATTTGTAATCAGCATAAAGTTCTCATTGATAAATCGTAGTTTAAAGAAAAGTTTAACATTATTTCCAAAAGTAGCCAGTCACCTTAATTACAGTTTACAAATTAATGTTCAACCGTTTTAGAGGTGGTACCAACAATAGGAGCAAGATGATGATTCAGTTATCTGAATCGGTAAAGCTCTTGATTGAGGTAAAATGGTACGGATAAAATTTTGTTAAAATTGATAGATTTGCGAACTTCCTTTTACTAGTATGCTGATAAAAAGTTTGCAATTTGTTAAAATTGATAGATTTACGAACTTTTTTTCACTTATAGTATATCATTTTGTAAACTTTGCAAATGAGCTACCTTGTCCAAAATCTTAAATAAAGTCAAACAACACTTCTGTAGTTACAGTTATTCATATATACTGAATGGTTTCATAGAGAACATTAAAGACGAAAATAAAACACTAGAGCGACTTATCGCAATCCTATGTTGAGAAAGTGCGAAGTAGCGAAAGGACCGGATACCTAATATGTTATTTACGATTTTGAATTGGAAGTATCTCAAGTAGGAGTCGATTGTTTTATTATTGAAATTCTTTCATACACTTCTTGACAGATAATTTCATGACTGAACTTTTTACATAAATTCGCCTGTGCTGTTTTGTAATTAATTGATTTTGAATTGACGAAACGCCCAATGTTCCTGAAAGCGTGCATTCCTAGATGATTGCAATGAGAACAATGGAGTATAAATACAGAGACTGTAAACAACAATAACAACGCATACGCCGAAAACAGAAAGTATAGCCCGAGTGTTAGGCCCTACTATACCCATTTTATATTTAAAGAGAACAAGAAGTGGAGCATATTGTTACAATTAGATTGGTTTCTGACACTAGCATTTAAATTAAAACGATAAGTTTTCTAAAATTTTAGACGTTTTGATTAAGTCATGATCATCTTAGCAATGTTTAAGTCATGATCATCACTAGCAATGTTTGCTCGCTCAAACTTAAAAACGCTTACAACTTAGCGCACGCGCCGAGATTAGTAAGATTCTACTAGCGTTTTATAGATTAATACAGGAAATTGTATTCGATCGTTCTCAGAAAAATTGTCCAAATTAGAGTGCTAAGCCTCCAAAAACAGTCTTTGATGGTAATCGCCTTTCTTGTCTACTTAAGTGCTTATATAGTTTGTTTTACTATAAACAAGAAAAAGAACCGTTGAAAAAAAGTTATTATTAATAGAACTAGAAGTGTCTGTGTCGGATCCGAGCTAGAATAATAGCGGAAACTCCAACACTACCGACTCAGCACATTCGTAGTCACTGACTCATGAATAGTGGTACACACCTAACTAAAAAAGGGTTGTTCTCTCGAAAGGCGATAGGTGATAGGTCATTCCGACATCTAAATCTCTATCAATCAATCAATCAATCAATCAATCAATCAATTTATTCATTCTCAGTCATTGTTACAAATGATATAAATAATATTTCTAAAATTACAAAATGACCAGAATTATTTCTCTCATACCAAGAGAAAAAGAACAAAGCAATAGTATATTTGGGTGATGGTAGGACCAATCATTGCCTTTAGCGGTGTCAACCTTTTCGAAACAGCTAGGTGTATATAAACTAAAACAAAAAGCTAAGGAAGCGGAAACAATGAAACAATAAGGGGAGGTGAGAAGAGGTGTGAACCGACCCGTATATAAACCCAGATCAATCTCCGTTCGGCCTTCTTGTCAGTGAACTTCTTGTCAGTGATCAACTCTCTTCGTGAACCTTAACGTTTTTATCATCGTGAACCATCAACAATGGCTGCAAATAGAGGAAATAGAGAAATACTCGACCAATTTCAAGAGATGCTTGATAGAATGGCGGGCGCGGCAGGAGCCGCACCTAACCAGCAACCTCAACGCCAGAGAGAAGCGAATCCTGTAATGTACAGGAGACGAGTTATAGTGATTCCCTCTCCGGGACAATCTGCCGTTCCACGGGGAAGGTTCCGCCATGCCCTCCGAGCCCAAAACCTTGAAAGGACGATGGATTTCAGGGTGGGCATGGCGGCAGATGAAATCGTCTCAACGATACGGAGCCACTTTCAGGCCTTTGGCCACATGGAACTGAGGTTTGTATTTACTGTATTTATAGGTATTTTTAGTATCTTCAAGTTTACTTCACTTCATACTAAATCTTACCATGGTAACTACCATAGTCATCATCGACGATTGTAATATGTCAAAGCTTTTCCGCGGCGGTTCTCATTCATTGACTGCGGCGTATATAAAACTTAGCTTCCGAAAACAAGTATGCTTTTACCCTGACGAATGTCTAAAGCTCGAAACGTCAGTAAAGTTAAGCCAACATTTTTTACCGTGTTACAAATTTCATTCTATTACCTTTCATTTACATCGAACATCGACGCAGCCTATACTAGTTTACTCGCTAGTATACATTTATGCATACATTAACTAACTTGCTCATAAGGTAAGTTTCGAGTATTAAAGTTAATCACAGTCTAACTTTTTTTGTCTAATTTCAGGTTGGAACAAGACTTCCAGTTCATGTGGCCATCAAGAGCAAATAGACTCCTTCTAGTGCCTTTGGAAAGGGCTGATGAACTGCGTTTGGACGGACGGGAGGTTCGACTGAGATGGCGTTCCACCCGGCCCATTTACATACGGACGTTGTCTATATTGTCCACGTTTAGAGAGGTAGGGAAGTATCCGATTTCTCGACTGTTTCATTCTTCATAATCTCTATATCCACATGCAAATTGTCCTTCCGTAAATACTAAGAGTGCTTTTAAAAGCTGCCGAATCGCTGTTTATAACTTACGCGCGAGTTTGACATGAATCGGTGAAAAGAACTGAATATACTTTTAAAAGCAATCATAGTATTTACGGAAGGACAATTTGCATGTGGATATAGAGGTATGAAAAGCAAGATACTATTTATATACTGCTTATTCGATATACAAATGAGTTACATGCAAATTGATATACTGCTTGTTTTATAATTATACTAATTAATAATAATAAATAAACTTTATTTCTATAGCGCACTTATCCTATGCTCAAGGCGCTTTACAAAGAAGATAATTAACTATTTACAACTGATGAAAAATTAAATTATAAGTAAAAATTCTAAAGCAAATATGATTTATAAAACTATAAAAATATGATATAACTACTTCTAAAATTCACAATATATACAATTATAAAAAAATAATAATAATAATAATAATAATCCTTAAAATAGTGTTTCGTTTTTCTTATATTTCGTAAAAAGGTATGTTTTTAGCTTTTTCTTAAAACTTTCAACAGTTGTTATGCTGCGTAAATCATATGGTAGATTGTTCCAAAGTCTTGGAGCCAGATTGGAGAATGCTCTCTCTCCATACGTTTTTGTATGCGATCTTGGTTCTTTTAATAATTTCTGTGAGACAGATCTCAACGATCTGGAGTACTGCCTATAATGGAGCTTTGAACTTAAGTAGTCAGGTGCTTTAGCATTAAGACATTTGAAGACGATCAGTAACGTTTTAAAGGTAGATCTATAGTGTACAGGTAGCCAATGGAGTTCATGCAGCAATGGTGTAATATGATCGTATTTTCGTCCCTGGCATACCACTCTGGCTGCAGTATTCTGAACATACTGCAGCCTCTGTATTTGATATTTAGGCAGGCCAGACAACAATGAATTACAATAGTCTAATTTAGATGTCACAAAGGCATGGACTATGGTAGCAGCAGAATCTTTGGTTAAATACTTGCGTATTTTGGATATATTGCGTAGGTGGTAGAACGACGACTTACAAACAGTGGACAGGTGCGCATTAAAGGACATAGTGTCATCAAATTTTACACCCAAACTACTGGCTGATGTCGACAGAGTAACGTTTTCAGTTCCAACCAGCAAGGACTGTACAGGTGGCGATGTTCGAAATTTAGAGTGTAATAATATGATTTCAGTTTTTTCATTATTTAGTTTGAGTTCATTCAAGTTCATCCAGTTACAAATAGATGTGATACATTCCTCAATTTTAGATTTCGCTAGGCTAACCTCGTGTGTTGTGAAGGAAAAATACAATTGGTTGTCATCAGCGTACATATGGTAGTCCAAGCCGTGTGATTGTATAACTTCAGCAAGTGGTGCGGTGTAAAGTAAGTACAATACTGGTCCCAACACAGACCCTTGCGGGACACCGACTGTGAGATCACGTAGTGTAGAATTTGAGTTATTTATGCTGACAAACTGAGTTCTGCTGGAGAGGTATGATCGAAACCATTCCAAAACTGCACCTTGAATACCAAAAGTATTTTGAAGTCGACACAACAAGCGTGAATGATTAACTGTATCAAACGCAGCTGATAGATCTAAAAGTACTAAGAAAACATTTTCTCCTCTGTCTAGAGAGAGCAGAATGTCATCTGTGATAGTAAGCAGGGCTGTCTCTGTACTGTGACATGTTTTGTAAGCAGACTGTAGTGGTTCATGTAGGTTGTTGTTCTTTAAATATTTGTTCAGTTGATGATATACAGATTTTTCAATTAATTTAGATAGAAACTTCAGGTTAGAGACTGGACGAAAATTGGTCAAAGTCAAAGCTCAAAGTCGGCATTAGGTTTTTTTAGTAGGGGTGTTAATAGGGCAGTCTTCAGGTCCTCCGGCATTACCCCGGTAGACAGGGATAAATTTATGACCCTTTTGAATACTGGAACTAAGTTACCATAATATTCTTTCATAATAGTAGCGGGCAATGGATCTAATGAACATGACTTGATTTTAGACCTTGTGATTAAATCCATTATATCTTTCTCGGTGACGATTTCAAATTCACTAAAGGAGGAAGGACAGGTTTTCTCAGTAACGGCTTTATTGTATTGTTCTTGATTCATAGCAAAGCCATTACGAATGTTTTCAATCTTGGTTGCAAAAAAATCTGCAAAAGAATTGGCTAATTCTTGGTCATTTTTTGCTGAAGGATAGTACGTATCATTGTTCTTCTGAAGTAACTTGTCAACTGTACGAAAAAGCTGTTTGGAATTATTAGCGTTTTCTTTTATAATATTTGAGTAGTATTCTTCTTTAGCTTTATACAACATTTCATTCACTAATGAGCATTGCTTTAAATAATTTGTTTTGTCATGTTCATGTCTAGTTGAACGCCACTTACGTTCGAGTCGACGTCGAATTCTCTTCTGATTGGCTATATCCTCATTGTACCATGGAGCATTGGGCCTGTTGACTATTGTGCGAGATTTCGTCGGGGCAAATTTGTCCAAAGTCTCTCGAAGCACAACGTCGTACCTCATGACTAGTGATTGAAGGTTGGTATTTTCCTCGAATAAGTCAGAACTGTTAATCATCTCATCAAATGACTTATAGTCAAAATTTTTAAGTCTACGAGAGACAACAGTTTTTCTTTGGTTCGCCGGTTTCCGTAACTTTAGATTGAACAAAATAGCTTTATGATCAGATACGCAGAATTGATTTAAAATTTCCACGTTGTTTACATCTAGATTATCAGAATTATTCCTTGTAATGACAAGATCCAATGTGTGCCCAAGTCTATGGGTGGGGACCGTAACATGCTGTGTTATTAAATGAAACTTATTTTTGAAAAAAATGTAAAAAATTTGGGGTATTTCAACTGTTTCAGCTGTTTCAGCTTTCAGTTTCAGCTTTTTATCGCGGCCCCATGTTTTTTTTGCCGCTGAAAAGTCGCTATATCTTATACTAAATTATTCCTATTGTCTAGTACTGCTAGTACTGTGTTCGCGCTTCGAAATTGCCGCAATTTGATTTAAGCTCAAAACGTTCACGGTGTGTAACAATGCCTTGGATTCAAAACTAGTGATTTTTCGTTTTAGCCTCCTGCTAATGACCGCGGCAGAGCGTTTAGGGCAAATCTACCCAACGATGAAGATACTAGTGGTAAGTAGAGACAAAAATTGAAAACCTTGACTACGTTCCCTTCAATCACATATGGAAACTAAAGTATTTTAAATATTTACCAAATGCACCGGATGTACGTGCACGTATAGTTTATGTTTTTTTATTCGTAAAGATCACACTTTCACCATGGATAATGGATATTATCCATGCTTTCACACATAAAAAAAATAGACACGCCAGCACACGGCAGCAAATGTTTCGTACCGCGTACGACTTACAAAGCGCGCGAAACTGCAGAAGCGTCCGTGTGCAGACCTGTCGGACTAGCGTAGACTGAGGGAAAAAACAACTACACTTTTTGTCTATTAAACTTTTTAATGATAAGTCGCTAAGTTCACGGTGCTCCACCCCAGTTATAATAATTGTTGCACAACAACATCGAACAAAAGTTGAAGCAAATGTTGAAGCCGTTTGTCCAGTTAACTCGGAAAATCAAATTTTTTTTTTTTGTAGACGAGTCAGTTGAGGATCCACCAAGAGATCAACAGGTTGAAGACGGTAATATTATTCTCCGCTCATCTGTTGACTAACCCAGTGTTTAATAATAATAATAACAATAATAACAATAACAATAATAATAATAATAATAATGATAAAACAATAATAATATTAAAAATTTATTTGTTGGTTGGTTTTTCATTCATAGTATAACGTTTCTTCATTTGTTTGTATTCGTGTTTTTTTCAACTGTTTTTACACTTACACTGTAACCCTTATGATGGGCTGTTAGGCCCGAAAGCTTGGAAAATAAAAAACATTTTGGTTGAAGAAACGTTATAATATGAAAGAATAATAATAATAATGATAATGATAATTTCCCACTTTTCTATATCTTTTATAGAAGAGCAAGTAGAAGAACTAGTCATGGACTCATCATCAGATTTAGAGGAACTGGCCGTCCACGGTAACATTAATTACACATACACACACACGCGCACATTAACAAGTTTTCCACTCGTGATCAAACACGTCACACCAATTAACAGGCCCACAACAGTAATATTTATAATGATAACATAAGTGGAAGACGCAACTGAATATTTTGAAGCACTAGCAAGATAATGTTATATAATATTAAATCACCCGTTCTGATATATACCTATTTATGTTTTCTTTTTATAGACGAGGAGGGAGAAAGATTATTAGAGGAGAATGGTAATTATGCTGTTTTTGTTTTCATTGTTGTATTTATTTGATGATAATTGTTCCGATCAACATAGCGAATCAAAGCTTGAAACTATAATGGCAATGATTTTTTGTAATCATTATAAAAAAAACTCAAGGATTCTTTTTCTTTCTCAATGATACATTAGAGTACATTTTTTTGTCATAACAATATTAGAAATCAAATATACAGTAAACGTGAATGGTTTTGTGCAATTGTTATAGTTGTTGAGCAAGATATTCCGGAAGATGAAGGAACTGAAGAAGAAGCTGTGCAGCGACTCAATGACGAAGGTGACTATTAATTTTAAGTTTTGAAATTATGGAAACTTGATTCATTAGGACAAGGAAAGCAACAGATCAAAACAATTCTCAAAGATAAAATCAAGTTAACTAAACCAAATGAATCCACCTAGTTACACAGGCTTCAGTCTTCAAAATGACGAAGTTGATAATCGATCTTAAAAAATTGTACCAAAGATCAAATATAGAAATCAAATATACAGTAAACGTGAATGGTTTTGTGCAATTGTAATAGTTGTTGAGCAAGATATTCCGGAAGATGAAGGAACTGAAGAAGAAGCTGTGCAGCGACACAATGACGAAGGTGACTATTAATTTTAAGTTTTGAAATTATGGAAACTTGATTCATTAGGACAAGGAAAGCAACAGATCAAGGGCTTCAGTCTTCAAAATGACGAAGTTGACAATCGATCTTCAAAATTTGTACCAAAGATGAACATATATAGCTAAAAGGGAATGCACTAAAAATGTTGTAACTGTCTATCTTTAATACTCAGTTATTAAACATAATTAACTACAAATAGAGTCTAAAACGACTAAACTGAAAAAGGTACTGAAAAACCAAAATTTAAAAACCTAATATTTAAAACTATTTCAGGCTAAAATTTTCATTATCTACACTAGCAATGGCTCTGCAGCTCAGCCACACCCATCAATACAAGTACTTTTTCTTATCCACTGTATTGAAAATCTTAATTAGTTTGCTAGCTAATGGTGGCAAAACCTAAATGCACACTATTATATTCTACAATCTATTTTGTTTGTTACATTAAATTAGATATTTTTTTTAATTTCAACAGAAATACCACAAATGATTGTAAGTGACGATGACAGTGCAGGTAATAATTCCCATTAGCATATAATAGCCACTTCAGGAATTTGATTTGCATAAATGAATCTATTCTTGAAACTTGTAAGTTTCAAAAACCGCTTCAAATTAAAACATTACTTTCAATGTTTGTTTTTTTTGACAACAGAAACTTACTAAATCCAGTCTGATTACAGAGATATTGTTATATATACTTACTAAAGTATTCTATTACAATAGCATTATCAGTTATTGACCACAAATCGTGATCTAATTCTGGACCAGTATCGGTTGACGGCTGAAGTCTGCATTATGAAATTTACAAGTTTTGATCCACTTATGCAAATTTAAAATAGAAATTGAATTGAAATTCCAAGAAATAAATCGAATCTTCTAACATTGATAGGAATGCATCAGATGGTTTGGCTGTAATCAGCTGTAATGTATAACATGTCCATGATAGACTAAACGTACTGAAACAATTACTAGAAAATCCAGTATTCAACAAAAGAAATCAAGGGGTTTGGCGTTTGCTAGTGTCTATTAGTTTAGTAAATATTTAACAGTCTGATAATGATTCAGCGCTAAAGATTTAGTATCATTTTGCACTTTTAAATTGTGTTCACTCTACTATTACAAAAAGGTCCTCTTAAAGTTTTTTTTGCTACAGTCGTACACGTATGCCAACAATTGCTTTGCAATTTGTTATTCTGGTCACAAATAAACAAGTAGCATAGGGCATTAATATAAAAATGGAATGTTTTCATCCACCGGCCCATGAGATCACTCTGTGTGTGATTATACACCCATTTCAAAAATCGTTGTCGCAAACAAAGCTACAGTCCACACTCTGAAGCCTGCAAAGCATATCGGTATTTTCTTCTTTTCTCCATTTATTCATAGCATATTTTTGCTTGTGCGTGTTTGTGTTATATGCCCAGCAACAAGCTGTTGCAGTAGTAGATGATGAAACAAATATCTAAATGAAAAAAACGAGTAATAAACCAACAATTTGTGTTCATGTTACCGACATTCTTTGAGACTTCAGAGTGTATGTAGACTGTACCTTTGCCTGTGACTATGATTATTGAAATAGGTGTATATCAACAGCCAGGAAACATTGAGTCCTCTGTGAGAGTATTCATTGATGCCTTGTGAGGGCCTTCACAATGATGGGTCGGTCTGGTATTTTTTTCTTCTTCTTGATAAACCTTTGTTTGCTTGTCTGGCATAAAATGTATGATAAATGATTTGTTCTAATGACTCCATATGTACTTGGCAGACACAGACCAAGAAGCTGAAAACATCATGGATCAGAGTGCCATTATTCATATAGGTGAGGTTGCAAATTTTGCTTTCTGAAAACAAAGATAAGTTATTGTGAGCAATGTTGGTGTAATTTAATGGACTTAAGTTATCAAACTTATCCATAACTGAACATGTATGTCTATTATGGTGTGCATGGTCACAATTTTACACAATACCTTTATATTACAGTTGTCTAGTGGGAAACTGACCGCACATCCCGTAAGAGTAATTTTTAATTATACAACCATTCAAAATCCTACCATTATTGTATTAAAATATTTAGTAATTCTTACGTCAGTTCCCCATTCATATGGAAACAACACTATTACTTTGAATACAATCACATGACAACAATCAAACAAAAATTATTTTATACCCAAATACGAACACCCAATATGTATGTTTCTCTGTATCTACTACCTTGCATTAATAAAAAATGCAAATGTGTGATTGTTTTGTATGGTGTTTATTGCAGATGGGGGTCGAGCCAAATGTGAGCAAGGTCCTCCCATCTATGAAGGGGACGTACGTATAGGTAATATTTATAATGGCTTTTGAAGATGTTAATTATTTACAAGATCAAAAATTATACTTTGACTTCTTTTCCTTCATAGAATGCAATAGACTTCATCGTGTCCAGACAACCGCTCTACCCCATCCTGTTCAACAAGGTATGTGACATTTTATTTTCATTGACCTAAAAGACCTTTCTCAATATGGCAAGATCCGCAGAAAAACTATTGTATTTAAGGCCGTGGCTTACTCAGCTTTTCGTTAAAGCCATGGTAGCCATCTATAGCTGAAAAGTCCCCTGTCATACTATATTATCAGAAAGGGTCTAATTTGTACAAATGGAGTGTAAATCTCACCAACAACACCAGGCAACACATTTTTTAAAGTTACTTTTGCAAGAGTCAATTCACAAGTTTCCATACTTAGTCACTGGTCCACAGCTCAAAGACATAACATGCAAGTGAGATATCCAGGTAGTTTCAAAATGTTACACAAATTTGTATCATGATGATATCTTCCGTGTTAGTTTTTAATGTAATTAGTGAACCAGTGCACGTGTATGGAAAGTCAAGAATTTATGAAATGTTTGACAAAAATTGTGGGTTAATTATTAAGATTTGTCTATATTTTGGTCAGGTCTGAAATGTTCAAAACTAATGAAAGAACCCAAATACATGATACATAAATGTGATGTTATAAGCAATGTGGAATAGTTCCTAGAGCTACCCAATATATTACTATTTGGCAATAAATGACATATAATTTTTGACATTTTGACATTTTTATCAACTCAATCGGAGGAATCAGATATATGTTTATATCAAAAGTCGGAGTTTATAACTAGAGGCGGAGTTTATATCGAGAGGGGAGTTAATATCGATCTAAGGTGGAGACGGCGGAGACTTTAGAAATGTCTGTGATTGATTGGTCCGATTGAGATGAAAAAATGTCAAAGTAATGTCAAAAATGTATCAAAAGTTTTTGTAAGTGACTACGGTACGGCAAGTCGCACAGTAATGTAAATCCAGAAGTACATTAAATTAAAAATGAATGAACATCTAAGCAATAGAAGTAATACAATACATGTTCTATCTCTTTTTAAGACATTACGACAACTGATATGGACCCGAATTGGAGGACATACAGTAGAAGAGAAGGTAAACTTGTAATGATGAAATGGTTTTGAAAAACCAAAAAAACCCTGGTGAATGCTGAATGAATGTTTAACATATTGAATACATTATTTGCTCTCCTTTTTTTTTACAGAGAGTACAAACACTGGGTTTGGCAACACTCAGTATTTTGCCAATGAATTTGCGGAAAATGTCTTTGCCAGGGGTGCATTCCCAATACAACACAATGTACCCCTGGCAAATATCCTCCAGCAAGCTAGAGAGGACAGGCAACTGCTATTTATTTTATTACTCACCGAGCCAAATCAAAACAGGTATGATATTACAACTAAGCAAGTTGAATATTTTCAGTAAAAGGCAATTTTAAAACATAGTATGCATTACATGATTGCCCATCCTCAGGAACCCAGGGGTAATCTTCTGTCGCTCGTTTCTCGCTTCCAGAATAAATACCCCTGGGAACATAGTCTGTTGGAGCTTGTTCTGCAAGTCAAAATTAGGTTGACCAAGGAAAATCAAAGTAACCATTCAAAGAAAATCGTTAATTGAGTTTGAATTTTGACTTCCGGAACAAGCTCCAACAGACTACGTTCCCAGGGGTATTTATTCTGGGACCGAGAAACGAGCGAAAGAAGATTACCCCTGGGTTCCCGAGGATGATGATTGCCATACTAGAGCCAAGTGAAGCCAAATGTCCTTTTGTGCTCTTTTTTAAAATCCATGAGAGAATCAAAATTTTGTCTATCCACAGGAAGGTTAATTCCAAACGGAGGTCACACATCTAACAAATAATCATGCATGCATATACAATTAGAATTTGGAATTCCTGAAAAGTTTACAAAATTTAACAATGAACAAAAATAAATGAATAATTTAATAGTATTAATTTAATGGTTAATCATTTTTTAATTAACAAGGCTTGGGGTTGGGCGAGTATGTTTGTGTTAATTGGCAGATGCACTTTATTAATTTCACATCTTTCCACATTAGAAATGATGTTTAACAACATGCACAGCCTGAAGTTGTGTACAAATGCTGCACGCACAAATGCTTTTGTTTTCTCTTTAGGTTCATCATGCCAAGAAATGTCATCCACTTAATTAATGACAATGGTTATCTTTGGGTAGGAAGTGGTATGTATGAAGGATTAATAACCAATTAAATAATTATATTAGATTTCCAAATGTTCTTATTAAATGAAATACTCATGCACAAACTTATTTTCATCAATGGAAAGGGGTAATGCAATTCCTAACACTTTGAACACTTTGGCAATGTATTGATTAGCTGTCAGGCAAAAGCATAGTGGAAAGAATTTAGTACTAAGATAAAGACAAATATTGTTATAATGTCAGATGATATAGATATTATGACTGCATGGGTCCACTTTGACAATGTGATTGAATGAAAGCAACAAATTCCAACTAGAAAACTCACACTGATAACAAAAACTTGAATCAAACGCATTGTTTTTATTTGCGATTGTAGTACTTCCTCAATGTACGCTTACTGTAATAATATATATTCAATGTACGCTTACACTCTTGTGATTAAATCACTGATGATGGCGGACATTTCTGCCGAAACACGTATGTTAAATTGAAGTCTGTGGTGTGTTTTCTTAAAATAATTCATGAGAAATTGACAAAAGAAATCATAGCCGTTAATTCCAAGAAGGTTGCATATTAAATACAAAATCGTCATGATCTACATAAGTTTTAACTTGAATTTTTTAGTACTGTACAATATGTATTTGATGGTATTAATATGAAATAAGATTTCATAACCAAACAAACCAATTTATTGGATGGAGTGTACATTGTAAAACTGGACTTTAGAGCTATATACTGATCTGTCATTCTAATCCATACGTGTATTTCAAACAGCGAGGAACAACATTGGTATGAATGACTTACAGGGTAAGTTTTTCTACCTTTTAGCCATATATATGTAAATACACCTTATTGCAATAACATTGTCAGATATAAAAGAAAATTACATAATAGTAATTAATTAAAAGACAATAGCAGAGTGCTCAAGCTGAACTTCTTCTTTTGTCTTTTAATCAATTCCTATTTGGTAATGTTCTTTTTTTATATGACAATGCTATTGAAATTAGGTGTATATATCAGATTAAATTGATATTTGTGTTTGAAAGAAACAATTGACAATATAATATAGTCACCTTGTGTTTGATTGTTTATTCTATTATTATCGTCAATAGGAGTAATTCCACATGTGCAAGTACCAGCTATGGTGGTACTTCAGCCAACTGCTGGGGACCAGTTTGTGGCCAGAGTAGCATCGCAGGCAATGGAAACAGCCGAAGGTAACATCTAAAGCACCCCATTTTTGTTTCTGAAAAATAACAAGGACAATCAAGTCAAAATACACAAAAAAGTGTACTTTGTTCACACACTCATCAGGCAGTCACAATGAATGACCGTTGATAGGATGTGGTTTAAGTGTATACACCCTTTCCGAGAAAGTTTGTCACCCGTGAAAATCACACAAGCTTGTGGCGCAAAGGATCATGGATCAGTTCAGAAACTAAATGTGCATTCGGAACGCCTTTCTTGTTGTTTGAAAAGTCAAAATGGACATTTCTCTATAACATATTGACAAGTTTAGCAATGTGGCCATGAAATCCCTGCGTTCTAATAAAGTATACATAGGTAACCCATCGTTCCCTGCGCTACTAGCTTGTAGGCTTTTCACTTCACGGGTGACAAAGTTCCTCGGAAACGGTGTATCTATTATGATGTCCATGGAGGCACAGACTTGCTAAGTGTACATTAATGTTTTTTTTACAAAACGGTAATGATAAAATTTTCATTTAAACATTTCTTGTTTATGTTATCATATGGTTTACTCTTGTTAGCGAAGGAAAATGCTTATATACGGAACATATGTAACAACAAAAGCATCTACGGACACTTAGTATATAGGACTAGCAACAAACTTTAAAGAATGTTACAAAAACCATCAGGCATCCTTTAGACTCAGCAAAAATAGAAACGCTACAGAAGTTATCAAAACACATTTGGAATCTGAAAGAGTCGCTAACAAAAACTTTGACATTAAATTGAAAATTATTAAAAAAATGCAAACCTTATGATAACATAAACGAGAAATGCAGCCTATGCTTAACAAAAAATTGAACACATTGAAAAAACATTTTAAATAATAATATATATATTTATGCTAATTTTTGCCCTTGTCTGTTCATATTTTTCTAGGAATGCAAAATCTACAAACTTGGTTTACAGGACAGTTGGGCCAGGCTGTGATAGCCAGAGATCTGGCAAGAGAATCAAGGTAACATTTAAACCATGAAAAATGCAAGTAAAGGAATTGATTGTCATGTTGTACATTTTATACCAGTATTATACTAACATGGCCACTTTTTAATAATTCAATTGAGCAGTTCCATGTAGATGGACGTTATATATACATTTGAAGAGAATTGCAATGAAATCAATGCTGCTTAAAAATTACAGACTAAAATTAATTTGTTTTTACTTTATAATGATGCATATGTATTACATACTTCATGTATTGCAGAGAAAGGGTCAACTTGAGAAACCAACAAGACCGATTGTTTCAGGAATCCCTGGAAAGGGACCAGGAAAGGGTGAGTTAAAAGCAAAACATTGATCTCATAAACACCCAATAAGGGTTTGAGTTAAGTGTCTGTATCATAAAGCTGTCTGTAATTAATACATATTTTAGATTAATTATATATTGAACAGGTTCACATTTAAATCTGTACTTTCCCATTTAAATCTGTACTTATGCAAATTGTGTTACATATATTTTCTTTAACAGATCTGTAAAAATATATGTGTGTGTATTATTTAATGTAATATATATGTCTATATATTATTGTTATTATTATTTATTTTTTTTATTTTTTTATTTTCGGTTAACATTTAAAACATTACTATTTTTGTAATATATTGAAATAATAAGTATAATTGTAATATCAAAATGTAAATCTCTATTTAAAGTATCTGCACAGCCTGCCTCGACTTGTTATGCTACCTGCAGGCTGCGCACGTAAATCAAATGTACAACATTATATATTTATAAATAAATTGAATAATTTGAATTGAATTGTTGATGTGTGCTATAAAACACACAGATCAACCAATCAGAGTATGTTATTTCTGAAGTAAACTTCTCTGATTGGTTGATCTGTGTGTTTAGCACACATCAACAACATTTGCATTTTACCGGTAACAAAGAAAATACTCAGATAAAACAAATCCTATGCATTCATGTCATTGTTAATTACTCTGAAATTAATTTCCATTTATGCAATCCACAGGAAAGAGATCAACAACATCAAATGGTAAATAAAAGCAGTCAATAAACATAAAATGAAAATAAAAAAAATAATCTCATATTATGGAGCTACTACAACAAGAAATGATCTCCAGAACAGTTTTTTGTGGTTACTCCGTTATACGGAGTACCACTTTGTCATCACGCTGTGTAAGTCCGTCTGTAACAATAGAATGTGACGTCACGATAGATGACGTCTCTGCCCCAAGGCCTAGGTCGGTACGCGCAAATAAAGGTACTTTTATGTACTTTTAGTCGTTATTTCTTTTAAAAACTTTATCTATTAAGGAGATCCTATTTCAAGTTTCATCTGCCGGATAATTGGAGGGCAAAATTCTTTTTTTTATAAAGACGAGGATATCTTGGCCGGAATGATCCGCCGTTAAGTCCTTTCACAGAAGATGTGCCACGCCAGCAGAATTGCATTCGCTTCGGTATATTATCAAGCACTTTCAAACAGAAATCTTGAGTTTATATTGATTAATGTGCTATTTTTGTTCTTCATAATGTCAGAGAACGTGACTTCCTTCACGAAGCCTACAAAGCGAACACCGTCAACACGACATAAAAACATTCAGATCGGCCTGTCTGAAAACCACTCTCAACAGCCCAAATCGCCTCAAAAATTGCACAAATTGCTTAAATAACTATCTATCTTTCTTGTTCTGACGTTGAATTTTCAAGAACAACTTCAAGTTTTCGAAGCATTCAAGTTTTCGAACTCTATATCGCATACTCAAATCTTCGTAGCGGCGCTTTGGGGGGAGGGGACGGGATGAAATGTCAACACTTTGTAACACAGGCATCTCGGTACATAGAAATATATGTCGAACAGATTCATACAGCCCAAAATCCATCTTTATTTTCGTGACGTTTATTTCTCAAAAGGTTAATCTTGATAATAATGTTTCTGAGATTTAGTTTTCATTTTCTCAATAAAAACATTATGAAATTTGGGATAAGGACATTTCTCATTAAAATAACCTAAAATTAGTCATAAATGATTTACGTGCATATGTTTATTTTTGTGCACATTTTAAACATTTTGTAAACATTAATCAACCAATTTAGTTCCTCCTCACCCTCGGGACTTTCCAAAGTAGCCGGGTTGGCCGCAGAAAAGAGGTATAGAATAGGAATAGATTTGGAGCTTTTTATTCTGACCGCTTAATATAGGGTGACCACTTAATGGGTGACCGCTTAATAGAGGTACCACTGTATATGTATTGTGTATGATCTATGTATGATACATTATGAATAGCTGTTATTACAGTTATATGCAAATGATTTCAAACAATGGATTCAAATTGAGGCTTTCGGGCAAACCTATTGTTTTCGCCCGAAAGCCTCCACTTCAATCCATTGTTCAAAATCAGTTGCATATAACTGTAATAACAGCTATTTCAATCCCTCAGAATCCCTTCTGTTCAGTAGCCCGAGTAATCGCTCACAGAGCGTCTAGTTTCCATTTAAACTAATTTTAAAGTAGGTCTATAATTATTTTTCTATTTATTTTAACTTCTACTCTAAATTCAAAAGCCACTCGAATAGCATTGCAGCATTTCACTGCAGAAACTTATAGTATCATCATTTCTAACACTTAACTTAACTAAACAAGTGAGAGTAACCACATGAGCTCCTTGAGCTCCTTTAATTTATAGAATATAACATAGCTTGGTAAAGTATTAAAACATTGTAACATAGATTATACGTATAGTTAGTTAGCTAATATCCATTTGTTTTTATTGACAGGAAAGAGAACAACAACGTGAAATAGTAAGTATATATCAATATATATATATATATATATATATATATATATATACATATACATATACATATACATATACATATACATATACATATACATATACATATACATATACATATACATATACATATACATATACATATACATATACATATACATATACATATACATATACATATACATATACATATACATATACATATACATATACATATACATATACATATACATATACATATACATATACATATACATATACATATACATATACATATACATATACATATACATATACATATACATATACATATACATATACATATACATATACATATACATATACATATACATATACATATACATATACATATACATATACATATACATATACATATACATATACATATACATATACATATACATATACATATACATATACATATACATATACATATACATATACATATACATATACATATACATATACATATACATATACATATACATATACATATACATATACATATACATATACATATACATATACATATACATATACATATACATATACATATACATATATATATATATATATATATATATATATATATATATATATATATATATATATATATATATATATATATATATATATATATATATATATATATATATCATGCAGTCAAGGGTTCGAGCCTCGGCGTTGGCACTTCAATTTATTTGGAAAAATCTTTTATACCATCTATAAAATTAAATAATTCGAGGACAAACAACCTATATATATATATATGAAATCGGAAATTATAAAAATATAGGAAATGAAAAAAAAAATTGAAATTAACAAAATGAATATAAAATAGGAAGAAAATAAATATATGATTCCGACGACGTGAATCCGACATGATTCCGACATGATTCCGACGCTTCCAAAGCGTGAATCCGACAAATCCGACCGGAGCATGAATCCCACGAATCCGACGGGAGCATGAATCCCACTGAATCCGACGGGAGCATGAATCCGATAAATCCGACCGGATTCTTGTTGGTGAACTCTCATAATAATACTACTACGTTTCTCAGATATACTATTGGCACTCTAATAAACTGGTCTAACTTTTATATCAACACAAATACTAATAGAAAAGTGTACTTTGTTGGCAGTTACCAATAAACAGTTATGTGAACTTGTAATTATTTTGTTGAATACAACAATTCAATTTATTTTTGTCAATAGCAAATAAGTGCTATTCAAAGTAAAGTAGGTCAGATAAATGAGTGAGACTAGCAAATAAATCCATGTAGTCCTAAGATGAGGAGTAATGTACTTACCTTGACATTTCTTTTGATAGGATTTGATAACTATCCTTGTACAAAGCAATACTTTTGTTTTTTTCATCATTATGCTTTCAACCTGCCAGTGTTAAATTGAAAGAAATATTGCAATGTCCAGCTATAATTTCGTAATTATATTCTTTCTATTTTTTTAAATTTTATAAGTTACAGTTATACAATAAAGTTACAGTTATGAATATTTATTCTGTTGCAGGCCATGGGTTCTGAATGAGTAAACTAAACATAATTTTTAATCTTAACTACAAAATAATAATAACATACAGTGTCTTAACGTGTTTTTAAGAAAAAAAAAGGAAATCAGTAAAAATCGATAAAGTTCGATAAAAATCGATATCACACTACCTTTCTTCATCGATTTTTAACAATTTTTTTTACCGATTGGCTACGCCGGGTATGATATGTCTTGTGACATGTCTTGTGACATTGCCTGAGTTAAGATAATCTGTACTATTAATATATATGTTTTAGTATTTTTCACCCGGGGGGTGTACTCCCTTTGTCCAAGTGGTAGGGGTGATCGGCGTACCTTTTAGGGTAAAAATATTTCCTGTGCGTACCTTTTAGGGTCCTTTTAGGGTTCTGGCTCGAAAATCAGCAACGTAACATGATTTCGTACCCGTAAGAGTCATTTTTACTCTGGCTTTATCAGTTATTTTTATCTGTGCGTACCTTTTAGGGGTCGTTTTCAAAACTTCCGCCGATCACCCCTACCACTTGGACAAAGGGAGTACCCCCCCCCCCCGGGATTTTTCAGCTCTTCACATATTTTCCCTCTTAAACGAAATAGTTCAAACTTGTTTTGATAAGCCCTTTAAAAATATTTTACTTTCTTGATCCTTAATTGTTCTTTAACTTAAAGTAATTTGTTTTTGCATTTCTCGAAGTTGACTCTCAAGGTATTTAGCGAGACCTTGAAAGTTTTTACGATAACGATCGATAGACCAACTAACACAGTCACTTCTTACTCGATTTTGATGCTCCGTCATGTCTCTCTTGTTCACCTTCTTCCAAACTGATCAATTAAAAGGACTTTTCGTTTCTTCATTTTGAGCATTTCAATCAAGGTAAACTTCGTTGTCGTCGCTTCCAAGTTCGGGCTCAGTTCACGGTACTTTTTCCACCGTGCCGACGACAGAAAAGACGTTTCTCTCTCCGGTACGGTGGATAAACTAGCTATTGTTAGCATGGAAAATCTTCTTTCTAAGTCTCCATCTACATTTCCATGTAAAATATGTTTATTTGTAAGCAGTTAAAAAGACGGAAAGAGACGGCCGCGTCGATTTTAGCGCGCTTTGGTTTTAACGTAGAAATAGGGTTACTCAAGCGTATTAAGAAGTTTTTGCCAATGCATTGTAGGATGCTATTTTATAAATCTTACATCTTGCCTATGTTTGATAGTATTGGGGGATGGTGGAAATGGGTCTTTAATGTCAGATTTACAAGTACTGCAGAACAAAGCACTGCAGAACAAAGCTGCTCGAGTTATTTTAGCTCATAGCTCATCTTCTAGTACTGCCTTAGATAGGCTTGCATATTATTTATTTACAAATGTAAGAACAATCTTTTTTCACATAGTTTTGACTTGATATATCAACAAGATATTCATAGACATAATACCAGGTCTAAGTTAAACATCCGTAAGACTGCTGCTAAGCGTAACTGGGGTCTCTGGACTTCAATTAATTTTGCAAGTAATGAGTGGAATGTCTTGGATAATGAAATACGTGATGCAAGGGATATTAAAACGTTTAAGAAACTTAACTTTACTTAATTTAGCTCATGCACATTGGATAGGGTAGAGGCTATTTTACTATTTACTACTAACTTGTATATTTCACTCTTGAACTGTTAACTAATTAATTCGTGGGGGAAGGGGTGGGGGGGGGGGGGTTGTTGAGTCGGTTATACATATTTTGATTAATTATCTGGATGTTAGATTTTTTACTTAGGGAGTTTTATGGGTAGCTGGTAGGTGTACATAAATGCGGGTAGGGTAGAGGGGGGATATTTATATATATATAATTTATATTATTGTATTTTATCATTGTATTATTTAATTTATTTACGTTTTGCAGGACCCTATTGTAAAACACGTATGTGATGTAGGCATTTCCTGAATAAAGATTGATTATTAAACGTGATGTCACTTATTTCCACTAGGTTGCGCCCGTGACGTCACGAGGTGTTTTATATTATCCATGCTAACACATACAGATTTAAATCACTGCTGCTAAAAAAAAGAATTCCCCTAGACCACAGTCGAATTTTTCACAGTTTTGCCTACAGGATGGGTTGCGAAGCACTCTGCAAAGCGGCCACTGCAAGAAACCCACCTTCCTTAGATGTCGGGGCACCTTAACGGTCTTTGTTGTTCCAAGGAACTTACGGTGCCTTAACTTGGTTGCATGGGAGGAAGCTACCAGGATCCAAAGCCTATATATGACGTCGCCACGTATTGATAGCCCCTATCTTTGGCCAAGTTCGGCTAACAACACAGGAATCAAACAGAATTTATACCCCGAAATTGGGAAGCTAACAGCCGTGTGGGAAATAATCTTATTAACGCATCAGTGTTCACGCGCATGCCCACTTACGTACTTACTAATCTTTTGTTTCTACACATGACGCCACAAATTGTATTTCGTTCTAATTCAGTCTGCATTACCCAAAAATACAATATCAGTAAAGACCCATAATTGTTTTCGATAGTTATGTCAAATATTGTTGCATAAACATACCATTTACAAAAAAAAACACCGGGTTAGGTCGACATACGCGTACGTACAACGAATTCCAAAGACCCTAAAATGCGTTTAACGAAACCCTTGAGACGCTGATAATTTGAAGCCGATAACATAGTGATAACAGCAATTTATTAAACGTACTAAACTATTTCAAATGGTTCGCCCTCAAACTACAGCAACCGTTGATATATGAGGTGAAGCGTTAGTATCCACAGTCCATTTGTCGAATAATAAATTTTTTAAAACTCTAATTCCACTGAGGTTTTTTTAAACCCAAGCAATACTTATATTCACGTTTCACCATATTATTGAATCTGACTACTACAGCCATTGCCTCATGTGCGTACCAGTCGCATACACCAGGAAACTTGAATGATATTATAGGAATACCCCAGTGATGCTAGTTTTCACGTTTCACAACCTGATAAAGATCTTACTTCCTTTTTCATATTTATTGATATAACAGAATCATATGTGTAGTATGCAACTACACTATTACGTATTGTACACGTATTGTACTATTATGTACAATATTACAGTCATGCATTTACTTCTATAAAATATTTTACAATATCTGACAATTTGCAAGCTCACCATGATTGGTAGGACGAAGAAAATGATGACATCTACAAATGAAATTGCCTCTTTAATCCAGTACAAAATAAATACAATAACAGAATATTACTATGTTCACCAGAAGAAGTCCTATTATTAGTAACAAACTGTTCGAGGGTATTTTTCTTTTGGGTTCAGCGTAGTCGCCTGTCAGGTTTTTTTTAACCTTCGAGGCTATGGTATCAATATTCCGATTCGTCGATTCTTCATCTTTGTGCTCTTCCATTAAAGTCATTGTTTTATGTTATTTGTCAGTTTTTTCCGATACGTTTAGTCAGTAATTCAGTGCTTTGATAGCTCATATTATCATAATATCATAATTTCTCAAAATATTTCAGTTTTTGACGTTTTGTTTCGGGATGCCTGTGCCTTCATTTTTGTGACGCAATGACTATGACGTCAACCACAATTTTGTAACGTCACTTGGCATTTTCGCGGATATGGTATTCTGCCATGTGACGTCACCTGGCATTTTCGTAAATATCGTATTCTGCCATGTGACGTCACTTGAATCAAGAACAAACTTGCTCTACCACTGGGTAACCATACTATATAAATAATGTTTTTCTAAATTCAAGATACATCCGTTATATCTGCCAAATATGCCATATCAACCGGAATCGAGAGCAAAGTTGCTCTACCACAGGGATCTATGACGGGATCCCTTTGCTGCTTAGTTTGTTCTCTGTCTTAGCAGATATGGCAGATTTAGCAGATATAACAGATGATCTTGAATGTAGAAAAACATTATTTATATAGTATGGTTACCCTGTGGTAGAGCAAGTTTGTTCTTACATCCGTTATACACGTTATATCCGGCATATCCCCTAGGATAGAGTAGCAACTTAGTAGAGAACACAGGAATACCAAATAGAATCAACTTTAATTTATGCATATCCGCTATATCCTTTATATCCGCCATATCCACTAGGATAGAGTAGCAACTTAGTAGAGATCACAAGAATACCAGAGGGTCAACTATAATATATTCTATGCCTTTGACCTATATTCAATGTTGTTCTCTTCTTTGACTACCTGGACCTATAAGGAACTGTTCCTCGCAAAGAAATCAAATTCCATCTATAATATCACATAAAAGGAATTCTACGAATTTTTAAAACTAGTTTTTTCGACAAATATAACGAAGACGCGTCCATGTAACATGTGACCCCCAAAAAAAAATCAACATCAAAATATCTGATGGACCAAAATAGCCCATCGAAAAAAAAAGGAACGATGACATTAGGGAAACGATCACCATCATTTCCCTAATTCAGTGACAATGATTTTCTCACGTTCTATAATACCTATACAACTGATAATTGATGGAAATATTGTTCGTGGAATATAAAATTAGCGATCTTTAAAGAAAAACTCGCGGAACAGCTCGAAAACAAACAACGGCCTCGTACTGAAAAACAACTGATTTTTTTAATCTTTAAATTTAAAGATTCAAAAAATCAGTTGTTTTTCAGTACGAGACCGTTGTTTGTTTTCGAGCTGTACCGCGAGTTTTTGTTTTAGTACCGTTTTTATTGTTTCGGAACCGATTAGATGTGTATAATTAGGAACACGTGTTCCCTTTTAGCTCGCGTTAATCGGAACTAAATAGTGTTGAATCGGAACAATGCGATCCTTTCTATCTCGCACGTTCCTCTTTAGCCATAATAGGAACTAATAGACGTTCCTATTAACAAACAAGGGAACCGTTGTTCCTTTTTGAGCAATCCAAAAAGGATCAATTGGTTCCTAGTTATGTTATTTCGTTCCGATTAACAACTCAAGGGACAAAGTGTAAACATTGAAAAAGATGTAAACATTGTTTACATGGTCATTATTAATTGGTCAAAACTCTTGAACTTCGAAATACTCCAGCTTGAAATAAGACACATTTAGTTTATGTACCATTCATGAAAGGAGATCCTCGATATCCCAGCAATCGAACAATTTGTTGGCTTTTTATGTAGCATCAAACACAGTATGATTATGCGAATATGGTTAACAAATAATTAAGGTTCAGCCGTGGTTTATACTCTGATAACCGCACGCTTGGCAATTTGAACACACGAGAAAATGTCAAGAAGCACGAGCTGAAAGCGAGTGCTTCTGGACATTTTTAAGTGTGTTCAAATGCCAAGCGTGCGGTTATCAGAGTATAAACCAAGGCTGAACCTTAATTATTTATTTTATTATATAAATTTCGATTAAAAATTGTTCAAAAATCGTTCAAAAAAGTCTGTTTGATTTCGAAAACTTACGACCGTGGTTTATACTCTCATAAACCACGCTTGTTTGGCCAATCAGAGCGCGCGTTAGAATCAATCTATATAATAATTATTATTATTCTTGTTTACATGGCTGATTTGTGTGAGAGAATACCACACAAATTCCATTTGATTTTATGTCTTTTGTTTCTGTGCTTTCGATCTATCATGTTTGATTTGCTGGAAAAATTGGGTAAGGTAGCGAAATTTTCAATTTTCTGCCATAAAAGTGCTGCTTTGCATAGAATTTTGGCTCCCTGCCGGTGTGTACCGGAAACCTATTGTATTCTTTGTTAGCTTCATTCATTGTTTAAATTAAGTCTTTTGTTATTTCTATTGAATTACGTAGACTGTGTTTTTGCTACACTCACAAATAGCGACGGAAATGATAAGATAATAGATAAATATAACAAAGCGTGATAGCTCAGCGACATTTTGTTACAAGTGAATGAGTGGGTAGCCTGTGGTGAGCCTGCATTGCGATGTCACAGTACAGCATTTCTCGCATGGTCATGCAAAATGGCCCCTTGCTGTTTTGCTGAACTTGCAAATTTAAGTGTGACTTGTTTTGGCTTGTTCGGGCAAGCCCAAGTATCCTCAATCGGGATTGGCTTAAATTGAACTATATTCTCAAGAGAATAAAAAGGACCTATATCGATGCACTGATTTTTGTAATATATTTGATATACACAATGAGTAAACGCTCTAAGCTGATCGACTGGTCGAAGGAACATGGTACGTCGCCCAAACCAAAACGATTACACTTGGAAGAAGATGAAGATGATAATTTATATGGGCGTCGCCAGTGCTATCCAGTAAGATAAGCTGGGCGATAACTTTCGATTGACAACCGTCGGGTTACTCTCCACCCATCCCTTGCTAGCATTACTTGCGATCTGACTAAGTAAATCCTCTTCGTCGCTACCATTATCTTGACTGGTTTTATGAGATTCTCTAGTGTTAGTGCTTTTCTTCAGCGTCTGTGTGCTTATTGCGCTGAAGAAAAAAGCCACGCTCTTGATCTCTGCAATATTGAAAAAATAAGATCATTTAAAATTCGTTCATTTGATTATTAATTTACTAAAAAATAAAATATTGAAATGACTTACTACTCAGAGCCATGTCACAAACATCTCTTGTATGACATATGTTGTTCCAAGTGTTTTCCAAACCATCTTGTTGAATATTTACAGTGCACTTTGCGCTTACTACACTACACTTATTCACTACCACCGGGCAGACTTGCTGTTCGCTTTGACATCTTGTCCGAATGCGATCTGTTCGTTCCCTTTTTATAATGTTCGAATTAAAATGCAAATAATTTCGCAAAATATTTGCACCAAAACAAAGGAGTTTTCTTGTGAACATATTTCATCATTGTTCTATATGAGATCATTTGGGAATTCGGTACTACAATAATATAGTATTATACGTTATTTAAGCAATCCAATCCGTAGAATCCGTTTATACCGTTGTTATGGAATAACTTTTATAAACTGGCATGGACATGTCAACTGTAATAAGAAAAGTTATATACAAAATATTCGTATAATAATAATAATAACAACTGTTCTTAAATTCAATTCCATTATATGCTCTAAATTGAATACTCTTGTAATAGTGGAAAATATGGATATATAATATGTATAATAGTAATATCCGTAATATACGTGGTATCCTTTTTTCCCGCTGTAATAATAAAAATAGTTTAATGATTATATTTAAATTATTTGTAGACTCTTTTTATAAATATAGTGGATTATAAGGATATTACGGAATAAACGGACATTATAAAAATATATATTATAACATATAATATTATATACTATATATTATTATATAAGATTAATACTATAAAATTATTAGTAATATATATTATAACATATAATATATTATGTAATGATATATATAATAGTATAATGATATATATAATAGTAATATCCGTAATATCCGTAATATCCTATTTTTCCGCTATGATTATTATTATTATTATCATCATAAACCTCGTTGGTATGAAATATATATATTTTCAATATATTTTTGTTCTATAAGAACTATCCGTTATTTCCATAGTATCCCTTTTTCCCGCTATTATAATAGAAAATCTTTTGATAATAATATTAATAGTAATTGATTGCAGTTTAGAAGTAGCCCGTGATATCCTTGAAATCTGTCCATTCCCTTATCAATAGAGAAAATAGTTTTATCGGATGTTGGATGTCATTTGATTTCCGGCACCTCCGAGCTGTCCGTCTTTCCGCTGTATGTTAGAAAAAAGTTTGTGATTGTAGCTTATTTCCAACCTAGCAGTATGGTGTATGAATTGACTGTTTATTATCCGTCCTGTCATATATATAATGAATGTATTTTCAGAATAATACGGAAAAAGTGGATATCACGGGTGTATGAAATATTATTATCAATATATAGCGATGTACTTTTATTCATTGATATGTTGTCGTAAATATTAACCACAGTACAATATCTAAACACTAAGTATTATAAAAAAACTTGTTCCCATGTATGGTAATTGGTCCTATATTGAAATGTTCCTCGTTTCCGTGACATTTTTCACGCATTTTGTACTGTAATTTCCCTTTATAACGCAAATCAAACTTTTTTGTTCAAATAATTATCAACTGAAATTCCTTCGAAACTTTCGCAGACTGATCGAAAATGATCACGAACGAATTATCGATTTTCGAGGACTTTTTCAAAAGGAACCAAAAAATTAGGGGAATGATCATCACCATTATCATTGTCACTGTCACTGTCACTGTCACTGTCACTGTCACTGTCACTGTCACTGTCACTGTCACTGTCACTGTCACTGTCACTGTCACTGTCACTGTCACTGTCACTGTCACTGTCACTGTCACTGTCACTGTCACTGTCACTGTCACTGTCACTGTCACTGTCACTGTCACTGTCACTGTCACTGTCACTGTCACTGTCACTGTCACTGTCACTGTCACTGTCACTGTCACTGTCACTGTCACTGTCACTGTCACTGTCACTGTCACTGTTATATTAACCCAGGAGCCTCAGTCACGTTGACGGGATTTATAGTGGGAGCTTGTGGGGTATGGCCGCAGTGGAATAACCTAATCCTTAAGGATCTGGGAATTACACTTGCGCGCAGAAAGGAGCTCTCACTAGCGGCTCTCTAGCAGTTTCCTAGCTGGAGGTGTATGTAGTCGGCGAACCCGTTCCGATGTTTATACTCCACTTATCAAATGGACTGAATTTAACATCCTTCGAGCCACGAAATTTAATAAATGGACTGTGCCCGATATTGTTTGAACTGGACTTTGGTATCTTTATCGACTCTCGCTCGACTATCGACAATCGACTATTGACTATCGTTTATAGACTATACTGACTATCGACTATCTTCTATCGACTACTGACTATCGACTATCGTTTATCGACTACTGATTATCCACCTTTGACTATCGACTATCAACTATCGACTAAATACAGAATATCGATCGGCTATAGACTATCGAAAGGAACTATGGGTAATACGAATTCCTTCTTATACGTTTTTAAATTACCCAAACAATGTCTCCACCGTTCGAGACACCCATCTAAGGTCATCACTGGACGGTGTTTGGGTAATTTAGAATGGAATAAGAAGAAATTGATATTACCCACAGTCCCTTCCACTCGTGCAATCGCCAATCGCCAATCGCCGTCCGCCCCGTCAACCTTTTTGAATTAGGTGTATATCGATTGACTATCAATCGTAAGTACTACCGAAGGGCATGGAGAATTCTTAGTTAGCTATAGCTGTGTTTTGTCAATATAAACTAAGGCCTTGTCCATACGATGCCGGAAATTTTTGTATCCGCAAATTTGTTTTTGTATAGCATGTGTATTTACATCGTTGTAAATATGACGATGCTTTTCCAGCTGCTTTTGTTGTTTTTCTGTTACAAGAGAACCAAGAAAAAATAAAATCGCTAAACTCCACGTTTTAAATAAGGCTAAAATTTGTGAGTGAATTAAATGTACAGTGAATTTCTCCATATTCAAATAAGTTGTCATTTTGTGTTTATAAGCCTTGCGAATCGTAGGCAATAACACATTGAGTTGAGTTGCTTTTGCCTGTTTACAGCATGTATACATTTTGTCTGCGCATGCGTGTATTTTTACGCTCAAAATCATTTGCATAACTTTCTATGTCGAGTGTAAAGATTTGACGTTGACATGGAACATTACTACGTCAGTGTTTGCTGCCTGCAAAGCTACAGACAATGATGGAAATGGGGTGAACACCTCCGCTCTATCTTGTAGGACTTCTGTGTGCTTTATACATTTGCTACAACTACAAAGCTTTTAAGGTTACGGTCCACGTTCGCAGGGTGCTCTCAGTTAAAAATTGTTTAGCGCGTCACTTAACAATAAAGATAGACAAAGTATATATCATTTTAAAGCTAATATAACAGCGAATAAGACTGTGTAAGTTTTTTTTAAGAAAAAGAATATCTTTACCAATGCTTCACGTAAAACCTCAAAATCGAGCGCTTTCATTAAAAAAAGTATAAGTCCAAAAGTTCCTACTATTTCGCCGTCATTTCTGCATTATGTCAATCAGCACATACATGTGTTCAAAACCGTGTCCAATTTTTTCGATAAAATGCTTCGTTCTTAAATAAATGTGTTTCAAAGTCGACTCATTGTTAAAACTTCAAGGTAAATAACAAAACGGGCAATAACTCTAAAACTAAGCATTTTATCAAAAAAACTGGACACGGTTTGGAAGACCAATATGTGTTGATTGACATAACGAAGAAATGACGGCAAAGCAGTATGAACTTTTTGACTTATACTTTTTTAAACAACTCGCATTGAAGGCGGTTAATTTTGAGGTTTTTCGAAGAGCATATCTTACAGAAAATTGTTGTATATAACAAAACATACACAGTCTTATTCTCTGTTATATAAGTTTTAAAATGATATATAATATGTCTATTATTATTGTAAAATGACGCGGTAAACAAACTTTTAACTGAGAGCATGTGAAAGCACACCGCGAACGTGGACCGTAACCTTAAGGACACAAGTTTTTGTGACCACGAAGCGCGCTAATCATTCCATGTTTTCTACATTTAGCACACGTACGACTTGGCTGTGATTCCATGTCAGAACAGTAAAGTCAAGCTAACAAACCAAGGAGATGGAACAAACCGAGACCAACCGACGCTTTTAAGGCTTGCTCGCTTGTGAACAAGAAATAATTAATACTCAAAGTTGCGCCAAATTGCGCACGTGCATAACGCGAACACGTGAGCATTGGATTTTGTTTGGAGCTAATTAAGAATGAATTTTTAGAATGCAGCAGTAACATCTAGTCTGAATGTCGTGGAGAATAGTTTCAATATCCATTACAGAAGCGAATGCAGGTCATTGATACGTTTATTGACGTTTAAAGCCAGCCACGGTACGTATCATATAAGGTGAACTACATGCAATAGAGAGGGGGACATGGAGGTTTGCGGATAGGCGGATTAGGCCATTATTTAGTGCAGATATTCGGATTCTCGGTATTTTTTTGCGGATTTACGGATTTGTCAGAAGTGGTTAGAATTGCGGATTTGAGCCCTATCAATACTTAGACCCCTTAGAGAAACTGATCTTAGTCGTGACGCGACCTTACTTTTAGTGACATCGTAATTGTTAGTTGTTATTTAATTTTTTGAAGTCCGTTTTCAAATAATATAGTTCTAAAGTTTGCATTGTTTTTATTAATACATTTGCGGATTTTCGTTAATTTCGAATGCGGATTCGCGGATTTAAACGATTTTTCTTGCGGATTTGCGGATTTCAATAGCTCTCCATGTCTTCCTCAATAGAGTGAGTAACACTTATTCTTTAATGTGCCTTTATTTGGCAGTAGTGCAAAGGAATAAACACTAAAAAACTATTTCACTTGTGTATTGTGTTTAGTTTAGCTTTAGACATGTCTTGTGTTTTGATTTTGCAGCACGGCGAAGGAATAAAGACTCGCAAACAATTTCACTTGTGTATTGTGGTTATTTTAGCTTTAGATGTGCCATGTGTCTTGAATTTTCAGAAGCGCGAAGGAATAATGACTCGAAAACAATTTTACTTGTGTATTGTGGTTATTTTAGCTTTAGATGTGTCATGTGTCTTGAATTTGCAGCAGCGCGAAGGAATAAAGACTCGAAAACAGTTTTACTTGTGCATTGTGGTTATTTTAGCTTTAGATGTGTCATGTGTATTGAATTTGCAGCAGCCTGGTTATTTTAGCTTTAAGGCTACGTTTACACAGGACCGGACGAATTTTTGACCGGTCAAAAAAACATCCGCTTACGGGTTCCGTTCACACGGGACCGCGCTAAACGTGCGATACTTACACACGGAACCGAACAATATTTCACGTCCGGTACAGACGAATATTTGATAGGTTAGGCGTCCAAGTTATTGCACGTTTAGCGCGGTCCAGTGTGAACGGAACCCGTAAGCGGATGTTTTTTTGACCGGTCCAAAATTCGTCCGGTCCCGTGTAAACGTAGCCTAAGACCCGGGAAAACGGCTTCAACATTTGCTTTAACATCCGTTCGATTTTGTTGAATGGCGATGTTAAAACGCTTTTAAACCCTTTCAACATTTTTTAAATGTGTTGAATCGATGATGAATTGATGTTGAAAGAGCGTAGAAGCGTTTAAACATTGCCATTCAACAAAATCGAACGGATGTTGAAGTAAATGTTGATATAGTTTACCCTGGCCTTCAGATGTATCGTGAGTCTTGATTTTGCAGCAGAACGCAGAAATAAAGACTCGCAAACAATTTCACTTGTGTATTGTGGTTATTTTAGCTCTAGATGTGTCATGTGTCTTGATTTTGCAGCAGTGCGAATGAATAAAGACTCGAAAACAATTTTACTTGTGTATTGTGATTATTTTAGCTTTAAGACCCGAGAAAACGGCTTCAGCATTTGCTTTAAAATGCGTTCGATTTTGTTGAATCGCAATTTTAAAACGCTTTTAAACTCTTTCAACATTTTTGAAATGTGTGGAATCCATGATGAATTGATGTTGATAGAGTGTAGAAGCGTTTAAACATTACCATCCAACAAAATCGAACGGATGTTGAAGTAAATGTTGAGTACCGTTTGCCCGGGCCTTCAGATGTATCATGTGTCTTGATTAGGCCTTTTATAAATAAGACATATGTCCTATGTACCAGGACGCCCTACTTACCAAAGCAAGTAGGAATAAGATAATGAGCAGTGAAAGCAGCATGGATATTAGCATAAAAATGCATTGTTATTTTTGTCGTTGTTAAATAGCGGAATTAAAGACGCGAGCTATCCTTTTACGGGTTTATGGGCGAATGAAAACAACTCTAAACCGGTAGAAAAATATTTTTTGTTTGTTTGCATGTATTTGTCAGTTATGATTCAAAGAAAAGAAAGCAAACTAATCATTGCATTCCATAAAACACCTACCAAACAATACTTGACATAACATTGTTCTTTGCCATTTTTGCGCTTATGAATAACAATACCCTGAAATAAGTGGGACATTTTGGTACATAGGACACATGTCTTAATTATAAAAGGCCTATTTTGCAGCAGCGCGAAGGAATAAAGACTTAAACAGAGTACAAACATTAAAAGCGTGCAACATAATTAGTACTAAATAGTGATATTTTATACTATTTCTATTGTTTAATTAGAGTACAAACACTAAAAGTGTGCAACACAATGCACTATTTAGCAGTAAATAGTGTTGATTAGACAATAGAGAACAATAGAATTAGACTAATTTAGCAGTATTTAGTGGTATTTATGCTGCACACGTTTAGTGCTTGAACTCTAGCACTAGAGTACAAACACTAAAAGTGTGCAATACTTTGTACTATTTACCACTAAATAGTGTTGGTTAAACAATAGAGAACAAAAGAATTTGCATAATTTAGCAGTATTTAGTGGTATTTATGTTGCACACTTTTAGTGTTTGTACTCTAATGTGTTACTTTATATTTAAATAATATTCAAATTGTGATTAAAAGCATTATGTACAAATTTTATCCAATCTATTTATTTATTATCATTATTGTTATTGGCCAATACAAAATCGAGTAGAGGACTGGGTATTAGTTTGTCTAATTAATGTAATTAAGAAATGAATCTCATAATTAAATAGAGCACATCAAGATATGTATGATTCCTGAGTTTGGTTGCATTTGGTTGTATTCTGACCAAGATACAGCCTCATAAAAGTTTCTAAAAATAGAAGGAAATGTATGGTTTCGAAGGACGCCTGTCCCTCCAATCCATACATTCCTTTGTAATTTTGGGCAGTTTTGAATGGCTGTAACTCACTCAATATCTAACCAAAAGCACCAAATCTCACGAATCTTGCATATCTTGATCTGCTGTTTTATATTATGAGGTTCATTTCTTAATCAAATTAATTAGGGAAACTAGTACCAAGTCCAAGTCCTCTACTCGATTTGGTATTGGCCAATTTCATATATATGTTTTTATTGTCCATAGCTTGCGTGATAACTGTTATGTAGTTTTTGCTGACTAAATAAAATGCGGCATATTTTGTTTCTACGTGTTTGTGTGATAAGTTTGTAACCAGCTGTTGTTGTGGTACATGATGAAACAAAACAACGGTCAAACATCAACAAATTAATTATTATGTTCATTTTACCGATATGCAGGCTTTACAGTGCCAAAATTAGTTTTGTTTGCGAGTGACGATTTTTGCTATACAGCTATTTTAAACATCTTTGTCGTAATCGAAACTACAGTGCACACTTTAAAGTCTGCAAGGGACGTCGGTATTTCGTCTCATGTTATCGATTTATTCACAGCACATTTTGGTTGTAGGTGTTTGTGTTATATAACTATGATGTGGTAGATATAAATAGAAATATGTATTTTACAAAAGTGCAATAAATCACAAATTAAGTTCATGTAACCGACATCGTTTGTAGGCTTTAGAGTGTGGACTGTAGCTTCGGCTGCGACAACGATTTTTGAAATATGTGTATATCAAGCCCTCTAACTACACGTTATGTGCTTATAATGACATCTAGAGTTCGCTATCTTTGAATCTTGACAATGTTAAAAAAAAGAAAGACGCAACAAGAAAAAAGCTCAGAAATGAACGGGAAAATGCGACAAAGATAGTTCATTTGGGCTACCTGTGGTTTTCCCGGTCCTTGGCGATAGGTAGGAACGCCTGCAGCATGCATTCACCTTACCCGAAGCTACTTGCAGCTAAATGCAGGAATCGATCCAGTACCTGATTGGCCGAGAGAACAATAGGACTTGATTTGAGTACGGAAATCTGTTCGGGTGACTATTCGGCTTCGAGGAGTTCGTGAAACTATTCGGGACTCGGAATAAAAGTAAAGATGGCGACGAAAAAGAAAGAATTCGAAAAGCGCCCTGTAACTATGTGGAAAGGTTGATTGGAGAAGCGTGTTTCGCTGTTGATAATTTGAAAACAATAAAACTGCTTTTTGTTTGCATTAAGGTAAGGAGCTCTATTAATGATATTTCAAAAGAGTTTTTATTTTTAAGCTCAAAACAAACGCTTAATTATAGCGAGCGCTAGCATGGATCGATTCCTGTATCATATATGATATGTGGGATCGATTCCTGTATCATTAACTTAATATATATTACAACTGCCTGGATCCATTCCTGTATACAATTTACGACTGCCTGGATCCATTCCTGTATACAATTTACAACTGCCTGGATCCATTCCTGTACACAATTTACAACTGACTGGATCCATTCCTGTACATAATTTATACAATTTACAACTGCCTGGATCCATTCCTGTATACAATTTACGACTGCCTGGATCCATTCCTGTACACAATTTATACAATTTACAACTGCCTGGATCCATTCCTGTACACAATTTACAACTGACTGGATCCATTCCTGTACATAATTTATACAATTTACAACTGCCTGGATCCATTCCTGTATACAATTTATACAATTTACAACTGCCTGGATCCATTCCTGTATACAATTTATACAATTTACAACTGCCTGGATCCATTCCTGTACATAATTTACAACTGCCTGGATCCATTCCTGTACATAATTTACAACTGCCTGGATCCATTCCTGTACATAATTTACAACTGCCTGGATCCATTCCTGTATACAATTTACGACTGCCTGGATCCATTCCTGTACACAATTTATACAATTTACAACTGCCTGGATCCATTCCTGTACACAATTTACAACTGCCTGGATCCATTCCTGTATACAATTTACGACTGCCTGGATCCATTCCTGTACACAATTTATACAATTTACGACTGCCTGGATCCATTCCTGTACACAATTTATACAATTTACAACTGCCTGGATCCATTCCTGTATACAATTTACAACTGCCTGGATCCATTCCTGTATACAATTTACGACTGCCTGGATCCATTCCTGTACACAATTTACAACTGCCTGGATCCATTCCTGTACATAATTTACAACTGCCTGGATCCATTCCTGTACATAATTTACAACTGACTGGATCCATTCCTGTACATAATTTATACAATTTACAACTGCCTGGATCCATTCCTGTATACAATTTATACAATTTACAACTGCCTGGATCCATTCCTGTATACAATTTATACAATTTACAACTGCCTGGATCCATTCCTGTACATAATTTACAACTGCCTGGATCCATTCCTGTACATAATTTACAACTGCCTGGATCCATTCCTGTACATAATTTACAACTGCCTGGATCCATTCCTGTACATAATTTACAACTGCCTGGATCCATTCCTGTACATAATTTACAACTGCCTGGATCCATTCCTGTATACAATTTACGACTGCCTGGATCCATTCCTGTACACAATTTACAACTGCCTGGATCCATTCCTGTACATAATTTACAACTGACTGGATCCATTCCTGTACATAATTTATACAATTTACAACTGCCTGGATCCATTCCTGTATACAATTTCTACAATTTACAACTGCCTGGATCCATTCCTGTATACAATTTATACAATTTACAACTGCCTGGATCCATTCCTGTACATAATTTACAACTGCCTGGATCCATTCCTGTACATAATTTACAACTGCCTGGATCCATTCCTGTACACAATTTATACAATTTACAACTGCCTGGATCCATTCCTGTACACAATTTACAACTGCCTGGATCCATTCCTGTATACAATTTACGACTGCCTGGATCCATTCCTGTACACAATTTATACAATTTACAACTGCCTGGATCCATTCCTGTATCATATGCAAATACCATTAACTGAACCATATAAGTATCCCAGCATTCTTAGGCCATCCTCACATTTTTTTCCCACTGCCTCTATTATTGTCACAGAGGTGGGTTGGTAGGTCGGTCAGAGAAATAAAAGAAATGATAACAATAAAAACAAATACAAATGGGCTATTTAAGCTTAATTAATAATTTGTATACATGTAATATTTCCAAATTGAAAGAGAAAAAACATATGATTAACAGGTTCCCATTTTTAACCTGTACTTATGCAAATTGTGTTGATGTGTGCTAAACACACAGACCAACCAATCAGAGTATATTATTTCTGAAGTGAACTTCTCTGATTGGTTGATCTGCGTGTTTAGCACACATCAACAAAATTTGCATAAGTACAGATTTAAATGGGAAAGTACAGATTTAAAAGAAAAAGTACATATCTAAATGGGAAAGTACAGATTTAAATGGAACCTGTTGATTGTACTTGCAAGGTTGGGCGATGGGAAACAAAAGAAAAATGATTGTGAGGTGGTCAATGCAGTCCTCAACAGATTTCTGGGGCAGATAAATATTCATGCATTATGATAATTGTCTAGTTGGGTTTCAAGATAGGACTTGCTTGACTTGCCCCCTGGTCCAATGTATATAGTTTATTGATTGTTTGGCTCATTTTTATTAGTATTGAGCTCTAACTACGATTTTTTTTTCAGACCTTGCTGTCGAAGAAAAGAAATTTAGGAAAGAAAGATATCATCAGGCAGAAGCACACTTGTATGGAATCAAAAGCTGACCTTCATATAACAAACACTTTAATGGATTAACTTAGAAATGACAGCCAAGCTCAGATCAAGGAAACTATCACCACTGTTAGAAACATATCCACAAGAATTACATCTCACTAAAATGAGACAATGAATGAATATTATTATATTTATCAACAACAAATTACCAGACTCCAGTTTAACAAGATTAGTCACAGCCTTTGATAAGTTAAACACAATAGCCTCAATTGTGATTGTCTTGTTTTTGCAAATACTCTGGTCTTACATTAACTATATCCAATCTTGAGATACATTTTTGTAGAGCTGCAACCTTACCCCATATCTATGGCATGCTACATTAATATAACTCACCTGTGTTTGTCAATTTTCCTTTAAAAATGTTTTCTACAAAGAGTTTATCAAATCCACTGGACCTGTTAATACAGATAAACAATAAAAAAGCAGACATTGGTCAAAATATTCAGTTGACAAATCATTGGATTTGCATGGTGACCTATTAACACCATAGGGAATTTAATATAAAATTATAAGGATAAAATTTAATTGAATATTGTTTAGAGACAGATGTTTGTCAATAGTTCTTCTTAATTTGAATTTACTTTGAGATATATATCTACTCTAGTCTGAGATATCTACTCTGAGATAATTTGGGAATCCATGAGTTTGTCCAGTATAGCCATCAACAACTCATGAGCATCCTCTTGATGACCCTTTGAAAAGTTGCGAAGCGCTTAAATCAAATATTCAAATTGATAAGTATTTAGATTGTTTGTTTTTTTGTATGTTTTCAGTAACCCCTTATGCCCTCAAAATAATAATAAGATGCTGACATGGTATGGATTTCACAAGTCCATGTGGTGAATATATATGGGGAGAATGAACTGGTCCCCTTAAGCACATCAGCCAGCTCATAGGTTATGCATTGGGCACCTTTCAACATTTATAGGAAAACATTATAAAGTTGTAAATAACATACTTACAAATTAGGTCTATTACCGAGTGACAAATTAAAGCATCTACAAATGTTGTAAAAACATGTTAACCTAAAGTGAAATTTACACTTTAGGTTATCGCTCAGGGGCAGAACCCAACAATGGTTAATGGTTAATGGTCATCTTATTTCTCAGAGCGCAAGCACTTAATCCAAGAAATAACAAATATCACTAACAAATAGTTCTTATTTAGTGGCTAACACTCAACCAGAACAGTATAAGAAAAGGCAAAATAAAGGAAACAATGCTTCATTACAGCTTTACTTGTCCTAAAAAGTCACTAAATAAGAACTATGAGACAATAACATATTATTTATATCCCATCCATCCATCTTTTCATTCCATTTCCCACTCACCTTTTCCCTCCAAATTATATATCTCAATTTTCAAATAAAATCAGTAAGATTTATAGGAAGCAAACACAAAGGGTTCATCATGTGCGAGTGGCTAGTCAGTTCACAACAATTTAGCAATTCCAATTGGAAGCCATATTTCTTTTGGTGTATATAGGGTTTTTTAAATCAGCCGGAATAACCATTTTAGGTTGCGATCTCACTTGAGCTCATTATCCCTCAGGCAAAAGGTGAGAAGGCTATCCTAAATGGGTCAGCTAAAAGGGTTGTTCAGAATTTGTAAGTGCTGGCAGTATCCACCTTCCCTTCTACAAAAACACCAATTGTAGGGTGGCTAATTGACTTGGCTGTCCATCAACACAATTGAAAACAATAAAAAAAGCTTTTTAGCATTCTTTTTTCTGCTGAAGAGAGGAGGTGGGGGGGGGGGGGGGGGGAGGGGTTTTCTCAGCTATCATTCCCAGGGCATTAATGGCAAGATGTCTATTTTTATCATGTCCCACGTGTCGGTTTAAAGAACAATAATAAATTATTAACACAATAGACTTGCAGCGCGTTTTTTATTTGTAGTACAATGCATGCATTAAATTATATTTATCTTATATACAGGAATCGATCCCACATATCATATATATGCAGGAATGGATCCCAGTGGGAATATATAAATTTTGTTAATGTACAGGAATCGATCCCAGTTATAATATCAGATTTAGGAACTGTTCATTATTTATCGGAGGGGAGGGGATGGGTGATAAAATGGGGGAACTTGAATTTTAATGAGCCTGAAAAGGGGGGTCTTGAAATAACTGATGAGTTATCAAGGAAATCACAAAATATTTCCTCAGAGTGTAAGGGGGGCCCTAAAAAAAATTTCGAGATCGATTTCTTCGTCAAGAAATGGCTTACTATTAAGTTAAGATTAGTCTATTCACTCAATGACTTTGGACAGCCTTTCATAGCATTCTTTGATACACAAAACTGTTATTGCACTAGAGCAGATTAAGTTTATAGATACTCATGTCCCTCTAAGGGACTGTTCACTATTTATCAGGGGGAGGGGGATGGGTGATAAATTAGCAAATTTTCACTTTTTTTGGCAGTCCCCCCTTTAAAGCAAATTTATTTTTAGGGCCCCATATTATATATATCAAGATTGGATATAGTTAATGTAAGACCAGAGTATTTGCAAAAACAAGACAATCACAATTGAGGCTATAATTGTGTTTAACCAATCAAAGCCTGTGACTAATCTTGTTAAACTGGAGTCTAGTAATTTGTTGTTGATAAATATAATAATATTCATTCATTGTCTCATTTTAGTGAGATGTAATTCTTGTGGATATGTATCTAACAGTGGTGATAGTTTCCTTGATCTGAGCTTGGCTGTCATTTCTAAGTTAATCCATTAAAGTGTTTGTTATATGAAGGTCAGCTTTTGATTCCATACAAGTGTGCTTCTGCCTGATGATATCTTACTTTCCTAAATTTCTTTTCTTCGACAGCAAGGTCTGAAAAAAAAAAATCGTAGTTAGAGCTCAATACTAATAAAAATGAGCCAAACAATCAATAAACTATATACATTGGACCAGGGGGCAAGTCAAGCAAGTCCTATCTTGAAACCCAACTAGACAATTATCATAATGCATGAATATTTATCTGCCCCAGAAATCTGTTGAGGACTGCATTGACCACCTCACAATCATTTTTTTTTTGTTTCCCATCGCCCAACCTTGCAAGTACAATCAACAGGTTCCATTTAAATCTGTACTTTCCCATTTAGATATGTACTTTTTCTTTTAAATCTGTACTTTCCCATTTAAATCTGTACTTATGCAAATTTTGTTGATGTGTGCTAAACACGCAGATCAACCAATCAGAGAAGTTCACTTCAGAAATAATATACTCTGATTGGTTGGTCTGTGTGTTTAGCACACATCAACACAATTTGCATAAGTACAGGTTAAAAATGGGAACCTGTTAATCATATGTTTTTTCTCTTTCAATTTGGAAATATTACATGTATACAAATTATTAATTAAGCTTAAATAGCCCATTTGTATTTGTTTTTATTGTTATCATTTCTTTTATTTCTCTGACCGACCTACCAACCCACCTCTGTGACAATAATAGAGGCAGTGGGAAAAAAATGTGAGGATGGCCTATTAGAATGCTGGGATACTTATATGGTTCAGTTAATGGTATTTGCATATGATACAGGAATGGATCCAGGCAGTTGTAAATTGTGTACAGGAATGGATCCAGGCAGTTGTAAATTGTATAAATTGTGTACAGGAATGGATCCAGGCAGTTGTAAATTGTATAAATTGTGTACAGGAATGGATCCAGGCAGTCGTAAATTGTATAAATTGTGTACAGGAATGGATCCAGGCAGTCGTAAATTGTATACAGGAATGGATCCAGGCAGTTGTAAATTGTGTACAGGAATGGATCCAGGCAGTTGTAAATTGTATAAATTGTGTACAGGAATGGATCCAGGCAGTCGTAAATTGTATACAGGAATGGATCCAGGCAGTTGTAAATTGTGTACAGGAATGGATCCAGGCAGTTGTAAATTGTATAAATTGTGTACAGGAATGGATCCAGGCAGTTGTAAATTATGTACAGGAATGGATCCAGGCAGTTGTAAATTATGTACAGGAATGGATCCAGGCAGTTGTAAATTATGTACAGGAATGGATCCAGGCAGTTGTAAATTATGTACAGGAATGGATCCAGGCAGTTGTAAATTATGTACAGGAATGGATCCAGGCAGTTGTAAATTGTATAAATTGTATACAGGAATGGATCCAGGCAGTTGTAAATTGTATAAATTGTATACAGGAATGGATCCAGGCAGTTGTAAATTGTATAAATTATGTACAGGAATGGATCCAGTCAGTTGTAAATTGTGTACAGGAATGGATCCAGGCAGTTGTAAATTGTATACAGGAATGGATCCAGGCAGTCGTAAATTGTATACAGGAATGGATCCAGGCAGTTGTAATATATATTAAGTTAATGATACAGGAATCGATCCCACATATCATATATGATACAGGAATCGATCCATGCTAGCGCTCGCTATAATTAAGCGTTTGTTTTGAGCTTAAAAATAAAAACTCTTTTGAAATATCATTAATAGAGCTCCTTACCTTAATGCAAACAAAAAGCAGTTTTATTGTTTTCAAATTATCAACAGCGAAACACGCTTCTCCAATCAACCTTTCCACATAGTTACAGGGCGCTTTTCGAATTCTTTCTTTTTCGTCGCCATCTTTACTTTTATTCCGAGTCCCGAATAGTTTCACGAACTCCTCGAAGCCGAATAGTCACCCGAACAGATTTCCGTACTCAAATCAAGTCCTATTGTTCTCTCGGCCAATCAGGTACTGGATCGATTCCTGCATTTAGCTGCAAGTCCCGAAGCTGTGTGTACCATTACCCTCGTTTCCTCGAAGTATTCAGGTAATTTACTCTCTGAATTCCGTTTAAATATGTGTTACTATCGTCTCTAGACCAATATAGACAATTGTAGACAAGTATTTCAGGCAGTTTGAGTTGATTTTGGTTACTTGTCTTCAATAAAACGACCATCGATACTGCTACTTTTATAATATTCGAGTCCAAACTTTTGAAATTAACCCATTAACTACTTCAAGTAGTTAAAATGATGTGTTTATTATGACTAATGTATTTCTACAGTTATTTGACAAGATGGAATCAGACTGGATAGATTACAAGTGCAAGTCAGGACAGACCATCTTTATATACAACAAGGTGACAGGAGTACACAAATGGCCGCCAGGATTTAACAATGTAAGTTGAACGAATGATATCTCCTTGGACACTGTTCTCTCAGTGTTTATATAAAGTGTGCACCCTAAGCAAATATAGATTTGTACTGAAAACTGAACAATCGGTTGAAAACAGTGGGCTAATGGTGTGTAACGTCAATGTTCTAAAATTCATAACAAAGTTTAAGGACATTTTTTGAAGAAATAATTTGTAGGCAATGATTGCTTCTATTGCATATGCATTCAGTCTGAACATCTTGTAGTCCATCAGAAATAATTTGGTCTCTCAAGCAAATTTTCCATAATGAGGCAAACAATTGTCTTTTTGTCATGTGTAATGAGTATAATTAGTATAAAAATTTAAGTTGAGGGAACCTAACCTGCAAAAAGTAAAAACATTAACAACCTCCTATGGGGACCCCTCCCCTGAAAGTAAACATAGTGTTGATTTCTACTTGAGTCATATATTTTCCAATCACTCAACTATTACGCTATTCAACTATGGTATAGTTGGCCTCAGATTATTTGTTTTCATTTTGATGAATTTTTGCTCCATGATATGAAAGAACTGCCCTACTACTTTTTGAAACTTTTATTATCTGTGGCAAAAACTAGAACGTTTTTGATAGTGATTTCATCAACATTTTACTGCAGTTTTCCACTCTGCGAACTCAGTCATTCCCATGGCTTATTGTGAAACAAGTTTTTAGCTGCCGTCAATCAAAACTAATTAGTCAGTAACGTTTAAATCCTTGATTGATGGCAGCTAAAAACGTATTTCACAACAAGCCGTTGAAATGTCTGAGTTCACAGACAGTTGAAAACCGCAGTACAAGCACATTTTAGACAATAACATTGATAAAGACTAAATATGAGAATACCTGTTATCAAAAATGTGAGTTTTTATATATGGTCTTCCTTCTTTGAGCAGTTGATATTAGTTCTGTCTGACTGGGTCAATAACACATAAAGAGTTTGTTGTATAAAACTCACAGTATTCAAGACCTATTGTTACTTACCAGCATGCATTGCACAAAAGACTGAATTTCGTGGCCAATGAAAAGTGCCAATCAGATATTTTGAGATCTTTTATAATGTGATCAGTATGCATTAACGCTATTACTAAATCGTTTCATTTTGTTTTTATTTTTTGGTGTTATACGACTGACTGCAAATTAATTATAGCACTCAAATCAAACTAAACAATGCAAAGCATGCCAGTAAGTGACCATGGGTTTGTCATAACTAACATTAAACTGCTGAATGAAGGAAGAGCATCCTCATCTGAAACCTCTACAAAAATTCACATTTTATTGACTCTTGTTACAGGAATTTTCATATTTATCTATTCAACACCAGGTTTCTGTTGTCAATAATGATGATGGTTATACCAATGTTGTTATCAATAATTAATTGGAGAATTTGGAGATGGAAATAACAATGTCAGTACATTCTCCTAAATCATTGTAATACCCTGAGTGTTGATCAGGATGGGGAGCGAAACATTTGTTCAGAAACATTAATTGTAACGTTGATAGATGTAGCAGTAAGTCTACAATTTGATTGGATAAGAACTTGAATTTAGCTTTTCACAATAGAGTACTTAAGTGATGACGTCATGAAAAAAATATTTTCACTCTATCATATTTTTGGTTCCCAATTTTGATGGGCAATCACAAAAGATGTTTAAGTAGCAACGTTGACCAACATTCATTCAATAGCAGCTGAGATATGGCCACTTGAATATATAATTTCCTCATACAAAACACTATGTTTTCGGGTCTGTTCACAGGCAGCCCAACTATTCTGTCTGAGGATTTTTTTGTAATGACAATAAAGTTATTTTTAATCGCGCGCCGAGCGCCATATTGGAATAAATATCTTTTGTTAGGATCATTGAGCGCGCGGTTGGGGTTCCTGTGGTGTATTTGTTTGAATGCGCGCGGATGGGATTCCTGTGGCTTTTTGCAAGCAATTTTTCGTCAAAGTCTCGCGGTGTTGAAGAGGGAAGTATTTTGACAAGGTATGAAACTCGGTCACGTGACAAATTTAGTTTCGCACGTAGTTAATCAGCCATGGGAGAAAATTTTAATTTTTCTTCGAATCAGATAAACTTTACGTTGATCTTCAACTACGGTAAAAGTAAAATAATTTTAAAAAACTGCAGCATGGAGTCGAGGTTCTTTCCAGGTTGCTAGGGCAGAGTTTTCGGTAAACAGTCGGATTTTCCAATCGTGGAGCAATCGTGAAAATATCGATCGAGCTGCGATGTTGTGAAATACCACATTCACCGAAAAAGTTGGCGATTACTTTCTTGCATTTTATAGCTTATGGATTGTTAAAATGACTTTAAATTGAAAATTAGAATACAGGAGAATGTATTTTATTGTGGAAATCATGGGCTGGCGAAGGGAGAGTCGAAAAGATCGTGATTTGCACTGCATTTGCTGCTAGTTAGCTAAAATGAGTTCAAAACAGATGATTCAAGTGAGCACTTTTACATGCTTTTGTAGTCACAGATGCTCTTCACTATTACGAAAACCTGGAGAAAGTTTTTCTAGTAGTTCTGGTATGTGCAGGTATTGATTGGAGTTGAAGTTTTTATGTCAAAACGACTGATATTGGCTTGTACAAACCAACTTACAGCCGAGCTAAACAGTGAATTTGTGATGGCCGCTTTGCGAAGTTTTCCATCCTTGAAAACAGCTCAACTTTATTTTGTGAACACTTACTTAGTTATAGCAGTTCCAACACTAAGAATAGAAAATATGTTTTGAAAGTGTGAAGCGTTTACAATTGTATTTTATAAGCTATATTGCCGAAAAACATAGCTAAAACACAACATTTACGGATTCTATAAATACACTTTGAATGAAAATCTCTTCACATTGTCAAATAAACTAAAGTTATATTTCAAATAAACATGGAAATAAATTTCACATACTGATCTGTTTGTTCTTGTTGGTTTTAAAAGTGTACTCAGTGTAAATCCCTATGAGAAAAACAACATTTTTTTGTTTTGAAAGAAAAGTTTTAACAACATTTTTTTTTCGGCGAGTCAGTCGATTGCTTCACGTTGAATTTCCGTGAGATTTCCGTGCCCTAGCATAGGCAGCCCAACTACTCCTTTCGAGGATTTTTTTATTTTTCAATAAAGATTCAATGGAAAAAAATGCGCGCGACTATTTTGGTTTCTTCGTTTGGCGCGCGCTTATAGTCTTTGGGTTTCCTGTGGCGCGCTTGTAGATTATGGGGTTCCTGTGGTCAATCCCGCGGGATGGATGGTCAGCAGGGTCAGGTACCTTGTATATTGTGACAAGGCATGAAACACGGGTCACGTGATGGATCGATGTGTGCCCCAGGTAGCTGGGACACTTTTTCGTGAAGCGCTCGGGATTTTTCATTCGTTTGACATTCGTAGAGTAGGTCGAACAGTCTCCGAAATTAAATAGAATGACGTCTTTACGTACAACAAAACACAAAACAAAACAAAACAAATAGACGGAGGAACAGTGAAAAAGTTGTGTTTGCTCCCTGTTCACTTTTTAAAATCACAATATATACTTGTCTCCCGCGGGATTGACCACAGGAACCCCATAATCTACAAGCGCGCCACAGGAAACCCAAAGACTACAAGCGCGCGCCAAACGAAGAAACCAAAATAGTCGCGCGCATTTTTTTTCCATTGAATCTTTACTGAAAAATAAAAAATCCTCGAAAGGAGTAGTTGGGCTGCCTATGGCCCTAGCAAGCTGGAAAGCACATCTATCCAACAAGGGGCCGTTTTGTGTGCGCATGCGCCAGTTTTCTAAATTTCATGAGTGATTCACTTCAAGCGATAAATTACGCCGACATGAGAGACAATTTCAACAATATTATTTGGATGTTTTCGACGCTGAAACGTTCTGTCATGGCTCAAGAATACTCATAAATGGTTCAACCTACAACGAGGAGAAACACTGGCGTTATTGGACCGATTGGGACTGTTTAAAATCTTATTCTAGAAATGTTGATATAAAGAACTTTGTGTTTACAATATGGAGGCTGCTGAGGTTTATAAACACAAATACTATGTTAGTTTTGATGAGTGCTGGTCAAGATTTACTGCAGGTATTGAATTAAATGATAAATGTACATGTGTAGTAATATAATTAAGCAGCGTTTATGGACATCGCACTCGCAATGTTCGAACGACAACTTCTTGAAATGTATAATAATTACGCTTAACTATTATTAGCTGTTATGTGAAATATTCGAAAATATCTTTTCCGAAAAAATACCACTGTTCTAAGGTTACCAATATCAAGATTTAAGCTTTACAAATGTGTTCATAATGTTTTCTTGCCGATGAAAATTGGGGAATGATGTGAATTCTGCAAATTCTTATGTGATATTTAGCACTCACGGCATTTTTAGCATTTCTTTGCTTGGAGAATTCAACTTGTCTGAATTGATTTATCATATAGATATTTGAATAGTTCTATAGCTGTATCATTATTAACATTGAAATAAACTATTGCAGTACGATCGATTCACATTTTAGGACTTAATTGTTGACAAAGATGTGTACATATTTTTTACTATATTATGACTGTACAAATTGGCTTCGTGTTAAAGATCTAGCCAAAATACCACGGCGATTTTTATAAAATTTGAAAGAAAATCATGTGAACTTTTCTTATATCTAATCGATTTTGATAGAAAAATTGTCCCAATAAACAAAAATAGCAATTATGCTCACACTGGCCTCCAGAATCAAAGCCTCCGCAGCAACAACAATGTCGTTCCGAGAGCCCACGGTTGTTATAGCGCAGCAGTTGCGCGCGTGCTCATGCAAAATGGCCCCTTGTTCATCTATCCATCCACGCCATCAAGTTTCACACCTTGTATCAAGATACTACTTTCTTCAATATTTTTGTCGTACGTGCGATTCCGCACGACCGAAAAATTGCTTGCAAAAAGCCACAGGAATCCCATCCGCGAGCATTCAAACAAATACACCACAGGAACCCCAACCGCGCGCTCAATGATCCTAACAAAAGATATTTATTCCAATATGGCGCTCGGCGCGCGATTAAAAATAACTTTATTGTCATTACAGAAAAATCCTCAGATAGAATAGTTGGGCTTTCTGTGGTCTGTTCATGAGCTATAGGATACATGACATTTCTGCACGATAGTACTGATCGTTGTATCATTTACTTTGTTGTTTTTTTGGGGGGGGGGGGGGGGGGGGTTACGTACGGTGGGCGAATCTAGTTTAGTTGCATGACAAACAAACTTATCTGCCGAGTCTGAGTCAAAGTAGATCGACGTTTGTTTGACATGTTTGAGAATCAGCGGGTTGTTTTCGTTCGGGATATCAAATGTTTTAGCTATTTATCAGGGTTTCGGACTTCTTCAAAGCGTAATACAACACATGAGGTAATAAAGCATATAAAAAAAACTATATATTGTGGTTTATTTATTGATATTTGTTAGTAAAGTAATTTTCATTTGTTAGTAAATTATACAACGATCTGTGTTGCTATCCCCAGTATTATCGTGCATAAATGACATGTATCCTATAGCTCATGGTCTGTTGCAAACTTTTGGAACTGAGCGTAAACTACAGTGATTTGTATGGGGAAAATATATATATTCAAGTGGCCATATCTCAGTTGCTATTTGACCGATTCTAGTCACATTTGGAGTGTGAACGTCTTTTTTGATTGTCCATTGAAATAGGCAACCAACAAGTGTTGAAGCCAAAATGTATTTGTTCGTGACGTCACACAGTACTCTATAAATAATATTATCCAATCTACAGTTCACCATCACAACAATCATGACAACCGCATGCCTGTTACCTAATTTGGTAGAGCATCGGATTTGCATGGGGGAGCTGCCAGGGCTCCCCATCCGTATCAACATTCAGGGTCTTACAATGATTTAGGAGAATGTACTGACTTTTTTATTTCCATCTCCAAATTGTTCGACTTTTTGGATGTTTTTGATGTTAAATTAGTGGAGTTCCGGTCTCGGAACACTTCGCCTGATTGAACTTCGCGCTCAAACAGCAGAAAAGACCCGGATATGTCCGGGCATTCTGTGCGATGATATGATCATCATCATCATTATCATACCATCACCTAAAATAAAGTTGATTCCATGAGCAACAGTGATTACCTGTACTACAAATAATCATCATTGTAATGATGCTAATGACATTGGTTGTATGACATGATTGCAGGGTTCATCAGAAGACAGTATCATGCATGGTCAACCTGTCGAATACAAAGAGTTACACAGTATTGCTACACAGACAGATGATTATGGCTGTAACAATGGCTGTACTTCTTTTTACATCAATACAGATCCACATCATGTTTCCAACAACTCAGAAAGATTACCTCAACCACAGCCAGGTGTTTCAGTTGATGGTGAACATGACTTAGATATTAAACCTGATCCAGAGAATACCTTGAAAGATGAAAATGAACATGAGGAAAGCCAATATATGGGTGATCAAATTTGCACAATGTACATCAATACAAACCCACTTCATGTTTCCAATATCTCAGAAACATTACCACAACCACAGCCATGTGATTCACTTGATGGTGAACATGACTTAGATAATCAACATGATCCAGAGAATACTTTAGAAGATGAAGAAGAAGAAAGCCAAGATATGGACGAAATTAGCATAATGTTGAGAGTTTTAGAGGAGTTGGAAATTCCCCCTGGAAATAACGTGATTGAGAAGGAGAATGAAGCAAAGGATGACTTTGTTGGTTACGATAATACTGAAAAGAGGTTGTTTCATGAAAGAGAAGTATGTGGTTCCCAGCTTAGTGAGAAACCCTTGAAATGTTCTTATTGTGCGAAGCAATTTAAATACAAATCACTACTCACTAAACATCTTAGAACACACACCAAAGAGAGACCTTTTGGATGTTCTTATTGTGAGAAGACGTTTACACAGAAGAGTGTCTTAAAGAAACATCTGAGAATACATACTGGTGAGAAACCCTTTAATTGTTCTTATTGTGAGAAGAAGTTTATACAAAACAGTGCCTTAAATTACCATCTTAGAATACATACTGGACAGAAACCCTTTGATTGTTCTTATTGTGAGAAGAAGTTTATACAAAAGAGTGCCTTAAATAGCCATCTTAGAATACATACTGGACAGAAACCCTTTGAATGTTCTTATTGTGAGAAGAAGTTTACACAAAAGGGTCACTTAAAGGGACATGTTAGAATACATACTGGACAGAAACCATTTGAATGTTCTTATTGTGAGAAGAAGTTTACAAGAAAGGATGTCTTAAATAGCCATCTTAGAATACATGCTGGACAGAAACCCTTTGATTGCTCTTATTGTGAAAAGAATTTTGCACGAAAGGATCACTTAAAGAGACATCTTAGAATACATACTAGTACTGGTGAGAAACCCTTTGAATGTTCTTATGGTGAGAAGAAGTTTATACAAAAGAGTGACTTTAATACCCATCTTAGAATACATACTGGGCAGAAACCCTTTGAATGTTCTTATTTTAAGAAAAAGTTTAGGCATCGATCTAGTTTTACAACACATCTTAAATCACATTAGAACACTGCATACTGGAAGAAAAACTTAAATCACAAGGGTATAACAACTGTTTGATATTTAATTAGTTTATTTTAAAACCCTAGTTAGGAATGATTAAGTTGTAGGTAGATTTTATAATAAATATTAACATTTCAAGTGAACTATGTTTTGTTGTTACTGACATTGTTAGATGCAATTTAAAGTCAACTATAAAAATAGTATATGAAAATAGAGCAGAAAAGTAGATAAATAACAACAATGATTGTTGTAAATAAAGAGGTTTGCTTTTCTACATTCAAATTACATATTAAGGTCTGACAGTAATAAGACAAGTGACAAGTTATAGGTGTGGTGTAGTGTGTGCAGCAGTTAGGGACGGACCATTAGAAAATCCCGGAGGGGGGGGGGGGGGGGGGGGGAATTTTGCATTTTCGAAGACAAATGTCTGCAGGAGTTTTTTTTTCTTAGGTTCAAGCCTTTTTGGGTTATGATTGCCTGCAGGATTTTTTTTCTCACAATATTCCCCTGCAGATTTTTTTTTTCTCACAATAGTCCTCTGCAGGACTTTTTTCGGGGGAATTGGCACCCCCCCCCCCCCCCCCCCCCCTCCGGGTTTTTCTAATGGTCCGTCCCTTAGTGTTGTTAAGAGGTGGACCATTAGAAGTTGGTGGAGGGGGGGGGGGGGGGGGGATATTTTTGTGCAGGTTAATTTCTTTCGCTACGAGTTGCATGCAAGATTTTTTTTTTCTACCAGAGGTCTTGCAGGGTTTTTTTTTTACATAATTTTGTTCTTTGAAATTCAAAGCCAAAACAACTGTTTATGTTTTGGTTAAACTTTTGAAAAGTCCGTTTTTCCGTTTATTTATTATTTAATTACTTTGCGACTTTGTTCACCGAGGTCGACTTGGGACAAGTCGATGTTATGGTATATATTCAGGGTACACAAAGGGAGCACGGCAGACTGTTGTTTGTGGTTTGGATATATTCGATCTTTTGAAGATTTTAAATTACAACGATCTTTTCAAAGTTTTAAATTACATAAACGGCTAAATTGGTAAATTAATGGGGCTATCTGCTAACAAGGCAATCTCGAGCCCAGAGTCACGTCTGGCTTTTTGTCAGCGGTCTTATGGCGCCCGACATTAGACTCTGGGGGAACGGAATTTTCAGCTCCAATTTTGGAGTTCCGGTTTGGAATGCGCATGCTTAGTGATTATAATGATCTGTGGGTTTGGGCATCCTGTGTTACTTAGTACGTTAATGACATTCAAAATATTATTGACCTAGTAGCATTTTAAATATTTTCTAAGCCACAATATAAACATTTTCCTCACTAATGAAACAATTAAAGTTTAGGAAGGTTTTTTAACGGCCATCAGGATTTATATAATGATATAAAAACGCGTCTAAATCTCCTTCAATTTAGATCGCTTTAACCGTCGATTTATTTATAGTTTTCCAACGGTTATTAGTTTGCTTTCGTGGTACGATTGACCTTTAGTAAATAACTGGATGCCAGAGGTCTGAGGATTGTCAAGGTTTAGAATAGTTTAAAGGAGTATTTTGTGTGTATTCTAATTTGCTTCGCGACTCGATAATCATCGCTTAGCGGCGATATAACATCTCTTCGCTTCGCGACTCGTATATATTCCATAAACGACGATATTTAATATTCTATCACCGTTGACGTCGTAAAATTTACATTTTGAATGTACATTTGTTTACATGATGGACCAATCAGAGCTTTTACTTCGTCTGTTTCCGGTCTGACCATTGTATTTTCAAGGGCCAATCAGCATAAGCAGAGAATTCCGGTCCCCCAGAGTCTTACGTTACTCGGCTGGCCAAGAGGAACGAAGGCTCGGGGTTCGAGATTGCTAACAAGGGAAAAATGCGGGCGTGCCTGCCCCTGCAAGCGAGTCCCGAAGGGACGAGGGGGTAGTGAAACAGTGGAATGATCGGCCAATCAGGAATCGAGAATAGACGTTTTTGGGGGTGTGTCTCCTCGTGATGCTTGTAGCAGTTTCCTTTGAAACGGAAACAAAAGCGGAAACGATTAATGTATGAATTACAAGTGTTGACCGGCAATGATATATGCGCCCGAATCCGATCCGGCTGAAACCGCATAGAAATATTTGCGTCCACACGAATTCGCTTATCCGGAGGATTCAAGTAAAAGTATGCGGTTTCGGTGACCGGATTCACTGCATTCGTGTGGACGATAGGCCGATTCGCATCAAAAAGTATGCGGTTTCAAAAGTATCCAGATCCGTGTAGACGGGGTCTCAGTCACACGTGCACCGCTCCCATAAAAAGCCCCGCTAAAAAACGTGAAGTTGGTGGACGTCAATGAAACTGTGTTTACAAGAGGCATGGTGTTTTTACTTCAGTCGGGCTGCGAAACATGTGTGAATCCGACGAAGAGGTTGGTGTAGGAATTCAGACATGTTTTGCAACCCGACTGAAGTAAAAACACCATGCGTCTTGTAAACACAGTTTGATTGACGTCTACCAACTTCACGTTCATGAGAACTGCTGTAACTGATGACTAAGAAAATTGCTTAAATTTAGCTGTTAACTGATATTGGGATATTGGGGTACCGATCACGAATCACGCGTCGTTTTCATCATTTCACGGATCACGGAGTAAAGTAAAGCGTTTTCACGAATCAAGTTTTAAAACTTGCGATGTTAACTCTGTTGTTCCTACTAGGCAACGTTTGGCGCTTGTCAGGCAGATAATCAATATTAACTGGATCCAACAGATATACAAAGAACAACACTGCTAGTAATAAACCTTTCAGTTTACACAACCGTTTATATGAAAAGCTTTCACGGATCACCGATTCTGTAATCACGAGTCACGACAGTGAAAATCCTTAAATTTTAAAAGATCACGGCTTAATTGTTTTACTTTTTACGAATCACAGGCCAAATTTAGGATGAATCACGGATCACGGAAAACCTCTTCCCCACCCTGAATGTACGATTTTATCTCAAAAAAACAACAAATCAAATGGCCTTTTCACCTTTTCTCTTCTCTTTCTATAATAAAACGGAAAACAGATTTTTCCTTTTTGAGGCTTGCATGATTATTGTTTTAACGGTGGTTCTCGCAAACGTATTTTTTGACGGCCCTCTCGAACTAGATGCGCAGTAAGAATGCGTAGTAGCAACACTAGACACCATCCTCGCCCTTGATTACACTTACCTTGATCATTATTCTTGATACCACAAAAACCTCCCACCTTTCTTGAAATAGGTGTATGTGTGTCTAATCGAAAAGGATCAAGAGAAAGAAAAAAAAGAAAGAAAAAGGAAAGAAAATGGTATAAAACAAAATCAAAGAAAATTAGAAGGAAAAACAATAAATAAATACATAATATTTTAATTTCATATATTGACTTCAGTTTACCTCATAGCCACATGATGGATTAATATTATGCACTATTCCAAAGAATTCGACAAGGTCCCACACGAAAGACTCCTAATGAAACTAAATTACTATATGGTGTTGGCAACGCACTCAATCAATGGATTGGAGATTCCCGGACTCACAGAAAACAAGCTGTAGTGATAATTTCCTCATCTCACAAGCAAGTAAAGTCAGATGTACCCCAAGGAACCGTTTTAGGGCCCCTATTGTTTTTGCTGTATGTAGATGACTTTGTAGAAAACATGTCAAGTCAGATTGTATGCAGACGATTGACTTGTTTTATCTACATTCCCTTATCAAGTGATGGCGACATGGACAACTTACAATCTGATATTCTTGACCATGAAGAATGGCAAAAAAAGTGGCAGATGGAGTTTAACTTAGAAAAATGTTTCAATATGAGCATATCCCAAAAAAGATCTCCACTTCATAAAGGGTATATCTACCTCTAAAGGGTATATCTAAAAAAATATAAAAAAATAAAGGGTATATAGAGGATATTACATGGGCGCACGGAGATATGAATTTTATCTTCGAGTGTTGATAAGATATCCCACGAGTGAGCGCAGCGAATGAGTGGGATATATTTTCAACATGAGAAGATAAAATTCATATCTCCAAGCGGACATGTAATGTTCTGTTTATTATATAACAGATTGAAGAAAAAATTTTTTTTTTTTGAAAGTTGATTGGTTGAGAGTGATATCACACATGTGCGATATCAATGATATCTTCATGACTAGGATAGGCTTTTTATCTAGTTGATATCACTCGGTATACCACTACATGTTATATAATAAATTATCTTATGTTAGAAAATAATTGGTATAGTACGCGCGCGCTGATTGGTCAACCATCAGTGTTTCATGAGGGCATGAAACACACCCACGCCAAGTGCGCGACTTCGTCTCGTGTTTGGACTAATCTGCTTTTGAATTCTCCCAAACGCATCTCGGTTTTTATTAGCGCGTGAAAACACAGAAGACGTATTTCATTTCTTAATGGATCAATCTCAATGTTGATGTCCATTCTTAATTGGATAACAAACTACGTTGCAACCATCACATCCAAGAAACAATATCTAAAGCTAATGCACTAACTAGTGCTGAGCTTAATTAAAAGGAATTTCTGGTTCTGCAAACAAGATGTCAAGTGTACTTTATATTAAACAAGTCTTTGGTTAGACCGAAATTGGATTATGGATGTACTGTATGCATGGATTCTCATTATAAATGTGATAAGTTAGAGTGGGTACAAAGTCGCACAGCAAGATTCTGTATTGGAGACTACAGATATACTTCAAGTGTTATCATTGATACACCTATTTCAATTAACGTTGTCCATCTGGAATGGTCGATCTTAGACCGATAGGAATTGTGGGAGCTCGTTAAACTGCAAATGCACTACATTTTGTAATATAATCATGCTTGAATATTAATGTTTACTTCTGAAATACTATTATCCATAATTCAGCACCATTCAAGTGTGATTAAAACAACACATTTGGAATTTTTTGAACTCCCACAATTCCTATCGGTCTCAGATCAACCATTCCAGATGGACAATGTTAATTGAAATAGGTGTATACTTCAATGATGCCGCGACTGCAGTGGGAACCTTTGTATGATCGACGTAAGGAGGCACGCTAACACATGATATCACTGAAACAGCTAAATCTAGATTGACATTTCAGTAAAGAAACTAGAACTCGAAGTTCCCATAAGTTTATATATATCAAAGTATTAAGACACATAAGATAATACATTTTCCTAATCCATTATTGGATGGAACAGTTTACCCTGTGATATTGTCAAGGCTAAATCTCTTCAGACTTTAAAAGTTAAATTATTAAAACACATAAGAGATTAACTAATAATGTGTTACTTTATATTTAATATTGAAATTGTGATTAATATTATCATTTTTTATTTTATTTATAAGTTTTTAAAAACATTATGTACAAATGTTATCCAATCTGTTAATTTATTATCATTATAGCTATTTAATATATATATTTTTATTTTCCATAGTTAGCGTGATAACTGTTATATATATAGTTTTTGCTGACTAAATAAAATGCGGCATATTTTGTTTCTATGTGTTTGTGCGATAAGTTTGTAACCAGCTGTTGCTGTGGTAGATGATGAAACAAAACAACGGTCAAAAATCAACAAATTAATTATTATGTTCATTTTACCGATATGCAGCCTTTAGAGTGCTGTCAGTAGTTTTGTTTGCGAGTGATGATTTTTGTTATACACCTATTTTAAAAATCTTTGTCGCAATCGAGACTACAGTCCACACCCTAAAGTCTGCAAAGGACGTCGGTATTTCGTCTCATGTTATCGATTTATTCACAGCATATTTTGATTGTACGTGTTTGTGTTATATGACCATAACAAGTTGTTGTTGTGGTAGATATAAATAGAAATATTTCTTTTAAAAACGTGCAATAAATCACAATTGAAGTGCATGTAACCGACATCCTTTGTAGGCTTTAGAGTGTGGACTGTAGCTTCGGATGCAACATCGATTTTTGAAATATGTGTATATCAAGCCCTCTAACTACACGCTCTGTGCTTATAATCACCGTTTTGAATCTTCACAATGTTTTAAATAAAAAAATAAAAAACAAGGAAAGTTAGAAAAAAACGCATCAAGAAAAAAGCTCAGAAATGAACGGGAAAATGCGACCAAGTTACTGACAGAGATAGTTCATTTGGGCTTCCTGTGGTTTTCCCGGTCCTTGACGACAAGGTAGGAACGCCTGCATGCATTCACCTTTATTACCCAAAGCTGTTTGAACACATTGCCCTCGTTTCTTCGAAGTATTCAGGTAATTTTCTCTCTGAATTCCGTTTTAACATTTATAATTATCTTCTCTAGACCAACGTAGACAATTGTAGACAAGTATTTCAGGCAGTTTGAGTTGATTTTGGTTACTTGTCTTCAATAAAATGACCATCGACACTGCTACTTTAATATTCGAGTCCAAACGTTTGAAATTAACCCATTAACTACTTTGAAGTAGTTAAAATGATGTGTTTATTTATGACGAATGTATTTCTACAGATATTTGACGAGATGGAATCAGACTGGATAGATTACAAGTGCAAGTCAGGACAGACCATCTTTATATACAACAAGGTGACAGGAGTACACAAATGGCCGCCAGGATTTAACAATGTAAGTTGAAGGAATAATATCTCCCTGGACACTGTTCTCAGTGTTTTTATAAAGAGGGCACCCTAATTGTCACATTATATGTATTTTCCTAGTATAATAAGTATCAATTTAGACAAATATTTTTAACATGATCAGTAACAGTACATTATATCAGTTAAACCCTTGCTAAAAACTCCTGGTTAATTTCATGATCATGGACGTTAGATTTGAGACATTTTTTTAAAGTGCACCTGTCGCCCTTGATGACATTTTTAAAATATGTTGTAAGTGTGCTTAATATTTCATGATGTTGACCTCTCCTTTTTCAGATATTAACATTTAAAATCTGAAAGTGAAAATGAGGTGACATCATCCTAGGCCTCATTAAATATACAAAAGTTGTGGACCTATGGTGTGTAACATCCATGTTGTAACATCCATAACAAAGTTTAGGGGCATTTTTTGAATAAACAATTTGTAGGCAATGATTGATGTTACTGCATATGCTTTCAGTCTGAACAGCTTGCAGTCCATCAGAAATAATTTGGTCTCTTAAGCAAATTTTCCATAATGAGGCAAACAATTGTCTTTTTGTCAAGGGCGTTATATAACGTGTTTAATATGAGTATAATTAGTATAAATTAGTATAATTTGTATAAAAGTTTAAGTTGAGTGAACCTAACCTGCAAAAAGTAAAAACATTAACAATGGGGACCCCTCCTCTAAAAGTAAACATAGTGCCAATAATTTCTACTTGAGTCATATATTTTCCAACTACTGAACTATTACTCTATTCAAATATGGTATAGTTGGCCTCAGAACATTTGTTTTCATTTTGATGAATTTTTGCTCTATGATAGGAAAGAACTGCCTTAAACAGGTTCCCATTTAAATCTGTACGTATGCAAATTACGTTAATGTGCGCTAAACACACATCAACCAATCGGAGTATATATTTCTGAAGTGAACTTCTCTGATTGGCTGATCTGTGTGTTTAGCACATACCAACAAAGTTTACATAAGTACAGATTTAAATGGGAAAGTACAGTTTTAAATGGGAACCTGTTCCTACTAATTTTTTAAACTTTTATTCCTGTGTCAAAAACTAGAAAGTTTTTGATAGTGATTTCATCAACATTTTACAGGGGTTTTCCACTCTGCGAACTCAGGCATTCTCACGGCTTATTGTGAAACAAGTTTTTAGCTGCAAAACTAATTAGTCGGTACCTTTTAAATCCTTGATTGACGGCAGCTAAAAATGTCTAACTTCACAGACAGTCGAGAACCGCAGTACAAGCACATTTTAGACAATAACATTCATTTGATAATGACTAAATATGAGAATACCTGTTATCAAATATAAATGTAAGGTTCTTATAGAAATTCTGAAAGAGAATGGTCTTCCTTCATTGAGCAGTTTATATTAGTTCTGTCTGACTGGGTCAATCACACATCAAGAGTTTGTTGTATAAAACTCACAGTATTCAAGACCTATTGTTACTTACCAGCATGCACTGCACAAAAGACTGAATTTTGTGGCCAATGAAAATCACTAATCAGATATTTTGATATATGTTACGATGTGATCAGTATGCATTAACGCTATTACTAAATCGTTTAAATGTTATCATTATAATTTTATTCATAAACATTAATTGTAATGTTGATAAATATAGCAGTAAGTCTACAAATCTAAGAATTTGGATTTAGCTTTTCACAATAGAGTATACTAAAGTGATGACGTCATGACAAATTATTTTCACTAAATCATATTTTTGGTTCTCAATTGTGAACGGTAATAACAAAAGATGTTCATGTAACAAATTTGAGCAGCTGAGATATGGCCAATTGAATATATAATTTTCCCATACAAAACCCTGTGTTGGAACAGAGCGTAAATTACAGTGATTTGATATTGGAAAAATATATATTCAAGTGGCCATATCTCAGCTGCTATTTGACAGATTCTCGTCACATTTGGAGTGTGAAGATCTTTTTTGATTGACCATAGAAATTGGCAACCAAAAAGTGTTAAAACCAAAAAAATGTTTTGTGACTTCACACTTTAGTGCTCTATAAATAATATTATCCAATCTATAGTTCACCATCACAACAATCATGACAACCGAATGAGTGTTAGCTAGTTTGGTAGAGCAATGGATTTGCATGGGGGAGGCCGGGGCTCGTGCCCCATCTGGATCAACACTCAGGGTCTTACAATGATTGAGGAGAATGTACTGACATTGTTATTTCCATCTCCAAATTGTTAGACTACACACTTTCTCGAATAAGGATGTTAAATCAGAAGTTCTGTCTCTAGACACTACACTCCCCAACCTTACACCCTGGACATGACTGGCCCATACTAATTCATACTAACTACTAATTTCTTCATATAAGCCACCAGCGATCCATACAATAATTATTTTATTTAATTTAACTGCATTGAGATATATGTAAAATGTGGTATATAAGCACAACATTATATAACATTTATCATAATAACCATTATCACCATAATTTATTGTCATCATTGTTATCATCAACATTGCCACCAATATTATCATCAACAGGTTCCCATTTAAATCTGTACTTATGCAAATTGTGTTGATGTGTGCTAAACACACAGATCAACCAATCAGAGTATATCATTTCTGAAGTGAACTTCTCGGATTGGTTGATCGATGTGTTTAGCACACATCCACCAAATTTGCATAAGTACAGATTTAAATGGAAACCTGTTCATCATAATCTTCATTGTCAGTATGATCATTATCATCAACATCATACCATCACCTAAAATAAAGTTGATGACATGAGCAACAGTGATTAACTGTACTACAAATAATCATCATTGTAATGATGCTAATGACATTGGTTGAATGACATGATTGCAGGGTTCATCAGAAGACAATATCATGCATGGTCAACCAGTCGAATACAAAGAGTTACACAGTATTGCTACACAGACAGATGATTATGGCTGTAACAATGGCTGTACTTCTTTTTACATCAATACAGATCCACATCATGTTTCCAACATCTCAGAAAGATTACCTGAACTACAGCCAGGTGTTTCAGTTGATGGTGAACATGACTTAGATATTAAACCTGATCCAGAGAATACCTTAGGATATGAAAATGAACTTGAGCAAAGCCAATATATGGGTGAAATTTGCACAATGTATATCAATACAAACCCACTTCATGTTTCCAACATCTCAGAAAGATTACCTGAACTACAACCAGGTGATTCACTTGATGGTTTACATGACTTAGATAATCAACATGATCCAGAGAACACTTTAGAAGATGAAGAAGAACAAAGCCAAGATATGGATGAAATTAGCATAATGTTGACAGTTTTAGAGGAGTTGGAATTTCCCCCTGGAAATAACGTGATTGAGAAGGAGAATGAAGCAAAGGGTGACATTGTTGGTTATGATAATACTGAAAAGAGTCTGTTTCATGAAAGAGAAGTATGTGGTTCCCAGCTTAGTAAGAAACCCTTGAAATGTTCTTATTGTGCAAAGCAATTTAAATACAAATCACTACTCACTAAACATCTTAGAACACACACCAAAGAGAGACCTTTTGGATGTTCTTATTGTGAGAAGACGTTTACACATAAGAGTGTCTTAAAGAAACATCTTAGAATACATACTGGTGAGAAACCCTTTAATTGTTCTTATTGTGAGAAGAAGTTTAGACACAAGAGTGCCTTAAATAGCCATCTTAGAATACATACTGGGCAGAAACCCTTTGATTGTTCTTATTGTGAGAAGAAGTTTATACAAAAGAGTGCCTTAAATTACCATCTTAGAATACATACTGGGCAGAAACCCTTTGATTGTTCTTATTGTGAGAAGAAGTTTATACAAAAGGGTGCCTTAAATAGCCATCTTAGAATACATACTGGACAGGAACCCTTTGATTGTTCTTATTGTGAGAAGAAGTTTATACAAAAGAGTGCCTTAAATAACCATCTTAGAATACATACTGGACAGAAACCCTTTGGATGTTCTTATTGTGAGAAGACGTTTATACAAAAGAGTGCCTTAAATAGGCATCTTAGAATTCATACTGGACAGAAACCCTTTGAATGTTCTTATTGTAAGAAGAAGTTTATACAAAAGAGTGCCTTAAATTACCATCTTAGAATACATACTGGTGAGAAACCCTTTGAATGTTCTTATTGTGAGAAGAAGTTTACATACAAGAATTCCTTAAATAGCCATCTTACAATACATACTGGAGAGAAACCCTTTGAATGTTCTCACTGTAAGAAAAAGTTTAGGCATCGATCTAATTTTACAGCACATCTTAAATCACATTAGAACACTGCATACTGGAAGAAAAACTTGAATCACAGGGTATAACAACTGTTTGATATTTAATTAGTTTATTTTATAATCCTAGTTAGGAATGATTAAGTTGTAGATTTTATAATAAATATTAACATTTCAAGTGAACTATGTTTTGTTGTTACTGACATTGTAAGATGCAATTAAAAGTCAACTATAAAAATAGAGCAGAAAAGTAGATAAGTAGACCTTCTGCGAAACTTAGTAGCCGCGCATTTAAAGCGCATGCACGGAAATGAGGCTTCTTATGGCCGAGCAAAAACATTCCGTCGCTAAGGGCAAAACTACAACTTCACTGACAGCATGGGGGGGGGGGGGGGGGGGACTCCCTGTTGAAAGAAGTTGGGGATGCTCGCCGAAAATTTCTAAAATGGAGCCTAAAAGGGACCTGTATCTTGAGATGATGGGCGTGGCAGTGGTTTAATTCCACCCCTAAGAGGGACCGGAAAGGGGATTAAAATGATAATCGATCTTTGAAAAGAAGCATTGTTGTTGATCTTAATTTATATAACCAAGAAGGGACCACAAAACTCAGCTGGTAGGCATTCTCGTTCATTAACACACTAATCGGGAACGAAACGTCGATTTCAACCCCTAAAAGGGATGGCGAGCATGCATCCCCGTCACTTTGACCTCTGAATCTGCGATGGAATTATGGAGGAGAAAAGCAATTCAAAGTCAAGTAAATTCATCTTTTTCGCTTATTGAAAACCTTTAGCCATTTTTGGCCATACATACGACTTCATATCGATTTTTTAGTTAATGTTCTATCACTTTTTTGGATATTTTCTTCAAATCGACCTCGCTACTTTGTAGACCATTCATATCGATTTTTTAGTTAATGTTCTATCACTTTTTTGGATATTTTCTTCAAATCGACCTCGCTACTTTGTAGACCATTTAGAGCAAAAATGTGAGATAGTTTCATAAAAAATGGATAACTATTTTGCTGATTTTGTTAATTGTGAAATGTATAGAGAAACGGGCGTGTAGTGTCTTGTGATAGCGGATGGCTCAGTAAACTACTAGATTGAACTGGATTATAAATACTGATTTATTCGTCCGCCATCTTACATGTGTATACTACCACAGGTAACCCATTACACATGGATCCCAATACATGACATCCCTCCCCACGACAATCTTAAGCCAAGAGAAAAATTCTAAGCAGGAGTCCTTAAATCCCTTTAAAACGTGTGTTTATAGTGTGAAGATTAAATCATTAATGCTAGTGATGACTAAATACTCCTGTCATCGGTATATGTTTATCCTAATATATAACTTGAGCAAAGAACAATAATGTTTTAAAATGTGACTGATGTTTTTAAATACATTCGTGAATCAGTTATTGAACTAGTTATGTATAGTTGTTATTTTTCAACTACACTGAATGTAATTACTTAAATTAATACTTAGCTTATTTACAATTCTTCTGTATGTAATTAACGAATCGGCGACTTTTTGTGCGTTACGTTTTACCTAAAGAAAATATATCACTGGATGGAGATGGTGCACATACAACATCCTTTTGTACTTCTGGTGCAATTAAATGATAAAAAACGTCTTTATTTAACTTACAGCATTTAATCAGTGAGTCTCCAACTGGACCATGTACAACCTTCTACAAACTATATTTACAAAGGGCACTATCTATAAACAATATTTGACATTATCTATAGTTTTAATTATTTATCTTATTATGTATTAGCAAGCGAAAATAATTCCAAGAGCAGATTTACGGGCGAGACACCTAGTAACTTCTACTACTCTGCTTTCGGGCGAGTCACCTTAAAAGCAGTCAGAATTTGAAATAGATGGAAAGAAAAGAAGCCTTCAATACTATTATTTGTTATGTATTTATAAGCAAGTAGAAATAATTCCGAGAGCAGATTTACGGGCGAGACACCTAGTAACTTCTACTACTCTGCTTTCGGGCGAGTCACCTTAAAAGCAGTCAGAATTTGAAATAGATGGAAAGAAAAGAAGCCTTCAATACTATTATTTGTTATGTATTTATAAGCAAGTAGAAATAATTCCGAGAGCAGATTTACGGGCGAGACACCTAGTAACTTCTACTACTCTGCTTTCGGGCGAGTCACCTTAAAAGCAGCCAGAATTTGAGATAGATGGAAAGAAAAGAAGCTTTCAATACTATTATTTATTATGTATCTAAGCAAGTAATTTTGTTATTTTGTAGTACTATTATTAGAATTATAGTGCAGTTATGCATTAATTAAGATTGTATTTCTACGATCTTGCGAAAAATACTCCGCTTGAACAAATAATAATAATAATCGTTCAATACTTTCTGCATTGATAAAGCTTGTTAATAGTTTTTTTAGCTGACTTACTTCCCCGCTTACTTCACCCCGCTTCGGCAACCAAGGTCGGAAAGATTTAATAAAGTTTACCTGCTTCATCTGGCGCTTTTGCTTTTATCTTGAAGTATATTTATTTAGTACTGGACCGACGATTCCAAAGACCGTGGAAACGTACACCATAGCCTTGTTTATTTCTCCACCGGTGTAATGCTTAGTTGTGTGGTATTTGGCGCCATTTTCTAAATGTAAGCTCGACAAGGGAACATGTACGATTTCGCTAGTAAACCGTTCTCGGAAAGTCGAATTAACGCATTTCTTCTTTGGCCAGCCACATAACTTATCTGTTAATGCGAACCAACGTTTTTCAGAGCAGAGACAACTAGAAAGAAAGAACTCTTCGTAACTCAGGATGAACTATAAAGTGACCTTTGAATAACGCGCGGGATACCGTCGATGTTAATACTAAACTTTGACTATATGATAGCAGTTGACAGGACGTTAAACATGACCGATGTTTGTTTTATAAATGGAAACCAGCTAGAAAACTAGTATAGCCTGAGTCGGTGTTTGCATTGATATAAACAATAGGTAATATAATGAAATTTGTAACACCGTAAAATATGTTTTTATATCAACTGAAGGCAATAAGGATTAACAGAGTAACAATAGCGGAATGGTATTACATTACGACTCCTACTGCGCCACTAGCCACCTTCAAGGTGAGTTAAAATGTTTTTTTCTTAGCTTAAGCTCGTCGTGTTCAGATAAGTTCACTTACAAACTGTTTTACAATTAGTGTTCTTAGATCAATGTCTCAAACATACTATTCTAACGAATAAATCTAAACAAGCAAAGTTCTTATGAATTAACGTTGTGATAAGTTCGCTATTGTCTCAAATGTGTGTAACATAGCCCTTCAACTTCTCTGGGGGTCGCCTCACTCGTTGAGGTCTACTTTGCTCGTTAAGATCTGCTTCTCCGCTTGTAACGTTTGTTGGTGTTGAGACCTCTACCGGTGTTGGTATCTCTGTTGTCGTCAGATTGTCTTTGGCTTCGCTGCTACTGTCTTGTGGTTTAGTAACGTACTTCTTTACGTGAGTAGTGTTACGCGAATATTGTGCTCCGCTCGGTGATTCAACCAGGACGTTGTTGCCAGTCTTGTCGACAACTGTGAAGGGTGTTTGATGGAATGTCGTACCGAACTTGTTGACCTTTTCTGCTTTCAGTAAGACTTGGTCCCAAACTTCTACGTCTGATAGCTTTGCGCCTCTTCTGTCATCTGCATAGGTCTTTGCCTTTCCCTTTTGTTCTGCATCTTAGGCCTAGTCTGGGACCTTAACTCGCGCAAACTCGCACAAACTCGCGCAAACTCGCATTAACTCGCACAAGCTCGCAGTAAATTGCTCAATGTCATAATGCACAGGGAATTGCCTTAACCTCTTCTCACAAAGCTGAAATATACACGTGTCATGTTCTTTTAGTGTCACACCAAATTATGGGATTTTTCCTTAACTCGCCTTAACTCGCAGCATTGAAATTTTGATTTTCCCTTAACTCGCCTTAACTCGCCCAAACTCGCTGCGAGTTCAGGCGAGTTTAGGTCCCAGACTAGGCCTCATCTTTATCACGCACATCCAAGTCATAGTATCCTCTCACGTTGAGGCCTTGAAGCTTACCACGGATCTTCCGGCCAAATAGTAGCTCAGCAGGAGTCTTGCCAGTCGTGGTGTGTTCGGTGGATCTGTATTTGAAGACGTATTTTCTTAGTTCCTTCTTCCAGTCGAGTTTCTCGGCTTGGGCTATCTGTATTCTCTTCACGATTGACTGGTTTTGTCTTTCCACCTCACCATTAGCCTGCGCCCACTTGGTGGTCACTTTGACATGCTCGATAGCGTTCTGCAGACAGTAATATTTGAATTCTCGTGAGACGAATTGCGGTCCGTTGTCTGACTTAGTATTAATATATTCGATGACGTCTTGAATACATCTAATAGGTTCGTCTATTGTCCTCCCTTTAATAAAAGCAAACTGGTCTTCATTAATTAGGCTAGGTAGTATAGATATTATTCTATTACTTAGAGCTTTGCTGCAAATTTTAACATCCACATTAATCAAGCTGATAGGTCTCCATGAATCAATAAGTCTATTATCTTTATTTTGTTTTTCCAATAATTTTATAATGATTTGACTTAACGTTGTAGATAACGAATTCTTATAGAATCCACAATTCAAGAGTTACACAGTATTGCTACACAGACAAATGATTATGGCTGTAACAATGGCTGTACTTCTTTTTACATCAATACAGATCCACATCATGTTTCCAACATCTCAGCCGAAAGATTACCTGAACTACAGCCAGGTGTTTCAGTTGATGGTGAACATGACTTAGATATTAAACCTGATCCAGAGAATACCTTAGGATATGAAAATGAACATGAGCAAAGCCAATATATGGGTGAAATTTGCACAATGTACATCAATACAAACCCACTTCATGTTTCCAACATCTCAGAAAGATTACCTCAACTACAGCCAGGTGTTTCAGTTGATGGAGAACATGACTTAGATATTAAACTTGATTCAGAGAATACCTTGGAAGATGAAAATGAACATGAGCCAAGATATGGATGAAATTAGCATAATGTTGAGAGTTTTAGAGGAGTTAGAATTTCCCCCGTGGAAATAACTTGATTGAGAAGGAGAATGAAGCAAAGGATGACTTTGTTGGTTATAACACAGCTATCCCAAAACAATCAAAAAACAACTTTCAGCCCCCCAAAAAATATCGAGCAGGCTACCAACCTAAAAATAATATCGTGCAACGACAATATGGCAAAAAAATATAGCTTGGTACAGCAAAAAAATATCTTGCAACACTCGAGGGCGAAAAAAAAAATTTCGAGCACGCTGAACATCTTACGAGAAATGGCCATCTTGAAAGGGAGAATATATAGTAGCCGAAAATGTACAGTAAAAATAAAATATAAAAAGGAATAGACATACTCAGGAGTTGCCTGCGGAGGAGGCTAGTCTTTTGTTTATCTCCTCCTTGATCGAATAGTGTCATTTTCATACGAGTTCTTTTGTAAGCAGACTCCATATTTTATCGAGGCACGGACCGCGCCTTCGGCTTGGTCAGTACAATCGCGAAAAAAAAACTCGACAAAATATCCTCATATCTGGACCGCACGCTCAGTCAATAACATATGTGTGTGATATTAAAAGGAAATTACACCTATGTTCTCGAAGAATTAATGAAAAATACTCGTGCTATTCACTCATGGTATTAATGCGCTTTCATCAAATACGAGCGGTATTTTTCATTCTTCTCGAACGGTGTAATTTCCTATACATATATTACACATCAAACTGTTTAATAAGTTGTTCATTATCCAATCAAAAGGTTTTTGTTCTTTTATTAAGTAAATATTGTTTTAATTGACGGCTAGTTATAGACTAGTAAAAATATCGCTGGATATTTTTACTTGATCCAGTCCTACTCCTGCGATATTTTTACTTGTCTATGACTAGTTGGATAATAAACTATTATATTTCTAAATGTCCATTTTTATTGTAAAATGACTCGCCAAACGATTTTTAACTGAGAGCACCATGCAAAGTTGGACCGTAACCTTAAATGAATACCAGAGGCTTGACTATTAACTCTTTTTTGAACTCTTTTTATCGCGGCAAACAAAATATGTGTCAGAGAGAGAGTTAGTCAAGCCTCTAGTGACCAGAGTATGTTTCTATCTGCAACCGCCAAAACAAAATACAGAAATAGACAACACAAAGCAAAAGAAAGTTCAGTTTATTTGAGGATAATTAACAATTATTACCAGTCGGGAGCCATATAATTAAAGAATCGCATACTAAGTTCGTATCCAAGAAAACACGCCTGAAATACAACGAAAGTAAAACCAACGTCAATATGAAAAAAATAGATATATCCCACTTTTAACATGCAAATTTGAATATGTGTAAAATAACATGCTAATGAGGTGTGCGTGATACAAAATGCTTCAGTGAGTCGCACTCTCGCTCGACTTTAAAAAAATCAAAATCAAACTGTCGAGTGACAACGAAAACATTTATAGATTTTCTCGAAACCACTTTTATTAATGATTTTCACAGTGGCATGTGGCTCAAGGAAAGAAAAGGAAAGCAAATAGCTACACGCACGTTTGCTCATTTGCATTTTAAAGGTGGGTCATATATGAAAACACATTCCATGGCTTACAGCGGTTCTCAGTCACACGTGCACCGCACGCATAAAAAGCTATAAAACGTGAAGTTGGTGGACGTCAATCAAACTGTGTTTACAAGAAGCATGGTGTTTTTACTTCAGTCGGGCTGCGAAACATGTCTGAATCCGACGAAGAGGTTGTTGTAGGAATTCAGACATGTTTCGCAGCCCGACTGAAGTAAAAACACCATGCGTCTTGTAAACACAGTTTGATTGACGTCCACCAACTTCACGTTTTATAGCGGTGCTTTTTATGCGAGCGGTGCACGTGTGACTGAGAACTGCTGTAACAATAAAATAAACCGAAGTAAATGATGAAGAAATAGAAAACGAGGCGCGAAATTACACGAAGCATTGGAGCATGTTGCGACACAAGTTGCAGCAATCGTTGCGAATAGTAGAATTCGTTTCTACTTTTGACAACGATTGCGTCTCCGTTGCACCGTGTAGCCACGAACTCTGCAACGTGTCTCGCAATTCTCTTGCTCGTTGTGAAACAAGTTCCAGAGAAAATTCCAACGTGTAATCGCGCATTAAGGTTAGGATGACTTACCGCATTAGCAGGGAAAGCACGAAGCATGACAGGAGTAAGACCTCTAAATAGTGCTGCAGGGCCTTCTTCCTTCATCTGTATAAACAACAGCATGGTGTAAGTTCTACGACATTTGCTATATCTAGTGATTTTTTAGTCATTAAAACATTGAAGTGCTTTATCTGGCGACTTGAATTAAAAGATAAAAACATCTATTGAACTTGAGTTGATCAAACAACAACAGTTGTCGCCGTTACGTTAGAGACCATCTCTGGCTTGAGTTGATGAAATCATCTTTTTAACGTTAAAATTCTTATTAAAAATACGCTAAAAACGTTTTTATGCATGGAATAATTTGAGAACGGTGAGATGCGTTTTGTCAATGAGTTTCAGTTGTCAATTAATCGCTATAGACTACCAACCAATGGAAAAACTCTTTAAAATTGCGTGACATTTGAAAAAATATTATACGAGAAATAAATACGTTAAGTTATAGAAATCAAAAACTTTGTGTAGATATGTGTAGACTAATTCCGGGCGAGTTGGTTTCGGGCGAGTTGGTTTCGGGCGAGTTGGTTTCGGGCGAGTTGACCATCAGGCGAGTTGACTGGATTCCAGTTATACATTAGCTACTGGACTCGATCAGAGCTCCATTACTAGTCTAACCAAGAATAAACTTTTAGATTTAGATGGCAACTAGCTAGTAAACTAGTATGGGCTGCGTCGGTGTTTGATATAAACGATAGGTAAGTAATGGAATGAAATTTGAACACCGCAAAAAAAGTTGACTTAAACTTTACCGACGTCTTACTACTTTACTAGCCTTTCGTCAGAGTTTAGCCCTTTTACTCCGACGAAGGGCTAAAAATAAGTAAACATTTTTTTTACGCAGTGTACACATTTTAGATTTAGATTTGATTTATTTAGGGTCTAGGCATTTATAAAACACTCAAATGAGAACATACTTAATATACTATTGTAATTTAAAACAAAATTTCTTGTAAATTTTATACGTAAAATGTACAAAAAATTGTATTGCATTGTATTTTATCCCATATCATAAATAGAAGCAAATCAGACTGCTTGAAAGCTGTTTTATATTCGGCTACATGTATATTCAACTGCCTCTTCCAATGAGACATTGCAGGTTCTCTCTATTATATATGATGTGGGATAAAATAGTGGAATAAGCGACTCCCTCGTACAAGCGCCGCACTTGAAGCGCAAGACATTAACAAGCGGAGCTTATTCGAGTAAATAGGCTAATTTACAATGGTATTTACCATGTGCCTAAAGACATCTCGAACACCTCTAGGATATGTCCCCTCAGGAGAAGTTTGAAGGCGAGACTTTAATACATCTTGAGCAATGGCAGCAGCCCAGTTACCCATACCAGCCATTCCTATTCACACAAATAAAATCATTAAATAGTTAAACAGCGGTTGTCAATGGCACTTCTACACAAATAAAATCATTAAATAGTTATACAGCAATTTCAAAAAGGTTGTCAATGGCACTTCTACACAAATACAATCAATCAGTTGGTATACAGCAATTTCAAAAAGGTTGTCAATGGCACTTCTACACAAATACAATCAATCAGTTGGTATACAGCAATTTCAAAAAGGTTGTCAATGGCACTTCTACACAAATACAATCAATAAGTTGGTATACAGCAATTTCAAAACGGTTGTCAATGGCACTTCTACACAAATAAAATCAATCAGTTGGTATACAGCAATTTCAAAAAGGTTGTCAATGGCACTTCTACACAAATACAATTAATCAGTTGGTATACAGCAATTTCAGAAAGGTTGTCAATGGCACTTCTACACAAATACAATCAATAAGTTGGTATACAGCAATTTCAGAAAGGTTGTCAATGGCACTTCTACATAAATACAATAAAATGATTAAAAATCAGATTTAACACGATTTTCAGAGGTACACAATTATTTCCATCAAAGAGTGTACTAGAAAATAATGCAAGTTCAAGTAATTACCTCCAGCGACGAGGATCTTGTGAGCACCAAGGTCAGCACGCCTAGAAACCAACACCAATATTTAGGTAAAATAACTTCTTGATATACAGTATAGTGGAATTTCTTTCACAACAATCATGTAGACATGAATGCAAAAGACTCATTGATGTTAACTATCTACAATCATGTGCAAAATTGTTGGGACATTGTCACTTTTTTATGAGCGTTTTCGTTTTTGTTTCAAAAAATATACAAAATCTATCAATTTGATTTGCAAACCCCCTTCCCCCCTAAGCAATGTTGATTGGTCTTTCAAATGACAACCGTTTCACATTCCCACAATTCAACATTGAAACGGGAGAGAGGGGGAAACGGAAAAATGATGTTGAAATATTTTTCATGTTAAAACCAGATAATGTCCCAAGGTATTTTGCACATGATTGTAGCCTGGTATTCTTGTAGAGCTTCTTCTAGACTATGTCTATTGTAGGTATCTACAATCTTTGACAAAAACGTTGGCACAACAAAAGTATTTCTGCTAGGTTTTGTAAATAAGTGTATACACTTGTTT